>CM073592.1:30990628-32240628 GCA_037074705.1 Zhengitettix transpicula | reverse complement strand
TGGTCTTGAGAAGCAGACGAAGCACTAAGACCTATCGAAGGCCCAATAAGAGCATACTAGCCCCATATCGAGAGGAATACGTGTAAATAAGGGTGGTTACACGATGGAAAAAAAAACATCCGAAGTACAATCATTATCGTATCCACTTTTATTATCTCCAGTCCGTAAAAAAAATCCCAGTTGACAGGGTTTCCAATTCATACTGTCGATTAAATATAAACGTGCAAAACGGGGGAAACCAATTTGTAAAGTAAATTTATTTATAAACCAGCGCCTGGAAGTAGTTCGTAACCAATGGTATCAGAAACTAACTTTTTAATATATATGACAGTTTTGTTATGAAATTTGCATCCATCTTACTTAAAGCTGTATTTTTCTAAATGCAAATGGCTCCCTCTTTTACACCACTGTCACGCGTAATGCAATCAAAGAGGAGCCTATAAAAATCATATATTTTTTACGACATGTTTCTTAATATTCTCGCAATAATTCTTAATGTTTTCATGTCACGTGCACTCGTTAAGGAGCGCTTCATAAATTCAATTGTGCACTTTTAGAGAAATTTGACGTGGGACGATTGTCTATAGATTCAAGAGTACCGCGAAATATTACAGTGCTTGAAATTAAAATAATTTCATTGGAAATCTGTGGATTAAATTCAAATACTGTCGGTGATTCAGGCATCGTATTTACACTGTAGCTCGTGGGTTGAGAGTTTATAAAATACTGTGTGATAATGTTTCACTGAATAAACTGGTGTATCAAATCTGTGTTAAATTGTTTATTTTGATTGTTGATAATTTTATGTTATCATTAAAATTTTAGATATTATGTATGTGGCGAGGCCTATTTCTTGAAGGTTAATAATAAATATATTTCAATTAGTGGAGGATTGAATACATTAAATTTAACGCAGAGTTTTAATAGTTTCATTTTTTCTGGTAAAGTTATAAATAATGTTAAATTAGAACTAATTAATTGTGCTGTGTTGTCACTATTTTTGAAGGTAATGTCGAGTGAGTGCATCAGTTCAGACGAGACGCTGAGAGGCTCGCAGTTTGCTCTGACGTCAGACTTCTTTTTATAGACGTCTCTCATTCGCGTTTGTCTTATTACATTCGAGGTTAGGATAGCTAATTACGCGCCTCTTATATTTGGAAGCACGCCTGGAACCCCGCAGTGAAAAAGAACGAGAGAATGTGGGAGTTGAAACACAAGCTCGTACTTTGGTTAAAGTTGTACGCGGATGGAGATACGAGAGCGTAAATTCTAGTGAATGAGAGGAACGCGCTCTCGTCATTCTTGTGTAACCATTCGCCACTTGATCGAACTAAAGTCGTAATTAACAAGAGAGCTAATAGCAGGAAAGTGCCTGTATCGCCAGTATTTCGCTGTAGACGCGATGACTCACAAAACAGCGGTTATTCGCGAACTCGCACGTGACGTGAGATATCAACTGCCTTCACAACCGCGCGCCATCTATTAATACTCAAATCAACTATGAGGGACTTAATGATTGTACTATAGTTAACTCACTTCCAGCCTGAAAACAAAATGGTAAAATTCCGTCTCAAAAATTCCCCCTGCGAAACACTCTTTTTGGATTATTTACGTATTCTGTATTCAATACATAAAATAATTTACAGACTTGCGTACCTAAATCTGTACACAACAGACTCATTGGTTTTTAATATAAATTTAACGTCCGTTTCGAATTAATAATACAATTGATGACCTTATACGGACACTTTATTTTTTATTTATAAATTGGCGACGTTTCGATCCCTTTTTGTATCATCTTCAGGTATTTTCCAAATTAATATTATCAGTCTTGCTATAAGCTTGTTAGCGTTAAGTGTGTGCCTCGGACCCTCTTTCAAAACTGTGTGAATCGTATAGTTGTGCTAGTTTTTTATATTAATTTGGAAAATACCTGAAGAAGATACAAAAATGCATCGAAACGTTGTAAGAATATAAACAAAAAATAAAAAGTGTCAGTATAAGGTCATCAATTGTTTTATTATGTTTTTAATATAATTGTTTTATTTATTTACTTTTTAAAAAACTTGCACTATACGTGATAAGGAAAACCTTCATTAGGTCGTCATTAAAAAATCGGCGACCTTAAAGTGATCGTGGCAAATGTGTAGAGAAAGTCTTCAATTGGCACCTTGATTCATTCTTTCAAGTCACGAAAAAAATAAGTTTCTAATGCAATTAACGAAATATCATTGAGATAATTTATACAAGTTAGTTGAGAAGGGAAATACTTTCTAGCAGTAAAATTTGAGTTTTATGTGCTCAGCCGGCTTAATTTAGAGATTTAATTTCTTCCGAGAAAACCAATATTTTAATTATGGTTATCCGCAACTGTAATTGAGCTGCTGTTATCCGTATCGTTTTCCAAAAAAAAAAACAGACCTTGCAATTTAATCTAAAACGAGCCATTAATTTTTAAAATATCAAAATTACCAACTAAAACAATCTCACGATTCCTTTCGTTTCCATTCCCAATTTAATCTTCAACATTTTATTTTTATATGTAAATATCTAATATTTGTAAGAGGAAAAATTTTAATACCTGAGGAAGTCTGCTGTATAAATAGTTTTATACGTGAAAATCTTAACGTCGTTATAAAATCCTCTCATTCCGTTGAGACGAATTTGTTTTAAGCTTTCTTCACATTCAGCACATTATTCGTCCGGAAATAATTCCTCCACAGAGCACCGTTAAACTAACCAAACAATACAGCGCTTAAAGAAATGCTCATTAACTCGCAGAAAAAGTTTTTATCTGCACAAGTATTTTCGCATTCTTTCCAAGGTACTTGGAGAACGGAGAAAAGTGGAATGAAAAATAAAAGGAGTCGACCCTGCCAGGATTCGAACCTGGAATCTTCTGATCCGTAGTCAGACGCGTTATCCGTTGCGCCACAGGGCCAGATGACATTAGGGGATGGTTTTTGGTGCAGTCATGCGCAGGGGGTTGCACATGTGCACCACATGCACGGTGAACTAGTGTTAGTTAGCTTTCTTACCATTTACCATGAAAACTTACTTACATTAACTTGAAAATCCACGACGGGTATGGATTAAAAATATTCAAAGGTTGTGTTAATTTTCTTCTTTACATGCTACAAGCACGAAATTAGATGTACAATTTGCTTACAGCAGAGTTGGTTAACAGCGTACTCTGAAGTTTAATGCATGTGGATCTACTTATCCGTAAAGCAAGAAGTCCTAAGGGCTACATACGGTGTAGTCTGAAGTCAAACGAAGGTAAGATCTTTTTAATTTCAGAAAATTCCCCCCCTTTATGTTCAAACCGTTTTCAAGCTACACAGAGAGTTGACTCTATTGGACTTTGTTTACAGTGTTGCCTAATGTAATATGAAATCTATTTACAGGACATTCTGAAGGCTGATGTAGTGAAAGTACTTAACTATCTACCTCGAAGTCAAATGGGATCTAAATGCTGTGAAACTTGAAGTTAATTGGGCCTACTTAACTACAGAAGAACAGGAGGAACAATTCATTAAGTTTTCCCGGTGAATCAGTTGAATAAATAATTGTTATATTATTCATCCATCCTTAAAATTCACAATTATTTAATGTGGTAGATTTCAATCATCCCCAAACTTTTTCTTTTTATTGTGTAGATGTTATTTCGTCACACTTTAATTATTCCATTTGTCGTACACGCCTCATGCGCCCCTATGAGAAAATACTGTAACAGGGGTTGAGAAACAAAGAAATCTAAAAATTTTGATGGGAATGTACTTACTAAAGAAAATTAACGTATACGGAATAGTCAGAGCATACAAAGTAAAGTATGGATTTCAAGAGGTATGGACAACGACTTCAATAATGTCCTGGGAATTATAAAAATATCAGAATTAATTGAAAAATTAAACGGAAAATTTGGGGAAATTATGAATTCTTGCGAAAAGATAATATGAATGTTTTGAAAAATCAGATGGGGTCATCCATGATTCTTGCCGATTGACGGTATGAAGACAAATAAACATATACATTATTCTCAGTAATATAAATACTTACTTGAGGCAGTTTTCGTAATAGGGTACTTAAAAACAGTCGACCCTGCCAGGATTCGAACCTGTAATCTTTTGATCCGTAGTCAGACGCGTTATCCGTTGCGCCACAGGGCCGCATGAATTTAATATAACATTACATTTCTCTAAAGCAGGGACTGTTTCTTGCAGTTCTCACGGCAATTTTGGATTATGTAAATTCATTAAATATAGTTAATTTTTTTACAGTTCTAATGAACCCTAAATTACACGTCATAACTACTTTTACTTTAAAAATTAATCGCATAACGGTGACGTCATATGGTATTCAAAATACGTTTGCAGATAATGGTATTATTAAAGTTGTGAAGTTATTATTGACCTTTATTTCCACTGTTATTTTCCCAGTTCAGAATTATTACGATTATAAGTCAGGAATAATTTTTTATTAGTGTTTCAGAAGGTGTATGTATGTGCGTATGGATATATATATTACTCTGCATAAAGCTTATTTAATTTTGTCAAATTTTGTGAATTAGTTGTTAAGTTGGCACCGCTGGTTATATCTGTTTAAGTGCTTAGTAATGAGCAGTGACATGTAGAATAGGTGACGAGGACACAAGACTCGAATGGGTGTAATTAACAAATGAAATAAGTTCATAAGTATTATTTATGATGAACCAAACAACCAAATATTGGTTAGCCAGACGTGACGTTGGTAAGTTATATATATATATGTTTTTCTGAAGTCGGTAACATTTTAGTTGACAGTCAGTAATATTTCATCATCAGTGGTTGCGGTATTTATTCCCCACCGGCTTTGATAAGTTTTTCACGAGCAGTTTATTATCTTATGACCCACATTTGGACACACAAACAACTTGAAGCTAAGACTCGATATGAAGTTTAAATGCAAAGTTTGCTGTGAGTTTGCCAAACATTTCAGGTCGAAAACTTCTTGTTACACGCGATGACGTGTAATGTTATTTTATTCTCGTCGTCAATTTTGATTTTAAATTCATGTTACGTGTGTAACATTTATGATACTGGAAGGAAAGGACCCTTGTTAATATTCCTCCATAGTAATTAAGATTTTAATTAATTATCAGTTTCATCTTAAAGAAAATACACATTTGGTGATTGTTGAAAAGTTTAATTGATTGATTACAAGACGAGTATTATTTTTTTTATTAATCACACGTTATGGTTTTAATTTTGTATTGGCTCATAATTTTTTGGCAAAGGTGATTTTAATGATTCGGTTGTGAAATCTGAAATATTAATTTACAAACATCGGCTAATGTTAAGGAAATATTCTATTTGGTAATATCAACGGATGTTTTGAATGCACTTTCTGTAAAGACAGTTGGAGTATTTTCCGAGTAATTGTACCAGATTATTCACTTAAGTTCAGATTTCTCAAGAAATACGTAAATACGCTTATATATTCGCCAGGAATGCTATTTGACTAGTTTTGCAAGTAGTATAATTTTTATATATTTTAAAAGTACTTTAGACGGGAATGACTGTATACCTTTCATATTTCACGTGGTTATTTTCTTTTAATCTTACGAAACACTTCTTTCTATTTCAAATTGCAAAATAATATAATTTATGAAATCGGTTGTTTTTATGCGTGTGTGAAGTGTCAAGTTTTCATGATGTTTAGGTTTGATTACGTTCATGATAATATATGCGTAAAAATTATTATATATGCGTAAATTTAAGGAAAAATGGTCGACACTACTAAGAATAATTTTATTTATTTATTTACTTTTACAATTTAGTTTAGAGCTAATTACATATACCTTCAACTATTTACCTACAACTATTTTTTGGATCTCTAACAATAATTTTTTAAATACATATAAACTATTTGTATTCTTTACACCTATAGGCAACTATTTTTAAAATATTAATCCTCTATCAAACATTGAATTTTTTGTAGGGCCTACTTTTTAGATTTAGATGCTCAATAAAAAAAATTCCCTCCCTCTGGTGTGACGATTACGAACATCTAATTTTATTATTATAAAAATATTTAAATACTCGGGCAATTGCCTCTTATCTATTCTATAAATAAAAATTAACGCATCATACAAAAATTGGTAGAGAATATTTTTCCGCATTCGGGGTTTTGTGAAAAGTAGATTATAAATTTAGTCAAATAATAAACCACAACCACAACCAAAATTTTGGATATTAGTTTTGAAAGAATCGTTATATTGAGTGAAAAAGGTAAATCGATTCAGTAAGCGTGATCTGCTACTTTTACTATTGTTTCCAGTTGATATGAGGAGTATTCGAGAGCAGCAAATGTCTCCTGGACATTCTGCGTGGCTGTGGTCCCGGAGGAAGCGATGCTCCTGGGGAAATTGGCTCACACCCAGGAAGAAGAGGGACGAAGGATCGATCGGGGGAGCCTAGAATCTGCAACAGGTAGTTTCTTCACGACGTCAGGCTACGTACAGACGTACACAGCGTAGAAGCTCTACGAAAGGTAACCAATTCTGCTTCTTTCCTTTCGTTTCTTACTTCCTCTTTCCTCCATTTCTCACCCTACAGCGAACGTTTTTCATCCTATCCATTCAGTTACCCTCCACATTCTACAGTTCGCCTACAAATTCTACCTTCCATCTAATGAATATCCGGACGGGACTGTTAAAAAGCTTTTACTCGAAAACGAATGTTACATTCCTCTGCATGTGGAAGTACCTACTAATGCCTCCATTAAACATCTTATCACAGATGTAGCATTACTTGTCTCAAAAATTGCGTCGTAACGTAAGAAAAAAGCCATTCATAATGCAAAATAAAACTACCATCACAATCTCCGTTCCTACAAAAATTAATTGTCTTGAGGATCAGGAGGCGCAATTTTAAAAGTGATGTAATGCGCATTTTATGTACGTTTGAAAATTAAAATCCTATTTAACTACTCCATTTATTAATAAAAACATTTCAGATACTAATAAAGTATGCAGTATTTCTCACATCTTTTCACTCAGTTAGAAACCCAAGAAGATTTTATTCGTTTTGAACTCTCATGTAGAAGTATTTCATGTACCCGTGGACATTAAATCAAACCACTTTGGGACAAATTTTGCATATATATTGTAGTAATTGGTAATTAAGGCATTGTTCTAATTGAAAAGTTGAATTGTAGAGGACTCATTATTAGTGGATATAGAGCGGACGCCGCAACAAACCGGCAAGGCAAAGAAAGCATTGTTGATCGGTCGAGAGGGTTTTTACGCGCTCAAAATTTACGAGACGAAGAATTCAGTCGGGCAGCGGGCAGCGAATAGATCAGACGAAAAGTTTTCAGTCGGCAGTCATAACGAAAGAATGTGGTCCAGTCACAAACATGCTTTCAAATATTAAAAAGTAAAGCAATATTCAGTCGGGAAGGAGACAGAGCAACTAGTGTGTATTCGGTGGTCGAGCGTAAATTCATCATGCTGGCCATAGACAAACCAATGAAGTCCATTTCCAACTAAAGTCACGAGATCTACAAATGCAGGTTGCAGTAAAGCATCGAGAACCAACCAATTTGTGTTAAACCAACTAACAAACAACGCCTAATAGAGCCTGTGAACATTTAGAGTCTGTGAGAACTTAGAATCAGTGATGTCCCCAAAATTGTGCACGAAAAGCTAAAAAGAGACCTGGGCGGCCGTAAGTAGAGAAAAACTTTAAAATCATTTGTAAACCGTGTTTAAAAGATAAAAGTCAGATCGTTCTTTAATTATTTAATTATCGATAAAATGAGATCGTTAATTCTTGATAAAATTAAAATTGTTTAAATTCAATCTTTGGTATTATTTCTTCCGCAACAAATTTCGTCTATGTTCAGACGCATTGATTTCCATAAAAAGTAAATGTAATTTTGATTATATAAATTCTGCCATTTATCAAACCCAGTTCAAGACCCTGAGATCCCAAATATTTTGTGTATTTTATACTTGTTTTTAAATTTGGCATAATAAATTTTGTTAGTTGTTTAAAGTTAATAGTTGTTCATTTAAAAGCGCCCATCTAATATATTTAATTATTACAATATATATATGTTTTTGAGAACTTTGGGATACTTTCAGCGTAACTGGGTTTTCCTTTAATCCTGCACATGTTTCCTCTCAGTCTTACATCCAGAAATAATATTGCACATATATAAAATGAAGTAAGGAGATTAAAGACTTTTTCAGACCAATTAAAATGTTACATTTAACACTTTGGCGACGTTTCAGTACGTTTTTATACTCACATCAGGTTTCAATAACGTAGTGTTAAATATAATATTTATCAATTGTCTGAAAAGGTCTTCTAATTTCTTCAATTTGTATTAATAGGCCTACAAGAGACGAAAATAAAATAAATATAAAATGAATATAGGGGTTTCACCAGATAAAGTGTCTCATGTTTTAAAATTGCCGGTTATTTGTACCATATATAGATTTAATTGTCTGAAAAGTATGATATTTCATTCATTCTATTTGAAATATAGTTAAGTATTATATTCTATTATCTCACTCCATTGGCGATAAAAGTTGTATGACGCTATTCGAGAGAGAATATAACAAAGAAATTTTACTTTCAGAAATTAAAGGAAAATAATTCAATATTTTGAAAAATAAAATATATATTGTACAGTTTTACTGTTGCGTATCTTATGATGTCACAAGGGATAATTTGAAATGATTTTTTTTTATAATGTTGCAATTTTTGTACGCAAATATTCCAAATTAAACACAGTTCGAAATTGCTGAAGTAAACAACCACCACGGAGCTGGTCACGTTTCTTACGGAACATCTAAGAATTTTTATACAATTTTCTCCAGTTCCATAACATTACCCGACACTCTTCTAAATACAGATGTAAAAAGTGAGAATAATTTCAAGTCAATCCAAACAAAAATATACATGTCCTATGTCGAAACCTAAGTTTTCAACTAGTGACCTATAAAAATATCTGTCAAATATTTGATATTGTTGAAATTTTTAAATTACACGAGGCGAGCTGTGGTCGACGGATGACCTTACCTATTGTTTTAATGGTAAGGGTGCTCCTTCCACACGACGAAGGCTGGAGTGAGGCAAGTCACGTTGGCTGCGTGTGCTGATGCAAGTTTGTTACGGTTGGCAAGTGTCTTTGTTGTGCTGTTTCATATGACCGAGGAGTTGCTGTAACGGTATTGGGCGGTTCAGCGACTTCGCGCAGCTTCGCAACCAAGGTCGTCTTCTGCATTCAGCTCAAGCAGAAGTTGCACGACCTACGCGCCTCTTCCTTACTCGAATTATTTCGTGGAATCGCCGCAACTCTGACCATCCAACGTAAATGTATTTAATAATTAAACGAACAGTTACTTTACGACTGTATTATTATCGACCGTTAGTAACCCTGGTTCCAACCCTATGAACTTTATTGAGCATTCCCTATTTTATCCGGCCCCATACTAAACATTTTTCTGTGGAAACAGATTTTTAATTATTCCATTTTTTGATACATTTTCGTACAATGCTTCTCAATATTGTGAATCTACCAACGGTGTGTCTGTTTTTCCGCTTGAACGCGAGAAACTAAACAAACTCACCAAATTCATTTGTATTTCACCTAGCTCAATATAAATCGTAGACTACGTAGTTTTCTGAATTTCAAGCCGAGTGTTTGGGGTTTAGGAGTCCAATCACAATAGACTTATTGACTACAGATAACTACATTGTATTTGGATGAATGGCGGATATTATGCGTGCGGTACCGATAATTTCAAGTGAAGGGGATGCCAATAAAATATTTCAAATTATGTACTTATATACGCATGTTTTCTTTTTCAGACTCATTGACCAACCGCAGTAATAATTCTCTTATTAAACACTGAAGCGAAGTAAATTATAATTTATTAGGAGTTAAGGAAGAAAAAGTAACGAAAATAAGAAAAATATAGCCAAATACAGATAAAGAAGTGATGACATAAATATCACACAACGTTTCTGGAAACCTTGTTCCTTTCTTCGGGTGCGGAGAAAACTAATATAAATTATTTTACTTATTTTAAATTATTATTTTTAGTTGTCTCCACACCTGGAGAAAGGCACAAGGTTTTCCAGAAACGTTGTGTGTTTTTTATATCATCACTTCTGTTGATGTATTTAACTACTTTTTTCTATAACGAACGTAGGTTTTCCCGGTGTAACTGCAGGATGAAGTTTTCTCGGGATTCGAACCGGGTAGCGTCGTTTTTAATTTCCACAACGTTTCGACGGCTTGAACCGCCATCTTCTTCACCTGAGATGAATAAGAAGGCGGTGCAGGCCATCGAAACGTTGTGGAAATTAAACGACGCTACCCGGTCGGAATCCCGAGAAAACTTTATCCATTTGTTTCTTATTGTTAATTTACGAAACATAAGTCTGATTAAAAATTATCGCAATCTAAAGAGATTATCAAGCAAGTAGAAGTGTGTGTGACAGCGCTCATGGAAGCACGGTCTTTGGGAAAGGGAAGGCTGGTTTAAGAGGAAAGACAAAACGAATTTCAGTTATTGAAATCTTAAAACAATATTAATTAGATAAATAAAGAACCAAAAAAAAGGACAAAAATAAGTGCTAGATAAATAAATACCCCACAACGTTTTAGCAATGCTCGTCGCTTTCGTCAGGTGATTCAAGTAACGTAAGAGCCCGTCACCTGTTTTTTTTGGGCTACATGAGGGTGATCCACATTGGGCAACTCCCCTTTAATAGCATAGGAAGGGATTTGAAAGGGGGGAAGCGGAAGGGTAGAGGAAGGTAGCCAAGGGTTACTAGGGCCCCCGGGCTATATTTTAAGGATCCTACCCGGCATTCGCCTAAAGAAATGCAGGGAAAACCTTAGAAAAACCTGCATCGGGTAGGTCGGGCATTGGGTACTTGTCCCACGCCCTTCCGATAGCGGGAGAGGAGTTTGCTGTGGGGACGCAGCATTCCCTTCTTCGTACCTCGACCAGTTTAGGAGGCAGCTGTCCGACTATTCCAATGGGAATAGCGAACAACTCTTACCGTATGCCCAAGGTCTGTGACCCCGGAACATACACCTCTCAGAACAGGCCGAGGTGCCTCGGCTTGTGGGAACCTTAGTTCAAAAACGGAGAGGAAAAGGCATACCCAAAGGTAGCCCCTTCGTATCTCTCCTACAAGGTTCTGCCTGCGAGAGAAAATCCCTCGCAGGGATAAGAATGGATCACCTGGTTTGTGCGATGTGTTGTTCTTACGGCTCTTCCTTTACTTGAATCACCTGACGAATGCAACAATGCAGAAAGTATGTGTGGTATTTATTTAACACTCATTTTTGTCTGTTATTTGGTTATTTATCCATTTAATTAGAATTTCAGTTATATTGGCCACGGATAACTGCATTGTCTTTGTCTTGGAAAAACTTTCTTTTCAAATATCATCGATACTTCCTCATGTAGTTAATACGCATAACTCGTATAGTAATACTTCAGTAAGCTCCTCCAGTCTTACTCTAACGTTCGGAACCATGCCCATTTTACGGTGTTTTTTTTTGTATAAAAAGTTAGAAATCTACTATTACTCTTATTTTATTTCCTGCTTTAATTGTTGTTATTCTTTATCTCAACGTAAACGATCTCTGTCACTTGAATGAATCGATATATTTTTGACCGTGCAGTTATTTGAAGGAGTAAAATGTGGTACCGCCATTTTTTCATTTTTACAGAAATATATATTTAAATGTATCTCCACATTCCAGGTTCTTCATGATTAAACATTTCATGTAAACAGATTAGAGAAAAAAGTCCAGAAACCTATTAGTGAGGAAGGAATTTAATTGAGAACGCAAGTGATAAAATACCGCAATTGAACACGGCGGTGTTGTTGGTTGCTTTGTTCTGCACGTAGGCTGCAGGAAGATAGATGATGCGCAACACTTGTTTTCTGTTGTCTTCGGGGTCGACATTTTAATCTCCTTTTACGAAGACGCAGATATGATTACTATGCGGAAGACGTCTCTTTACTTTCTGGTTTGGAATCCATTATTTATACCTGTTTACTGGAGTGATGAAAGTCGTTATAGAGTTTTCAAACCGTGTTACGAGATACTTCTATGTCAACCCTTTTACGGACAATGTATTTAATTAAATTAATTAGATTAGCAGGTAAATTTTCATAGATTAAACAGAAGTGATGTTGATAAATTCATCAAAATAATCGAACCAATATTGGCGTCATGGAACTCGGAAAGATTCTAATATAACGAGAAATATAGAAACGGAGAGCAAAATATCGACTAAAATTCTAACAAACTCTTCTAGAATGTGAGAAAAAAATTATTTTGAATTAATAAAAAACAGGTAAGGAGTCGCAAGTCATCCTTTCAGCTAATTAGTCATAAATATATTATCAGAAATTTAAAACACTATATAAAGAAACCTACGTTTCATACCTAATTTTTGGTGAATTTTTCAGGTATAAATTTAAATTAAATCATAAATCCTTAATTACATTAAATATTGATGAATACGAATTTCTAAGATGCGAATTGCACACATGTGAAAATATTTGGTCCTAAAAATTAAGGGATGAAACGCAGGGTTTGTTTTAAACAATGCTTTAAATTTGACGTAATAAATTTCCAATTATTGGCTAAAATTTTTTCATTTTTTTAAAATATGTCAGATACATATAATTGTTACTAGTTTATTCTTTTAATCGTTATGAATTTATAGGACAAGTTCTATATTTTGACACCTTTTTCCCTATATTGGTCAAACGTTCATATTTCGTCAACACACTTATTATATATATATATATATATATATATATATATATATAATTCTCCGAATATATCTCAATAATAATTTATATCTGAAATTTGCATCATTGATGTTGCTGTGAATTTTTATCTTTTTGAAAATTTGAAAACTATATATTTTAATATTTTATAATGTCATATTTTAACCTTTCGTCTTCTTTCTTCATTTTTTCAATACAGTAAAAATATATTTCACCTTATAAACCGATTTTTACTATTTTAAATTCATCGTGTTAATATTTTATTTATCCTATTCCTTTGTTAGTCACCAAAAAATTAAAAAGTTCTCGTTAACAACTTTCGGAAATGTTTTTTGTCCTCAGACGAATTACTGCACCCTTAATCACATTTTTAAATAACCAAATTTATACTTTCTTCGTGAAGATTAACTGATCAATGTCAGAAAAGACGTTAAGCGAAACTACCAACACTCGAATGCCCAGTCCTGTGCTGACATGAATTATCTTGTAGTGCCAAATAATTATTTCGTGCTTACTCATTTTCCCTGCGTGTTTATTCAAGATTAAGTTTCGTCTTTTAGGAAATGTAATTTCCATAATTTTGAATGACTGTTTGTCTTAATGCCTAGCACACATAATATTATTTCCGTATGGCATCCTTATTTACATATTCCATAAAACGATGCTAATGTTATGTGTCTTGTGACCCTGAGTGACTTACGAAACACATTTTGTATCAGCGTCAACTGCAAGTGCTGGGAATGCTGAATATATTTTAATATTATCCAACAAAATATTATCATTGCGGGCGTAAATTTTACAGTTTTTAATGTGCTGTAAAACAGAAAATAATCAAATTGAAGAAGCTTCATCGTTCTCTAGGCAGGAAATGACAAAGAAGACACCAAGAAAATTGAGATGTAGAAAAATATCGGTAAAGCGAAATAACATTGGTTATCTGTTCTGTGAATAATGCAGGAACGCGAAAGAACATCAGAACGAGAAAAGAACGGGTTAAAAGAATGGAGCTCTTCCAAATTTAACAGTTATTTTATTTCGTTACCGATAATTTCTAATTTACATATTGCCATCCTCTATGTTTAAAACAACAAACGTTAATATTAGCGAATCCTCAATTTTTGCGATGTTGGAAATCAATTCCACCATTTTGTCGTGTGGTGAAACCCCCTATTTTAACCTAATGAATAAAATTGGTTGATTGTGTATGTTTGTGTGCATGTAAAGCATAAAACTTTAAACGCGTGAAGCAATTTCATCCGAATTTTGTACACATGTTCCTCACGATCTGGAAACAAACGCTGCGGGGCTATGTCTTATTATCAACCATAGTGGCTGGGTTGGAAATTTTAAAACGTGAAAAATCGCCGATATTAGCAGTGAATAAATATTTTTCGGGACCAATAAGATTGATAGTGTTTCTTCCGATATTGTATGTGTATAATTTCAACCCCTTTCGTCGTGGGAGTTGGGGTGGAGACACGTTGCATACAAATAACGTAGATTGGTGGCGAATCCGGAGTTTCATAAAACCGATATTCACTTACACTCCAGAGGGTAAAATTTGTGGAATGTAATAAAATTAATATTACGCGACGAGGTCTAGGTTGCACTTTTGTCCTGTACTAAGCAATTTTGTCTAATAAATAATAAAGCACCCGTAGAATTTAATATGACGTGAATATTAATCCTCTAATGAAGAACCCTTTGTTTCGGCCCGTAGAATTGATGTTCAGACAGATGCACACGTGTGTTTCTATGATCCTCGTAGCTCATTTCCAATCAGAACCTAATATTGCCGTCGGGAAATCAAATGGGAACAGTCTTGGAAACTAATTACATTCCTCCTGTGCAATTCAGTCCTGCGAATCCCAGGAAATCCGCACGACAGGTAAATAATATCCTATGCACATATTGCGGAGTCACTTTTAGTACTTGGAAATTATACAGATCATTACATTTATATTGTTCTATATCATCTGAATTTAGTGACGTGAATAATGGAGATATTTGTTGAAAATCGTACAGAAAAAATTCAATTAAGGGATTTAGAATAAATATCACAAAATGGACTTGGAAATTTTTCTTGCATTACTAGAAACCTGTAAACAATTTTAAAAACTTTTGAGCAAACATATTTTGATATGTGAGTCATCTAAAAAATAGGAGAAAATCCGTGTCTGAATACATTCGTTTCGTGAATTAAAGTTTCAGGTGACACTTGACTAGGGATTAGGATAAAATTAACATGTGCTTTCTGACAACAGGCATCTTGTAAATAAATTTAACGATTGTAAAATTAATTTTTTAATTGGGTAAAAAACTAAAAACCCAACATTTATCGACATTAGAACACCTGGATAATATGTAGAAAAAGGAAGTAGCAGAAAGCTTCTTCTGAATAATGTTTAAATACAAGAATGGACGATAAAAAAACAGAATAATTTTCAACAATAAATTGTTTCTGACATTTGGCTGGTTTACTTATTTTGTATTCAATTAAAGCAAAATAAATATAACAGATAATTGAAGTAAGATAAATTAATTTAAAATTGATGTCTACACTTTACTTAAAGACCATTGCAGATTTCGTTCACTTATTAAAATCCGTTTAACACAAAAGCGTATAAAATAAGAAAATATGTTTTACATGAACACGGGTAAGTTGGAAAACAAAGACAAATTGCTTGTCTCGGAGGGGCTCTTAAAAATGTATAGGGCCATAAATTTTGAGATGGCACACAATTAAAATTATAAGAAACGCCAAACTTTAGCAGTGTTTCGTAATTCACAAAAACGCCGGAGAAGGTTTCTTTGTTTAATACGATTGTGAAATCTGTGAAAGCTCTGAATTTTAACGCTTTTTACTAATAAATAAGGTAAATGACATGTATAACTGACAAATCTATATTTTTACAGTAAAACTAAACACTGAAGATTGAAACAACACGTAAAATTTTCAAACTGGATATTTTGTTTCTTATGTGCATTGATGTATGTGTAGTTTGAGTGGCAAAGTTTAATATTTAAAATGACTGCTTCCAGTCTGTTGTTTCGGATTTATCTTAAGGAGATTATAGAAAATATTTACTACCGATATTATTGTTATTTAGTAACGATTACAAGAGGTAAGGTCAAGTTATATAGTTCCTAATTATACATATAGGAACACAGCCTAATTAGTTAGAAATAATTTAATAAGAAAAATAAAAAATTAAATAATATCTTTAAATTTTAGGCAATTATTGATGTTATATAAAGTATTTGGATAATATAAATAAAATTTAGGCAATGTTTAGAATTTATTAACTCCATTATACACCTAATGATGTCCTAGATTGAGGACGAAACGTTGGGTGGATTTTTATGGTTTTATTTGTTTTTTAATTACTATTAAATAATTTGACTGCGTTCATACAAACATAATTAAATATAGTAACATCAGATAAATATAACTATATTTACTTATATTAGTGGATGACAAGGGGTGGTTGAATTTCAGATTTGCGGACACCCTGTGAATAAAATTAATATATTGCAGCACTTTATGGCGGTTAGGACCAGGAGAAATTTCTTCAGTATCCATAATAGAGTAAATTAATATATAAGAACAACCTGTTATGGTATACTTTCTCATGCTCTCACAAGTTAATTATTGCCCTGTGTGTTAAAGCATATTTATTTCCATCTCTTATATTATCTCAAAATTCCTGTCTTTATTTCATTACTTCCACAGAACTTCATTTAATAGCAGGCAGCATATGTTAAATCGCGCTTTGTAGTCCGTTATATTTATGTAACATACAAATAATGAAAGTAAAACCATTCAAAGTATTCGTGAAGGGATTTCTGTTGACATAATAACACTAGGAGTTGTGACAAAAGATCGGAAATGCAGAATGGAGTGAAGAGGGAAACGGCTTAACGCGAGCACTTTGTGAAACGAGAGAATGCTGGAGGGAATTAATTAAGAGGTGGAGTGTGCACATGTGCAGGAGTGTAAGAGATCTCCTCGTGCCCTTCCTTCACGAGGCTGTCGCAGTTACAAGTGATAATAAAGCACGCATTCTCGCGACAAGGGGGAAGTGATCCATTAACGGTCAAGAACCCGACCTCGTGGCCACGAAGGGCGACTCCAACGAACTGTAACGATTCCGCAGGTCGAGCCCCGACTACTGCAATACAAGAGAATTCAAAAACTTTCCTTTACCATTTTCAGTAAAATTATTATTTAATTTTCATAAAAGTAAATACACGTAAAAATGAATTGTGATAAAAAACCAACCCGGATAGAATTTAGATGATCCCATTATATAACATTAGACCTCCAAATTATTTATTGTAACTTAGAAATTTGCGATATACTTATATATTAATTTTATATTATTTTGCATAATTTTCTAAATTTTCTTATTAAGTCATTAAAATATTATTTGGTTATTCAAAATTATTAAATTAATCGTCTTGTCTTTTTAAGTCTCCAGATACATTAAATTTCTTCAGCCACAATTTTTTTGAAATTTTAGATGTGATGGATATAAAATTATGAAAAATAATGAACATTTCAGAATTAATGTTTGAACTGCATTCTAAATATCAAAATATTTTTTTACACAGTACTATTTATTTTACATGTTTAAAAACACAAAATTATATAACTCAAAACAAAATGACATTTATAATATATAAGCCACTATTTTTTTATAATCATTTGTAGATCAAAACCTTCTTTAAGCAACGTTAACAATTCAGAAAATTTTAATTTTTTTTTAGGGCAACAGGCTACATGAGGGTGATCCACATCGGGCAACTCCCCTTTAATAGCATAGGAAGGGATTTGAAAGGGGGGATGCGGTAGCCAAGGGTTACTAGGGCCCCCGGGCTATATTTTAAGGATCCTACCTGACATTCGCCTAAAGAAATGTAAGGGAAAACCCTAGAAAAACCTGCATCAGGTAGGTCGGGCATTGGGTACTTGTCCCACGCCCTTCTGATAGCGGGAGAGGAGTTTGCTGTGGGGACGCAGCATTCCCTTCTCCGTGCCTCGACCAGTTTAGGAGGCAGCTGGCCGACTATTCCAATGGGAATAGCTAACAACTCTTACCGTATGCCCAAGGTCTGTGACCCCGGAACATACACCTCTCAGAACAGGCCGAGGTGCCTCGGCTTGTGGGAACCTTAGTTCAAAAACGGAGAGAAAATTTTAAGTCAACATCGAACGAATTATCCAAATTTGACATTTTTATTATAGAGACAACGGACGTTAATTTAACTGGTATTTGAAATAAATTTAATACAAATAATATCAAAGTAAGGAACTTAATATTTTAGGCAATATTTATGAAAAGGTAATTTGCGTTTATACCACTTAAAAATTGTATGCTGATAATTAAAATGCTTTACACATTATTTTATTTATAACTTCAAATATATTTTTCTATCTCTTCATGGACTAAATTATTTCTTAATTGTTTACACAGACTTTACACCAATGGAATTAAGTATTTAAGAGTTTCTACTGAAGTTCGTTATTAAGTTATTAAGCTAACATTCTCCTAATATTGTTTCATGGAGTGGAAAGAATAAAGATTGAAACATGGAATTATATACATTTATTATTTACTTTTTTTAGTTCAAAATTTTTAAAATTTTTACCGTATGTGGTATTTGATTTAAATGACTTGAGTAATAATTATGAGGGTATTATTTCCTTGTCTTCTACGTGATTAATAAATTCAAATTTTACGAGGTTTATTTCAATTGGGTAAAGACGTCGTTTCCTTTTATTCACCGTGGTAAAAGTGAGGTGACAAGCTTTTTCTTTTATTGGTTGCGTAATTTCTGTTCGAAAATATTAAGAAAAGCAGCCATTCAAAAATGATTCAATACTAATAAATCTCAGCTCTCTCTTTAGCTAATATGGAGTGATTTGATTCATATTTGAAGAGAGTGTTGTTTGGGGTAATCTCAAAAGAAATATTTGCGAATGTTTTATTTCGTACTTCTTCATACTATCGTCTATTTGTATTTATTTCTTGCCTGCCATTTAACCAATTATCTTAGTATTTATTGCTAGTTGAATTCAGATTGTTTCCCCCTGCAACAAAATGGAAATGAAGAATTCGTAGGTGAAACGTGCAGTTTGTGACTCATGAATTCGAAGGACACTAATGGCCAATGGGCTGAATTAACTGTCAAGAGAGATAATAGAGATATTGTGCAGGAATACTACGCATTGCTGAGGACGTGGTCTAGCCACACCCGTCACGCTCTATGCATACCTACATTCACCTACCAACACCTGCAAACGGTTTAGGAATTTGTCTGGCCTTACTAAATTGGTCCGCCATCGGTCACTTTCATTGCCGGTTAAGGAATTTACTCGTTGGAAAAGTTTCAATGATCATATAATAAATTTAAGTGATTTAAGATCGCATGAGTATTACAACAACGCTACATTTAAAGTAAAGCATTATAATATTGCTAGTTTCCCTACAAAATATAAATCTATTTGATTTGAAGAGTTCTGGAGAGATAGTTTAACTCAAAGATACTGTTAATAAATGTAAGAATACGGACCTAGAATACTGTAGAAATAATTTTAAAAAATTTCAGGGATCAATTGTGCTTAATTGGATTATACATTCTGTTTGATTCGTACTAAATGGGTTTTAAACGTTTAAAATGATTACTCCATTGTGCATTATACTAACATTATTAGGTTATAAAAAGGAATGTACTGATTGGTGGATTTAGTTATTATAGGACGTTATTCAGAGTAGTGACTTTTAAATTGAATCTTTCGCGTAGCCACCGAAGCCACGGAGGAATTGGGAAGAGACGCCAACGACAGCAGACGACACGTTTTACGAATTATCTCACCAGGATCACGAATCGAGCTAACGGTAGTAGGGCGATAAAATATAACGATACTTAAGTTTGTTGTTTATTTTTACTCTGTTAATTTAATATCTCAAAACTGTTCCGATTCAACAACCTCCTGAAACGTGTGATCAGGCTATCCTCTGAATATTGCATCATTGTAATTTAATAAAATGTTTAAAAAAATTAATTTATCGTCAGTTTTGAATTAATAAAACAATTGGTGACCTTACAGAGACACTTTTTATTTTTTATTTATTTTGTGACAACGTTTCGATATCTTTTTGTATATTCTTCAAGAATTTTCCAAATTAATATAATCAATCAGTCTTGCTACAATCTTGTTGACGTTAAGTGAATTGTGTACTTCGGACTTCTTTTCAAAACTGTGTGAATTAAATAACTTAATCGTTTAGTTGTGCTAGTTTATTACATTAAAATATCTGAAGAATATAAAAAGAGGTGTCGAAACGTCGTCATAATATACATGAAAAATATAAAGTGTCAGTGTAAGGTCATCAATTGTTTTATTAATACAATATTATTTCTGTAGTATACTATTCTTAAACAGGTACAAGAATTTTTAGTTTTATTTCAATATTTAGTAAATAAAAATGTTAATTTTAATTACAACTTTTGCAATGAACTGAGAACTTAGGTGAACCGTGTGGATTTTACCAGTTTTAGCATTCTGTTAACATCCCAGTCACTAATTCTTGACTCGTTAACTTTTTTAAACTAATATTTCTAAATTATGTGGTTTCTTTAAAATGTATTTATTTATTAGAGGACGAAAATACGCACTGTCGGGCAACTCGACGAGCCGCACTGTGTAAAATCAGAAGGGCAGACGAAATTTTAAAAAAAAATTCAGCCCGGAAATAACAGGTGTGAAATACTCAAAGGAGCTAAGAGTTGTATTTAAATTCATGTTATAAAAAAATTCTTATTTGTAGGGAAAAGTGTAAGAAAAGTAGTTAAAAGAGTTAGAAAGCCTCGCTTCAGTCTAAGATTCTGATAATATTATTAGAAAAAATTAACAACACTAAAAAAGGTCTGAAATTCAAACATTCACTATTACGGGAACAAAAACCCTAATTTTAACCATATTATATATATCAGTTCTATACTGAATTAATTGTTTTTTTTAGGGCAACAGGGTGATCCACATTGGGTAAATCCCCTTTAATAGCATAGGAAGGGATTTGAAGGGGGGATGCGGAAGGGTAGAGGAAGGTAGCCAAGGGTTACTAGGGCCCCCGGGCTATGGTTTAAGGATCCTACCCGGCATTCGCCTAAAGAAATGCAGGGAAAACCCTAGAAAAACCTGCATCAGGTAGGTCGGGCATTGGATACTTGTCCCACGCCCTTCCGATAGCGGGAGAGGAGTTTGCTGTGGGGACGCAACATTCCCTTCTCCGTGCCTCGACCAGTTTAGGAGGCAGCTGGCCGACTATTCCAATGGGAATAGCGGACAACTCTTACCGTATGCCCAAGGTCTGTGACCCCGGAACATACACCTCTCAAAACAGGCCGAGGTGCCTCGGCATGTGGGAACCTTAGCTCAAAAATGGTCGTAATTAAATTAATTGAATTCATATTTAAGTTATTAGTATTCGTCTGTTTGACATAAATACGAGTCAAGTCTATAAATAATGGAATGTATACCAAAAATTGCTTAGAAATAACTCATAACGAGTCTCATATATCATGCTTTATTTCAGTTTTGCGAAACTAAATCCGCAATTCCAAAGTTAAGATCGCAGATAAGAGTAGTTAGGATAGGTTCTCTGGAGACCTTTTAACCCAAGAGGCATTCCTTCCCAAGGACACATCTTCGCTTCGTAGTCAGTCTAACCTTTACCTATGCCCTCGAAATATTGCCCCAGGAGAAAGGGATTTCGGCCTTCACCTGGTGCAGTTCTGCATTTCACATTCCATCGGAGCTGTTTTGCGTAATCATATTTCGCCGTGAACCTTGCGAGTACGCTGCAGCAGCCATCATTACCCGGAACACTGTAGAGGGTAACCAACGTACATGATCAGACAACTGCGTCATCCAAGTCTCTGGTACAGTCGAGATTTTTACATCCTGATACTTGAATAGGTATTTATTCTCCTCGTATTTTTCAGAATTCGTTATTAAGGAATGGAGATAGCAATAAATAATATCAGATAAAAAAATTCTCTTTCGTTTTGAGTCACAGCTGGCAAAAATCTGACTTATTTAATTGATTCATTGCTAATCAGAATAAAAAATACCAACACTTTATGAGGGATTACTCAAACAAAATAACTAAGTAAAAACACAAGATAAATATAAACATGTAAAGTTGTTCGGAGCTGATGCCAGCCAGGCCTACTTGAAGCCTCTTTCACGTTATCTCGACTCGCGACCCTGGCCAGAAGATTCCTGTTACGTCTGCGGTCGTCGCCGTCGGGAATGTTGTGACGTTTCTCTGCTTCGCAGTCTGAATGATAAGTGACTTCAATAATGGCCCCTCTCTGTGATACATGGCAGAATAAACGATGGTTTGCCTCTTTATATATATAACATCCCCCCACCCAAAAAAAATAATTACGATCTTAAAAACTTGCACCTTCTTATGGTGGGTTCTTTTCAATAAAACTTCTGGTTTTGAATATAAAAATTATTCTAGTTAGTACTTGTCTTTGTCTATTATTTATTGCTTGTCATTCACAGATATAAGTGAATTTTATTGTCGTGATATTTTCAATGAATGCCTCGGACCTGAGCGAGTCGTATTGTCCTATAATTACCGAAGATGACTTCCTTCTTATAATGTTTATCTGTCTCAGACTACGTGTACGATCTTATTTGATAGTTTTTACAAAATATTTCATTCTAACTAAAATTCTGTTTAATTCTACCTACTTTTTTATTTGTGAATAGAGTAACCTGATAAATATATAGTTAGACGTTGTTTCTTTTTGTGTACTTGTCGTTGTTTAATTTGTACAATTATACTATAAATATAATAATTTGTAAATACCTCCTCTATTGGAAAATACCTGAAATATCGAAACGTCGTCACAATATCAATAAGAAGTACCTGTATCATCAATTGTTTTATTACTGATAAAGGCATGTTAGTCACTGTCGTATAATTTCTAATTAATTTACCTCCCTACACTAAAACTTGATCCTTTCTCTTCATTTAGACGTAGCACGCATCTACGTCTAATCTAATTTCTAAAAATAATTTCACTGATGTTTGTTCACATTTTATATTCTGTAGGAAAGACGTGGGTTAATTTTACAGATGTGTCCTCATTTTGTATTCTTTTGTATTCTTCGTCTGGTTGGATAGTGAACATTTGTACACTGAACAGCGCCGTTTTCTGAGAAAATCTTCAAATTTCATGGTGCGTTTTCCACTTATCTGAAACATTACATTTTCTGCGTCAGATACAGCATCCTGCTCTAAGTCCGGGAAAGCTCACTCGTCTACGGATCTTAACATACACTTCCACGTTGCACAATGGTGCGATACTTCCCTTCCCTCGAAACTCTCTTTATTCTCGTTCCTACCCACCGCTGATCTATTGTCCTGCCCCCCAGTTTAGATCTTTGAGCAAAGTAACAGCCAGATATTTACAATTATAGCCTATAGGTTGACAGGAACACCAAGGGTTGTCCAATTCTGGGCAACTGTGTCTCAAACGAACAACAAACAAGAAAATTACACTGTTCATTTGATGTTTGGGTCGTCGGCGCCTCCTGGACGCATAAAATGGTTTCACGGGAACACATCCAAAGGATGATTACGAATGAGTCGCTTATTTTGTGTCGTTCTGTGGTGGGTTTCCGTGAGGCCGCCTCGTTCCCGCACATTGCCTAAGTCGGACGTGTGATCCGACGACAATGGCGGCCTTGCCTCCCAAGGTAACCGTGACGTCACGGAGCTTCCGGGGGCCCTTGCGAAACAGACACGTCGTTCCGGGTCAAAGGCCTGCTGAACAACAACAGGCGTGACGCGGTCAACACCTCCCGTGACATCTGGGCCACCCGAAACCACATGACAGGCACCGAGGATAATGAATAAGCTATTACACCACATGAACCACCGTGACGAAAGCCGGTGATGAAAAAAATGAACCTCCATTATTGGATTTTAGAAAGGACGCGTTTCTTGGCGCTATGGACAAAAATTATGTCATTCACCATTAAATAGATAAAGTGGGCCTTTTTTTCGGTATCAACTCCAAAGGATTCCCCAAAATTTCAAATTACTGCCCTCCAGATGTTTTGATTCCTTTCTTGACGACATATTATTTATATGTATATTATAATAGTGCACAATCGTTAATATTCTGTTTCGCGTATTTTAATTTATGTGATTACGTCACCACAGCAGTGATTATGTTCACAAATGATTGTCATCCATCGACAATAATAGAAATCGAAGACATAAAAAAAGAAAAAATACGGAACTCGATGTAGTTTGGTAACTAATTAATTTGTAGCCATGAAACTTACAATTTTGGTGAGAGGATATTGCGTGATTGCATAACCAGTAGGCGTTAATGAGTCACAATTTGTTCTTTCTCTAATGACGTGGCGCAATATTCCGTGACTGGCTTGAGAGATAATCCGACATACATTTCTTTGAGCTTCTCTTCTCTAAAACGGCTTTCATAAGTCTAGAATTCTGGAATAAAATAATTATTAGGTGATATAAGTCAGGAGTAGTACGCGGTAGATTTCGTATGGTTGCAAGATCTGAACAAAAAAAAATTACTAGAGATATATTTAGTTTCTGCACGTGTTCGGGATGTAAGAAATTTCTATTAGACTTTGTTATTGATATATTAATGTTATAAGTTATTGTTATGAATAAGAAAGACGCACAGAAATTGCTTTCGACGTTTATTAGGAACTTGTTGAATCAAGAGTGTGGATCACAGTTCTTCTTCTTTTCAATACGAACTGCCTGATACGATAATTAAAACTTTTTGCAGCTTTGTCAGCGACATATAATTTTGACGCAATTTAAAGCAAACCCAAACTTTCTCTTTTGTAAATGCATGCGCGTATACATGTATGGAAATGCTACATTTAAAGTTTCTGCAGCACCAGAAAGGGTTCGTATTTCCATACACATTTAGTCGCAATTGTTCTCGGAACGTGTCAGAGAAAAGCTGCTTCTACCCCTTCCACATAATTTTTATTTTTTAACTTTGAGGGGTGCTGAGATCCCCGACGGCAACTCTCTCTTCGACAAATACGCGCATTCACAACCTCCGTGGCACGTTTTGATAAAACTGTTTACTCTTTGTAACTATTACAGTCTTCCTGTTTTAACGGCTTCACAACACCGATATAACATTCTTATCTGAGCAGAAAATGGGGAAACTTGGTAAATAAATAAACGGGGAAAATATAATGTTTTGTTCTCTGGTGCAAGTTTGTGTAATTAAGTAAATAACACGCGGGGAAAGAAAATTCAACAACAACTTGTACCTTCTTACTTATAAAAGTATGAATCAAATGATGAATTTAAAATAAGCCATAATTTTTCATAAAGGTATTATTTTTTGAATTGTACGTTAAAGTTTGTGAGCCACGCTTACTTTTTTTTGACAGTTAAATCTTTTCTTTTCTTTTGCCATCAGATGTGTCTGAAACCACATTACTGGAATATAAACTAAAATAATAAATAAAGTTATAGAGTAAAAGAATAAAACTTATTTACATGTGTAAGATATTCTCAATTATTATTAATGAAATATTAATATCGTAGATAATATATAATAATATACTTAATATCGTAGATGCATTTTTTCATTATTTACGCGCTCATCGGTTTTCTAAAATTGCTCATTCTACTCTCATATATCAACCGGGACAGAGATTAAAAATAAAATATTTTTATCACTAGGATTTAATCAAATTATTAAATAATCTCTGCAAAAATACTTCGAAAAACGTTACTCACCGAACTTTACCCTACAAGTGGCAATAAAAAATAAAGTAAGAAAATGATATTTGATAATTAGATTAATTCCCCTCATTATGATTTAATAAATATGAAACACTCTGAGATTTATTGAATATTTGTGTCATTTATGAATTCTTCTTCTGAATAATACAGAAATTAAACTTTCTGAATAATTTTGTGGTACTGTATTGGTGGGGGGGGGGGCGGGGGGCGGAATTAACTAAAAATGTATTTGTTGTGAGAGCAAAAAAATAAAGATCCGCTCCAAATTTTGAGGCAAAAAAAACAAAACAGGACTATTTCATATTAGCGACATATTATCGTAGGAACTTCACATTTTAAGGGCCTTAAATATGATTAAGATTTAGCCTATTGCATTTTTTTAATCAACGCATACGTTTCCAGAAAAATGACTAAGAACGATATTTTTTTTCTCGTTTTTTATGAATAAGATAAATTATTTAAATTAACGACGATTATTAAACTACAACAATTTTGAACATTTGAATTTTATTTTAAATATTTTATTGGTTTACATTTTATTAACCCTCGCAACATTTAAGATAGAAGAACATTGTTGGTTTTTGTATTAAATAAATGTTTAGAAGATTAAAAAATGTTTTATAAATTTGTGATTTGAAATAATGTTTATTTACACCACTCAGGACAAAATATTCAGTTACAATGATATATATTCTGACTATTGAGAAAACGAATAAATAAACATCAGCCAATTTTAAGTCAGAAAAAATAATTTTTAAATTAAATTAACAACGTTTCAACGCTTTTTTTACGGCAACGGCAGAAATTAGTCTATCCACTTTTTTTAAACTTAAACTGATAAGGTCGCAAAAAAGCGATCAAACGTTCTTAATTTAATTAATAAATTATTTTTTTCTGACCAAAAATTGGCTAATGTTTATTTATAACTTAAACAACATAATAAAAGTATAAAATTGCACACAAAAGTCATTCCGTTGAATAAAATATTTTCATTGTCGTCAGTTTATTTAATTTAAAATTATTAAATGTAAAATTGATGTTTGACGAGTTTGGTGAGAATTTTGAAGTGAGTAACTATCGTGTCAGGATCATGATTACCTGAGTATCGGCATCAGATAGAGTGCGCCAGGAAGAAATCGAATGATATTCATATCGATTGTAGTATTTGACATACTTTAATATTGCATGTTCTTGCGGGAAATGGAAGAAATTCTTTAGTGAACAATTTATCGAGTAGAGGAGCGATCTGAAATGGCTTTGAGGAATATTTTATTCCAAGTAGACGATCAAGGACGATAAGGGACATGAGTAAGAGAGTAAATGAGTAATTGCAATAGCTGTCAGTGGTGTCTATAAACCATAGTTGTCAATTGACCGTTGAAAATACAAAATTTACATTTTTGTAGCGTGAACATGCTTCAAGGATTACGAACGCGCTCGCCTGCGTGCGCCATGACGCTGTTGCAAAAGCTGCAAAGATAAAACGGTGTTGGACAGCGGTTCTTACACATCACAATGGGCTGACGTAAAGATGAAACGGATAACCTTGAACAGATTCACACACACACACACACAAACACAAACTGCGCATGCAATTCGAGAAACTTTGCTTACAGCGAGGAAAAATACAGCGTCGTAGGCTGCAAGCAAGCAGGAAATGTTTTCCTCGTCGATCAGGAATCAGGTCTGACTTATTTTACGTCTTACGATTTTAAATTTTTATTCCTGTATTTGTGGAACCGAAATTCTTTCATCACTGGAAAGGGGGAAGAGAAAACAAAAATATGTAAATATAACGTAGGAAAATTATTAATCTCGGATGATAACATCTTAAGAGACGACCACTTTACCTTCAATTTCCAAGATTATCTTTAATGCTTTCCTCAGACTGTTTCCTTTCCAATCCTTTCTAAGTTACGTAAGCTTCTATATAAATAAAACAATAAAAGCTGAGCAGATTTCAGTAAAATTATATCCTCAAGATAAAATATATACTATCTAGTTTACCGTTCTATAAAATATGAAATTGGCTACAAATAACTGCACTGTATTTGGAAGAATAAAACTTTCTTTAGGCTCCGTCATGCAGCACGTTAACTACGAGTTCCCACAAATCATTGAACTTCTTCTCAAATCTTTTTAAGAGGTTTTGCTCTTTTGTTTGTTTGTTTCATGGACGGTCTGGAGTTTCTACGGAAGGGTAGATTCCTCGTCGTTCTGTTTGGTGTAGTGACTCCTCCGTCATTTGTGTTTGTGCTTCCTCCTAGTGTGCGTGTGTCTGGTTTTGTGTTCATTATTGTGTGATGTGTAATTCCATATTTTATTATAGTAATTCCCTAAATATTTATTTTTTACCTACTGCATATTGAATTTGTTTGAATACTGTAAATATTTTCCACCCTTAGTAACGTTAAATAATTCTTTTTATTATTATTCCTATATGGTACTTTTAGTTATTTTGGACAGGGAAATTTGTGTTCCCGATGTTTATTTATGCTTAAGTTAATTTCTAATTGTTATTAATTGTAGCATTAAATAAGTATATTGTAATCTGATGTATTAACGACGTATCCTATTTCCTCTTTCGAGGACTAATGGAATAAATAAATGAAATAAAATAAAAAAGCTCTTGAAATAGGCTACGTCACATACACAGACTCACGCACAGCCATATATATATATATATATATATATATATATATATATATATTTGAGGAGAATATTCCTAGATTACAACAAGAAAAACTAAAAATAACCTAAAGTGAAGTAAATAATTTTTCTCCTATAAAATAATTTTTTTGTGGGTATAGACAAGCTATGTATAGGGCAATCCACATAGTGGCAACTCCCCTCTTATAGAATAGGAAAGGGATTTGAAAGGGGGGATGCGGAAGGGTGGAGGAAGGTAGCCAAGGGTTAACTAGGGCCCCCGGACTATAGTTTAAGGATCCTACCCGGCATTCCCGTAAAAGTAATGCAGGACAAAGCCTAGAAAAACCTGCATCAGGTAAATCGGGCATTTGATACTAGTCCCACGCCCTTCCGATGGCGGGAGAGGGGTTTGCTGTGGGGTCGCTGCTTTCACCTCGCCTTGCCTTGGCCAGTTTAGGAGGCAGCTGGCCCACTATTCCAATAGGAATAGTGGACAACTCTTGCCGTATGCCCAAGGTCTGCGACCCCGGAACATGCACGTCTCAAAACAGACCGAGGGGCCTCGGCATGTGGGAACCTTAGTTCAAAAAACCACAGAGTTGTGAAGGCATCCCAAAAGGTAGCCAGCCCCCGCCAGAGCTCTCTGGGAAGGTTTACCTGCGAGAGAATCCTCTCGCAGGCTTCCTTGAAAGTAAATAATAATATTAGTTATTTTTTATTAAGAAAATTAATTTCGGTAGGAGAGATACGAAGGGGCTACCTTTGGTTATGCCTTTTCCTCTCCGTTTTTGAACTAAGGTTCCCACAAGCCGAGGACTGTTTTGAGAGGAAAAGTAAGCCTGCGAGAGGATTTCTCGCAGGTGAACCTTCCCAGAGAGCTCTGGCGGGGGCTACCTTTGGGGATGCTCTCACATCTCTCTGGCTTTTTTGAACTAAGGTTCCCACATGCCGAGGCACCTTGGTCTGTTTTGAGAGGTGTATGTTCCGGGGTCGCAGACCTTGGGCATACGGCAAGAGTTGTCCGCTATTCCTATTGGAATAGTCGGCCAGCTGCCTCCTAAACAGGCCAAGGCATGGCGAGGGGTAAGCTGCGTCCCTACAGCAAACTCCTTTCCCGCTATCGGAAGGGCGTGGGACAAGTACCCAATGCCCGACCTACATGATGCAGGTTTTTGTAGGGTTTTCCCTGCATTTCTTTAGGCGAATTCCAGGTACGATCCTTAAAATATATCTCGGGGGCCCTAGTTAACCCTTGGCTACCTTCCTCTACCCTTCCGCATCCCCCCTTTCAAATCCCTTCCTATGCTATTAAAGGGGAGTTGCCCAATGTGGATCACCCTCATGTAGCCTGTTGCCCTAAAAAAAATAAAAATAAAAAAAAATAAAAATTAATTTCGGTAGGAGAGATACGAAGGGGCTACCTTTGGGTATGCCTTTTCCTCTCCGTTTTTGAACTAAGGTTCCCACAAGCCGAGGACTGTTTTGAGAGGTGTATGTTCCGGGGTCACAGACCTTGGGCATACGGTAAGAGTTGTTCGCTATTCCCATTGGAATATTCGGCCAGCTGCCTCCTAAATTGGTCGAGACACGGAGAAGGGAATGCTGCGTCCCCACAGCAAACTCCTCTCCCGCTATCGGAAGGGCGTGGGACAAGTACCCAATGCCCGACCTACATGATGCAGGTTTTTGTAGGGTTTTCCCTGCATTTCTTTAGGCGAATTCCAGGTACGATCCTTAAAATATATCTCGGGGGCCCTAGTTAACCCTTGGCTACCTTCCTCTACCCTTCCGCATCCCCCCTTTCAAATCCCTTCCAATGCTATGAAAGGGGAGTTGCCCAAAGTGGATTACCCTCATGTAACCTGTTGCCCTAAAAAAAAGGAAAAGAAAATTAATTTCAAAAATTTATTATGTATTTGTTTACACATTTACTTATATATTTCTTTCTCAAACTGCCACCTATACCTTTTGCAGAAAATTATATACGTAATAAATAAGATCTACTTTTTGTAGTTTTTTCGACTTTTATACAGTTTTTTTATATTATATAAAAAACCAAGTGTCTGCCATTAGAACTAGTCTCATAAGACTAACCATTATTTTTCTGCACGTTACACAAGATCAGTTGGTTTTCCTCCTTTCAGTCTTCTGGTACGGTGTTGACTTTCCAGAAGCTGACGGACCAATGAGTTGATGTGGAAGTGAATCCTAGCTTCATGTTTCCATGCATATATTTTTATTATGATGGTAATACAGACGATAGAGAGATCAGATAATATTATTTGAGAGAAGAAATGCTTTCATATGAAGCTCCGCCTTATTCGACAGGAAACTGGAAAAATCTTGACCGGAACGGAAATAGAACCCGGGAAGTACATGGTCGTTCTCACATCTGAGCTAACGAGAAAATTATAAAATAGTTGAAAAAAATGGTATCTCTTTATGGGTGATCCAAACCTATAAATTTTATTTTACTTAACACGGATCTGAAATGTAACATTATTTGCGTTGATTTAAAATGGAATCTGATTCTTTCAATGATCACATTCACAAAACTGTAAAATAGAAAACTCCTCGATTGGTTCAATGCATAATAAATTTGAGTAGTTGATGAAGACGAGTTTGTGTACCCGTAACGAGTCCACGATGCAAATATCAAACGTAGTTTCCTTGTTGGATGGAGAAGGGAGTAAAAGGAGGTTAGAGAATATATGAGACTGCAAGGAAACGGAATTAACAACTTTCGCGAGGACATGACGGCATCAAGTATCCTCCTTAGTGACGTCAGTCAAACAAGCCAAATATTAATTCAGCAGCTACAAACGATCATGAAACCTGAAACGCGCCGCAGGGACTTTGTGAGACTATTGTCCATCCAGCGGATAGATTTATGTTGGTTATTTCTCAGTGATGACGTGATTGCAACGAGGCCTTGAGCGCTATTAACGGTCACGGTCCTATTCGCAGAGTGGCTGCTCAGTTCCGGTCTGCGATTACATTGCGCTTACAACTTAACACCAATCTAATTACGGTCATATCACCATAACACAATAATACTATGAAGCGGTGGTAAGAATTATGAATGCCATAAATTTTTCAATACCAACAATATATATATATATTAAAACTGATGAAGTAACTCTTGGAACTTAAACCGTATAACGTTAATTGCATATCAATAACAATAAGCTTTTCTGAAACAGCTAATTGACCAAATAATATATAAGTTATGGTTAAATTCTTGAAACGTTTTTGCTCCTTGGCTGCCTCACATGAGAAGTTGATTATTCATCAATCTGACACGTTTACAGAGCTATAAGTTAACTATTTTTGTGTTTGTAGTTTATCCCCAATAGATTTTTTCAGTCAGAATTTGAAAAAAGGAGAATATTTCGTAACTGTTAAAATTTTGTTAATGTGAATATTTTCTGAGCTTTCACCTCATATTCCCATAATAAATTTGTTCAAACATTCGGTACCAATGTAATTTTAATTTTTATCCCATTTACGTTAGAAATTTCCCATTCCTTAAAATATTTATGTCATCATCATCCAGATCCACACGTCTAATTAAAATTTTTCTACTCAAAACCTTTGTACTCAAAATTTAAATGATATTACGCAGGATCAAAAAATTTATTTGAACAAATTGAAGATAATTATATATTCTGGAATCTCCGGAAACGTTCATTTATTAAATAATGAAATAGTTAAATTTTTACAAATTTTTGTAATTTTGAGGTTTAAATTTAAACTTAATGAAACATAAATAAGTCAAAATAAATTTAAATATCTTAAAAAAAAATTCATAATTTCATTTATCAATCACTTGAATATTGTTTGTTAAATATGATATGTCATATACTTTCAAAATAATATAAATAGACTACAAGAATAATAAATAAATTATTTTCTTCACTCTTATAATAATTTTTACATTCGTTGTTATTTCATCACACTGATAATTGACAAATAATTCTGAATTTGTTGTTTTAAATTGCGTAGTTACAAGTTACGCAAAGTGGGAATAAAAAAAATTTGGTAGTACTATGATAATCGAATAAACAGATCATAAGTCAGAAAAATTTAATAATTGAAAAAAACATTAATACAATCAAAAAATTAATATTATATAAAAAATTAAAAATAAATTAAGATTAATTTTCAAAGTTAAGATCTGGATTCCCTGACTGTTGTTACTGAAAACTGATATAATGTTAATTTTTTTAAAGATATTAATGGATGATTTTGACACTGTATACAAATTATTTATAATATTCCACTTGTCTGAAATTTTTTTTCCCCATAATTTAATAACTAAGGTCTGAAATGTCTTGTTGATGAATTAATGTACATCTGATGGAGTTTCAAAATGTTATATTAACATGTCAGATAATGTTCGCATACCATGGTACGTTACATGATGAAGGACGAAGAGTGAAGAATTCATTGCAGCTTGAGTTTAGCAGCATGTATGCATTGTTCTAGTGCAGAATTAGCAGTAATTTAGGCGTTCTAACATTACCAGATTAATGATGGATTTACGGGCGATGCAGAAACGTTGTCTTTTATTGGTGCCTCCCACTGTTTCGTAGAGAAAGTTAGCAGTTACCCAGGCCGTAAACAGCCCCCGGCTAAGCCAGGAAGGGTAATTAGCGAAGTGCTTAGGATCCTAAGCTCCGCCCACGCTAATGGGGCTTCCGAAAGAGCTACTTAAATCATTTCCGCCGCACTCGCTAACTGGGTCAGTCAGTGCATACACCGACGCCGATAGCTATTCGCTTCTTAATTGACCCTAACAATGTCGGAGTAGCCAGGATCGGGAATCCTACCTCTCGGTCCAGCTCAACGAAGCAGAGGAAGAGATCGAGCCTGTACAACTCTGCTAGTTCTCGACAAAATGTTCCCTCATAGCAGCGGAAAACTAATTTAAATTGGAACAAGTACCACATTTCTTTTTAATGATTTCAATATAATTTTAAGTGACGTCTGAATACAACTAGAGAGAACACAGCCTGAGTACGGAGTTTAAGAATATAAGTCTTAAGAGTCAGGGGAGGAAAATAATTGGAACGTCTCTAGAAATTTATACAGATAAAATAAAAAGCTTGCTTTTATTTAAATATAGAAATTATCTGACGAGCAATAATTAAGATGAGGTGACACAAAAAAGAAAACGGTCGCCAAAAAATCCAACAATGATATTTTAGGGAAAGATTAATTTGTTGACCTCAATATAAAGGGATGAAAGACGGGTTGAGAGGTAGAGGTAGTAGATGTCAGAAAGTGATGTAGGGACTAGACAACAGGAGCAGTAAAAGCAAGTTATGATTGGTGCTGTTAGTCAAAGTATAAATATGAATAATTTACCGACGAGAACAACAAATAGCTGAAGACTACAGTGACGATTCCAGGAATCATCTCACAAGTAACCCGAATAGGGTTAATGTGTAACGATTGGAGCGTACGCCAAAGTTGTGAAGGTCGGGAACAGAGAGAGTTGAGGGAAGAGAGTTAAGATTAGGCAACAGGTGGAGATCGAGCAATTGTATTGGTGGGACATTGGCTTTGGACCTACAAGAGACGAGGATGCAGGCAACGGAAGTGGACACGACCCAAAATAATTAGAACACAAACTATCCCAAACATCCGGAACTATATTAATTTTAAAAATTCTGAAACTTATGCGATAAGATATCAGGAAAATCGTACTTTATTAAATTAACTGCTTTATAAATATTAAACGTTTATACTTCTTTTTTAATTCAAATCTCCATATTTTAATTTCACTTTTTTACAATAAATAAATAATATCACCAACTATTCCTATAATAAATGATAAAATTAACTCTCTTTACGTGTCTACACTGATTTATATTTTTATTTAGAAAAGGAGGCAAAACAACAGTAGATAGATCTTCTATACGATAAAAAAAGAGTCCAAAAACCTTTAGTTAGGGTAATATTTTCTAACCATGTAGGTAAAAATCAAGATTTAATTTGTTTTTGATAGATCAATTGTAACCTGATAATATATATTTATATTTTATGGGAAATGTTTCAATACAGTTATTCAGTAATAATGACTACGCCTGACTCAGAGGTAACTTAAATTTATCAATACTCCAACGGCAATATCTAGGCGCACGTGGAAATATTTAGTTATCCGAAAATGACAGCCGGAATTGAGTGCAGCGTGTCGAATAGAATTTGAAGACCTCCTGTGGTGTAGGGGGTCCCCTGTTCGAATTCCGGCGAGAGCATGGATGTTTGTGTGTGTGTGAGAAACTCTCGTCAAATAATAACCTGAGCTGTTGATGCAAATGAAAATAAATAAATAAAAAAGTTTTTGTAAATTGAAAAAAAAGAGGCAAATACCTGGAATTTTGACTCGATAAACGTGACTAATAATCATGAATAAGTTGATGGTTCACTTCATTTAGAGTAAATTGAGTATTGACCATAACTCAACAATAATTTAATAAAACGATTTATCAAATTATTATTACACAACGTTTCGTCATTAATTTATTTTAAATTTTCGGTTGCTGAAATTATACTCAAAATTTATTTTTGTAATATCAGTTTTTGACTGGTATTAAATAAAGAATTGTGAAATGTGTACGAATTATTTATAATACTCCAGCTACAATGTAAACCTGAGGATCTGCTAAATTAAGTCGAAACGTATATTTCGATAAAGTGCATTATTAATATTTTTCTGACGTATGGCCGATTATTTATTGTAAAAATCAAATGTCAGACAATTATAATTATTAAGTTGTGTATTTTTTATACAAAAGAATTAAATGTGACAATATTTTACATAAAATTAATTTTGATTATTAAGATGAAGATGTTCAGATGATGAATTCCACCCGGGTTGATACAGAAATTTAAGGTGAAATCATGACGAGTGAAATCATGACGCAGATGTAGGAGCAAATAGGTACTGTAGGATATAGTCCGCTGGTTGTCCAAATTTACAGAGCGCGCCGATGATACAGTCGCATCGGACAAATATGGCACCGGTAGGTCGGGTCAATATATGGACAGCTGAGCCACACGATGTGTGAATATGGAGAGGGTCAAGGAACCCTTCACTTCCGACTCCCAGTGGTCACTTCCGGGAACACTTTCAGCTTATTAGCACTATAACAGCTGTGTGCTCGGAAATACAAAGGCAGAGGGGGATATATCCGGCGAAAGTTGGTACGTCCGAAACTGCGATTAAAATCTGCTCCTCTCAGTTAGCTTTAGTTGTATGTATGAACTGCGACCAAGATCACCTCAGTAATTCATTCAATTACCATCACCGTATTTTTGTTCCAGTATATAATTGCACATTTATTAATTCTTCCTTGAAATTCAACTTGTTAGAAGAATTGTCATTAAAATTTCGACAGAAAAGTTATTGCAATCTTGATAAGGTCAGATAATTTTCTATCAGTCTTATACATTTTATTCTTTACTTTTCAGTTTAACTCTCCTCCACTGTTTTATGTTACCGTTTTTACATGAATAAATTAAGGGCCTCTTCAAGTGGTTTACATCGTTTTACAGTTTCTAGGAAACACACAATTTAAATTAATCAACATGTTTGTCCATTATGGTGTTAGGATAATATTTAAAACGTATCATAATAGAAATTCTGGGGGAAAAAATCTAAAATAGTATTTAAAAAATTGGAGAAACACAATGTAATACACTAAATTTAATTTTAGGGCTGTAATGCCTGTTATATAGGTCAGACAAAACGGTAGCATCAAAGAAGAATTAAAAAAACATTTTGCTAATCTAAAACAATGATTAGATAAACAATATTTTCTGACCAAACACGTATACTTTAATAACTAGAAAATTGTTTTGATTAATGTAAAAAACCTTACTTGGAGAAAGAAATTATTGACCTCATTTTATGAGTGAAATTGCGTAGAATATAAATAAAATTAATATACAAAATGACACAAATTTTTTCATTGAATTTTAAAAGCATATATAACATATTTAAATTGTTTCTTTAATAATTTGAGTAAAGATATTACATTTAATTAATTTATTTGAAATTAAATCTTTTTATTGTTTTTCCATTATATTTCTCAAATAATTTTTAGATAACATCTAAAAACGTCCGTAATCAAAGGAAACAAACGTTACCAAGTATTTTATTTAACATATGTAAGCTTTTAATGTTCATAAATAAATATTCTATTAGCCGTTTTCTACTGATTTAAATACTTTTGAAACGTATTTTTAAATAATGGGGTATCAGTCACTTATAATTGTAATTTTTACAAATTAAATTCAGAACCTCCAATAAATGTATTTGGTCGTCTTGTGTGGTCATATGGAAGGCTCTGATTCACCACTGATTTCATAGATTACTTCAAATAGTATTACTAAATTACTCTTCATTATATGGAGCATAGAGAACTTTATACAACTTTACAAACACATTTCCCCAAATCTGTACCGTTGACGTGTCACCAATTTGGGAAACAGTCCCTGAAGACTTGAGCTAATGAACCACATCACTGATACTCAGAATCTCTTATACGTGACCAGATTCCGAATCATATCAACGAAATGACCATTTGGACACGAGATTCTGATGCTGGAGTTTGTTGCGTCTGTATAAGGTATCTTTGTGGCTAGAAAGCGCCGATTTGCCGATTCCTTTGGCCCGTTGCCATCGCTGGATTCCTGGTGCTTCAAGTCAGTGCCTGTCCTTGGCTGTCCCCGTTATTACTCATGTCATGCGTGACTCAGAGGACGGAAACGCCGCTCTGCAATACCAACTCAGCTGCTCCTTCTTACCCTCGGGCTTCTTACGTCGGTGTACTCTTGCACAACACACGAGCAGGTTCCTTCATTCGACCTCTCCCAGCGACTGAGGTGCAGCCCTCCACACATCACTTCCTCCCTACGGAAAGCTGGATCATTCCCGGAGATGGAGCCACTCCTCACGACGACCACTCCTTCACAACCCGCAGATCAACCTGTTCGACCATTTTTACTTGAATTAACTCTTTATGATTTATGAACGCCCAGATTCTATAAATAAATTAGCCAATGGATGAAGTTTTACATATTCCAATGGCTTAAATGTAATATTAAAAAATCAATTTGATCAAAAGATTGATTCAATTATTCGAAATAGATTCTCATGAGAAAATAATAATAGTTTATTTATTGTTGAACCGAAATTACTTTCCAAGAAGCAAAATATTTTTATGTATAAAGATTGTATTTTTACGTCTGTTTTCATTAAAAATAATGCAGTTTTTCGATCAATATCAATATTTTATTTATTTATGACAACGTTCCGGTACGTGTTTGTACCTTCATCAGGCCATTCCTAAATATGCTAAAAAAATAGGATGTGAAATTGTGTTTCAACATTTAGCATATTCAGGAAAGACCTGATGAAGGTACAAACTCGAATCGAATCGTTGTCACAAATAAAATAAAATATTTTTATTTGGTCGAAAAAACGGCATTATTTTTATTTATAATCAAAATGTGAAGTAAAAATTTTTTTTACACACATTTATATGTTTTGTTACATTGTTAAGTATTCAACTGACCTAAAATTATGAAAATAAACATTTAGTCCAATTAGAGGGTGTATAATTAATAATTTGTATCTAGTGTTAACTTACTCAAGTTTAATTCAAAATGATCAATTATTGTAGAAAGTTAAATCCAAATTATAATTTAATCATAAAAATTTATTGAATAAACACGCCGTTTCGTTCTTAAATAAAAACCCCTTCAGGTGTTACTAAATTAGGAGAACTTTGAGATATAAAAAATAGAATTAATTATTTTTATTCAAAAAATAAGAAATTATTCACATTTTAATAAATAAATGGTAAATTATTCATCAATGAATGTAAGTTTTATATTTTATATGTCTCCTAATTTATTCATACCTGAATAATTCCTAAAAAATTCGTTCGAAGAATGTGTAATTTGTTGATTAAACTTTTTATTCGATCTGAAAATTAAATTAATATAAACACATTATTATAAAGAGATAACAGGAGCTAATAATAAATAATGATATTGATTTTAACAACTTAATGTACACTTGATATTGACGATATAACCGATTGGTACGTTGGCTTCACAAATAATTTTCTATTCTCATCTATTATTTAAAATATGTTACTTATAAAACTAATATGAAACCATAATTCATATTTATGACCAGTACAGATAAATAAAAACTTGAATTTACGAAATATTCATTTAAATGATCATTCTGTAACATATTGGGTAGGAATTAATTAAAAATCTGATGCATCCATTTGCAAATAATTGGTTACGAGCGCCTGTGCTAATGACGGAAAACGTTGTTCGCTTTCTTGTGTAAATCCAGCATCGCAGCGAGTGAACGGGAATAGCGAGCGAACTGAAAAGCGAATATCCACAAAGCCGAATGGTTCTATTAGCAGTGTTGTTTCCGAATTTACGATCTGCGTCACACACGCGTTGCGAACGGACTTTATTTTGGAACAGGCGATTCCTGGGTGCGCCGTAAAGCTATTGAGGAACAGAGTGATTATTGACACTCTATTAGCAGGTAATAGCCACGCTTTGCTCCGCCTGAAACCATTAACTCCTCCAAGATCCCATAAGCGGATGTCGCAGTCGTGCTTTGCAATTTCACAGTTCCGAACTACCATATTTCTGGTCCAAATAGTCATCTGGAAAGTCGGAGGTTGGGTGTAATTTTTGAGACTTGTAACCGGGAACACAGGTTGAAAATTTCAATCACGCCTCCACTTACATCATTGCGAAAATATAAAATATATCAAATTTAACCTGAATATAATCTCGTTAATTCCCGAACCAGAACAGTATTAAAAATTCTTCACAAATAATGACAAAATATAAAAGTTTACACCTAGAGTATGAGGATAAAGCTAATTGCAAAATTAGGATGATGACGTAATTTGGTTTACGGTGAAATTGTTGACCAGGACGTGTTATCTGAATGACTGTCGACCACTAAATACCTTTAATAAAATTCAACACTGGGGAAAACTTTGTTTAGGATGTACGCAATGGGCGTGTAAAAGATAAATTCAGATACTTGCATAAGTTTTTTTCTCTCAAGTGACAATGTTTTAAACAGTCAGCTCAAATAAACAAGAAAATATTTAAAATGTATATATTGAGATTTAAATATGTGATATAATAAAAAATATAATTATGGAAGCAAGACGAAAGACTAAAAATAATTCAATGTAAACAGTCAATAAACGAATTTTTGGCAGATGTAGATCGTACAAGAAATTGGGTTGATTATGAAAAAAATAACCATTCACAAATTTCAAAATAGTCGTAAGGTTCTGATGTTTTAATCAAAGATTGAAGCCTTTCCCGGTGTAGTTGTTCAATATATTGTTATCGGAGTTCAACCGGGTTTTGCATAATTATATTAGAACGCAACGTTTCGACGACTAAAAGCTCTGTCATCTTCTAGGCGAAGTGATGTTTTGTTTTTGATGAAAACTTTTTAATAAAGTGATATTTGTGGACGGTTGTTTTTTATTAATGAAATATTATTATGAAATTGGGTAAAATAAAAGTAGAACAAACAGGCACTGGAATAGAATATATTTGTCTTTAGGAATGAATAAAATGTTCAAAAACAGAATAAATACTCAGATCTAAAGCTATAAAAGTGTTCGATTTCCGGTCCTCTCGATATTTGTTTTTTCTTAATTTATGAAAATAATGTTTTAAAGAAGAAAACGGTGCTCAGAAATACGTTTCAATTTCCTGGTAAATTTGATGAACAATAAAAAATTATGTTTGAGGATTGAGTTCACGTGGCGCTTAAATTTATATTTATACAATTTATTCATTTGTTGTTTCGAAAAGGCACCAGTCGCTTGCTGTTTTAATTCTATACAGTATTTATTTCAATTCAGTAAATTTCTCGGTTACTGGTTGGAATTTCAAACGAACTCCACTTACTTGTTGCGATAAATGTTAATTCATAGAAGAGAAATGGCTGATAATAACGTTTCGGAAACGTTATTATAGTTCTATATATATTACAATACTATATATTATGTTCAGTGGGGGAAAAATCAGTTTATGGGTGAATTGCAGTGGTATATAGAAGTGTATCTTTTTATTTAAGTTCATAACAGACCTCCCCTGATTTTTAAATGTTGGAATACGCGTGTATAATTTATCAAAATACTTGCTCCAGGTGAGGCTCGAACTCACAACCCCGGCATAGCTCACAAACACTGCTGTATAAGTACCGTGCGCTAACCGATTGCGCCACTGGAGCCACAGGGTTCGTGCTGCCTTTTTCCTGTAGCCTTACTACTGGGGCGTATCGAAGGTGAATGCATCTGGATTATAGGATTATGATAGAAAAATCACGACCGGACCGGGAATCGAACACAAGACCTCCGCTTGCGACACCGCATGGCGGAATCTTCAGGTCGATTCCTGTTAAAGTCCAGATTTTGCTGCCCAGAACCATTAATTCAGTTCCATAGCTTATAACATGGAGGTTTTACTGGAAGCATTTAATCTGTTCGTTAATATTTATTTCCTATACTTATTATTCTTTATATCAGACGCGGATGTCTTACGATTTGTAACGTATTCCGCCAATAGTCATTTTAAATGCATCACCATATTCCAATTTGTCTACTAGACATTTACATTTATTACATTTATTAATTTATAATTTTAATTTTTTTTTTTGCTGGGAACATGGCTGATAAGATTAATTTCGGCTTTGGTAACGTTTCATGGATTCAGGATTAAGAGTTCCAGAATTATAGTAGATGAAGTTGACTTGATCCATCAAAATTCAGCAGTTTATATTCAAGGTAAACTTAAAATTTTATAACAGGCATCTTTAAATCATCCTGTTCCTTCTGCCTAATCATTAGGATGGAGATTGACCAGATATTAGATTTGTCTGACATTTACTCGTATTCTAAACACCCAGATCCAAATTTATCTTCTGTAGTACAACTCCTCTCCCGCTATCGGAAGGGCGTGGGACAAGTACCCAATGCCCGACCTACCCGATGCAGGTTTTCCTAGGGTTTTCCCTGCATTTCTTTAGGCGAATGCCGGGTAGGATCCTTAAAACATAGCCCGGGGGCCCTAGTAACCCTTGGCTACCTTCCTCTACCCTTTCGCATCCCCCCTTTCAAATCGCTTCCCATGCTATTAAAGGAGAGTTGTCCAAGGTGGATTACCCTCATGTAGCCTGTTGCCCTAAAAAAAAAATCTTCAGTAATACATACAGACAAATCATTTTATTTATAACTAGCTATAATATTTGCCTTAGGCTGAAACGCGATTTTAACTCAGTTTTCACACCAGGAGAATGTAACCTGCACAATTTAGGTAACAGTAAGAAATTAGTAGACTAGATTACTTTCGGTAAACATTGGTCAACTTCGGCAGAAAGTGACGGTAAGTCCACTTAAATCAGCTCAAATAATAACACTCATCTAACAATAACGTAATATCCAACTAGCCGTAGCTGTGACTGCAGCCTTGAGACACTCTCCATTACCATTTTTGGTTTTAATCCTGTCAAAACTTTAATAACATCTCGATTCTCCGAACATTAACTACAATTTCCACCATATTAAAAACAATATTTGATAGTAATACTTTTACAGTACCATAATCATCGCCCCAATGACTTATTTAAGGACCCTGGAGTTGACAGTTCAAAACTTCTGTGACTAAATTTTATTTTATTTTTGCAAGCGGATGAGGAAAAAAAACAACTGCTCGCTACATAATCAATCAATGTCTGATAAATTAATACGGTTCACGTGTTTCATGCAGGCGTCGAAAATTTGTGTCCAGTTGTGCTTTTGGACCAATCCTTGGACCCGTATGAACGAGTTTCCGTTCAGAGGTATCATAAAGTTTCTGAATAATTTTCTGTTGACTTTATGTTCGTTTGTGCGATCAGTTTTAAACCTTCTTTTGTTTTCTCCGAGTAAAAATTGAAACAAAGTGTTGTCCAGTGATAACCAGAAATTCGACAAGTGCAACCTTGAGCTTTCCAACTACGTGTGACTCACAAAGTTCTTATCTTTAGCGAGAAACACGTCGCTCGCTTTTGCTCCGTCTGTCTGGCCAGAAAATAATTTGAAGGATTTGTGTGTGGAGACGAGACATGTAAAGCGTTAAGTTAGGGTGAGGGTTTTACAATGGTATGGAAATACAGCGAAATATATTAAAAAACTGCGAATCACTTCGGTGGTGGCGCTAAATCACAGAACCCACTTTCATTTTTATTTTGTTTTCCACGTTATTTATGTAGGAGGGTGGAGATAAAAATATTAAGAAACGCGGTTGCCCTGTTGCGCGTTCGTAGCCGCGGAAAATTGCGTGTCTGTCTGTCGGTCGTATTTTATGGGCAAGTGCTTTGAAATGGATGCTAATGGGTGTGCAGCAGCAACACCTCCAGTGCTGTAGATCAGCGGGGAGACTTCAAAAAAGGAGGAAAGACACGACTCCCTACCATAATTAAAGCTAGATTTACTGCCGGCAAATACTGTAATGCGCTCCAATTTGCTTGCTGCTTGTCAATGGTTGAATTTGTAACCTGAGAGACGAGATACCGGGGCGGCATTATCACAATCAGCAGAAAAAATAGACTGTGGAACAAAGAGGAAAACTAACAAGGGATTTTTCTTTGTTTAGGCCAAGCGACGTTATCCGTTAGATCTCTTAGTTATGTGATGTTGGAAAATAAGGGAAGCATGCAAAAAACGGCGGAAAGGATAATGATGCTAACTACATTAATATAAGCAGAAAGAGTTGAAATATTTGAGTCCCACGTGGTGAAAACATCCACTCAAGCTTTGAAGGGTAGTTTAATTGTTTACAGACTAAAAATGTTTTTTAAAATATTGCAGTAATAATCACCACTAGAATTAGAAACGGGAATTGTAATTAAACCCATAATTACATATTGAATAAGGGACAAAAACCATCTAACAAGACAAAAGATATTCCGGAAGAAAATGAATCAATCCAAGTCAAACTATTATTATGAAAATCATTAAAGTAATAAATTATTACATGAAAATTAAAAACAAATTGTACAATCAAATGTACTCAAGCGAAAAGAAATCATGTAACTGAAAACAACGTATATGCAATATCAGTGTTAAGTCAGGGGAAATATCTTTAATTTAAAGCATTTAATAACCTACAATTTATATAAATTTTGTAAAGTATATAAGTCAATGTACAGTCAATAAAGACGTTAGTGCAACTCGAATGTGTAGGTGTAGGGGTCAGCGTGACTGCATCACATCAAGAGGTCTCAGGTTCGAATCCCGCATGGATGGTTGTGTGCGTGAGAGAAAGCTCTCAGAAAATCACTCCCCCGACTAGAAAAAATTATTTCCCCTATTGAGTCCCTAATAACCAGAGCTTTTTATGCGACTGTAAATAAATAAATTTATAAAAAGAATTTAATAAAAAATCTTTACAGTAATTTTTTAATTTGTTGTTTCCTCGTAAATATTCCAAAATTAACATTTAGTATAGGCGTAGGTTCAGGACCCGTAATTTTAATACGGCTATTTTTTTAAAATACCCTTGCTTAACTGGTGCGATGGCTCACTCGTGATCCCCTCCAAATTTGAAAATTTCAGAGGGCAAGAAACTAGATATTATCATTTCATCCAGTTCGCATAAAAAATATTGGATAAACCGTTGAGTTAAAATTTACATTGATTTTAGGTGGTAGCATTTGATACCATATTCCCAAAAGAAATCAGATCCCTCTGAGAGATTTATTGGAGTGAAGGGTCAATTCCTTCTATTTACTATGGGTCGACTGACCAGTGAATGAACATTTCTCATATAAACTGGAATGTTCCGAACATTGGAGCAATTTCGACGTTCCTTGAGAGATAAAAGAGTTCCATTGGACCCCCGTAGATCTACTAATTTTGTTCTTTCTGACTGGCCCATTCCTGAGGAAGCCATTGTCAAACCATCCCTTGGTTGCCAGTCTATTTGGTTACATCATTATTTTGGACAACGTTTATTAAGTTTATTGTACTATTTTTATATATTTAGTGTTAGTAAAATGTCTTTAAGAAGTTAACAACTTCAGGGTTCTATTATTGTCAAAATTTATCAATAGTCTTCACCTGTGTAATCATAAACTAAAAACTAAGAAAAAGTAACAGGAGCTTTCGGCCATTTTCCATAATCATCGGCACAAATTTACACATAAAACAGAACATATGTTTAAATTACAAGTATTGCAATTTTACATAAAGTAAAAATTACCTGCTGCATTCACGAACATAAACTTTAAAAAAATATTTATTCAATTAAAACTCGTCCACAATTTTCGAAACTCATACCTAAATTATGCTAACACAATTTTTACAATCCTCCAATGTTCGACAAAATTATTACATTTTTAATATAACCAAAAATTTTTTAATATGAAAATAATTTACAATTGACATAGCTTTCTTTATAAACTCATACATTTTATCTTTATTTATTCTTTGTAATTAAAATAAATGTACTGTATTGTGTGTAGATTCGTGCAGATGATAATAGCAAATGGCCGAAAGCTCCTGCCACTTTTTCGTTTTTCGTTTATGAGTGAGAATAAAAGAAGTGAAGGCTCAAGTGGTTTTATTGTTGAATTTTGACAGTAAGTGTTTTTAGTAGACAATTTATTGGAGATCTGCTGTTCGCGAATGAATGAAATACATACTTGCAGCTGTTTTGTAATCAGATATAAAAACAGTCGACCCTGCCAGGATTCGAACCTGGAATCTCCTGATCCGTAGTCAGACGCGTTATCCGTTGCGCCACAGGGCCACTTTAACAACGAGTTTTTTTTTCAATCACTAGGTAATTTCTAATTGAATATTTATTAAATAAATTTATTGATACGCGAATCTTCCACACGGTGCAAACATTTTTGGCTAAGTAAATACAAAAGTCAAGAGCAACATAAGTGGAATTAAGGACGACGAAAATAATTCTGTAAACGTAATTCTGAGACCCTGAATTCAAAACGTTGATTTACAGGGTTGTTCACCCTACCAGAAAATAAAGGATAATTTTGTACGTTCGCGAAGGAACAAAATTAATATAAATTGAATGAAAGAAATTACTTCTGAGACCGAGTGAGGTTATTGAATCCGAATAGTACCGTTTACTCCATTCAGACCAGTGAAGGAGGTGTTTAGGTTTCACGTAAATTTCAGGAAACGTGTTTTAGCTGGAAACCCGGAAATGCGAGTACGCGTGTGTTATTTTGTGAGTGGGAGTGCCTCTGAGACCCTTGTATGAACACAGTCACGCTTTGTTGTTCTTAAATCGTAAATCTACGGAAGTCTCCACACAAAAACATTAATGGCTCACTTCAAGGCTCGGTATCTTAAATATAGATTCCTGCCACCCAGGGGACAAAATGTTGCCGTGAAGTTGTGAAGCGTCTCTGAGAATCGAGGAAGGTTATTCTTAAACGCGAGATCGTAGGAATAATGCATTAAAGGTCCACTCAAACTCAGACGTGCCGAGCAAATAGTTCAGTCAGAAATTCTGCTGGCACAATCTCAAACACTTCGAGTATTATAAGAACCAAATAACTGTTGGTACCAGAGTTTACGAGTTTAAAGGCAACTCGCTTCTATTTCAGAAGAACTATTTGTAGTTTCAACACATCCTTTTACGTATAAATATTTCCGGTATTTTTTAAATATGTAAAGGCGTGATAAATAATTTTAATTACTGAAAATATACCATTCCATCGGAAAGGTTGAAATTTAATTAAACATTAAAGCAGCGTAATAACATTTTCAATGAAGCCATGACTTTCGTTCGTAAATTTAGCACAATGGTGAAGTATGTCGAAAATATAGCTTGATTTGATTTATTTTATTCCATTAGTCTTTTTATAAGGAAATAAAATTACAATATAATTATTGGATGCTATAATTATAAATAATTATAAGTTAACGTAAAAATGCTATAATTTGGTAACAAAAATGTCCAACTTAAGTAAATCTACGTAATAATAACAAAAATAATTATTATTTAACTATACTAAGGGTTTAATATAATATTTACAACAACAGAAACAAATTCAGTACGCACTAGTAAAAAATTAAAGATTAGAGAATTAACTATCATAAAATATAGAATTACACATCACACAAGAAGAAAAACTGACCAGTGACGATTTTAATTAAAATAATAACAGTGTCACATTGTGAATCCCCTCAGCTATGTTAACTCAATTGGGGGTTAATGTAGTTTAAAAGTAAAGTGAAGAGACATCTGCTGAACCAAAAGAACTACTCAGGACATGATGGGGAACGCTGAAGTTCTTCTTGCCGGCCGATCCGCAGGCTTCGAAAGCAAAGAAGTTATTTCCAAACCTCCCTATAGACGACATTCTGTTTAAAGGTGGTTTGGTTATTGTTATAGTAAATGATGTCTACGCCTTGAAACTAACTCCGCTGTTATTAATATTATCTCATTGCACAGTCCTACATTTAAGTGTCCAAAGATCTAATTTATTGTAACCAAACATTTAATACGTACACCTTCTGTACTAACCCGAGCTTACCCGACCGCCAACCCGAATGCGACAATTCACCCGAAGCGGCTACTGTATTGTACATAAGCATGATTACTCATTTACTAGAACAACTTATTAAACTGAAAAATTTACGTCTGACTGGAAATTAATAATAAGAAATATAGACAAATACTGACAAAAGAAATGATAATATAAATACCGCACATAGTTTCTGGAAGCCTTGTTCCTTTCTCCAGGTGCAGAAAAAACGCACCTTTGTCTGTATTTGTCTATCTTTCTTATTTTTAAATTAACTTATATTCGTTTATGAAATGAAAAAGACTTATTACAGTGTAGTAATTGGTTCGCAGTCGTGCATTAAAAGGTTTTCTGACAATTTTATAATTTTCTGTAACGTAAGTGATCGTCGAGAATATCAATACCCTTCGATATGAGGTGATCAGATTTAAACGGGACGGAAATAAACGCATCTGAAACAAATTATTCATATTTCTGGGGGACGTGGAGAAGATTTCCATTTCAATACAAAGTAGGTTACTAGTATTGAAGGGGATGCGGGCGTAGCTTTTAAATGAGAATGTGAATTCGAGGAATCGTATCAGTACCCGTGGGAGGGAAGAAAAGAAGGAACTTATCTAATAAAGTACGCGCGAAATGAAATCTGTCGCCTGCAAAATGTTTGCGAGGGGTATTAAAAAATAAATTATTTTCTTTTAGCACTCAGGTAAATGAACTAATGCATTGTGACTTGCTACCATAAAGAAAAAAAAAACATTACTATGTTATATTGATAAAATGATCGTAACAACTTGGAGGAAAAACAGAATTCTTATAGAAGCACCGAATCATACATAAGGGATTTTAAAACGTTTGTTATTATTAATAATATTAATAAGGTATCGTAATTTGTTGTAAAAAGATACTGACAGTTAATACAGAAAAAATTAAGGGATTTTGGAAATATGTCCCTCTGACTTTATAGGAAAACTTGTAAATAAAAAGAATCGTTATTTAGCGTATTTTGTAGTCTGTTTTTTGTCATTGTATATTTCCGGCCATGTTTTTTTAACTGGATAAAGCCTTATCGGGAATACCGAGAAGCCTTTCTGCAGCTTCTACGCCGGAAAATGTTTTCAACGGATGTATTTTAAATTTTTTTCATTCACAAACTTCATGCTTATTTTCAAATTTGTATAAGCTTTATATATTTGTGGTACGAATTTGTGCTACTGATGTTATCTTTCTGCCAGACCCCTTTTCACTTGCCATCATTCTCTTCATCGCCGATTTTATTTGTTAATATTTTTTCGATATTACATGCATGTCCAGATCAGTCACTTGTATACTTCGAATATTCGCTGACTTCAGGATATCGCAGTGAAACGCAATGTTACGTACTTCGGTCGCTTTGACGCGTTCGCCGCAACAAGATATTAGCAAATAACCGTTCGTTTCAGGAACCGTTCGTGAAAGAAGAGTCACGCAGAGAAAATTCAACGCGGAAGACCTTGACTGAGCCACACGCTGACGAGAAATCCGTTTGGCTGATGAAACTTTCTGAGGTATCGATTACGATAAGCGATTCGTAACCATTCACCTTTTGAAAAATCTTGGGAAGCCAAGATGACGCAAATGAAGTAAAGCAGAACGAAGTTTAAAATTTTTTTGGCAAGTTTTGTGTAACATGGAGACTCGAGAAAAGTCTGAAATTCTCTGCATAGTGTCGTTAGAAAATTATAAGAATGCGTAATGACAGAATTGATATTAAAAAATATGTTAGATAGAACACGATACTATATTTTTTGAGAAGAAAATGATTTTTTTTACAAAAATAAGATCATGAAGCAGCTATTTTTTTGATTCGTTGCTCTGTTGGTCATGAAAATAGAACAGAATGCGCTTTATGGCGGAAACCATTTGAAACAGAAAACTGGGCTATACTGCGATTAAAATTAGATGGCACTTGGGGGTTACCTCGGGGCGGAGGCGCTGATGTCACATACACGTGATTTTAAATAAACTTCGTATACATCTTTCTAAAAAACAATAGAACACAACGCTGCTTGTCTCGCGATTCATTTTAAGCGTTCGTGGTGACACCTATCGCTGGAAATAGCAGACAAGTGCCGTCTAATTTTAATCGGAGTATAGTACGTCCACAGTAAATCATACGCGATACATTCATGGGGTTTACTTCTATCTGGAGCTTAAGAAATCGGTAGAAACTATTTAAGGTTTACGAGAAATAATAAATATATATTGTAATAATTAAAATTAACTACAATGGCTGAATTTAACAACTGAAAAAAAACAACACACAATTACATTTTACTTTATATTGAAATCGAAGCGTCTGAACATGGACGAAATTTGTTGCGGAAGAAATAATACTAAAGATTGAATTTAACAATTTCAATTTTATCAAGAATTAAGAATCTCATTTTATCGATAATTAAATAATTAAAGAACGATCTGACTTTTATCTTTTAAACACGGTTTACAAATTATTTTAAAGTTTTTCTCTACTTACGGCCGCCCAGGTCTCATTTTCAGTTTTTCGTGCACAATTTTGGGGACATCACTGATTCTAAGTTCTCACAGACTCTAATTGGAGTTGTTTGTTAGTTGGTTTAACACAAATTGGTTGGTTCTCGATGCTTTACTGCAACCTGGATTTGTAGATCTCGTAGCTTCATTGGTTTGTCTGAATATTGCTTTACTATTTAATATTTGAAAGCATGTATGTGACTGGGCCACAATCTTTCGTTCTGACTGCCGACTGTAAAACTTTCAATGAGTTCTTTTCGTCCGTTCTATTTGCTGTCTGCTGACCGACTGTACTGTTCAAATTTTCGTGACTTGGAATTTTTAGTCTTTTCTCCTCGCTGCCTACTGCCCGACTGTAAAACTTCGTCTCGCCAGTTTTGAGCGCGTAAAGTCTCTCAACTGATCAACAATGTTTTCTTTGCCTCGCCGGATTGTTGCGGCGTCCGCTCTATATCCACTAATAATGAGTCCGCTACAATCCAACTTTCCAATTAGAACAATGTCTTAATTACCAATTACTACAATAAATATATATATATATATATAAAAGATTTTCATTTGGACCGTAAAAATTGTTTATTAAAGTGAAATTTTTTTAAAGGTAACACAACGGCATTTTACAATTCCTGAAAAACAGACTTCAATACACGTCTTATGAAACTGGTGAAAAACGGAGAATAATTAGAGAAGATTTTCCGACATAACCTTTCCAAGACTTTTATATGCATCTTATTGGTCAGTTCTATCATTAATTTTGATAAACATTTTCGGAAACAATTTTATGTACCGTATCTATGGTGGCATTTATGTGAAGTTGATTTTCTGTGCATTAGGAATTTAGTAGTCTTTTGTTAACCAATGATGACGTAGAAGGAAACCGTCTACGTCAACGTAGCTGAAACGTTCCCTTGACGTGTTGTTTACTGTCCCGGAAAACATCGGTGACGTTCCGACCTTGGAAGTTTTGCTCGACGTCACGTCTGCCGCAAACATGGCAGCTATTAGCGAGATTATAATTGCAGAGCGTCTGGTGGGCTGGCTCACAAGGGCTTCCGGAATGCGCCCATTCTCTTCGAGAAAAGGGAGTCGTAATTGCTATTGCGAATAATTATCACACCATTGTATGCAGAAACGAAGCGACTCTTCACACCGATTAACGATAATGACAAGTTTTCACTGTCAGTTGCGACTGAAAACGGAAACGGGAGATATGGCTTAAAAGGTTCTGTTAGCAAAGAAATGGAGGAGAAAGTAAGACAGACGCTTTTAAAACGTCGCCATGTTTCGTCGTATTTTCCGATCCTTGGAGCTACTGTCTGACCATATCATCATTTATCCTGTCAGAAAAACAGAGGCCATTTAGAAGTGAAATATTTTGGTCCATTTTGGGGCGTATTTGGATTTTGATTGGAACATATTTCAGAAGCACTGCGATCAGTTCCAGTGGGCAATGACGAAATGCGGAAAACTCCAACCAGACACTAAGTAAGAGGCGGAAGGGAATGAATTTTTACATGGGACGCAAAAATACAGAGAATTTAAACTTTCGTCTAAGAATATATGAAAGCAAGAAATATTCCTAGATTTTTAGAATTTACATTTAGTAGGGATGAATATATATTTTAAAATACTAGAGTACCCTCAATTACATAATAAATATTCTATAGACAAAAGAATTTACTATTCTGCAAACCAGAAGCTGGATTGACTTCTTTGCACGATTCTTTCTCAACCTTATGCTAATTATTGAATGGTACCTAAATATTGTTTCAAATAATCTCTCTCTTTCTCACACACAAACGCACGCACACACACATATAAAATTCAGTTACTCAATATATAATAAAAAATATGTGATAGGTCTCCGAGGGCTATTCTCTCGCAGGCAATATCTGCGAGGGATGTTCTCTCGCAGGCAGAACCTTGTAGGAGAGATACGAAGGGGCTACCTTTGGGGATGCCTTTTGAACTAAGGTTCCCACAAGTCGAAGCACCTCGGCCTGTTCTGAGAGGTGTATGTTCCGGGGTCACAGACCTTGGGCATACGGTAATAGTTGTCCGCTATTTCCATTGGAATAGTCGGCCAGCTGCCTCCTAAACTGGTCGAGGCACGGAGAAGGGAATGCTGCGTCTCCACAGCAAACTCCTCTCCCGCTATCGGAAGGGCGTGAGAATAGTACCCAATGCCCGACCTACCTGATGCAGGTTTTTCTAGGGTTTTCCCTACATTACTTTTAGGCGAATGCTCGGTAGGATCCTTAAAATATAGCCCGGGGGCCCTAGTAACCCTTGGCAACCTTCCTCTACCCTCCCGCATCCCCCCTTTCAAATCCCTTCCTATGCTATTAAAGGGGAGTTGCCCAACGTGGATTACCCTCATGAAGCCTGTTGTCCTAAAAAAAAATAATAATAAAATATATAAATCCAAAATGATTTACATACGAAACACATTTGTAGTGATTAATTTAAATTCAGTACATTATATGTAATAAAGCAGTATATAACATATGAGGTACGTCACATATTTTGTTTGTCGTTTATTAATTAATAGTATGTCGTGTCGAAATATTAATAAATAGTTAGAAATATTCAAAATTTTGTTCAATTCTATTTGTTATTGATAATGAGGTAAGTTCGGCGATTTTTATTAAATACTACGCGTATTATTAATAATATTTTAAAACAAGTGGATGCTTTATAGAACAGTTCTCTATATAATATATATATATATATATATATATATATATATATATATATATATCGCAACTATGTTACAAATTGCTTGTCATTACTCAAGAAGCTTCCGTTCTTTACGGACATACTCAGCTTACATTATACAGATGTAACATGAATAATGTCCGAAAAGGACGGATGCTTCTTGAGTAATAGCGTGCAATTTGTAATATAGTTGCGAAAGTTATATTTTCTACACAGGACTGGTAAATAAAAAGTTACAATTTTTTAATTATATAATACCTGTATTTGTTTTTGATTTTCATACAATTTTATAAGTAAAAGAAGTACTTGTTTGAGATATATTAATTTGCTCAGTTTTATTTTCTTCAAAAGTTGTTGTTATCATTGAGCATTTAATTTTTTTTTGTTCTTTACAGGTTTTATTTTTTGTTAATTCTATGATAATTTAAATTTGTATTTTTTATATTATTTATTAATACCACCATTCGTTTATAAGTATTTTTGAACCTTTGAGTGATGTTGCATTATATTTTGTCACAAATTGAAATAGTAAAAATCCACTCCTCTCCGGAAATATTTACCGATCATATTTGGCAAGGTAGTTCTCAAACCCGCCACATTGTAACGAAACCGTGCGAGGGATTGCAGTTGCGTGTGCCGTGTGGATTCCCAGGTAGACCGTCGCGTCGCATCACGTGTGGAAGGCCCACTTCCGAAAGGGAAACCACCCCTTCCGCAATCCCCTGCGGGCACAAACACACAGCTTAATGAAGTTCCTGCGATTTCGTCCCGGAGATTGCAGTGGAGAAAACGCGACCCCATGCTGCTACGCCTTCTTCCCATAGGAATCCTTTGTTCGTTCTCGGGGCCGTCGCCCTATTTCCCACCACGTTGTGATCACTTTCCGTACGGAATTAACAAGGCACGCTCTCTCTTACTTCCGTATCCTGCCGGGAACACACTCAGCGAATTTCTGGTTAGTCAAATTTCACAAGATTTCCAGGTGACGTACGAATTTCTGAGACAGATGAGACCGAGACTGAAGAGCAGCGAACTGGACAACGACCAGAGGGACCTTGAAGAAGTTGAATCGACCTGTCAATAAAGAAAATTATTTTCGCTAAGACGTTTGGATGAATGTCTGGCATTACTTATGAAATGAATCAGGAAATCGGTTTGATAATAATAGAGGTGATAAACCTACCCGTGTGAGCCGAAACCAGTGGAGGATGGAATGCGACCAAAGCGTTACGGACTTAAACTATTTAGTAAGGGACAGCTGACAAGTAATCAATCACACTTAGAGATCATTTGACGCGATGAATTGATGTACTTGATTTCCCTCTTCTCGACCCTTCAGTTTCCTTAGACGTTCCTCATCCCTCTCTATACACAGCACTGACGAAAATGATTAATGGGTATTTCGTTATGCCTTAGGGACAGCATGGATCGCGGTTTTCAATTATCAACGTGCATTAAATATTTTTCTCACCTGTTTGAAGAAGGTCAAAAATTCCCAAATGTAGATCATTAATCGGATGCAGAAAGTCATGATGATATTATTGAAGACATACGTGCCCTGCTTCTGTGAGGTTCACAAGTTCAATTCACTGTCCAAATCGGTGACCAGTATCATTTTTGGCTTGTCCCATCTTTCCCTTTCGTTTAAATTACATTTTAAATCACTACAATCACTTATTATTCAAAGAAAGCCTCTTTGTCCACTCTGCTCGACTATTTACTGCCTCTTTTCAATGAATCGAACCACTAAATTGCGCTCACTGGATGATTATATTTTCTATCTGCTTCATGCAGTCACATTCTCTCCTACTGAAAATGTCGCAGTTTGATAATTATAATTCTTTCGCTGAAGGTTCCGTTGTAGTGTCATGTCATATACGTATTGGCAGGTCCACAACGAAGATAAACCCTGATACAGGCAGATGGCAATGTTTCCCCACGAGGACTACCGTGACATGGCCTCCTCTAATGAGAGCTGGAAATAGGCCAGCATTGTCATCAGCTTTTTGCCTGGGACAGAAAAGCACATGGAATGTTTAACTGGTACGAGCAGGCCACGTGTTCTCAGCTCAAGAAACCGTCTCGTAACTTCGAATGAATCTTCATGAAAAATGGAATGAGACAATTACTGTACTTTCGCATATTGGATCACCATAAACTGTAATAAATTGAACTCCCCAAAATATTTTTTAATGAACTATACTAGCAGCAACAACTTAATTTCATAGTTGAAAATTTTATATTTTTTTGAGGTTTTGACATTTACAATTTTACAAATGAAATACGATCCTCCGAAACTTGCATTCGTTGTCTGCTTTTACTCCAACTCATTTAATATCGCCTTGGCTCAAAGAGAATAATTACGCTTTCCTTCCTTACAGTTGCTTTTATTAATGTATTGTCAGCTTTCAACTTTTTTTTCTTTTTGAAGTTAAGAATTAATGTGTTTATTTGATACTCGAAAAAGTGAGTCTCATTAAAAAGACGGGTTATATTCCTCGTAAAAGAGATTCTCATTTAATATTTTCCAGGGTTTAAAAAAGGCCGCTTTTAAATGAAAAAAAATCATATTAAGCAAGAGTTGAATTCAAATGTTATAAATTATCGTTTCGGTGGAAAAATTATAATATTACGTATGGAGAGAATCAAATGGAATGATAAATGTATAAAATATGTGTCAGGTTATTAATAAACGTGAAAAATACCAACCTATTAATCATTAAAATTTATTAACAAATTTATAACATAATATTTAAAAATCACAACGTTTAATCACCTTTTTAAAAATTTTAAAAAACTTTTATTCTAAAGTTTTATTTAATCAAGTATTACTAAATTTAATTTTAAAAGTCACAATCAGGAATGAAACGTCTTTGTAAAATATTATGTTTTAAATTTGAACATAAATTTTGGTGACTAACAAGCTGGTGTTTTTTACATTTATTTAAAAAGAAGTCAGATTATTATAATTATAACGTTTTTAATAGTTTGTACAACGAAGATAGGTGTTATAGGAGTAAGGATTTTACCGATATAAGTAAAGCTGAAATTATATATCTGTAATTTGACGAATAGTATTTTATTAACATCAAAGTTTTAAAGAATTACAAGAATATAACTTTAAAAAGTGACATGTTAGGGTAGGTAAGTATGTGAGTTTAGGGTCAATTAAATCAACGACTTATAGGTGAATGATAAATGGAAAATGGAAAACTTTAAGACATCGGTTTATGAGCATGTGTCAGTCACGTTACTCCGATATGTGATTGGTGCGGCGTCTGCGGTCGTTATCGTCGTCTCTCTGGCAATCATTGATTTCAACCTCAGTCTTTTATACTGTATAAATTATATAAAATCTCTCCTCTATCTTAGTTAGCTGTGTCAAATCTACACTTTGACTCCTCTTCACTGACGGCTCCCCTTCCAAACATCTGTCAGCAGGCCCGCCTTACAAAAGAACCACTTTTTCAGTATTTTTTAGTTTTTAATTTTTTTTCCACCGCTTTTCTGTTATAAATTGTCATTCACTACTAAGATCAATGGATCTTGGATGCTTGCGGCTCTCGTAAAGTTTTCCCTAAGCGGGACCGAATTCTTCCGATAGTACACACGAGAGTCGTCTAGTATCACAATATTAAAATATTACGGTATAGTAAAATATATTTTCCGGTATTAAAAAGGCAAGTTTTACGGAGATATGAAAGAGAATGTCAAACTTACATAATTGGCTAGATTGGATGACTTACGCGACTTATATTATAATGGACGTGACCTGTCCGTAGACAAACACCTTCAACCCCATCTTGTGAATGGCTGTCCAATTATCAATCCGTTCATGTATTTAGAAAAAGTCACAGTTATTTTAATATAAATAGTTTATGAGTAAAAAAACTCAGTGTAATAGAAATGTTCTTTTACCCGTATCGTAAATGCTGGCAATAGATTTTTATAGTTTTACTTGCGTTCACTGTGACTAACAGGTGGCAGTAGGAAACAATTTTATTTTATATTACAAAGAAAGTGCGTTGCAAGAAGAGAACTGAAATCTGTATCTCGTACAAATGATTTAGGGAATATATGCTCTTCCCTGTCATATTTATACTGCCACTTTGGGAATGGAGTACAGCTGGGCTTATAATGTCTCCCCGGGACTCTCTTTCAGCTTGGAGGAAAGCCAAAAAGCACAAAGAGTCATGCCGAGACAGCACGGAGTCTAGATGATGATGTAATTTTTTTCTAAATTCCGTTCTACACCACTCGAAACATCGCATCCACGAAAAATAAATACTCAATTTTGATTTTCCGTTTGTACTTTGCAGAAATAACTTTAATAACGGGGGTACTATCCTTCATGATAACCACAGGAAGCTTTAATTTGATAATCAAGGATTTATGTTATGGTCATAAATTCTACAAAATTGCGGAATGATATCAAAATGTTTAAATCACCGGGAATAACAAAAATCAATTTGAAGAGATTTTATTAATAAATATCAGAATACGGGTCCTTTGAAGACGTCAGAATTAATCCATCTCAGACTCCTATTATAAATTCGGCTATTTTTTTTCTTTGTAATCATTTCATAACTTCCAGGATTCATTTCTGGAAACATAACTTTGGATGTTATCAACTGTTATCATAGATCTGTGGTACCGCTACTGAAGAAATAAAAAGAAATATCTACGTATCCTTGATGTTAATTAAAACGTCAAATTCGTGTTTGTAAAATATATTTGCCAAACAACATCGTATTGGTGTCACGACGTTTCTCAACCTCCGCAGGCAAATTTTTAAGAGTCTCTTAGTTTTCAGCTTCCTGCTTCTTCCTTTAAAATACCGTCGGCTTGTGTTTGAACTTGGTGTGGCTGTTTTGAAGCTTCCTTAAATATTTATCGGAAGAACGAAGAAGCGCCATCGATTTCGACATTTTCTTGTTGCCTGCTTGTTGTACCGAACAAGGGTTGTTTCAAGAGCTCTTCTCATAAATACTCCATTGCTTTCCGCCTCGTTCATCGACAATATCGGACAATAAAACGCAAACGCCTCTTCTTCCACTCTCCTGGTCTTTATCGTTGACGCGTTTTACATCGCTCATGTACAAACAACTTCTTCCAGTCACTTTAGTGTTTAAAATAAAGGCATCAGGAAAATGAGTTAAGAATAAATATGTGAAAATATTGGATGAAATTATTTTAAAATATTACGTTTTATTGAAGGGACACGAGCGAATGGTTGTTGGTGCCAAGGTTTAATTTAAAGTACATGATAATGTATTTTATAAAGCAGGACGTCAAAATACGGCGCAAACACCAGCAGATGCTGGTTTGTAAGGATTAACAATAACTTGCATATATAATAAAATTTATTTTAATAAAAATTATAGTAAATTTTAATATGATTCTCTCTAGATGCCCACAAATATTTTGAAAAACGTTCTCAATTTATAATATAGCACCGATTTATTTAGACCGGTTTAATTATTTAAATGGCTTAACTAAGTAAGGTTTCTTTTAAAATCGCTGTGTTCATTTAATTTGTATTTTTAAATTTAATTTATTGAGTTCTTAATTGTATTTTTAAATTTCTCTTCCACCTCTGTCAGTGTCTATTATTACGTTCACGCCTCATTCTGATCACAAAGAATTTGCTTCTTTAAGTGCAACTGTTGTGAACATTTCTGCCATCTATTTTTGCTTTAACAACTTCCCGGAGTTGAAATTCTGGCTTTCAGGTTCATGTCTGACCCTTTTCAGTCGCCAATCTTACGTATTATTACTATTGAATTTTTTATGTCCGTTATCGTTCTAAATTGAATATTAAAAAGTTATTACTGGATTTCAGTTAACTGTAGCTAATATTCTTTACAGTTGTGTAATGATTTACATTTATTTTATATGTTAGTCTTTATGGTTTAGGAAACAATAAGTTTATTCGTTATTGGGAAAATTAATAACGATGAAAGGGATGTATGCAGTGGAAACAAAGTCACACGGAGATGTTTGTGGAGGTGTCTGCGGGATATACGAGGGTGTAAGCGTTCCGGTTTAGTTTCGTGGACAAAGTCATACTGGTTAAGATTAGTTTTCCAGATGTTTACAGCCTACGTGAGGATTACTGTCATGCTTCGAGGTCAACAGATCAGATATCTCGATTATAAACTCTTACAGTTACTGTCATTTATTTAGTCTTAACTATGTGGGAAACAAAATCGTGAATTTATCGCCGTCAGTACCATACATTGAACATGAATTTCTTTAGCAAAATTGTAATATGCTTCATTTTGGATCAATTTTAAATATTTGTTTTATAATAACCAAACTAAGAACACGGTCGGCAGTTCAGCAACGCGTCTACCTTCGGGGGCTACGCCGCACGCTTAATTCAGAGAATTTGAACGTTTACGTGAGTTATAAAATATATACGAAAGATAGCCAAATACAGACAACAGAAGTGTTAATATAAAAACCACACAACATTTCTGGAAGCCCTTTCTTCAACTCCAAAGAAAACTAAAATATATATGATCCTAGATGGTTACAACTGCACAAGCCAGTTGAAAAAACTCAAAAGCTCTAGGCTCTTGTGTGTTTTAGTCTTCTTAGCACCTGGAAAATAAACACAGCTTCCAGAAACGTTGTGTGGTATTTTTATTAACACTTATTTTGTCTGTATTTTGCTATCTTTTTTATTATTATTTTTCAAAACAGATGTAAATTTTTAATTTTAATTTTTTATATCGATAGGTAATTCGTGCAGTTACATATCAATTGACCTACATTCCATATGTTCGATGTAGTTTTTGTTTTGAATCAGTTTATTTATATTTTAAAATGTATTAAATCAGTGCCAAAATATAGCCCTGAACGAAGTTTAATTTAATTTATTTATTTTTCGAATTAATTAAATATTATAAATATTTGCAAATGCTTTGTGAGTGTAAATAAAATCAGAAGTAAATATTTCGTCACATTTTAATTGGATCCATATAATTTATGACCTACTAATATACTGACAATTTTATCAGTATAAAGATATTAAAATGTGGGTAAATTGTGCGAGATTAATTAGGATAAAGGTTAGAAAACGGAGACTCTCGCCTATGAAAATGATTCAAATCCTTTACAAAATATAGGATGGACTTAAAAAGTGTCGAGATTTTGCAAATAACTCATCTCGATTTTTTAAATCATTCTGTTGATCCATATATATATATATATATATATATATATATATATATATATATGTAGTAATATTCACTAAAGATGGGCTTTAAAATGAAAGATTAATAAAATTTACAAACAATATTTTTATTGTGGCAATAACTCAAACAATTACAAATTTATAATATTGAATTTCTCAGGGTCTTCACTGGGTTTGATAGTGGACAAATCAATAATATTTATAATCATAACAACCAATGACAATTAAAATAAAATAAATTTACTCGTCAATTAAACTAGAACGAAATTTAATTGTGAACGAAATTTAAAAAAGATTGACTCTGATTAACAATTTTAATCAAAAAGAGAACGAAATCTGACGGCTACCTTTCAATTACGTTTACATAATTAATTGTTTTTTTAATTGTTACTCACGTCTGCCCAGCATTCCAGCGTACCTTCCATTTTCGAAAACACTATTGCGGGTTTTACACTGCTTCTAAACTCACAGATTCTACACCAAATTTTTAAGCCAAAACTTTATATGATGTCTGGAACTCGAATGATCCTCCTTTCGTCATCTATAGGTTGACCGCTCGCCTTAGGTGAATTCTGCGATTTGTCGATTGGGTAGTATTTATTGTTTCGGACTTAAACCGAAACTTTTGCTATTTCTGGCCGGCTATGGACACAAAAACTGCTTTTTCTTAGATGGTTTCGACGTTATACTTTTATGAATGTTTTACTTTGTCCTGCTAATTGCCAACCCTGTTGAATTCTCCTTCCAAATACTGTTATACCTCGACGAGGTCTTTACGTGAACTGTATCTGACCATATCTCCCTGCGAACTGTACTCTCGTCTTGAAATTTGAGCGCGCATACGCCATTTTGACGGACCTTCCGACAAAGGAACAGAGCTGGATTTTCTATTGTTGTTCCAAAGGCTCTTGCCGCTATAATGGGTTTCTTAAACAATTTATATTTTTATATTGAAACAATTAATGTCCTAATTAATTGGCATTACAATATATATATATATATATATGTATATACATATATATTAAAGTGTCTCTTCTCCGTATTCGTTACTGACTTCGTAATCCTCGTTTCCACGCCGCTAAAACGAATTTCTAATCAGCGGATACTGTGTAGCGGTGATAAAACTTGCGGAGAAATATTTGAGCCGTATTTCTAAAGGCCGCAGAGTTAGTGACTGCACGCGCACGCCGGCTGCGGCAGCGGCAGTGTGTTTTGGCTGAGATGACTCTCCTTTATTATCCTGCCAGCCTTGTTTACTGGGACCCACTCTGCTATAACGTGGACAACGGGAACTGTAATATTCCCCCGGCAAAGCGCGTGTTATGAAAGGCAGCTCTTGTCAATCTCTGCCCGCCTCGTCGCCAAATGTAATCCCCGGACAGAAATGATGAAACCTCGTAACATATCCCAAAAATCGAGTCCTTTATCTGTTCTCAAATAATCGTACGAAATTTGATTTTAATTTCGAGAATAAAAAATTAAGACCTGGTAGACTGAGACTCGTTCATCTGTGGTCACTGTCTGTTAGAAGAGATCAGCAATCACTGAAATAAATGCAAGTGAAGAAAAGAACATTTGTATAATAAATGAAATGAAGATATTTTGCGAAACCAAAGGGCGAAGCATACAGAACTAATAGAAAATATTTTTTATAAAAACTTAAAGTTAAATGTTTCAAATTATAAAACAAGGGAACAATACTGGTTCAACTAGTAAAGATGTTTTATTATATGCAAAAAAAGGTACTCTGCTCTTTGAGGATTTGTAGTACAGAACTTGCTCTTATTTTCTAAATTTATGTCACTAATGCCGAGACAGCAATTTAATTGTTCAAAATATATGTAAACACAAATTCCCTATTCACGAGTTTTTTCTCCAAACTTTACTTAATTATGAAACGATAATGAGACTTATTGTTTCCATGAAATATCTTCTTGTTATTGGAAAGGATGAATTATTATCATTTGAAATTTACAAGGATTTTGAATGGAAATTTATTTGATTGCGCCTGTTAAAGTTAGAAAAATTTAGAAAATTGACCATGATCTCACCCCTTCAATTTAAGGCCTCTAAATTTCGGAAACAACAGTAACAAATTTAATCAACATCAAAACCTCAGAAGCTAAGTGGAGACAGTCTATTCTATAATTCAAATATGGTAATTAATTAACTCTGAATTCAAGACAATAATTGATTATAAATTAAGTTTCAGGTAATTTCCCAATTTCTGGAAGTTTGGTATTTATTAAATCAGAGGTGTGCCTATTTTTCAATTTAATGTATTTTATATATTTACTTTATTGTGGGTTAATCGCTGAGAAGAAGAAGGTGTAGACAGGCTATGTATAGGGTAATCCACATAGTGGCAACTCCCCTCTTATAGCATAGGAAAGGGAGTGAAAGGGCGGATGCGGAAAGGTATTTTTTTAGGGCAACAGGCTACATGAGGGTAATCCACGTTGGGCAACTCACATTTAATAGCATAGGAAGGGATTTGAAAGGGGGGATGCGGAAGGGTAGAGGAAGACATGTTTTTTAAACATTTTACGTGGATTCATTTGCCTGCACGAGAGTCAGGGGCAAGTTGTTTATGGAACATTCTGCGTTATCATTGGTCCACAATGCTCGGATACTTTCATTGGCTGCCATGTTGAAATTATAGGCTCCAGTTACGCACAATGGGCTCAAACATCACACGGAACATAAGCTTGATCCATATTTACGTTTCCAGCGACCCGAAAGCAACCCCAGGTGGGACGAATAACATTTTCGATTATGTCCGTTACAGGTTTAGTAATACATTTGTAAATAGCTCACACATTATTAAAAACATTCATTGAAACATGAGCTGTAAAAACACCTGATGAGTAAATGAACAGAGCGCAAATTCAGAACTTAACCTTCCTATATAAGTTGTAGTTAAAATTATTTATCTACTTAGTAGGACAAATAATTAACAAATTAACAAAATCGTCAATACAATATTGGCACATCTCATGTTACTCATATAAAATATTTTTGATCACAAAATCAAATTTATTGAATAAAATGATAAATTTTAATTAAATATTTTTCAAATATTGGTATTTGTATAAAGAACCTGACGTTATAATTTTAAAGTGTCTTAATTTCCTACTCGTCGGTCATATGCTTCATGAATTTCTACATTATTTTCTGGTGTCCACATTAAAGAGTTTGGTAAAGTCCTTAGAATTTATTTTAATTCTCTCTATTTCCTAGTCCAGTTATTGATAACATTATTTATTTCATATCGGATGTATTAAATTTGAAATTTATTTCTAAACTGTGCAACTTCTTTTCTGAGATTGAATGATTCTAATAGAATAAATAGACCAACACCATCGAATTTTACACTAAAATTTATAAATCTACATTTTCAGGAAATAATCCTCCTACTTCAATTTGTAAATATATAAATTTATAAAATATAAATATTATATAAATGTATATATATATAAATGTTAATATACGAAAACTGTTAAGTATTTGAGTCTGAAATATGAATAATTCTCTGTCGTACCGTGTGTTATGAAATTCAATCCTCTTCAATAAGTTCCACCGATAAAACTAGAACGTAAAAAAATAGATTTATCCGATTTCATCACAGTTCCGTAAATATGAATGTTCGGTTGCCTAGTAAAAGGAAACGAGGCTCACTCTGAATGCTTCTGAAATCTTTATAGTGCAACGCTATTTTTATTGTAACGCATTCAGACGGTAATAGCTGAAGTAATGAAGATGAAACGAAATGAATAAATTGGAATCTGATCAAATGTAAAGGGCTTAATGGAGCTGTAATAGCCGTTGGAATGGCCGTGGGCAGAAGGAACATAAAACTGGAATGTCTCAAGAGGCAAGTATCGTTGTATCTGAGGAATGACACATCCTGGAATTTTGTTAATGTACCACGAATGTGTTACCATTTTGCATGTATATGATTTTATGCGAATGAGATAGATCCCGGTGGCGGTTTAAGAAACATATTAACAAGTATGTAAACAAATAAAAAATAATATTCGAAAATCAAGAATCGTCTTAGTTATGCTATGAAATGTCCGTATTTATAATCACATAACGTCAGTAAAATAAAGGAAACAAAATTTTTTAATTTTATTTTGAAGAAATTAAATTATTACCTTCACTTCAGGAATTTATTTAGGTTATTTATTTGTTTCTTGTTGCTGGACGATTCTCCTCGAAGAGTGCTACAGGTAATTTGTTCCAATCGCTTAACGATCTGTTAAAGAATAAGAAAAATATTCTGGTATTACAGGAGTGATACAAAGAGACGCTGACAGGAAAATGTTAGCTATGAAACCAACTGTTCGGTAATGTAGGCATATTAACGTTGAATTTCTGTGACGCAGGTCACATTCAATAAATATTGGTCGGAGAAAAATGAATATACAGGAATCAGGCTATAGGATTGCAGAGAAATAATAGTGGAGGGAAACAAAAAATGATGCTAGGAATGTCGTAACGTTGAGTGTGTAAATGAATGGACGGAAATATAAGGGACGTTAAAGAAGATAAAAAAAGACAGTTATAACGGTTGGCTACAGAAACCGATGAAGTGTGATGAGGCGACTTGGAAAGTGGAGAATGACGCATTGTGGACTGAACAAATTTGAGAGGAAGTGGGTAGGTTAAGAGGGTGCGGCAGAAGAAGAGTTTGTGATTTAGTGGAGCACAGCTGCCATGACGTTAATTACCGAGAGATACTATGCCACAGGCGTTGCTCCGTGGTGCTGCTTGCAGCAGTGTTGTCTTTTACGACCTGCGTATCAGAAAACTTCTTGCTGCGTATATTCCACAGCTTGATACAAAGGCAACACACACAAAACCCGCCTCATACCAGCCTCATGGCGAGTGAAAGCAGCTGATGGGAGATTTATATTTATTTTCCTGTAGTGTTAAATTAGGGAGAATTTTAAATATATACAACACTTTAAAAAAAAGGAGACTATAAGGGAAATAATTCGGGAATTTCGGAAGGAATTTGACAATTTAAATTTAATAAAATAAATGGAGACTATTTCTGAATTTATAATTCTAAAACAATAAACATTTTTAAATTGTTTAGTGAAACTTATCTTAAGTCCTCATAATATCACCCAATTAAGAAGTAAGCTCTAATATTAGCAAAAATAAATATAAAAACTAAAGTGGAAGTCAGTTTTTGATTAATTCTGCGTCTAATATTTTGATATAACAGAGAAATTGAAGCCTGTAAAATAATTAATTTTTACATTTACAATAAAATAAAAAATTTAATTGTCGGTATCTTTAATTTCGTAAAAATACATAATTAATAAGTATTATAAAAAATGCAAGGTAAAGGTTTACCGAAAAGTTACGCAATTACCATAAAAAGTCAGAAATTGTTTATACTTCATCCTGGAAACATCAGGAGTTTAATTTCGTTGTACTGAATTTATTAAAAAAATATTAAAAATTTAAAACTGGATAGAAGAACATGATATATTGAAAATTGAAGTCGTAAGTGAAGCGAAGGAAAGGAACAGAACACTTCATTGAACGTAAGTCAGCATTTTGTCGTTCCCAATTAAAAATATTTCACATTCAAATATATGGTCGCTCTGTAGCAGTTAGTGAATGATTTTGCATATTTGAATAAATTGTTTCATGTATAAATTATAATTAGGATTACTTTTATAAATTTAACCATGGTAATGTAGAACATTTAAGTATCCATACTGGTTCTGCGACCTTTAACAGCAACTGGCCCTGTGGCGCAACGGATAACGCGTCTGACTACGGATCAGAAGATTCCAGGTTCGAATCCTGGCAGGGTCGAATGTTTTTACTTAATTCCGGAATTTTCCCACCTCCGCGTCCGTTGTTACATTAGTTACAGAATCCCATCGTTAAATTTCTAATTTTTAGAATGAATTGTGTGCTGATTTACTTACAATGTTTCTGTTCATGCAGTCTTTAAGAAATGTTAATAATTCCTAATCCCTTGGAATTAGGAATTTTAGTGGATTTCTTCCTCTTCTTTTGTAGGTAAGTAGATCCAATTTGACCTCAGGTTCCACAGTAAGTAGATCCCATTTGATTTCGGCGTCCTTGATTAAGTACAAGCACTACATTAGATTTCATAATATACTGTAAAAGTGGGTTCCATTTGCCGTTAGGTAACACTGTAAACAAATATTAATGGAAGGTCATATAGAGCCAACTGTCATTGTAAACCACAGATCTGATGTATTGAAGAATACCCGTAGGTTTTACAATGGTTGATTTTCAAGTTCAGGTATGTAACGGACCTGTCTTCTACCTGTCCCTGGCACTCACATACACATACATACACATATATATAATGCTAGGGATTGGTTATTTGAAGCATTTGGCCTTAAATTGTTTTTAATGGATAGAAGAATGGACAACACTATAATGGTACTCAAAGCTACAAAAATAGTTTACTAAGGGAGGAGAGAGCCATAGTTTTAGAGGGTTTGTGGAAACGTCCCTTGCTTTACAGTTGATTAACGAGGTTGTGGTTTTCGGCTTGATTTGTCAGGGTTAAACGGAACGAGGGGGAACTGAGTGCCGATTCTAGACCACAGCAAGCAAGTGAAGGCTATTTTTTTTTGTGAGCGTTAGAAACAAGAGGGCTCTGCACACACAAAGAAAGGCTAAATATAACCAGTCTGGAACAGAGGGGGCACTGGGGGAAAAGCGCTCCCTCTTGAGAAACTTCCGACCGTAACGGAAGCGTCCCATTTGGACGCCTCGGGTAAAAGACACGTCTTATTCTTGTCACTCTGGCTCCACCTCACTTGGGCCGATGATTTAGGACGCTTCTCTGCTGTAAACAAAATTTCCATAATATCGAATGAACTTAAAGATGGCGCCGTTATAGAGGAACGAGATGGAACTTGACACTCGTGCCCCACTCCTCAAATAAATAGGATCAGCTACACCTATATATAAAACAGCCCCAATAAAAAATCCCTTATTCGGAAAAAAATTTGTAGATGAATATAATAATTAAATTTATTTTAAGTGTCATAAAACAGGTTGACAAATTTAACCTTACTGGAATTGTTCTCGCGTTTCCAACCAAGTGGCGTTTACTAAGCATGACGTTTCGTCGACTAGTACCATCGGCATCTTTATTATAAGTAAATAATAATACATTATTCAAAACACTAGAAGTTGGCACTATTTGACTTGTCGTTAATAGTGGCAAATGGAGTGTAATGTAGTGGATGTGCTTAATCACGGTCGCCGAAGTTTATTGGGATCTACTTTGGAACCTGAGGTCAAATTGGATCTACTTAACTACAGAAGAAGAGGAAGTAATCCTCAGTTGTAGCTATTATTATACAGAAGAGGAAGAACTGCTTCCCATAAATAAATACATTATTCCTCAAATTAGGAAGGTACACAGATAGTTGGTTTGACGTTAACAGTTGTTTAGTTTTTGATAATGGCAACGGGGTGCATTCTGAAACTTATGTAGTGGATTTCCCTAACCATGGACGCAGAAAATTTGGGAAATGTGTGAAAACATTCGACCCTGCCAGGATTCGAACCTGGAATCTTCTGATCCGTAGTCAGACGCGTTATCCGTTGCGCCACAGGGCCAGTTGTTTTCTGACGCCGCAGAACCAGTATGAATGCCTAAATGTACAACATTTTTTTATGATTAAAATTGTAAAATAATAAAGCAATCGTTGACTTTATACGGACACTTTATTTTTTATTTATAATATAAATATATATTTATATAAATATAAGGTCAATAATTGATTTATTTGAAAAACAGACGTAAAATAAAAACCTTTGAAATGAATAACACCGACCTCATTATTATTTCTACATAAAACAAAATGGGCAAATATGCTAGTCGACGAAACGTCGTATTTAGTAAACGGCACCTGGGAACAATTTCAGTAACATGTACACTGGAAAACCCTACAGAAATTAAAATTAGCCTTGATGTAAATGTTTAATAAACTTTTTTTTCCACATTAATTTTACCTCGCTAGGAATGAGAAGGATTAGTGAGTGAATGGCTTTACATTATTCTGATTCATTTTTCCAATATCGTAGATACCCTTTTCAGTATAAATGTTCTTATAGTTGAAATTTGTGTTTGAATGAAAATTTTGGTTTGATATCTAGGCTGCAATATATATATATATATATATATATATATATATATATATATATGTATATATCAGTGTGTATTCTGTGTTTATTTAATTAAAGATTATAATTTTTTTTTCATTTCAGGAAATTATTCTTCATGATTAAGACAATATTATGACTTTTATGAGATAATTAGAACTTGATAATATTTTAAACTCTTAATAAATTTGAATTTAATTAAAAAAATATTTTAAAAAATTTGACAGTTCGTAATACGTGTTCTGGATCACGAATATTCTCATAAAAGTTTAATATTGTTGACTGCAACGATTTTCTATAACAACGTTGAAAAATCTTGGATACAGTATTCTATTCAAGCCATGAATCAGATCTGTCTCTAGGTTTTACTCATATATTTTTCAGGTTAACAGCAAAGCTCGCTAAACTAAAACTAATTATGACCCCGATATTATTTAACTCGATTAGGATGCGTTTTTTATCACAATATTTAAATTTGCCGCCTCGAAATTCTTATTTGTCAGTGATATTACGCCTCAGTGACTTGATACTGTTCAAGGTTCGTCCTAGACCTGCGGATAAGGACGACTTGACCCATAACTCGCCATGAACTCGACCTTACTCCCTCACATTGCGTGACGGTGGACTATTCAGCTTCATTATAGAAAGCGTGATTTGAACGATATATATTCCTCATTAACTAAATACTGTATTCGCAAGGCAGTGCTCCACATCTTTCATTAAGTGCCATATTGATTTTTCGAAGGAATCCGTAGAACATAATTTATATACGAGATATAATCTATATTTATTATTTGATATAGACTTAAAAATTACATTAAGTAGCTGTTTACAGAAAATAAATTCCATTCGAATAAATTATGATTGTATGTACGTCATATAAAAAACGGAAAACTAGTTAAATATTATGAAGGTTGCTTAAACGAACAAAAATTCAACAAAATGTATAAATATTGAAGGTAGAAAGAATTATGGTAACTTAAATTTTCCGTATATTACTTTAGAAATTACTAAAAGTATGCATACTTGGAAATTGCCTGTCTTCATTCTGAAAGTAATTACAATGTTTTAAAATTAATTTCAATTGATTTACAGTGGAATTGTTTGATTATTGTTTCGAATACGTTTTAGAGATTTATGTGAGCGTTTACGTATTTATTATTATTAAAATATATCTCGCCAAAATAACTACAAACTTTAATACTGAAAGTAAGCTGAATGGATCGTTTGACTCTAAATATTTCGATAGATTAAAATTGATAAAAAGTTTAACATTGGAATACTTTTGTTATAAAACTATCTGCCACAAATTTTTCAGAGATATAGAAGATATGAGAATCTGGACACTGGCTCAGTCTCCTCAGTATTCATAATACTAGCTGCCATTTCGTTGTAGTGAATATTCATTTAGGTTTATTCCCAGGGGGCAGAAATTCGGAATCTAATTAACGACGTGTCCGTCTGCTTGAACGGGTACAGTGGAGGGAAACGATCCACGGGTTTAGCGCAACTGAATCTGGGAGACGGAAGCCTCGTAATTGACATGCATGCCATCTCTCCTCGCCAGGCTTGTGTTTCCAAGCGCCCACTTCCGGTCGTGACGAGAGCTCGACGTCGGCTGGTGACGGTCCCCAATTACTTCAATAACCACAACATGGACTAATGAGCGCATCCGAGCTGTCATTATCGACGATCTACCTTCCTTACTCTTCATCACATCGAGAGCACCAGAGATCCAATTAAGGATATCCGCTCCAATGCAGATAATTGTGTGGCGTGTTGGCACTTTCACCGCCTTCACTCAATTTCGGGCACATGAGCACCAAATTATTCAGTTTATCTTAAAAAATTGTTGCGGCAGTGTAAATCTAGATTGCTGTACCTCCTGAAATAGTTGCCGATCTAGTGATTTAGATAAGAGCTGCTACGTCAGTAACCTCCGCAAAAAAATACGATTCTTCTGTGGCCAAAATTACCACACTCAAGTCAATTCAGGCTACATTAATCCTCTATAAGAGTACTCACCTCTGATCCGGTACCTCCTCATGACGAGTAGAGCTTCTACGATGAAAACATTTGTCTCTACGAACAGAAGAATCTTCATTCAAAGCTCAGCCATATTGTTCATGAAATTTAATTAAAGTAACAGGATGGGAAAATATCAATATACACATTCCTCCGCCATACTTTTCATTCCAAATTTTTGGCATGATCACCAAGTCATAGAAAAAAATTCTATAGGCTTCATTCTGCACGACTATCAACCGACGTATAAGCCAGTATTTTTTTAAAAATGTAATTATCATAAAATATATCGAGTTATATATAACCATGTAAATTTTCATCGATTTTTATTTACGATAATTTATTAAATAATAAAACAATTTATGACCTTATACAACAATTTTTATTTTTTATGTGAACTTAAGCTTACCTTAGTTTACTTTTTATATACAATAAATCTAATCAATTGTAAATACCTCCTTTGTAGGAACATACCTGAATATAATAAAAAAAGGTACCGGAACGTCGTCATAATATAAATTAAAAATAAAGTACCTTTATAAGAACATCAATTGTTTTATTAAATAAAAACAGACATTAAAATAAAACTTATTATATAATAATCTAGTGATGTAACAAGTATGCAATACTCCACGAAAGTCTTGAACTTTTAATGCTTTAATATTCTCACTAATATTCAGGGACTTTATAAAACATAAGACTTGTAGTACCAGTTTTAAGGGAACATAAAAGGGTTTAATTGTATTTATATCTATATTTCGTATGGCTATAGTAATATGGAATACGGTACAAAGTACTAATTTCATGGAATAAAATAAAAACGAAAGTTAAGATTTTATGAAATCGTACATTTCTGTTTATATACGTACTGTTTGGAAGATGTAATTAAAATAATCTCCCTGGGTTTTCAAACTGTTCAGGAAAATACAAAGGCCCAATTCAAATATTATTCCTTTTATTAACAGTACATGAAAATTTGACTTAATATAATTATTATTTTATATAATAAATTTTTATAATAAATATATTATGCTATAATATCACTTAGCCTTTACAATTTGTATTGTTTCTACGTAATTTGACTAATAAATCTTGTAAGCTGATTATATTTATGTATTTTGAGTTTGTTTCCTGACCTGGTTATGCTGTTCGTACAGCGGGTTGCAGGAATTTACGCCTGATATATATTTTTTATGCTCTGTCGTAACAAGTATGCTGTGGTCAATACAAGGAACCAAGTCTTCATCCCCTACCTTGTTCATCCGTGCGTGTAATCGTGGACTAAATTACTGCTGTCTCTAGCACAGCTCCTATTATCGTAATAGTCTTGTCGAGATAATGGATCCGCCTTCATCACTCGTAGATGAAACTAATGCGATCTCGAGACTTCGCTTTTGATAAATTCCCTCTGATGGTTGGAGATTTCATTGATGAACACGAAGCTATTGTATTATCGAAAATCTGCTGTGCTGGTTAAGGGCCAAAGAACAGCTAATGGCGCTTGTTTCACACAGACATTACGACGAATCAGTACGGAAGATTTTGTATCGTAATCATATCTTCAGTTACCAATCTAATTTGCCAATCTTCTACGGTATTATTATTCGGCCAATGGGATAATCATCCATGAAGTATTTTACTGAGTTCATGTTTGAATATTTCCAACATTTGAAAAGAGTCAGTTAAGGTTCATTTACACATTGTACACACACACTTTTAAAGTTCATGCAGTTACACATTTTTTCTGGACAATAATATATTTATTTTAAATAATTTTTTTATAAGTGCTTGAAATTTATCTTGCTAAGTCTAGAAAAATATTTTAACAAATTTAGTTTATACTCTTTTCACATCCGACGTTTTGTAATGCCACAATCTGGACACATCAGGAAAAATATTTCACATTTGATTTAATATAAAATTGTAATTAGGCCTACTTGAGTAGCATAAAAAATATGTAGGAAATCAATTAGGCAAAATTTTATTGAAGAACAAAAGGAATGCTTTCAAACGAAGATCATCAGCCTTTGAAGGCTTTGAAACTGAATTAAAGGGTCATGAAAGAAAATTTTAGACCGGACCGGGAATTGAACCCGGAAACTGCATTTAACCATCTGAGCTGTCAGAGTCGACCCCTTATTATATATATTTGAAAAAATTATGGTTTAGAACACCACGTACCAAGTATTTGTCCCCGGTTCGATTCCCTGTCCGCTCTAGATTTTTCCATCATCATCCGTTTACTGTGAAAAATAATATTTGTGTGGTTTAATTTGTTACTTATTCACAATAGGAAATTCCCGAAATGAAAAATATCTCAAGAGAACATTCAGTACATTCTAAGAAGTCAGAGTTACAAATCTGCATGTCCAACATACAATTTTTTCTTCACTGAAGACAGACATATTAATTTTAAATAATTCATTAATAGAAGGCTAAGACAACCTTTGAAACATAAATGGTTCCTTTTTCCAATTTGGCGACTTTTCTTGTCCTCGTGAGCAGCTCCGAAGCTACCATCCAGACCGCAGGATTGAGTTCAAAATTGCGTGAAGCAACAGAGATTTTGCAACGTTCAGTGGCGTTTACATTAAACGATCCCGTAGTCAGCGATATTAGGCATGCGCTTCTTCAGCCGGTGTAGATAAAGCAAGTGCTCTCCTTTGGTTATGCACTAGCCTCATAGTCACATCTCATTTCCATAAGCATCAAACATTCAATCAATGAATATACATGAAAGGTATTCAGGTGATTAACAGGAACGTATCAATATTTATATATTCGAAAGGAAAATAAAGTGATAATGTAAATTAACACTGAAACATTAAACAAACCATAAAAATGCACACTTCAAATTTTACCAAGTCAAACACTTTGTTGATTTTTTATGGAGGATTATTCTTAAAATTTCTTTTCCTGCCGCCTTATTGATAAATATATTTTTTTCTCTATTCTAGATAATTTTTGACTTGAACCATAATTAACCTAATATTTGTGGAAGAATTATTTTGAAATGATGTTGGATAAAATAATTTCCCCAATAACTGTTTATTTATTCGATTCCTATCTTCAGAAAAAATTCAGAAAAAATCATTTTTGAAAATGTTTCTTGTGTTTATAACAAATATTCCATAACTAAAAATTTTGATCATAAAAATATTAGGATTTTACAGTAATTCAAGTTTTGGAACTATCATACAATATGAAAAATTATCATTTTTATTCTGTTTGATAATTTTAAAAATGGTATTATTGTAAAACAAAAATTAATTTGCTAACAAATTGGTTAATTTATGTTACCTCGGATAGGAAGAAGTATGTATGTTTCTCGTCCCTTAAAAATTTTGATATTTTTCACACGGACTTCAGCATGATGAGTCGTACTTACATTAAAATTTTCTTGAAGGACAAAATTAACGGTTGAAAAGGAGTGGGAAAATTTTAATTCCATCACCTCAGCTCGTAAAAGTCCATTGTCTATGTTTGAAAGACGTCACCTTAACTACTTAAATAGTGATTGCTTGACCTGCTGTCCAATTTAACAGTTATCTACTCCGACAACCTCTCTTCTATCGACGACTACTAATCGCAGTAACCCTTCACGAAGCTATTCAATGGATTGACTACACGAGGGTGTTCATCCCCTTACTTGCTAAAACCATGACTTACGGTTTTGTCAATAGGGCAATTATCATCAATCATCTAGTCCCCTAATCGCCCTTATTGATTCATACGATTTTTCCTTTCTGATAAAACTGAGAGAGATGCTATCTTGTAATAAATCTGTCCTTCTATTAGACAGGAAGGGAGCCAGGTGCGTCACTTACAGACAGCTGCTGTAGGTTATTGGTCTCTGGAAATTTACGTCTGTGTATAACTAATGCCTTCCGCGATGACTCACTTGAGCAGGGGAGTACTTAATACAACCGAGGTCGAGAGTGTGGCTCCATCCCTTCAGCACCCTCGTTTACAGTCAGGAGCATATGTGTGAACTCTTTAAGTTCTTGAAGAAGAAAGAAATCTTTCGGAATATCATTCGCAGTTATTCATGATATTACAGAGCGCACGCACAGATAATGCAATTAATTATTGAGTAACGCAGGATTACCTCGGATAATAAGTATAAAGCTAATTATAGTAGATTAAAATGGAAGTAAATCATCATCAGGATCGTTAAACAAAGAGGAATTGTTGCAACGAAATTAGTTATTGAAAATATAGCTATAAAGTAATATGAAGGCTCGTATAATGGAGGCGTTACATAGCTGACTTCCCTTTTATGTGTGCATGATAAGGCTTGTTGAAGCGTGGTTTTCAGCGTCTGTGGGAGGCGGCGCGTCAAAGACACGTTTCCGGTCTGTACAGTCATTAATTACGTAGACCAGCGTCTTAACGCGGCAGCAAAACAGCTTCCACTTAAAAGGAAGCCCTGGGAGATACGCTTACACGAACGCTCCAGAGAAATATTCAGACGAATAATAATGAACGAAGTAGAACCATCTGAGGCGTGTATATCAACTCAAAGAGGAATATATACCGTCAAGTGAAATAAGAATTCACATTTAAATTCTAAAACAAAAAGGAACGAACAAAGTTAAAATTGGCTATTCTCGTGGAACAGTTTTCTGACAAATGATTCTCAAAAATTAGTCGAAACCTCTGATCGATAATATAAATGTACGAACTTAAAAACTAGTGTATGTAACCACGTTTTAATTTTGAGCCCCATTATCAAACCATCAAGGGCTATACTTAAATGTGAACTTTTTTACAAACGAATAATATAGAGCAATTCATATATATATATATATATATATATATATATATATATATATGGAAATGCGATTTTTATTAATATCACGGAGAACATATAACTCGATTTATGAAATATCTTTAAATATATATTCTGAAAATTGAGAAAACTAATAAACTAAGAAACATCAGCCGAGTCAGAAAAAATAATTTAATAATCTAATGTTAGTTTAATTTTACATTAATAAATTCTAATTTCTGACTGAAATTTGGCTGACATGAAGATGATTAATTGTATAAATTGAATATTTACATGGTTCCCATAAAAGGAAAACATGTATGTATGGTATGGTATGTATAATCCTTTATTATATTGATTCTGACCATTACATAAATAATATTTGGCCAACAAAATATGAAGAAAGTGAGTAAATTAATTTTTCTCGACAAATAATATTTTACTAAGTTTTTTTTTATAATTTATAGTTGTACAGATTGATAATGACGTTACACTACATTTTATGACTGTAACTTTGTTATTACTTATAAATAAAAATAGAATATATTTTTAGAATTTGACATTTTAAGTTCATTAATATGAGCAAAATACTTCATAAATAATCTTTTTTAAAAATTTCTAAGTGACTTTTTGGTTTTTGATTATAAGAAAGGTCTGTAGTTAGTATGAAGCTTTAATTGCTTTGAAATTTTATTTTCAACTTACTTCTCTTAGTCCAAAAATTACTGGAAGTTAATTTTGTACCAAGCGCCTTTAGAAATAAAATAATCAGAAAATAATTCAACAAATGTATTTTGATAGCTGTTGTCGATGTGAAAAATTGAGTGTTATGCTTTGGGATATTCAAAATGCTATTTAAAATCATCGCTCTATTTTTGAAGATGATTGTGAATATTTCCAAAACTTCATCTCTTGTTTAAAGTTGTAGATTAGAAGAGCACTGAAAATTTGGATAAAAAAATAAAGATTTAAACAAATTACCTTGGAATTTCCCTAGCTTTAATAATTGTGATCTCTTTACTTTAGGGCGTTGTTTCATGATTATAAAATTTTTCAAATAAGTTATTAAATTTTCTTTCCGTTGTTACGCCTAGCCGAGAACGACCCCCCCCCCCTATCCTCGAAATAAATTTATGGCGATCCTCAGGACGGTCGTTGTCGCCCACTTTTGCGACCCCTGACTTACCAGAATGCGGATAAAATATTCCCGACAAACGATTGTCGTGATCATAGCCTTCGCAACATCAGTCAACACTTAACTTTCTTCAGTTTTCGCAATTCCCGGATCCTTGCCTTACAAATCCATCAAACACTAAGAATATGAAATGCGGTTCCCGAACAAGTCAAGCTTTGGAACAGTGTTTAGAATTTAAAATAGAAATTCGTAATTGTTGGTTAATCCTTGGTTACCTTGCTCTCCTTTCCGCTGTTATTATCCTCTTGAAGCCTGTCACTAGAATGGAAAGAGTTGGTCGCTGCTTCAATCGGAACAGTCGGCCAGCTGCCTCCAAACATGGTTGAGACTTGGGGACGGGAAAGCTGCGTCCACTCCTTTTTTTCACGCTCAACAATATGTTAAGCGATTGATATATTAACATTTATGTAACTTTATTTCTGTAATACTTCCGGCAGTTTTATAATGATTACTTATTTATTTGAAAGGCTGTCTTTTTGGATTCTTTAATTTGGTTAATAAGGTTAATTATTGTTTATTGTAGAGGTTTCTAGTGTTTTTATAAATCATTATAACATTTTCTTCATTTAGGAGTAAAACCTAATGCAAATTTATCACAGGTTTACCGTGCATTACATTTACAACAAATACCGGTTATAATCCTTGAACTATATACGGTTGGCTCTAGTTAACAAGACTTGTTGGTGGATACACTGAAAGCTAGTTTATTTTTCAACTAATAAATCGTATTTAATTTTACGGCTATAAATTTTCCTTAAGTACGTCGCACAATAATAAATTTGCAAAACCTGCATCGGGTTTTGCGCATTTCATCGACGTTGCCTAGCGAGAATGTGGCCAAAGTGTAGCCGCAGCTCTTCGCTTCGGCCTGCGTATAAAGCGTTTGATGTGTTATAGGCTCCGAAGGCGGTCGGAGAGAGAAGTCATTCCAGCTAATAGGACACAGTTCTCGTGTTCATGGCTAATTGGAACGGCCGGGGGGTTGCCTAATGGACGGACAATAAACAGCCCTGCCTCGCAGCAGCAGGCCACCAGCCTAAACTTCTACTCCAGCACTCACCTCTAATTAGTCACCCCGCTCGTTAACTCATCGTGAAACACCGGTCAACGTTCTTAATCAATTTAAGGACTTATTCGGACGTACGGAATTGATGTATTTCGCCACGCTTCAAATTACACCTGTATTGAAGTTACAGACAGCGCTCCTCTTTTAAGTCCCAACAGCCGAGTTTCTGTTTCAGTGATTAAATTTAATTGATGAGAAGATTTCTGAATCACCCATATTTCTAAAGATACAGTAAGGAATTGAGATTCTGCAGTGGTGAGCCACTCGATTCGTAACAGAGCCAACGCACCAATGTATGGCTGGAAATATTTGAGTACATTAGCTTTATTCTTTAATAAGTTGCTTAAATAGAATGATTGCACATAAAATATAAACAGATTACTTAATTCATAACTTGGAATAGCTACCTGACTTAGTAAATACATCTTTTTACAATCAAGCACCGCGATCATGAGGCCACCGGTATCTACGTGATACGAATAAAATACTTCTAGCGCTCTTTATTTCACTTATCTTATTCGTAGAAAATGCTACCAATGCATTTTCCTCACAATCCATGCGTTGTATCACGAAAATTGAGGAGAGAATCTCCATAATTTGTATGTGATTTAAAATAAAAATTTAACGACGTAGTTTAATAAACAAACATCGTCAAATTAATTGCTTTGACAAAATAATTTTTAAAAATTAGCATTGTATCTGGAAAAATAGCTGACCCGAATTAGATTAAATTAGTAATGGTGCTTTACTTTATCGCGTTTATAAAAAGGTATAAGATGTATAATTTTAAAATTTACTTTTAGTGATTCATAAATTATTTATTGAAAACATAATTAATCGATTAGAGAAAAAATAAGCGTTTCCTTCAAAGAAAAACAGCAATTGATATGTGTGATTCTGAGTCTGCCTTTAATAAAATTACATTTATTTTCACACGCATTTTTTTTAATTCATTTGCAACCCTTCGACTTACGGAGCATAATCCTCTTACAACTTACAAATGTAATGAAAAATTAATTCATTTATATGCAACTACGTATTAATTTTATACGGGTTATTCTATAAAGGATAGTAAATAGTATTCAGAAATATATAAATCAAACGGCTCTGGTTATCGTTTTCATATTTAAACAAGTAAATTATCAATTGTAATTACAAATCGGAGGTAATTATAATTATTCTGGTCTGCAAACGATTATCTGGCGATAGGAACTATTAAAATTAATGTAACGTTGTAGTAATATTTAGAACTAATCAAAATTGTTATACCATGAAATAATATTTCTAAATTGTTGTTTAATACTCATGAACGCCATGTGCAAATCGTGGTTTATTTATAAGGGTAATCTTGAGGAGATCAAGGTAAGAAAACGTTAACCACTTGAAGAATTACGTGGAACACAAAACTAGAGAGAGGAAGAGACAAGTTAAACTCATTAAGTTGAGTTTTTTATTTGTGTATCCGACGCTTATGTGGATACTAGATTTTGTGAGGTTCGATAAATATTGAAGGACCCTACAGAACCCGGTCACTGTCATCCTTCTCCAAGTCACTACGACTTTTACGAACCAAGCAGACTGGTTGTCTTCTCTGTCTCTAATATGAAGAGGTTTTACTCTTTGCAACTATGAATTCAACTTTCATCAACTCCAAATGTAAAAAATCCCCCTAAACTCTTCACTTACGCAGAGGTGATTGAAAATCTGTAGACTGTCAAAAATTGAGAAAAGATATATCAAACATTTTTTATCTTCCAGCGCTCCTGCTCGCCAACCCATTGGTGCACATACAGAGTAATAAACTAATCTGGTAAGTAGATTCCTGCTTCATATATATATTTAAGCTGTCTACTAAGTAGTGCAGGAGACGTGCAACGGAACGAGCTTTGCCTATCACGACATTGTAAGGTTTATGAAGGGGCAGTTGCCCTCTCCTGAGCGTGTGTGTGTGTGCTAATAGTCGGAAACGTCGCTTACGTGCCGCTAAATCTCGTGACGTCACGCATCGAGTGTGGCCCCTGAAAAGTTCAAGTGGTACGCCGACCCCAACTCTTGACAAGTTATCAAATTAATGTTAATTAAAGTGCGCCGCTGAACCCAGTCTTTTGTCCGCATAAACGAGGCGGCAACAGTTTACCGAACAAAAATACGACGCTATTAAAATGGTTTTAAATGGATACTAAACGCGCCGTTAAAAGCGTATGAGTGAAATAATATAAATTCAGCAAAATTTGTGTACAGCTGCGTAACTATGTTACGCTACAAACATTCCAACACATTAGCATATAGCTTACGCTACATTAACGCTACACATACAACGCGGGATTCGTTTTCGAGACTGGGGCACTGTGATGAATTGTACAGCAATCATTTTTAAACTTTTTCATACGTACTATCTGTTGTTGACACAGTACGAACCCTTCCTATAATTAAATTTTGAAGACAGGTCTCTACAATTTTCGCCCACAAAAATAATCTGTATTTTTAAGATCAAGGAACAGATTTAGTTTAAGTCATTAGTCCGCCACTAGAATTAGAGCAAGTCAAAAATAATACTTATCATCAAAGAGAAAATACACAAGTCAAAACAAAAACAAATAAAAATACATTTATGGAGAAATAAACTAGAAATAATGTAAAGGATGAAAAGAGAACAGGTTAAAAATTAAACTCAAGAAATCAGTATATATTTGACACGTAAAATAAAATTGGTATTATTACTTATATTGGTAGATGGCGATGGCAGTAAACGTCATCGAAACGTCGCGAATACATTTGTATAATACGGTTAGAAGCCCGAGAAGACTTTATTCATTTTCTACACCAAGAAAGACTACATTATTTATTAAAATTGATATTTCTGAAAAAATTAAATATATTTCAAAAATTTTAAATAATTTATTCAAATCGATTGATATTATTTTGAGCATGATGGGAGATAGAAGAGAAACATAACTGTAAGCAATACAATATGTTTCTCGTAAATATGCATTATATCTGCCATATTTCAGTAAACGGTTTAAATCTTCGATAATTAAACGACTATGAAGGTTACGTGCATTATGGCTCTAAGAGGTGAAGTATAAATTTTCTTATAAACTCGTTTCTATGAAGGCTTCCTTCGAACTATTGAAAAAAAAAATATTTTGAATGAAAACTACTGTTTTTTTAAATACTATATGACAAAAATATGAAAACTTAAAATTAAGTGCAACGGAATTTATGTAAAGAAACTGAACAGTATTCAAGGAACACTCTCAATCAATATTCTCAACTAACAAATTTATAGCCCTTTTAGCACTTCATCATCAGGTTATTATGGAAGTATCGTTAAATTTAGGAACAGTTGATTTTTGTTGAAATTTAACACGATAGTGCACGCAGGATTCCGTAAAGTGAATTTCCAAAAATTTCACAACTTTACTAGACATGTCATTATTCTAGCTGCGTTTGGACTCTCGCTCTATTGTTAATACCATTTTATTCCTCTTTCTTCGAAACGTTTTTAATTTCTTCTTTCTTAACTGTGGTTGTAAATTTCCGGTGCTCCTTCTTGGATACGTCATTGATCCAATTCAACCACCTCTACGGTAACAACACCTTCAAACAAAGTTGTCTGAGGACGGATCTGTCGTCACACGGGCCAAATTACCAACTAGAAGTTTTCTCCTGAATTTTTGAAAAAATTTAAAAATGGGATAATTTATTTCTTACAAAATCCAAATCATTGAGTCAGGAACTCAAGTTTCGTGTATGTTCCAAATTAACTATTTTAACATGGCTCCACGTGATTCCCGTAATACAGTGTTTGGATATTAAGAAATAAATATGGTTAAGTGAAGCAAATAAGGACTACTGAAATTTCTTACAGAAAGGAAGAGTAACTAGAATTTGTAAATAATTTTTTAGAATTTTAACAATAAATTAATTTATTTTGTTAGCCCTGTTGAATAAAGGCTGATTTGATGCTGAGAATCTAATTCTAAACCAGGTGGTCTTTAATGCAAATAATCCCTCAATCTTTTTAGGATTTTTTAAAAATGGCTTGTATAAACTGATGAGTCGAGTAGAGTTGGTTGCTATTGTAAATTCGTGCAGCAAACAGATGTGGCTTGCGTATTGTATCGCAATGCAATGTGTCGGGGAAGCGACGACGTAAATGTCGCGGAAGAGAGGCGTGATTAATTGGGCTTATCACGGAGGCGAGGCCCGAGCTGTTGTCTGCTATCTCAAGGGCTCTCCGCTCCGGAAATAATGAGCAATGCGACGCGACTCAGCAGCTCTGTTGTGCACAAAACCACCAAGTACTTCTGCGACTCAGTCTCACTCTCCTCCATGCTCTATTTTCGCTCCAATTCCGTCGCGCCTCACTCCAACTTGACCGAAGGTTTTCAGACCACGTATTTTACACGCGTGACAGAAAGGTCAAGGTTACACGAGAACAGTTCATCATTTAATACCTGCATGAAAATCACTGAACAGTCGATGATTAGAGGAGTATCACCGTGATTTGGCTTTTGGATCCATCATAACGTGGTCGCGAACTGTGGCCTTCCAACGGGCTGAATTGGGATCAATGCCATTTTTCGGAAGCAAACAATGTTTTACCCCATCATGTATTTCATTACGTATATTATTTAGGGCATTGTTGGGTCGCGGGACATTTTTTACTCATTCAATGGGTTCATCTGAAGCTAGTTTTGGTCTACTCTTCGCTTCATTCGATACTCAGCCGATCCTTATCAATTTGTTGTGGCGTTCACGAATTGATAATTATGATAGTGGTTGTTTTAAATCTTCTTAAGTTTCAATGAGCCTTTGTGTCTGATTTTGTTTCAGTGAACCACGCCACACACTGAGCCTTTTATTGAGGAGTGACCATTTTCAAATAGGGACTATCTATTATTTTCCAGTGTTACTTGAAATATCCAAGATGAATATTAGTACAAAATTTAATTATAAGTACAATAATATATTGTTTGCATTTTTAGTGAATTTTTTGAAACATAAAGACATTTTATATAGGGCCACACTTTATTTCAATGGGTTAGAGTTTTTTATTATTATTATTACTTCAGTTTGGTCTACTTTTATTTCTGTAAACAATTTAATAAGGTTTGTTTAATTAATGAGCATGCTGTATGCTATTCAAAAAAATATAATTATTCAACGACTCGTTATGGTACGAATTTATACCCACCGCCTGAAGAGAGTACAAATATTTAACGAAACTTTTTTATTATTTATTTATTTATCAAAAAAATTGATAATTAATTTTTTAATAATGAAATGGATGGTTAAATTATATTATTATAATTAAAAATAGACTTTAAAAAATAATATTCAATTTATTCAGGAAAAATAGTGAAGCTTATTACGAGGAATTTATCAATAGAGTATAATTTCGTCTCGGAGAAAAATAATATATGTAGTTTATTTCATTTAACGCAATTTTTCCGTACAATCCTTCTTGCTGTACTCTCCAAAAGCGAGTATGTAAATATATATGTTTCAGTTTGGACATACTGGATACGAAAGACTGAGTAAAACTGTGTTTATTGCCTGTCTTAATATACTGCAAACAGTGATAAATTATAGTGGCCAGACGGAATATTGGAACGAAACAGCCTTGATAAATAACGAATTACCTGTTACCACGAAATTCAAGTATCTTTATTTCATTTTAATATGGAAGTTTTGTCTTCAGAGTCACGGTAAAATATAAATTACGATTTTGAGAACGGTAAATTAAAACTACTTAATATCACACGTTGCAAACTTGGTTTTATTATATTAATAAATATAAATAAAATTCCTGCGTTCTTTTCAAAATCACTTTACGTTTATGGTTTCGAAATTTGCATGTTAGCGGATGTTCATTGAAATAAATTATCGTATTCTGATGTTAAGGTTAATGAAAGGAAGCTTGGTTTGAAGCGTAGATAATTTGTTCACGGAAAAAGGAAAGGTGTACATTACTAAAAAGATTTATTCTGGCTACATTTATTTCCTGAAATAAACGCCCGTCTACTTCATTAGGATTTAAACGGACTACGTTTAATTAAAGACTCGTTTCCATCATGTGTACGTGGATCATAATCGCATTAATTACTCTTATGGGAATTATCCTAGAAAGCGTTTGTTTCCACTTTAAAAGCGGAACTCTGAAACAATTGTTTCCGTAATATTTCCTCTGAAGAGAGAAAAGTTCCTCGTCGTAATTTCGTCTTTTTTCGCTCCAGATTGTGTGGACACTGAAATACTTCCCGCGAGATAGAGTGGTATTATAAACGAGATAAGGAAGAAGTAGAAATGTTTAAATTCATTGAAAAATTTTCCATTTGCATTTAAATTTGTTGAAAGTAATTAATTTCAGTGGGAGTGAGATGAAAGAGCGTTCTCATACACACAGTTATGCCGGGAGAGTGAGGAAGAAAGAGAGGCGAAGTAATTTAATCCGAAACAAAGGAAAACTGGCAGATTTTGCCACCACAAAAGGGTGGAAACAGCCCCTCGGTCAGATGACCTGGGCTTCCTTCCATTTAATAAGTGGAGCGAGTGAATTTCGCCAAACTGCGGCGCCTGTGGATAAAACAACAGAATTCACACTTTACTTGTCCTTTAGTCTCGCTTGTAATGAGTTTCCTTTCTCCGCACTCAGAGAATTATGAAGTTATCGAGGTTTCAGAAAGACTGTAGGTTGGGAAGTTCAGTTCAGCCGCACAATTTGCTAATAAAAAGTTCGTTCCGCTTTTGTCGCTCGGTAACTAAAACGAAGGAAAAGTGGAAGTCACTCGCAGATGCAGCAAGAAAGGCGTTGATTATTCTTTAACTTATATCTTATCCCCCCTTTCAAATCCCTTCCTATTCTATTAAAGGGGAGTTGCCCAACGTGGATTACCCTCATGTAGCCTGTTGCCCTAAAAAAACCTGATGCAGGTTTTTCTAGGGTTTTCCCTGCATCACTTTTAGGCGAATTGCCGGGTAGGATCCTTAAACCATAGCCTGGGGGCCCTAGTTAATCCTCAAGGTGTCAGCGAGGGTTATTCTCTCGCAGGCAGTACCTGCGAGGGATGTTCTCTCGCAGGCAGAACCTTCTAGGAGAGACACGAAGGGTCTACCTTTGGGGATGCCTATTCCTCTCCGTTTTTGAACTAAGGTTCCCACAAGCCGAGGCACCTCGGCCTGTTCTGAGAGGTGTATGTTCCGGGGTCACAGACCTTGGGCATACGGTAAGAGTTGTCCGCTATTCCAATTGGAATAGTCGGCCAGCTGCCTCCTAAAGTGGTCGAGGCACGGCGAGGGGAATGCTGCGTCCCCACAGCAAACTCCTCTCCCGCTATCGGAATGGCGTGGGACTAGTACCCAATGCCCGACCTATCTAATGCAGGTTTTTCTAGGGTTTGTCCTGCATTTCTTTAGACGAATGCCGGGTAGGATCCTTAAAATATAGCCCGGGCCCTAGTTAACCCTTGGCTACCTTCCTCTACCCTTCCGCATGCCCCCTTTCAAATCCCTTCCTATGCTAATAAAGGGGAGTTGCCACCATGTGGATTACCCTCATGTAGCCTGTTACCCTAAAAAAAAAGAGGCGGATGGACGGTCAGAGAGCTCTGGAGGAGGCTACCGTTAGGGATGCCTTCACATCTCTCTGGTTTTTGAACTAAGGTTCCCACATGCCGAGGCATTTGAGAGGTGTATATTCCGGGGTCGCAGAACTTGGGTATATGGTAAGGGTTGTCCGCTATTCCTATTGGAATAGTCGGCTAGCTGCCTCCTAAACTGGCCAAGGCACGGCGAGGGAAAAGCTGCGTCCCCACAGCAAACCCCTCTTACGCCATCGGAAGGGCGTGGGACAAGTACCAAATGCCCGACCTACCTGATGCAGGTTTTTCTAGGGTTTTCCCTGCATCACATTTATGCAAATTGCCGGGTAGTATCTTTAAACTATAGCCCGGGGTTCCTATTTAATCCTTGGCTAACTTCCCCTACCTTTTCGCATCTCCCCTTTCAATCCCATTCCTGTGCTATATAAGTGGGGAGTGGCCACTATGTGGATTATCCTCATGTAGCCTGTCTACACCTTCTTCTTCTTGTCTTCTAAAGTATACCTTTCTCTAATAATTCGTAGACAATTTTTACGCGTCAAATTTATTATCTTAAAATCAATAAAAAAAAATCTCAGGAAACCAGATCATGTTTTAATAAAAAGCTACGTCTAACATAATTTAATATATGTTAACTGCAATTTTGTAATACTTATTATTTTATATAGGATTTATTATACAATAAAATCTCTTACTAATATTATTATCTATAATGCAAAACGCGATTAGTTGGATTTGAGAATTCGGGTGTATTCGGGTTTTCTGTCGGGTAAGCTCGGGTTAGTACGGAGGGCACTTAATGTTGTTTTTAAAATAAATGACAGTTTCTTTACACTAAAATGCAGGCCAGAGCAAAGAAACAAGATTAATAGCAACAGAGTTAAGGAAGCATGTAATAGAGGCTCGAGAACTTAAACAGTTTCCGATATTTGCTATGATTATACACAAGTCACTTATAATACAGGAATGACTTTCATGACGTCTAAGTCTTTGGTGAGGTTTGTAAATGAACAATACGCTTTACAGTATTTTATCACAAGATAAATATATATAATGCATTGTAATAGTGTTCAGGAAGTCGAGGTTTATGGTGAAGGCAATAGATTAGCAGAGTGTGAACGCATATCACAATATTACGCCGACGCTCAGTAGGTCGAGAGGATTGAAACTGACTTTAATCCGAAATGTTCATCGTAATGTAATTCCAGGACGAAGGTATTTCTGTGATATTACTGGGTAAAGTCGATATCTACGGTTACTGGAAAAATAAAATTACAATTACAATAAACCTAAAATTGTGGTTAGAGAATATTTTAATAATATGTTATCTAAACAGGAAATATAATTTTTTCCAGTGCTGAATGAAATTATTATTAAGTTGAAAAAATTCTTTTACTTTCCTACTTACATGACATTACTTTAGAATTAGTAACAGTTGTAACCGTCGCATTCATTATTTGATAGTAATTGAAGAAGAAATTATTGTTGAACCCTAAAATACTAAACAGTTGAAAATGGAAACTGTAAAAAAATGACAAAACTATATATAAACTAAAACTGAATAACGAAAGTAGATTCATACGTTTTTAACAGCAATAAAGAGTTTGAAATGAAGGAAACCTTCTGTAGAAATACTGCTCGGATAAATAAACATTTCCCCCCCCCCCGTAAATTACAGAACCCCAACCGTTACCTCATAGACTGTGAAGTTTCCAGGTGCAAAAGACAGCCAGCTCTTTAATCTCCGTTTTTAATTTTATATTCCGACTCATTTAATCGCGTTTTAAGGAGATAACAATTTCGTACTGTTTTAGACAGTATTAACGGATGTGTGTGCTAAAATATTTTAACTTTGTTTATATTTCTTTAACATCTTTATTAGATACTATAATATGATTTAAAATACTAAAAAGCTTTAAATTATGGAAAGTAATTGGAAATCTCTGACCCGTAACCGTTATGTATTACAATGGAAATTATAATTTTAATAATGGAAAAAATAAAAGATTTACAGTTTGTATTTTGAGTGGGCTGTTAACTACGTATTAACAGTCCACATACAATGGCTGGTAGACGGTTTAGTTGAATGTCTTGTGGAATCGTGGCCCAGAAAGAAGCGCAAGTCCAAACGGTCAGATGTGACCGGAAATAAGTAAGGTACTTGAAGTCAGCCTGAAGAGCGTGGAGTGTTTATTTTGTGTTCTTTCAAATTGGGAAAAGTTACGCCATGAAAGGTATTTTTATTTTTGTAAAATTTTGATGACGTGTCCCAGATTTTATCTATGTTGAGGTCATAATTTGAAGCAGTTTCTGTACCAGTAGAGCAGAAACCCAGCAAGGCCGGAAGGGAAACGTTCCGTTACAGGCATTCAGTGTGGAAAGGACGATATACACCAGTGGTTCACAACCTTCTCGGACTTGCGTACGAGTGAACCACTTCGCCCAAAATTATAACAACTTAAAATAAACTGACGATGTCAAGGTTTTAAATTTATTAACATAAATAAGTTACGAACCAAATATTAGTAGTTTACTTTTCTTTATTAGAAACAGAAAATGCTAAGTCAGTATTTGCCAATATTTAAATTTTAATTATAGATAGATTCCTTGGAACCGTCAAGATAAGCGATTAAATTGTTTTATTTTTTACTAGCTGGGTGCCCGGCGTTGCCCGAGATGACATTTATCCATAACCCCCGAATTTTTCGTTATTTTTATGTAACGCAACTAAATGTGTTATCGGCCGGTTCCATTGTTTAAAAATTTCTACCCCCGTCCAACCCCGAGCAAAACTTAATTTTTTCACAATGAAATTGAGCGACATCCATAACCCCATAATTGACTCGAATCTTGGTCTATTCGCGTTATTTTCATGTAACGCTTCTCAAAACCCCACCTCTAAGCGTGCTCCCATACCATGCCCATAGGTGTTGAAATTATACACAGAATTTATTTAGTATTATTATGAGTCTCATTGACCCCGAAAAATATTTATTTGGCGCAAATATCGACAGGTTAACATTTTTGAACATTTCTACGCCCGCCCACGTCCGACCAGCCCTCCCACCCACAACCAACTCCGCGCGCTACCCAGGTTACCATATATAAATTCAGTGACATCTATAACCTCGATTTGTCTCGAATCTATGTTGTTCTCACGTTTTTTCTTGTAACTGCCCTCCACCCCTACACGTTGGATCGTGTATCGATGTCGACAAAGTTTTTAAATTTATGAGTTTATTTTCTGGTTTCCTATCTTCGCTTACAAACGGCCTAATTTGTTCCACTATGACGCCTTAATTTAGAACTGAATTTTGTCAAGTAGTTATAATAAGTCAATATGGATGTATAAAATGTATAATAATAATTAATAATAATAAATATGCAAGTTGCCGAAGTTATTTATTTCTATTTAAATGAAACTGCAGTGTGTTTATTAAATTATTTTATTACAGTTAAGTATTTATATACCCAAAAACAGCAAAATTATGTAATAAGATATTTCAGTACATAAGAATTGATTGACTGCAAGATAAAAAAAATTAATTCTCTTGAACTTTTAAACCATTAAAAATTAGGAGATAATTATAGTGTGTGGCATTTATTGTACTAAATAATGTTCCTCTTAATTAAATATAAATAATATTCAAAGAAAAATGCACTGCGGAATACAGAGAACAACGACTCCATTTTGCTTAGTTCTGGGTAAACGCCTCTGACCAAGGCGAGGCAGGAAGAAGGGGCAGGTGTGACGTAGACAAAAAGTTCGCCAACTACTAAGGCCGTCTGCTCCCCTGATGTATCGAGCTCCGTGAAAATCAAACCCCATGTTAAGTCGTTAGTACGAACCAAGTCCCAACAGATGTCATGAGCGCCTCCTTTTTGAAGCGTTTCAATTTTAGTATGGGATTTCGTGATTTTGTCGTGCGGGTTGCTAGTAGAAGTAAAGAAGGTGTCTTATTCCACGAGCAGGTGTCTCAGTCCACGAGTCTAAGCACCGCCCCTAAAGCAGGAGCTCCTCCATTTTACATGCATCGGCACAACTCTGCCTGCCGTTGCTTACTTGGTCTCTCTATTTCTCTCTAGCCGAGAGGAATGAAGAAATGATTTTGAATATATAAATAATCGATAAAATTTAGATAGTCACTAAATTAAATTAATAATGTGGAACTTAAATTAGAAATTTTCGAAATTAAATAATTAATTTATTTTTATCAATTTTTTTATGCGGAATGATTTTGGCGTTCCCATATTCATCTTTTTCATATTCCATAATTAATTTTTTAAATCAATAATTACTATATTTACAAATGTAAAATTATAGTCAATCATTATTATTTGTTCCATAACTTTTCAATTAAAGGCCATAATTAATACCCATAAACACAATTAATTGGCTTTTTATAATGAATAATAAATTATGTTAATTAAAAGCAAGTAAATGATAAACAAATATTGTGTGATAAGTAATAGTTGGTCTCTTATTTGTTACGTTAGTTATGTAATTATTTTACTATTAAAACACGGGTTTTAACTACGTATTTTAAATTTAAAAACCAATAAAAATAACACACTGTGCCCGCATTGAGCCTGATGCCATGGTGAGCCTTGTAAAACCAAGATGGTCTACACGTATTTTGTATGATAATGTATGTTTCCTATTATTGTTGTTGCATAATAATAGAAATTAATTTGAAAATAATCTCCTTAATTTTATTTGTACTGTGTGACGCGATATACACGGAAAATAGCGACGTTTTGTTAAGTAAATTAATAATCGCGCCATTTTAAATTTAACAAAATACGACTGAAAGTTTAGTGTTTTTGAAATATAAACTGATTAATTATTTGTTACAGAACGCCTAATGATGTCCGGGGTTAGAAAAAGCGTTTTTGGATTGATAATAATTTCATTGGAAGACGCCACGGCATCTATGTCGAAAAAGTTTTTAAATTTATGAATTTATTTCCTGGTTTCCTATCTTCGCTTACAAACAGCCTAATTTGTTCCAATATGACGCCTAAATTCAGATCTAAATTTTGTCAAGTAGTTATAATAAGTCAATCTGGATATGGAAAATGTATAATAGTAATTATACTCGTATAACATCGGTAGAAACACAATCAATATCTTTGACCCCGAAAATATTTATCCAAATCTAATACCTGCTGTTTTAGCATGTTTAAGTATTTCAACCCCCGTCCACCCCCGCTTCTGGGGTTGGTAGACGCGTCTCACCTCGACAGTGTTGTTTTCCTGGTCGCAAAGAACCCGTGTACGAAATTCGGTGAAATTTGATCCAACGGTATAGATTTGTATTCTCCACCCCAAACGCTAGGGGTGCTCTTTCCCCAGGGTGTAGGGGATGAAAATTATATTCAGAAAACATCGGTAGAAACACCATCAATATCTTGGACCCCTAAAAATTATTATCCGACTAAAATATCGGCTGTTTTAGCATGTTTAAATATTTCAACCCCCGTGCACCCTCGCTTCTGGGGGTGGTAGACATGTCTCACCCCGACAGTGTTTTTTTCCTGGTCGTAAAGAACACGTGTACGAAATTTGGTGAAATTTGATCCACCGGTATAGATTTGTATTCTCCACCCCAAACCCTAAGGGTGCCCTTTTCCCAGGGTGTTGGGGATGAAAATTATATTCAGAAAACATCGGTAGAAACACCATAAATTTCTTGGACCCCTAAAAATTATTATCCGACTAAAATATCGGCTGTTTTAGCATGTTCAAATATTTCCACCCCCGTCCACCCCCGCTTCTGGAGGTGGTAGGCGCGTCTCACCCCGACAGTGTTGTTTTCCTGGTCGCAAAATCATCAGTGGAAAGACTATAAATATCTTTGACCCCTAAAAATATTTATCCGACTGAAATATCGACTGTTTTAGCATGTTCAAATATTTCAACCCCCGTCCACTCCCGCTTCAGGGGGTGGTAGGCGCGTCTCACCCCGATAGTGTTGTTTTCCTGGTCGCAAAGAACACGTGTACGAAATTTGGTGAAATTTGCTCCAGCGGTGTAGATTTGTATTCTCCACCCCAAACGCTAGGGGTGCTCTTTCCCCAGGGTGTAGAGGTTGATAATTATATTCAGATATCATCAGTGGAAAGACTATAAATATCTTGGAACCCTAAAAATATTTATCCGACTGAAATATCGACTGTTTTAGCATGTTCAAATATTTCCACCCCCGTCCACCCCCGCTTCTGGGGGTGGTAGGCGCGTCTCACCCCGACAGTGTTTGTTTCCTGGTCGCAAAGAACACGTGCACGAAATTTGGTGAAATTTTAACCAACGGTATAGATTTGTATTCTCCACCCCAAACGCTAGGGGTGCTCTTTCCCCAGGGTGTAGGGGATGAAAATTATATTCAGAAAACATCGGTAGAAACACCATCAATATCTTGGACCCCTAAAAATTATTATCCGACTAAAATATCGGCTGTTTTAGCATGTTTAAATATTTCAACCCCCGTGCACCCCCGCTTCTGGGGATGGTAGACATGTCTCACCCCGACAGTGTTTGTTTCCTGGTCGTAAAGAACACGTGTACGAAATTTGGTGAAATTTGCTCTACCGGTGTAGATTTGTATAACGAACATACAAACATACAAACAAACATACAAACAAACATACAAACAAACAAACATACAAACATACAAACATACATACACTCTTTTTTATTTATAAGATTGAGGTAGAAGAAAGTACCCGTAATTTAATTTTCAATGAGAATATACATATATATATATATATATATATATATATATATATATATATATTGTAATGATTTGCCTTTTATTACTTAATATAAAAAAATATAAACTTTATTACATTGAAACTACAAAAAATACAATAATACATTAAAAATATTGTTGGGCGCCAGCAGATATACATTGGTCTGCATAAAATTAAAATTAGCTCCGGCTTGATTAAAAAGTTCTCCTTCTCAACAGGGTAATGTGGGCGGTTCGGTGTCTATTCAAGAACAGAGTCTATTTCCGCACTGTGTAAAAGAATTCCACTTTTCAATGTACTTTACATATATTGTGATGCTTACTTTACTTGTGGCGTCAGCACACGATCTCCTTCTTCGGCCTCCCCGCGATGGACGTCCCTCAAAACCTCTGCGTCTCCGTCTCCCTGCGTCTCCCTGTCTGCCTGCGTCTCTTCTTTCGTCTCTCTGTCTCTCCGTCTCCCTGCTTTTCCCTGCGACTCCGTCCCCGTCTGCCTCCGTCCCCGTCTGCCTCTGCGTCTCCGTCCCCGTCTCCGTCTGCCTTTTGCCTCACGGGTTCGGAGTATTTATTCGAACTCCGCCCCCCCAAATGATGCAAAAAAAAGGGACGCGAACCCGCGATTTCTTTTGGCCTTCTCAGGCAGAAACACTTGCACGCCTAATGTATTCATACTCAGGCCTCCTCAGGCCCGCGGTGGACACAAGGGCGGCCACTTAAGGTCGTTATTCACTACAATATATTTATATTTTAAATTACAATTTATAGTCGCATTAACCTGTTGGTTATTAGCGACCATCTGTTATGTTTTACATTTACGTTACATTTAAAATACGTTATATAACTCAGTTTTCATGGTAAATTCTATAAGGTTGTTTGTGGCTGTCTGCTATATCTGAAGAATATTATTACGCGAAGAAATACCGGTTAAAATTAAAATAATTATTTTTCTACAACAGATACACTGAAGTTGTATTATACTGTACAAAATATAGGATTAAAATAATTTATTATCATCTTTTAGGCTTTGAGCAGAGAAAACAATAAAAAAATAATTTTCTGGTTGAGTTAATTAAAAAATAAGAAGGGTAGGTTTTTAAATTAGGGTGACGAATAAAGTAGATCGAAATGGAACAATTATCAGCTGAGGATAGTAGTTTACTGGTTATACGAAACAGATGTAATATTACTCGTTAGCACGATTCTATGAGATAGGCACTGGAATTAAACGCTTTTAAAATTATAGGTTGCGTTAACTGTCGGTAGAGTAATTGTTGACGCCGTTAACGGCGATGATGCTGCCAGAACGGACATTACTTAAATTTCTAAACTCTTAGAAAGCCAAGCTCGCTCGGTAAATGGACTGAATTACCTATTGTAAAAATTAAAAAAAAAACCACCACACTTAAAACCAACTTACTGACAAATTCTGCACGCCATGATTGTAGTTTCTCACAATTTCCATTTGTCGGCGTGATGTGGCAAACCTGCGTTCCCATCGCAAACAATACAATCAGCCACAAACTTAGAGATGAAATTTATATGCAGAATATTTTCTGTTGAAATAACTGGATTCGCACAGCGTTCATTGTTAAGGGACGGATTAGCTTTCCTGTTTTTTCCAAAATATCACGCGATGATTGAGTACCGATTTGGTAAAAATACTGAATTTACGAGGCTATCCTGAAATTAGTTCGCGATCGATGAAACTAATGCCACAAAAATAGTGCAAGGAATATTAGCAGGAAAACAATTGATTAAAGGAGAGCAAAAAAATAATGTAAGTGCAGCAAATAGGATGAGAAATAAATGAAGAAAAATATTAAGTAAGTAAAAAGTCGGAGAACGGCTATTAAATAAATAAATAAAGACAGTAGCATAAAAGAATATTCGTCTATTAAGGAACTAAAGTGAGAATAGAAAGTATGATATAAATTAGCTTTCCATAGATCCTAATGAGAAGTAAAGCATAAAAGATGTTGAGAAACAAATATTTTACGTTGTTTTGGACCACATCTAATACGATAAAAACTTATTTGACATAAGAATAATTTAGAATAATATAAAATAACAAAAAAAATCGGTATGAAATGATTCAAATTAAATTTTTAAATTATAAAATCAGTATTATTTCTTCTCTAAAATATTTCCATAATGAAAAACGGCCAATAGTTCACGCTATTTACACCAATGTACCGAGATTCCAAGTTTATGAATAAATACAGGTTTTTTTTTCGCAAAAATTCATTAACAGAGTAGGAGCGGATGAGTAGAAATTTTTAAGCTCACTTTTGAAAGCAACTGGAGTGTTTCTTAATTCTTTAATCCTATTAGGAACATCTAAATCATTCAGGTATTTTATAATAGACGTTACATAATAATAAGAAAAGGTAGGCAAATACAGACAAAATAAGTGTTACTCACGTTTCTGGGATTCTTGTCCCTTTCTCAAAAACTTGTGAGTTTTGTCAACTGACGAGTGCAGTTGTGTCTAGACTCTTCTTAGCACCTGAAGAAAGGAACAAGGATCCCAGAAACATTGTGTGGTATTTATATTATCACTTATTTTGGCTATCTTTTTTATTATTAATTTATTAAATCAGACGTTACGTAACTAAACTATTTTTTTTGTAAGTAATTTTTATATTTATATTTTTATGTTTGAAATATTAATTACGCTTGTAAATAAAAGCAATTTAGTTACACTTTTATTTATATATTACAATAACACATTTTGAGTAAATCAAAATAATTACGTTGGACACTCAAGCGTGCCTTGAGCAGAAAAACTAGGTCATGGGCTGCGACAGGGAGAGGGACAACCATTACGCCGGTACTACAAATCTTTCATGTTGAAATGAGTACGTACTAGTTATTTCTTGTTTTGCCACTCTGCACAGCTCATTCAACAGTTTTGATAAACATTTGTGAGAACCAGGCGAATTCTTGAATTTATACTTATTGGTGGTGGGGGTGACAATACCTGTTAAAATGGCTGCCTACTGGTCTGAATACTCCTGGAGTTAACCCTTAAGTTTCCAAAAGTCTTTCATTATTTAAGCGTTCGATTATGACGCGAATCAATAGACACAAACAGAAGAAACGGCTAAGGGAAAAAATTACGAAAGAAGATCCAAGTGAAAGTTAAGGAAGCCCCTTGCAACCCCCTTCATTGTCACTCCACACGACCCCCGGCAGTTTGTTTGCACGCAACATCTGGGCAGCAGCAGCAGCCGTCGTGTGATTTATTGGGACAACACATCTTCAGCGTTGTACGATACACGTGGACGATTGACAGAGTGTTTACGAAGGCGAGACAGACCACCCCTAGTCTGCGGCGAACAGGTCCGGCTTTGTCTCTGTCCTTAAGGGACGCTTTGTATTTTTCAAGGACGTTCTCGAAAGACGAGCTCGCAGTGATGGCGGGACATAAAACAAACACCCTAATAAGAAACAGATATATAGCCTACTGTTTGCTAAATTATTCCCTACAATCAATACTGCTCACAAGACTTCTGTGTATACTTCCTTCAGCGTTCGTCTGTTCTTGCTCACCGAGATTTGTTTTCTTTCCCCGACAGCATTAACGTCGTAACTCCATATACGAGGGTGGGTCAATAAGTACTTGAAAAACATAAACTTAATTTCTTTTGGGTTCTCGACTATCTCTCAACATAATCTCCTTACGGTTCTCTATCTTTTTCGAGAATTCCACAAAGTAATTGAAAAGTCTTCGTATCACTTCCAGGTATTTGTTTTTCTGTGAAACATTTTTTTCACAATATAAAAATGTATGTATGTATGTTTTATTTAATCTAAAAATGTGCAGTTTTCCCGCTGGTAGATGCATGAAATTACAATTACAGTCTAACTGATGCAGGTTTTTCTAGGGTTTGTCCTGCATTACTTTTAGGCGAATGCCGGATAGGATCCTTAAACTATAGCCCGAGGACCCTAGTAACCCTTGGCTACCTTCCTCCACCCTTCCGCATCCCCCATTTAAAATCCCTTTCCTATGCTATTTAGAGGGGTATTGCCACTATGTGGATTACCCTATACATAGCCTGTCTACACCCTAAAAAAAAGGAAAATAGAGTAAATTAATATTATAATTATTTTAAAATATTAGCTAAGTTTATGAACATTATTTCAACTAAAAATTCATGTATATTAATTAAAGATTAATTTTGAAAAAGTTAAAGAAGGAATTAATATTGTAGTGGCCTTAAAAGAAGAAAAGTGGAAAAATATCTGAAAGTAGATTAACTGAGTAGATTAACTGAGTATTTAAAGCGTAAATACTCAGTTAATCTACTTTCAGATGTTTTGAGAGGTGTATGTTCCGGGGTCACAGACCTTGGGCATACGGTAAGAGTTGTCCGCTATTCCCATTTGAATAGTCGGCCAGCTGCCTCCTAAACTGGTCGAGGCACGGAGAAGGGAATGCTGCGTCCCCACAGCAAACTCCTCTCCCGCCATCGGAAGGGCGTGGGACAAGTACCCAATGCCCGACCCTCCCGATGCAGGTTTTCCTAGGGTTTTCTCTGCATTTCTTTAGGCGAATGCCGGGTAGGATCCTTAAACTATAGCCCGGGGGCCCTAGTAACCCTTGGCTACCTTCCTCTACCCTTCCGCATCCCCCCTTTCAAATCCCTTCCTATGCTATTAAAGGGGAGTTGCCCAAAGTCGATTACCCTCTTGCAGTCTGTTGCCAAAAAAACATGGACGATTCTTCTTTAATTTTTATTTTTTACCCAATCCGTCCAATAAGACGCTTAACAGCCAAAAAATCGTGGACACCAGCCTATTCGCAATCAACCTACGTGGCGTTTGAAACTCACTGTTTCAGTGTTGTCTTGATTCATTGTTTCAACAAAAGTCATGTATCGACATATAAAAGCGAGAGGTCAGGGACGAAGAAGCACCAGGCAACTGAATGGGACCACATGATAGAATTTTTTTCCACGCTCTGAGAAAACGCGGCACCTATTTTGCGGGTACTTTTTTAAAACACACTTTTTTTTATTCAAAATAGAAGCCATTGAGCCGTAGAATACGAATAGCGGTTATCTGCGCCATCTTATAGATTTTATAAGTACTCTACCACGTACCATAGTATAGCCCACTAACTTGTCTAACTGCCATTCCATATTTTATCTGTCCATAGTTCAATAAATATTTCTAAAATTCGCAGCCGTGTTTCTGTATTTTCAGCACAGCAGGATTTATATAATAAAATTTTAGAAATTCCATTTTCCAACCCTTTCTACGTTGATAACTACAAGAATTATTTTCATTCAGAGCATCCTCTTACATGTCGCTATCCTTTTTTTGATTCCCGACCTTCAGAAATTTCCCTTCCCCCAGAGCACAATTTTAATATTATATAGATCTAGTAAACATAATTTCGTTTACTCTTGAGCCGAATTTTCCTTTGAAATGCACGTCCGTAACGAATCAACATATTATCCAAATATTCCTATTTCTTCGGTGAGGAAAATTTGTTGGAAATTTGATACACTTTTTATTGTATAAGGTCATTTACTTCCTACCTGTTCTGATATAGTGTCCATCAGATTTTTGTAACCTCTAACATTAGGTTCCTGAATATACGAGTCAAGTTGATCCCGCCTCTTTGATGTTTGAAGATGGCGGTGCATTATCGTGTTGTCGAAATTCTTTACCAGGTAACAGTTGGTGTTCGATTTTCGGCTGCAGAAATTTCTATCAAGACGAGGCCTATGAGGGCCGCAAAACGATAACTACTGAATTTAATAAAATAATGTTATAAAAGCTGAGGCTGCATAAAATTACTCCAAAGATTTATTTCCTCATCATTTGCATCACATTTTTAAATCTATCTTCTGCTCAATTCTTAAATAGTGTTAGAGTCATTGAATTATTTTACATTTAAATTTGCTTCATATAGTTTTATCGCGTTCCTTTAGAACCGCATAAAAATTTTTATTTGAGATTTTTTATTTACCCATATATAATGCTCGCAGACTGTGAACAATGAAGAAAAAAACGCGTTCGACGTATTCGTGTCCCGAATTGATAACCTTACGATGTTAGCTTTAGGGCGCCATATTGTACACAAGTTTCAGAGTTCTAATGAGGAAGGCACTCTGCGTGGGCGTTGTAGGCTTCCGGAGCCTGACCCAGCGGGGGTGTTAAAGAGGGACAACCGAGGGGCACAATGGTGGTTAACTTTACTAGCCCTGGCTGGATTTATCTCCCACATAAGTTGCGATAAAACATGCGAATGTTGATGATCAAACTTGGAAACGAAATATCGTAATGTTGCAGGGAGATGAGATACAATAACGTTTAGAACAATGCAAAACTCTGCTCTAAACTTTCATCTATCAGTCCTTTTTATTATTTTTAACGATTTATGGTCCCATTAACCTATCGGACATTAGCGACTTCCATATGTTATTTTTGACATCTGCGTTACATTTTTACGTTCTCTCTTCTTCCCCACTCTTTCATACTCTTTAACATTTGCTTTATCTTGGTCGTAATATACACTATCATTAATTCTTATTTTACCCACTTCTTATCCAAATCAGATAAAAGGAAAATCCAACCAATATTATCACCTATTTAGTCCCTCATTTCTCATCTATGAGTAGAATAAATTTTTAAGTCGTATCACACAAATAAAAATTTTAAAAATTATAAAGACGAAATAATTTGCTTTCTCAATTAATTGAAATGATGTTTCGCTTAAGATACATTAGTATGAATAAATATTGCCATCGTAACTGACTGAACTGTTTCGAAATAAAATAATTAAAAATATTTATGCAAGCAAATACAGCAGAGAATAATTATTTACCATTGGAAAAAAAATGCTTGAAGATGTGAAAAGAGTGAAAGTAGTTATATAAATAGTTATATATGTATAGTTATATATAACATCAACACTTCAGCAACTAATGCATAACTAACTTAAAATTAAATTTATAATGAAGTAATTAAATGTTTACAATAAATAAACCGACAATTAGTCAGAAAAATTTAATAATTCAAAGAGAAATTTGAGTAAAATTTATCTATAAATAATACTGCAAGCTTCAGTTTTTATTAGATGAAAATGAAAATTATTACATAACCGAATAACTATCAAAATGTTATATATCATTCGTGAAACCAATATTAATTTCACAGATAAATTTATTAAGCAAATTGAAACTGTACAGCATAATTTTTTATAATGAATAAAAATATTACAACATCGAAAATACCGTCATCTCTGGAATCTGAACGTTTCTCTGCAGATTTAAAATTTATTTGTAAGTTGGTTAATAATGCTATTGTTAGGGTTGATTTAAGTGATAAATTGAATTTCAGAGTTCCTTCTAGAAGCTCTACATTGAAATATGTTTGTGGTAAAGCACTATAGAGCAAATTATCCTTTAAATAATTCCATAATGAGAAAGACATATTCGATTAATGCTATGGTTATTTATTTATTTGATTTAAACTTTTATGAATTATTAATGTTGCTTAACGATAAGAATTTTATATACGAATGATTATGTAAAAATATTTGAGTATATATTATAAATAAAAACTTTTTAATATGTAAAATATTGAGTAACTATTTTATTATTATTAACTATTAAATTGGACAAAAGCCGTAGCAACGAACCGGCCTGGACAGAAATAAGGAGCGTTTAAGAATACCCACATTTTTCTAAAAAACTAACAGAATTGTAAAATAAAACAAAGGGATCAAGGAATAGATGTGGGAAAATATTCCTTCGTAAACTGGGCAATAAGGGACTGGAATGATTTGCCTGCAAGGATACTAGAGACTTTCCGAAAGAATACAAAGGTTTTTAAAAATAAGTGAGAAACATTGAAAACTTAGGTGCTTATGTTGTAAAATGAAGGATATTTCAATATTTTTTAATTTTGATTTAAGTTTTTTTTCTGTAATTATCGTTGGACTTTTATTTTATTTGATCAAAATGCCACCGGGAAAATGCCCACCTGTAGTACTAATAAATAAAATACAATAAAATTCCAAATAAATAGAATCATTTAAATAATATCAAATTTTGGCAGATATTTAACGAGATAACTTGGGATTCTCTACAAATTATTTATAATACTCCACCTCCTAAATTACTCCAGTTGTGTCATGATGTCGTAAATTAAGGACAAAATGTTATTTATTACTTGATTTGCCAATTATATAATTTTTTTGACTTATATTAGAAGATTGAAATGTGAGATAATTATAATTATTAAATTAATAGTTTGTGCTTTTAGCACTATTATGTGAAGATCTTAAGCACTTAACATTTCTCTGGCTTAAGATTACGTCCTTGTAAATTATTAATTGTATTAATCCTGGGACACATCATCACTCGCGGCAGCTCACTCGGGACGCAAATGAGCAAAACATTTGTTCATGAAGATAGTCGTTAATAGCCTTTTATTTTTTGTTCTACATTAATGCGCATAGTGCCTGCACCCCGCCCTCCCCCACTTCTTTTAATGGAAACCAACCCCTTTGCCTGAGTTAATCACACAGTCTCGTGTCCGGCAAGAAACGTGCGCCGACAGCGGTCCGAGTACGTTCGCAGAGATACTTTAATTAGCATTAACATGTAGTTAATGGTCTCTCATCAGGACACAAGTGGGTGCGATGCATTATTTACGCGGGTGGGACCAGTTGTATGCGTGTTAATCTCCCGTGGAAGGCCGCCACGCCCGGCTTCATCTCCGCCCACTCTTACACATCACACTGGCGCGAAATTTATTTCTCCGTGACAGACGTAGTCATAAACCTGCGATTCCAAACACGAGTTGCTGTAACCCTAAACAAAAAACACCCTGCACTCACGCGAAACAACAGAAAATTCACCATAATCTATTATCAAGACATTTTCTAATTAAATCAACTTCAAGAAATGTGATTTGGAAAAGCAATTGAAGATACAATGTTTTAAGAGACATAATTATGGAAATGTCACTAAATAACTTAATTAACTTCCATTTATTCGAAGGGGATGATCAACTGGAAAATTTCAAGTTGAATAAAATCAATAAACAAGCAAAAAATACAGAATTTACCAGTAATTACTATTTTCTGATGCAGAAGGTCAGGGATCTAATTTTATTTACAGGAAATTCCCGAATTAGTTTCAGAAGTGCAAATAATAATTTTCAGATTTTGGAAGCAAAACACTTCACAGCTTCACATCGAAGCATTCCAGACTTAATCTAAAGTTTAGTAGTTGTTTGCGGACCGCCATATGCTAAATTCAACCACACGACTCCAACTTTAATAATAATACCTTCACGATCCGTTCCAAGATATGAAATATTCAACAAAGCTCATCTTTTAACCGAAATTTGATTTCCACTTCAACGGAGCGACCAAACCTTAAAACTTTCATTTTTTCGTAACAGTTTTCATGATTGCTTTAGACACGGAAAAGGAAATAAATATAGGGGGATGTTTAAGCTTGTGGATCACAGATTAACACATATTTTCATCATTGAATATGGCAATGAATAAAAAAACCTTATTTAAATAAAAATTGTATTAATGAGATAGTAAAAATTAACATTATATATTTAATAATCAATTTTTGTAAATAAATGACTGTTAATACACCATCAGTAGTAACTAATTATTACCTTAAATAACTAAGTAACACTAATTAATTTTAATTGGTTAATATAATTGAAAATAATAGTTGTTACATTTTACACAGGAAGATAAATAAGAAATGCTAAATGGTTTTTATTATGTTCTAAAAGGCCATTCGTTTGACTTAAATTATACAAATATTTTATAACGACACTAACATTCGTATATTTATTTATCCGATTCAAAAATATGTTAAAAGTTAATTAAATGTATTATACGTCGGTAGAAATACTAAATATCTTTAAATTGACAAAAGTCCAATTGAGTTAATTATCATAAATTTAAATAATCTCCTCATTATTACCGTTTGAATCGAGATTTTCCTAACATTTTTAAATTTTTTAGTAACATCGTAATCTATTAATTATTTATTTTTACAAACCGTAAGTGGCGACGCTGTATTGTAACTTCGTTAAAATAATAGTGCTAATGAAAGACATGTGTATACGCGAAAATATGCAGTTAAAGTTTCATTATTATCGCAAATATGTTTTATTGGAGGGTAAATGACTATAAATAATGGCCATCACTATGGAATAGTCACCAACCACCCTACTGTTACACGATGGTTGTTATTAGAGGTTAATGATTCCTTCACATTAAATGGCATGTTATTTAAAAAAAAGTTTTCAGACCCAGAATTTGGTAGACTAGTTCCAAATAGAGCCGCAACTAAATAAAACATATTCATGCTCCGGTGTTTTAGGTTTCTCTTAAAATTAATTTGTATTAGTCACTATAGGAAAGCCAAACAAAATCAACAGTCAACATTATCAAATAAACAGTTTAATTCCTTATTTCTTCATCATCAGACAATTAAATAAATTGTTTCTTTGATACTGTGGACTTTTTTATTGGTTTTCGGCTTTCCTATGCTGACTAGTCTATATTATTACAGTTTAGGTGATGATGTTGAATAATTTGTGTTTTACTGGCGCTGAACAGAGGTGCAGAAAGTTAGAATGTCTGAATGGTTTTCATTTCCTTCAGGATACAGTTTCCCGGGCAGTGAGTCTGCAGTTTCGTGGACCTTTTAATAGCGGCACCAAATGACATCGATTGGAAGAAAGTTCCATCGGAAGAGGCGAGTAGGAGTGAAGCGACGGAGACAGAGAGAGCAACGATGACTCTCGTGGGAGTCGAAAAACGATATAAATTATGTCTCGTCGCAGAGGCAGCGGAAGTGAAGCGTTCTACGGGAAACGGATATGACCCGATTGAAATTTAAATATCTCTGCCACATAGGCGTGGAATCTCCTCCACTGAATTGTAACGCTTGGGAAGGAAGTAATTCAACTCAGAAGACCTAATGTGTTGTGAAGTAGACTTTATGGAAGTAAACATACACACATTATTTCACTCACCCAGTTAGCGGGATAAATGATACAGACAAAATAAGTGAGAATATAAATACCACACAACGTGGGATCCTGGTTCATCTGTATTTGAATATCTTTATTATTATTAATTTTCAGTCAGTTGTAAATATTTCATTTCTTAATTTTAGTCAATTGAAAAGGTAGCCCCAAAGAAACAAAAAAATGAGTATGGAAAAGCATAACATAAAATAGATAGTTTGTATTTTGATGCATTTATTTATGATTTCACATTTTTTAATGTTTTCCTAGTTCCTTATTCACAAAATATCAGGTTAATGTGATGTTATGTGGACAAAATCTATTCACATGTCATTTACCTGGCTCTGCGTTGTGGAGCGGCGTCCCGCGATGTCCAGCGCTGCACAGTATATTCGTCTACTATGCTGTAACTGAGTTTTTCCTTTATGACATTTTCTTTCGTGGGTCGGTTGGAATAATTCGGAAAGCAGCCATCTAAACTGGTCCATGGTCAAAGATTCCGTCAGTTGTTTTCAAGTTACATAACATTTTTTACAACGTCTTTATGGTAAAAATTTTAACGAATTGTTGCTGTATTGTATGTAAAGATGTCAAAAAATTAATCTATGTATTCTCACTAATTAAAAGCCGAATTACCACATTCCGGTGTTCTCTTCTCACATTACACCGTGCAACGTATTTGCCTGACAATCGTGGTTCCTAATTCTCGTATATCTGAGGATGAGCCAGTTTGAATTGCGACTTAATAATAAGGAAAGCCGACTTGCGGGTTCCGTGGAGCGATGTTGTCAAGCTCCCATTGTCCAAGGCAGTAAATCGAACAACCTCGTCGGCACGTGCGACCTCGCAGGGGAGCTGCTGAGGAAATCACCCGCCTTCCTCTCTTACACGTTTTTCTTTTTCGCTTCTAACTCACTTCTTCTTGCCTATAATATTATTTTTTTAATATTATTTCCCTCACAAAGCCGACAAATTTCTCCGCTTACGCGCTAAAATCCCTCCACCTCTTTACTACGTGATTCCCCTTTATTTCCTTCCGTTTTGGAGAAGTGCTTATTCAATTCGTGCTCCTAACAAAACAGAATTCGTTGTTTCCAGATAAAAAAAAGAGAGCTTGCGGCTAGCGCTACGGTCTGTAATTCTCAAACAACCCAGTCAGCTATAAGCTGAAAGTAAGCATAATTTACGTAACATTTAAACAAAAGCTTCTCTCGTCGTATGTAATTCAAAGGTTTATTAAAACAAAACGAGATAAAAAAGAATAAAATAATATTATTTCTTATCCAGTTATTTACTGAGAAATTGGCGATTAGTCTTAATACAAAATCCTTGAGTAATGTCTACCATATGAAAACCTTTAATAAATTCTTTAAGCCTTTGGATTATATTTTTATATATTTTTTATTATAATAATTCATTTAAAACTCTAAGTTTAAATGCGTAACAAAGTGAAACACTTGAACTTTCTTCAATCATTTTTGATTTTATTAATCGAAGAACGTTTCGGCAATCGTCTTCAGATGTTATATTATTCAAAATTTATATGTTGAAGCACAAAATTTCAATATAAATTTTTTAATATTCAATAAAACGCCTGATTCAATTATTTAAATTACAATATTTAAATTCATGAATCAAATTAAAAAACAATGGAAATGTACATGTAATATTAACAATTTGGCATCGAGTAAACATGGAGGCTATAGTTTATGATAGAAGATTTCTTTTTTACTTTTCGAACACTGTTGCTGAATAATTTTAATGTATTTTACCATAAGAACATTACAGATTTCCAAATGATTTACAAACTAATCTTGTATCAATAATTCCGTTAATTAATTTTTAATTAGGTCTTTTTTTATCAAGGATAATAATAAATAACATTTTTTTGGTTTCAATTTTTATTGGTGTTTTTAATTTTTTATTATTAGGTCAGTTAAATAAATTTCTGAATTCAAGATTGAAGAATGTAACTATAAACTGTATATTTAAAGTTTAGCCTTGAACTTATAAATTTTGATAATTGAACAAATGAAGACTATTTCAGCAAAATCCGAAAGCTTCTCCGATTCCTAAATCAAAGAAAAAACGTTTGAAGACAGTGCAAGTGACTTACTTTGTGAATGATTTAAACATTTTAAAAAATTTAATGTAGATTTCTTTTAGTGACGTGATTCCAACGTGAAAATCAAATGATTGAAAATGGATGTAAATGGTTAGGCTTTTCACCTGTTTTTATACGTTTTTCATAGTTTTGTCACTTTATACAAAATAATGTTATTAATTAAATAATATATATCTCGCGATTGTGTTTATTTAATTATAAACCAATTAAGAATATTAAATTTAATCGCAAAACAAGAAAGATGCCAGTAGAAGGCTGCGTTTTATATGGAAACATCGGAAAATATGGAAAATCATTTCTGTTCTCCAACCATATACACTGTTTTCTTCTTAGTATGTAGGCTATAGGAATAGAAAAAAAACAACATAAAAATTCATTTCTTTAGTGTTTTATGTATATGAGCGCATGTTTGAAATGAAAAATAGATCCGTAGCAAGCAGTCCCACGTTTTAGGCATTGTCTCGTACTTGAGCTCACTTGTACGCACTTTGACGCAGACCAACATGGCGCATTCAGCGAGCGCTCTACGAAACGAGTGTCGAGGGTTGACATAAGAGCTACTATTGAGGTTGAGGCTTTTTCTAGACTGCCCGTGGAGTACTAATGTCATTCTCATAAGCCCCTGAGTGCAGCACGAAAGAGCTATGCGTGCTCGTGCTGAACGGTTCTGAACTGCGGACTGATTCACGAAGAGCGAGCATTCAGCGATTCAGCGTCACTCGGGGGATTGAGTCACTCCTGCCAAATGTATGCGAGCAGCCGTTCCGATTGCGAGGTTCCGGATTCGAATGTCATGAACTGCGCGAGATTCCGAAGGTCAAAGTCACGAGTTGCTGCATCCGTAACTTCCGGTGGGTGAATGCACTCAAGCCTCGTTAGCGTTCATCATGAACGACTCATAAATTCATTAAATACACTCATGGCCAAAAGATGACCGGCGTGCTGTCGAAATTAATAATTCGATCACCCTGCCCCTTTCAATTTAAATGAAATGAACGTGAGATATGTAAACAAAAATAAACTTTATTCATACTTTGGTTATATTGGATAATAAGGTCCTTCATCCGGACAATGAAATGTAACGACAGTTTCATCCCGCCTCTTGTACGAGGAGATAATTTTTAATTCGCCTAAAAGATAGTTTACACGCTTTACATGGAAATGTGTTAGGATTTTAGTCGAAAGAAAACGATGTTGACAATTAAATCATCATTTTTTTCTATTTTGGTATTTTTTTTCTCAAGTTTCCTAAAATTTCTAAGATAGGATAGTCAATAATATAAAGATTTTTTCTTTAATATTTATTGAATAAAAATACAAAAATAGCTTTGTAATATTATTTTTTTACATAATATTCTTATAAATAAATTTTTCCCAGCAGTTAGACATAATTGTATAAAGATGGAGGCTGCGTCAAGAGCATGATCATAGTCAAATCGTGCATCAAGGCCGACTGCAATGAATTGGGTGATCCAACTATTATGAGAGTGACGAAGAAACTCCTTTACCGAATAAAAGGCACCTTTCAATAATTTTTTTTTCTACTGATTCCCAAATACTCTTATTATTGTTCCTTACCTCTGGAGGAATTATCACTGTATTGTGAACACTTTTATGGCGGAGATCAAATCGATGGTTGTTCGATCTTATAGACGAACAATTTGTAGTCGCATATTCGTGACATTCGCCAGTGTCTGAAAAATATTTATGTACCGTTTTAAAAACTAAAAATTTCATGAATGTATATAATAGAAAATTTTGGACTATCACCTCTTTGGATTACTTCAAGAGGCACTTGGAAGACAAAGTTTTGACGAATGGCCACCGAGCCACCTGCGTAAAAGTGATCGAGAATTTTCCTTAACCCCCAGGAAAAATGATTAGTGAAATTTATTATGAAAAATTGAAAACATAGACACAAAATTTACGTAATTAATTGTAAGTTATGCTCTATAATTGTTTTACATAATTGCATTATATATTAGCATGTATGTATGTAATATTTTGTTTATTTGGAATTTTTAGTTTACAAATTTAGAATTATATCATTTAACTGAAATTTACACCCGAAGAGGCCCCAAAAACTAGGGATGAAGCGTCGTGTATATTGGAATTTTGATTGATTTCATTTATTTTATTCCATTAGTCCTCGTATGAGGAAATAGTACACTTCAATACATAAAATTACAATATAAGAACTAAATGCTACAATTATAAATAATTAGAAGTTAACATAAAAATACTAAAATTTGGGAACACAAATTTCCCTGTTCGACGTAACTAAAATAATGTGAATAATAACAAAAATAATAATTTTTTAACTATACTAAGGGTATAATATAATATTTACAGTTCTAATAAAAATATTAAATATGTACTAGTAAATAATTAATTATAATAAAGTATAGAATTTCACATCACACAAGAATAAAAACAAAACCTTGACACAGGCACACTAGGAGGAAACACAAACGACGGACAAGTCACTTAACGGAACAGAGCGACGGGCAAACACAAGGGGGTACATGAAACAAACAAACAAAAGAGCAGAAAATAAGCAAGTTTCGTTATAAGTGGTTTAATTGAAAACTTTTGGAGTTTTTTTAAAAAATTATTAATTATTATGGGAACGATCTAGAAACTCTTGTACTGATGCAGTATATTTCTGACTAATAGGCAGATGATTTTTCATTTACTTAGAGAATTAGATAAATATAACTTTTAACATTGATTAAACATAAAATTGATATAGTGGTTTTTCTCCTCTTCAAAAACTAAGCGCGGAATATATTTAATCGACTCTCGTTAATACTTTCATAGTCAAATAAACTAAAGATTTTTTTTAATAATGATAAACGAAATACCGTTTTATTTGGGAAAGTTTGGAAATGTATTAAAGGAATGATAAAGAAAGTGTCAGGTATCTACGGATAATTTTAACCTAAATTCAGGGAACTTGAAACCGCAGCCTGGAATATATATAAGACACTTGAGGAAGGCGGCGAGTGTCGACGCTGCAGTGACACGGCGCCCGACGACGTCCATTATTAACGCCTTTGCCATTAGTGCGGGCAAGACATGCCGGAGACCGCATTAAATATTAACTGCCTGTTCCACACTGATTACCGGCCTTCTCGCAGCCTGATAACTGACCTGCCATCCTGGCGGTGACCTGCATCGCCAACAAGCGGCACGTGGACAGACGACCAAACAAGTTCAAACCGTACTCAACTACAACTACAGCGTCGGAATAAATATATTTTTGTAGTTATATGTCTGATTGTTCCAACATATAATCTCTACATATCATCTACTACTATCGCAACCTCTACCTCATCATTTCCACCTTTGATCACATACACTGCAGCAGTGAAGTCGAATAAGGAATAACCTGATGATTAAACACCAATTACCTACACGCGATTAGTGCTAGCATAAAATTACCCGCGCTAATTAGAATGGAATGTGACTGTTCCTTTCAATAAGTAAGTATTTGACTTGTGTTCTGTAACCGATTGAAGTCTAATATAAGTGAAGCGAATCACTGAATGGCGTTACTTTTAGATATAACTGCGTTGAGCAGTAAAGGACAACAAACTGCATACAAACAAGTACATAAAATAAAAAAGGAAAAAATATTTCCATTACGTCTATAAAACTTGCTACTTATTACTAATAAAGTTTAACTACCGGTAAAACCCTATTCGGTATTTATTGATTTTATTTATGACTATTACAATTCTCTGAAACGTGTACAAGTTTACAGCCCACTTAAAAATGTTTCATAATTACTGATGGTTATAGAAAAGTCATATTGGAAAATTTAAAGTTGTATTTTACGGAACAGGATAAAAAAAAATTCTCTATTGGCCCGGGAATTGAACTCGGGTCTCCCACTTAGTACATAGATGCTCCACTCGAGTCGACGTCACATGATCCATTGTATTCCTACACTTCAATAGATCACACTCTTCTCATCCTATCTTTAGGACTCAGTGAAATGTATAGATTAATGCGAATTGATTAAAGGCGTAATGAATTAATTCAGAAAGAAAGGAGAAAAGCTTTCAAACAAAGCTGAATGATGAAATTAAATTTTAAGAAATTATATATTGGTAAAATCTCGACTGAATCTGTAATCGAACCGGGAAATATCCCTATCGAAAATTAATTTGAACTCAACCATTCTGTTTTTCTAAGTTATTTTGTGTGAAATTCTCATTAATAATTTTTTCATATCAAGTGATCATTCGATGATCACAACCGCAAACAATTGCATCACTTTCCATGAAAGTAATAAATGTTTTAGTAGTAATGAGGCCCAAAACTGATAATTGTATTTTAATTTAATGAATTTAACATCTATCGGTTACAAAAATGCTTAAATATTTATTGTATTATATATTTATTTTACGATTAACTGTTCTACTAAGTTTAAAGAAAAATGTTCGTTTTCATGTTTCCAAATTGAGGTTCAATACATAAAGCTACATGTATATGAAAGAATGCATCACATATGTATATAACTATCGAAAAATAACAATTTATAGGTGATCAAATTTTTATTGGTAGTTAAAAATCAACATGCACTATCCAACGGAAATTGATTCCCAAACGGGAAACTGAATCAAGTGATATTAACTTAACACATTTATTATATTAATCAATTCATAAGCCTTAAACGGAACAAATCATTCATACAACACTACAAACCCGCTTTGAAAATCATCGCCTAAGACTTTTTCAATCAAGCATTGGATATTTCAAGATAAATCCTCCAGACAAAATAAAAAAATTAAATATAATAAATTTATTTATAAAGAGACATTAAATTTGATTAATTAATGGAGCATATTACTCGCTGAAAGAGTTCGTAGATAGGAAGGTCAATTATAATCTTGCACAATCTAACTGCCGAATTATTATAATTATATAATCGAAGTATGATTTTCTGCTGGAAACTCCTTCGAATGAAAATTGAAGATTAATATAGTTATAATTTTTTAATCACTGTTATATTTGTATATTTAAAGTTGCTTTTATTATATAATTTTTTGTAAAGTAAAATGTTTGTTTTTTGAGGTTTGTAATTGTAATATTTTATTATTTTCATTTAATCTTATATTATGACGTATCCTATTTCCTCGACCAAGGACTACTGGAATGAACAATAAATATAAATAAACGGCTTGATTAAGGAGCAGCAAGTTTATTGACTTAACGATATTATGACGCTAAGAAAACAGTATGAAATTCATCACATTTAATTAACTTTCAAATGTATTTGACGAAGTTCATTCCATAAATTAATTATTTTCTAAGTAGCCATTAACATTCGTGTCCTGTAACGACTGTATATTCATTTTCTTTGCCATTAATTTTTTTTAAGTTTTCTGTTTAATCTTATTTCTTTGTTGTGGAGTAATTACAACATACTCGCCGAAGTGCACCACTCAATTTATCGTTAATTGATGTCGTTGTGGGGAAAAAGAAAAGAGAATTCGTTGTTTGTAATAACAAGGGGGAAATAACTAAGACTAATTAAAACAGGATGAATGACCTAGGCGAAATGATCCCGTCACGGCGCTCGTGCAGCAGAGGATAAAAAACAATGGCAGTCTCTGTTCTCTAACCAGTTAAAGCGAAACGTGAAATTACTAATTACGATTTCCAGCTAGCTTCAGTTCAAGAAGAAATAAAACATTTAGAAGTTCTTGGGTTAGACAGGGTTTCATTCTTTATAAATTTCTCCCCCTTTACTGGCCTAACATTTTCCTCCATTTAAACCCGTTATCCCTTGACGGTCTAGTAACTGACGGGATATTTATATTTCATGAGGCAGAAAAACGCCGATATTCCGTGTTGATAATTTTGCTGTTTGTGAATGGCAGGGAAGGGAGAAGCAGGACGCATGGACGTAGTTCTTTGTTGGCTCCATCTCCGAATCCGATGTCTAATAGCAGCAGCTAAGTTTTCTACAGTTATTGCTCTAAATTGCAGCCACGGATCACGACGTTTGGTAACCCGAAGGTGAAATAATGGAGAAAGCTGTAATTTGGTGCGGTTCTGTTGAAGACCTTAAGGGCGTCTAAACGAACTGCTCTGTTCTCTCTTACCTAACAACTTTCCTCTCAGGGAAAATCTAGAAATTATTCAATGAAAGCAATTTGCAAAATCTTCATGATGATATCAGGACTCAACGACGCCTTTTCTGTCATGTATACCTTGGTTCGATTCCATTAATTTATGGGTTTGAGAATATTTATAATGTTTACATGGAAATCAACAAAGGTTCTGATACTTATAAAGATATGTGAATTATATATGAATATCGTTTTCTAGCATTTATAAATATAATTAAAAGGAATTAAAATATTCCTTGAACGTTGTAACGAATTATTATATAAGATAAAATTCTTTATTAAAAGTTTTTGTTATAGTCGAATTTTTTTTTTTCAAGTTAAAGACAAAGGTAAATTGTTATTCCCTAGAGTTTTTAAAATCGGTTCGTCTGTACAAAACTGTCAAACACAATTTAATTTAACAGTAGTGTAATTGAAATAAAACATATTTGTATATGTATTGATTTTTGATTTATTACTTCAAATATACTCACATTGTACCTATCATATTGTATTCTTTTAAAACTTATTTATTGGTACATTTATTATAGTTTATTTCCAGTGCTTTACCGTTCAATGTTCTTTGTTCACAAATTAGCAAAGTTTGAGTTCAGTCTTAGTTGCATATAATAAAAAAAATAGCCAAATACACAAAAGTCAAAAGGCTTTTGAGTTGCAGTTCCGTCACTCCAGGCTCTAATGTTTTTTCAGTTTTCTTAGAACCTCAAGGAAGGAACAATGTTTTCAGAAACGTTGTGTGGTATTTATATAATAATTTCTTTTATCCGTAGTTAGTTCTTTTTCTTATTTTTAATTTTCAAAACAGACGTAAATATTTCATCTTAGTGTCGTATGTTTGGATCTACGTTGTAGGGCACCGTCCAACTGTCCCGCGACGTACAGCGACGCAACTAACAGCTGCAACCGACGGAAACAACACACAATCTGCCGATAAATTTAATTTCTTTCAGATCCGTCACAAATTCCAGAACTTCTTGCGGTTCTTCCAAGATACAAATTCTCGTGCTTAGGTTAACAATATATACGTCCCCCGACCCAGGACAGTTGTGTCAACAAGGTCAACTGACCGCAAGATGATACTCAGACTTCCCCAAACAATTATTCTTATATTAATCGGGAAAATGATTATGGGGTTTTACGGAAAGGATCGTAATAAATTAGCTACATTCTTTGTCTGGACTCATTACGGAATATATTTTGACGTATGTATTGACTGATATAAATAGATTTATATTGAACAATTTGTTTATATTGAAATATAAAATATATATAATGCATAGAAACAGCTTACACTTATATTAATTACATTCAGACATTGTTACGTAAATAATAAAAATATATTTATGATTAAACATTAAATGAATATATACGAAAAAATTATACATATATATATATATATATATATATATATGTATAATTTTGTAAGCATATTTTATACAAAATCTACGAAGCTTAATAATAAGCGAGAAAATTTGTTTTTCTAAAAATGTGAAAATTTAATACACATATTATTCCTAAATAAGACAGTACAATAGGTAAGGAGAGAATGTTTATGTATAAATGACACTATTAATTCATGATTCGTAACAATATAAATTATAATAATGGTAATAATAATAATGATTTATTTATATACAACACGAAAAGGAATGAACTGCGTCAAAACTATTTTCCGAGGTTGTAACTCTCTACGAACTGTTGCTCCAGTGTACAGAATCATGAAAAATAAAAATAAAGGCAACCGCAAAAGTCCTAAATATCTATTTTCATACTAGAGACGTGACATATTCAAGTAAGCCAACTGTCTTATTGGAGTAAGAAATTAAATAAATATTGTTTTGCATTTTACAATATATGTGTTCGTTACTTGCATATCTTACATATAGTTTGGAATGTGAATATATAATTCATTTCAGGATATTGTGTACTACTGAGCTCCTAGCTGCAAACTAATATTGCGGATTGATTAAAAAGAATATTTGACATTGAGGTTGGTGTAGCGATTACATTTCGCTCTTGATTTCGTTATAATTTTAAGTGACGTGAAAGTCACAGAAACGCAATTTATGAGATATAGCTGCGTTGAAGCAAATGAAATCACAAAGAGTGCAGCGAATCGCTTTGAAGTATTTTGGGATTTATTGCTGCTGCAGTCCGGTCCTTGTGTGTCTAGGAGATGAGTTATTTGCAGCTACGCGTTACTGTGGCCTGGGAGCGAGTCAAGGGGAAGCCCCGAGCAGCGTCAGGGAGATTTCCCGAGCAGAAGGCAGCCTCCAGCGGTCCATAATATCGGGGCTCTCGGAAATTATTCGTGTCGCTCACAATGGCGCTCCCCGTGACCTGCCCGAACACCCTGAGGCGCTCAACTTTCTACGAGACCTCCGCCAGCAACTCCACCCAATTACACGGACATGTCAATACGTCTCTTACAGCTGGCCAGAAGCGAACCCGAGACAGACTCTTTCTCTGTAATTCAGGACGATGCTCCCATTCCCAAGGTCGAAAAAAGGTTACACTAACAGAAACTACGGAAGCTTAGACACATGGGTCATTGCAACGCTGGAAAACTATCCTGGTAGGAACAATATTACGGACCTAAAATTAAATCCTTAGGTTCTACGTTGAAATATACTTTTCTTACTCGTGTTTCCAAGTTTTGAAATTTTTTCAATGTGGCAGTTATACGATTAAACTAGAAAATTTCTGTCTCACTGAAGTCTTTGTTTAAAATATTTTAAGCCTAATTTATCGCGCTTTTTTTTTCATTTATAGTCGCATTAACTTTAGTGGTCATTAGTGACTGATTAGTTAAATAGATTTTTAAAATTACGTTTATCGTGATATTATAATATATTATCGGACCAATACTTTTAAATTTTTGAAAAAAGTCTATTATTTCTATAATATGTATTATTTTCTTCTTCAAACTTTGGATCATCCACTATTTCGTGTACTTCCTTTTTTTTAAGGGTAACAGGCTACATGAGGGTAATCCACATGGTGGCAACTCCCCTTTAATAGCATAGGAAGGGATCTGAAAGGGGTGATGCGGAAAGGTAGAGGAAGGTGACACTTCGTTCCTATTATGTTGCTCGTACTTCGTCCAACCCTTGAGACTATGCTCTATTCAGATTTGAACGCTGCGCTGATTGTAGATTGGTGAAAGAATTTTTTCTATAAGATGAAGATGAGTTGGTATGGCATGGACAAGCATAATTCTTTAACTGAAGATTTTCTCTGTGCGATTTGTGCTGCTTTAATCGATTTTTATTTATATATTTATTTACATTTTTCCAATGTCGTTTTATTTAGGTTACAGACATCTTGGGAAGTGTTGGTCGATTATTTGGAGAGGATTGGTTAAGTGTCTAGTAGAGGCTAATTTGACTAATCAATCACTGAAAATTGTAAAGGATAGTTTACTTTAAGTTATAAATAGCTGTCCAATTTTCTGCGCTAATCGATTTCTGTGAGCCAAAGCTTGAGATTTCTGTACGTATAAGTTATATCTCAATTCAGAATGCCCCTTTGATCTGTTGAGATGGGATACTTTATCTCCGTGCCTTCATTCCCTGTGTGGCACCAGTTGCTGTGGATGAGCTGGCTGCAGAATTTTCTATCACCGCGGGGCCTATAAGAGAGGGGACCCTGCAGAAAAAAGAAATTGTTGAATTTAGATGGTATTGGGAAATTGTCTGAATAGCGGGAAGAGGTGAGAACTTCTTCCAGAGGGAGGCAAGATCGGCTGATTCGGCTATTATTGATCTAACAACATACGGGGACCTCGCCGGGGAATTCCCCGACCAAGATTGATCGAGGACGCTCACACACTCGCCGACGAAAACTCAAATTCAGAGACTCGGTATCGCATGCAAAGTTTTATATCGTAACAATCCAGGGTTTTGGGGGGGATAACAAAAATAATTCATGTTAAATATATTGTAATAATCAAATAATGATCTTGTTAATTTGCCCCACGTTGTGGTAGCCAAAATTTAATAATTAAATAATGATAGGCTTTTAAATGAACAATTATCAACTTTAAAACAAACAACATTTATTTAACAAAACTTGAAACAATGATACAATTTAATAAAAAAACATATCTCAATCTCTCAAAGGTCTTAACTGGGTTTGATAACGGCAGAACATTTAAACATAATCAAAGAAACAAAAATTTACATTTAATTTAAAAGGAAATGTTTATTCGTCTAGACATAGACGAAATTAATTACCGACGAACTTATTCTACAAGATTGACTTTAAATTTAGAGAGTTTATTTTATTAACACAAAAGAAAAGAACGATATCTGACTTTATTTTTTAATTCTGTTTACATCTATGAATACCATTGAATTTCAACTTACGATTACTCAGGAAAATTTGGCTCGTTCGTACACACACACCTTATATACTGGCCGTTTTAAACACTGATTGTAACACTTACGGTTGGTTTGACAAAAGTTGGTTCTCCGTTCGTGAAGGACATATCATTTGCTCGTTCTGAAGATTACTAGACGCTGGATGCAGTGTCCTGGTCTCCTACAATCGAAGACAGTGGTCTAATTTTGAGATTAGAATAGATTTATCTCGCCGACTGCAACTTATAACACATTCTCCTCCCTTAACCGATGTCTCTCTTAGTCATATTCTCCAGCTTCGGTGATCACAGCACGACTTACTTCTTAAACACATTCACCATCTTCGGTGCTCGCAGAATAACTCCATCACGTCCACCAGCTTTGGTGATCGCCTCACAACTAACTTCTCTAACTAACTTCTCTCAAAAGCTTATCTCCCGCGTATATACCCCCAGTCTTTTCCTTTTTCCATTGTTCCAAAACTTCGTCGCAAATGCCCGTTGACAGTTTCTTCCATTATCCCGAGATTTATATTATGCAGCTGCAGTTCCTTAGTCAGCAAATGGCTAACTACTCTGTTATGTCCAAAAGCCGACAATCGAGACAGGGCTATTTATCTTTTTGCACCCTCACACACCCAGCTTTTCAAAACGAAGAAATACTCAGTCCTACTCAGTCCTAAATAAACACGTTACAAAACTGCCTCACAGACAGTCCAGGCCATTGATCAGAAACAATGCCTCACTTAACAAGTATTACATTGTGCCCCAGATTTAGGCCACACGCACGTGCACGGTTCCGAATTCTCAAGACCAGTCCCAAATAAACACATTACAAAACTTGCCCTTTCAACAGTCCAAACCATTTATCAGAAACAATGCCAGTTCCGAATTCTCAAGACCAGGCCTAAATAAACACATTACAAAACTTGCCCCTCCCACAGTCCAGATTATCCATCCCAAACAATGTCTCACTTACCAGGCATTACAATATATACATTCAAACTTGTATCATTAATATCCTATTTCTCATTAATTATCAATGTGATCACAGAAACATTTTTTCATATTTTTTTTTTCGAGAATACTTAGTTTCAAGATTTAATATCACTTAAAACTGGGGTGAAGGATTCATTTAAGTTTGCTAATGTGTTTGAATTACACTAATTTAATTTTTGAAACTATCTATGACTATAGGGTAGTATCAGGTTGCTATATACTCGTAACTCAGATTCTGGCCTCTTATAGCGAATACGGAGCTTTTAAAAATATATACAATAAAAAGCAGCAATTTTCAATTTATTTTCACAAAATTATACAAGGTTACTTTTTGAAACAATGGTCGTAAGCCGCCCTCCTGATGTTAATAGTCATCGAGGGCAGTTAAAGCGTTTCTTCGTCTAGTACTCAAAGTGGATGCGGCTCCTTTATTTAAAACATTTTTGAAAATAAGTTTTCAGAAATGGATGTTTGGAAAGTAAAAATTGTATAAAAGAGCATGGAGTTAGCGACCATTTAATTATCAGCGAGGGAAGAGAGTAATGTGATTAGTTATTACGTAGGTATCAGAGAGAGATCAATATAATTCGCATAATTTCCTATGTCAACTACCGCAGACGTCGGAGTGTTCATCTTTACGGCTAAAAATAGAGACGAGTGAGTCTTAAAAAATTCTGTATCTAATAATATGTAGTTGTATTTTATTAATCTATCCTAAGAGCAATTCTGATTCAATAATCTACATAAGTACCCTAATATGTTAATTTTATTAAATAATATACTATTGTTACTCTATAAATTATTGATCTTTATTAACAGCCAGAATATTTTATTTTGAGTTTCAGTTCTATATTAATTTTTAGTAGAGAAAATTATATAATATAACACATTGAATTTGGTTTCCACTCGTTGAATTTTTTTTTACCAGAAATGACATCGATAACGAACATGAGCACCGTAACTGTCGGTCTGTCACATAACGTCACCAATTCGGGAAACGTAGAACTAATGGAAAATTTTACGGTTTGCACAAAGTTTGTAATCCGTTTTTCAGTTTTCATCGAGGTCAGGAAGACGGAGGCATTTCAGTAGTTTTAGTCTTGACCGTCCGTGTTAGGACTAATGGATATACCGATAACACGCCCCTCTGGCGAGATCGCCGAAGTTTGGACTAATGCCGGATAATGGCTAAGATTATTGCATGATAAATGGGACCCTGGAGGCCACTCAAGATATTTTCAGTCTCGCGGCCCACGAAAATTACGGCTCTCAAATAAGCGGACACTTTGTTTCGCCTTTGTGCTCTTCGATTTATATTACTAAGCTCCCACAGTTATTTTACGTTAATGTAATTATCAGACTACAGTTAATGAATTAGAATTTGGATATATATGACCTCATCTCACCACTACATAGACTTCCGGTAAAATAGACGTGTTAATCGAGGAACGAAAGATACTGGACGTGATTTCTCTAATTCTTAAATTAAACCTTTAAAGAATCAGAAACCCAATCAAGCAATACTTAATATCTTTTCATTCAGAAAAACAACCAATAGTAAAAAAAAAGTCTGAATATGTAGTTACAGAACGATTTACAACGTTGTAACTCATGGGTCTATGTGTAATTAAATAAGCTGTGAAACATTTATGGTACTACATCAACTTTTATGTAAGAAACCTTCTATATTATGCATACTTTTCACTATATATAGACTTGATTTTAAAAAAAATAAAAATTTAATGGAAAACAAAGTGCAGCATGAAGGAATGGTCAATTTTTTTGTAACTAGATACTCGCAATACTCCCTTTTGTAATTAACAAATGGTCCGCAAACAGGAAAAACTCGTATGCACGTTATTATGCTTAATATAGCAAAGCTAAAAGAGAGGTAAAATTTTTTACTACCAAGTGGTCCGCCGTAATTGATAATTGAAAGGGGAAAATTTTTTATTCAAAAACTTGAAACTAGATGTAAATGGCTCGCCAAAATGAGGCTTTTGATTTTTTATTTCCGCATTTTGGAGGGGTTTAATAAGACTGGAGCTTGGAGCCAGGAAATAACGACGCCATTGAAGATTTTGGGAAACAACGCCGACGACCGCAGACTCTGCGCTCCAGGATTTATCTCGCCAAGATAGCGAGACTTATGTGTTCATGTAACAAGTCCTTATAGTTGTCAATTCTTCCTTCATAATATAATGGTGCCAATACTATTCCAGTTCAGTGACCCACATAAATAATATGGAATTTGAATATAATTTGTTTCTGGATGCAATAAGAAAAATATTTATTGGAATTTACCTTATACATTTTCGTTTGACCTCAACTTTGCTTAATAATTTTGTTGGAGGCTCTGGTATGGCTCCAGACTTTGCGCTATGACTCCATCTTGGCCTAAACTTTAGCAGTGGAGAGACTTTGCCCATGAAACTTGGTCAAGTCCCTTTTTATTGACCATCGACTCGCTGCCACCGCATGCTTAAGCCGGAACTGAAAGTGAACTGCAGTTTCCCCCACAAGTGTTAACACCACAAGAGTAGTGAATATAAAATATACCCTAATTCGAGTAACGCCTCACCGCATTCAATACCCTATATTAACTAAAACTTTTTTCAGAGTTTTTTTTTACGGATTTATAACATTGGAAACAGAGATCGGGGGAGTTACTTGATAATTATTAAGATGCAGATAACCACCGGTGGCTGGTGATTTTTTAAGTAATTTTTATACAACAATCAAAGCAACAATAGAAATTTTTAGAAGGATAACCGCGTAAAATATTATTAATACTACAATAGCGTTAGCGTTGCGACAAATGATTCGAACTGTAATAGGCTACATTTCAATTCCATAAATATAACATGCAATAGTTTCTGACTTTTAAAAGCGGGATAATTTAGAACCAAGTAGACACGAAAAATATTTTTGTTTCTATATAATTTAAATTAAGCTAATTTTACAACAATGAACGCATGTTGCTTCTAGAATTGACGCCATCTGATAGACACAAATAAGATTATTAATTTACCTCCAATATTAGTCTTGTCGGCCATTTTCACATTATTATCAAGTCACTTCTTAGGAGGCTGTGAATATTTTACCCTCACAGTGTTTTTCCTCACATTGTAAGATGCGTGTAGCAAACGTACTTGACATTTGACAATGCGTTTCAGACGTATGTAAGAAGTTGCAGATTTTTCATTTTATACTGTTTAGTTACTTCTTGGCTCAAGTTATATACTGATTCAATGCTGAAAAAAATTAACGATATAAAAGGTGTCATTGGAGTTCTGGTAGAAAATATTATACAAACGACAATGTTTGTCAAATAGTTTCTATTGTTAATTTAAGGAAATTGTTCGCTCAAAAAATACTACATCAATAAAAGTATATATATTGTAATAATTGGTAATTAAGGCATTGTTCTAATTGAAAAGTTGAATTGTAGAGGACACATTATTGATAGCGGTAGCGGACGCCACAACAAACCGACAATGTAGGGAGAGGATTGTTGAGCAGTTGAGAGGTTTTACGCGCTCAAAAATTCACGAGACGAACGGACAGTCGGGCAATGAACGGCGAGGCATGAAAACCAAAATTCTAATTTATAAAAGTTAAACAGTCGGTCAGTAAGCAGCGAGAATGGAAAAGGTCTAATTTAAGGAACGAGAGAATGTGTTCCAGTAATAAGTATGCTGCTACATCAAATCGCAGAAACTAAATCAATCCTCAGCCAACAGACGAAATCAGTGAGTTGCATTTTCAACATGACTCACGAGATCTACAAATCCAGGTTGCAGTAAATCATCGAGAATCAACCAATTCATTTTAAACTAACCGACAGACTATGCTAATTAGAGTCTGTGAATAATTAGAGTCTGTGAAAACCCCAAAATTGTGCACGAAAAGTTAAAATGAGTCCTGGGCTGCCGTAAGTAGAAAGAAAACTATAAAATTATTGTAAACCGTTTTTAAAAGATAAACGTCAGATCGTTCTTTAATTATTCACATCATTCTTTAATTATTGATAAAATGAAATTGTTTAAACTCAATCTTTTAGCATAATTTTCTTCATGAACAAATTTCGTCTATGTTTAGACGCATCGATTTGCTTATAAAATAAATGTAAAATTTGGTGTTCTTTGATTGTATAAATTCTGCCATTATCAAACCCAGTTCAAGACCCTGAGATCCCAATTATTTTGTATATTTTATAATTGTTTTAAATTTGGCATAATAAATTTTTGTTTGTTGTATAAAGTTAATAGTTTTTCATTAATGTTAATTATTACAATATATTTATATTTATATATATATATATATATTATTAAATATTTTTCTTAAAAATTAATTTTTAATATAAATAAAAAATACGTAAAATGTGTCATTTAAATAACGGTTTTATAATTTACTAATAACGTGATAAAAGTATGAAATATTCATTAATCTGTATTCTTTGTAGTTATGAAACCTGAAATGTTTTCCAAATTTTTCGGTTTCTTATTTGTAATTGTTGTCCTATGCTGACCGTTTCGAAACATACATTTAATAATGTTTTTTATTAATTTTGATTAAAATTTCAATAGCATTCTCTCAGTCTGTTGTAACAGAAATTGCCAGTTGTTGGAAGTCCTTAATGAGGTTTGTAAAATACAAGATCTTTGATACGTAGAGAGCCAATTGAAAGTTGCTTCTCCCGTTTTAATTCTCGGATGAGAGCACAGTGGTTAGAGGACGGACGGGAGCCTTTGTGTTCTTCATGAGTGATAGGGTCTGCTATTCACACAGACGGCTAGGGAAACAATAATACCAACTTTTTATCTCCGGCTACAAAGGGTGACCGAGCCATCATATCCACATCCCGTCGGCCCGCAACGGTACATCATATTTCAAACCACGTTTCTACAACAGTAAATCAACACTAGATAAACTATGAAAACTAACTTGTCCACAAAAATATATTATTTTTCCATATTTTAAAGAGAAAACTACCAATATGTCTAACTCGGTTATAGAAGATATAAGACATAGTTCTAAAATAAATATCAAAATCATAGGTTGAAACTGGAGGTGTCTACGCAAAAGTTGTACTGGATCGAATTATCTCATCCCGAGGCCTGCCGGGACGTGGGACATAGCAATACATTTCCTACTTTATACCTGGAGAGAGTGGTTTTTGTGGCTGTGTTAATTATTTGGAAGTCTCTGCATCTAATCTGATCGCGTTAGATATATTCTCTCGTGGAAATGAAGTTTACATTTATTAATATACGGTGTTGCGATAAATATAATTTGTAATAATGTTCGTCGTCAATTCTTTTTCTGACGTCACTCAACCCAGCTGCTCGCAGCTGATAATTGTGAATAATACTGCAGCACAATTTCAAAAACTAAAATATTTAATAACACAGTGGTTTATATATTGAATTTGATTGTTTATGAACAGAATATCGTTTAAATTTTGGGTACCAGCTGATTTTCTGCATTTTTTATGATATCACAAAAGTTAGGCCAGTTTAAGTTTACAATGAAAATTATGAGATCACAGGGCATTATGGGTCGAGATTTTTAAATTTTACCATACATAAGTCAGCTGAATAAAAGTACGTGACTGAAATAAAATATTGTGATTTTTTTAGATGTTACAGTTGGTTGGAAACGTGAAGTTTGCTGCCCCCAAAACAGTGAAGTAGTGCTGTTTGCTCCTCACACCCCTCGAGCATGTCACCCCCCATTGGTACCAGCTCGAATTCCACGTCCCGGCAGGCCTCGGGATGAGATAATTCGATCCAGTACAACTTTTGCGTAGACACCTCCAGTTTCAACCTATGATTTTGAGATTTCTTTTAGAACTATGTCTTATATCTTCTATATTTATACCAAATAATAAAACTATTAAAACTTCTTAACTGTAACGGCATTGAGCTAGCTTGCTCAAAACCCCATAGCTGACTGCATCTCCGTCTTCCTTTCTTACACATTTCAAAATTTTGAGATTTTACAAATCACACGATTTTTATTATGTCGTATTGAAAAATTATCCAATAAAAATATCAATTTCTCGCAATTTAGTCGTAGCGCTAAGTCAACAATAACGGTTATCAGTCATTATTAACTGCTGTCATAACTCTCGCTCAGAAGAAACAAAACTATGAAAGTCTCGTCCGATTACGAACGTGACAATTACTTTAATCTTTTTCGACAACGGAGATAAATTAACTCAATTCCCTAAAGTTGAGTTCCTTTACTTTAGCAATCAATCGACCATCTTTAAGAACAAGTTTCAGAGAAGGAAAAAGTTTTAGCTCAGCATAAATTTCGTTCCATTATTTGAATCAGAAGTGATGGGTGTCCAGGGAAATCATTCTTTTTCATCGGGAGGTGACCAGTTTACCAACACAATCACAGAGATTTCTTGAAATCTTCGAAAACTATGTCAAACAAAGCTGAAAATTTTTATGGTCTACTTTTTAATTTAATATATTGACATGTATTTTAATTTAAAATATTTGTTCTTAGTAGGTATCGTGTACATAATTCCGTGTAGATTTGATCGTATTCTCTATTATCATTCGCGGCAACTCTGTTACAGTTTATAACAATTAAAATTCATATTTTTGACTTATTTTAATCGTGTGTGACGTAATAAATTCCTTATTATTGTAATATTTGATCTTTCATGTAATGAAAAATCGTCATTCCTCAAATGAGGACTAATGGAGCTAAATAATATGAATCTGTTTAATGTATAGTCACGTTAAGTTGAAAGTAGAAGTCACTTAAATTTATCCAGAGTTAAGAAGATGTTAATATTATTTATTTAAAGAATGATTATAAACTAATGAATTTAAGCAAAGTAATTGTGATTACAAAATGTACAAATATAAATCGAAAATTTATACACGATACGTATTTTTTAAAAAAAAATGTACGTGCACAGCGATAATTATAATAAAAATATTGCAGATGATAAAAGCAAGAAAAAATCAAACATATTTTAATAAAATTAAAATATTTTGAAAATATTAATTCCGTAGAAATTGGCACGACGAATAGTTCCTTTATGCAACCTCTTCAGACAAGTCTGAATTTAATTCATTTTTTCAAATATTAATACAAGATTAAAATTTTCGTAAGAAAAATTCTGAAGGTGTGCTCTTTAGAATCACATTGCAGTCGAAATGAAGTCAAATAAATATATAACTCCTGAAATGATACATCGCTAATTTTTTATATTTTAAATTTTGATTTAATCTGATTCTATTATTCAATCAAAGCAGCACTAAAATACAAAAATTAGTTTTAAAAATTGTAGAACTCTAATAATTTTTCTGCAGTTTGACATTTTTAAAAATAAAATGTACTTAAGCTCCTTCGATAACTCATTTACTACTTAAATTATTGTTTTAAAAATATTAATTTTCTATATTTCCTCCAGGCGCTAAAGTTGATACGTTGATGACTTTACGAGAAAAAATAGCAACTATGAAAAAGTTTATTTGGAATAATTTCAGTGACAAAAAATTTTTAAAATATAAAAATGTTTAAATTTACCCCCGAAGATGTTTTATAAGAAAAGAATATGTCGTTAATGTAACAGCAAGATTGATGAAGCAGTTTATCCCATATACCGATTATAAGAATTGATTTCATACTTACGCCTTTCTTAAAACGATTAGCTTTGAATATGGCGAAAAATTCGCAGAAAAAAATGTTCCCTGTCGAGCAAAAGTTTCCTGGTCAACAACAGCGATGTAATGTATTCCTCAGAACTTGGAAATACTTCCGCATTACTTTTATCATGATTGAAAATCGCCTTGTGTGTTCATTTGGTATGAACAGGTGGACAGTTTCAAAATATGCTGTCGCAAACAAACGCATCGTCGGCTAAAAACTGAAACGTGTCACTGCAATCCATTCCTCGAGGAGGATTTTTAAGGACAGAACGTGTCGGGGCTGATATTGTAAATTTATTAAAATGAAAGTGTTTATTAGCCTCAAGGATTCAGTTGTACGTCTCTCAATGAATTATTTAAGTAGAAGAAACAAAATGAGTGATAAATATATCGAATATTGTTTAAAGGTGATCAAACTAGGAGTCAAGGACTGGATGATTGTGTAACAGCCTGAAACCGCTATAAAAGTAAACGAATAGGCAATTGTTCTATGAATTTATGGCGAATGGTGAGCATCATATAATAAAATGTCTCTAGTGAAACCAGTTTGAAGCAGGATGTGCCTACGTCCTTATTATAATTTATGGCTTATTTTTCAGATGTTCTTCTGATTCATTCTGAGTACTAGTGATACGTTTTCGGCCGTTGTATTAGACCTGTTCTCGAGTCCGTAGGGATTTTGTGCAAGGCTTAACTTCGTGTCGCGGAATGAATCGTTTATCTTTCTTCGTATTGCAACTCAAATCATAGAAAAAGGACCGAAACCAGTTTAGACGTCGACGAGAAAAGTATAATGGTAGTTTATCGCCGCGAAACTGAACGACGACGGTTCATTACGCATTATCCTCGCAGAATAATTTGGATTTAAAGATCACTGGTTTCTCAGTGTTTTACTAAAAGTAAAAGTGAGCTTGCCATTGCCAGGGAGCTCAGAAGAATTTATTTCAAAACTTTTGCTTTTAATCATCATGTTCTTTCATAATTACTGAGCTGAAAACCATACAAATATTACATATTATCCGAGAAGGATGTGAATATAGCATGGCAACTAAAAACAACAAAATGGGTTTGTGTAAAAGGAACTGATTATGAATAATCATTAATAAAGTAAAGTACAGCATAAAAACATTGGAACTAATTCGTGGATATCATAATACGAGTATATTTTTTCTAAATGGTTTTCTTCTATGCGCTTAATTACTTCAGTAACCCTAGAAAAATAATGGTATATAATATTTCGCGGAAGAGTCTAAGAAAAAAATGGCAGATAAACTGTAGCTCACGAGAAATGGTTAGTCGTGTGAAGTGCGCAGTAGGAGGAGGGAGAACATGGATGGGATTAGGTTATCAGGGGAACTTCTGTTGGAGAGTAGTTGGCGTGAAGCTACTACCATTCTTAAAAACATTTATAGTATTCTTGCGAACGGGATATACTGACAGCGGCAAAGTTTTTTTACTACGCTCTGTACTTATCGTCTTTTAACTTTTACGGGTGAGTTTTTTGACGTACATACCCTGAACTGAGTACAATATATAATTCCTTCGTCACTATTTTGAAAATATATTTTATTTTAAAAGTTGCCGTAACAAAGGTTTGTGTTAAACTGAGCTCCGGCCTACCCCAACTAAAACCCCGACTACGCTTTGTATTTTGAGACGACTTGCTTTTCCTCTCTAGTTATTAAGTAATATTTTGTTCCTTAAAGCTAAAGAAACCAGTATTTATGTCAATAGTATTCCTCATATACGTTATTGTAATTCATTATTGTTTGGTACAAGTAGTAATGTAATTAATAAATTAGAAATAATATGGAATAGAGGATTGAGAGCTATCTTGAATGAAAATAAATATTGTAAGATTGAGAATATGTTAAATAAATAAGTATTGTTAAATATTAGGGACAAAATTTTGTTTGAAGTGTTAATTTTTATTTATAGAATACATAAGGGCAGATGCTCGAGTATTCAAATATTTTTATTAAAAGAAAAGTAGATGTCCAGGGTGATGAACATTTTTTTTATTGAGCATCTGAATCTAAGAAGTACTAAAAATTCGATGTTTGATAGAGGGTTAATATTATATAATGAGCTGCCTGTAGCTGTAAAGAATACGAACAGTTTAAATGTATTTTTTTAAAAAAATCGTTAGAGATAAAAAAATAGTGATACGTAAATGGTTGTAAATTATCTCTAAGCTAAATTTTCAAAATATATAAAAATAACCAGCTTTGATTGTAAATTGGATAGCAATGGCAATCAATTGATAATTAATGTTCCGTTGTACTATTGATTTGGAAAAAACGAACAATGTTGTCAGACCTTCTCTCTGAAGAACAGTTCCCCCTTACATAGAATTTATTTCCGTCTTTACCACTCTTATTTCACACATTTATTCTGGACTAACAAAGTGCAACACGATGTAAAGATGATCTCTAAATAAGAATGCAAGCTGTTTTGTGGCCCGCCGAAGTAACATCACACGTTTGAAACGAGCAGGTACTAGATTTAGCCCAGTAAATGCAGGACATTGTTAATACTAGTAAAATGGTTTTTGTGGATACGATTCGGAAAGTTAGGAAAGTGTAGGTTAAAGGCGTAAAATTAAAAATAACTTAGAAAAAAAAAGATTCTGAAGGAAATAACGGCTGCCCTATTTTCGTATTACTTTTGGTAATGAAATGAGGCCGCTTATGGCTTGCGAGCGAAGTGGGTAAACCGTGTGAATTAGAAGGCGCACATTCAGCTTGTCGGCGGCCAGGAAGGAAAGCAAGTCGTAAAGTCATTCCGCCAGGAAGATTTATGGCCGCCGAAGCTCAACCTAAGCTACTAGCGGAATGTGCGCTCTCCTGTCACACTATTTCACGGGGCGAGCCTCAATAAATGCTCCTTTACATGCGTGTGCAATTTACTTATAAATACGTTTCTATCCTAAAACGTATTTCAACATAAAATCGAATACAAGTATCAAGGAACTTTTTCACTCGGTAATATGCTGATAAGTCCATCGAAACTTGCAGAAACTTGAGTAAACATATACGGCCATGTTTTATATATTTAATAAAATTTCTTACTAGAGGACAAAACAGACGACAAAGCTTGAATGTGGCTTATTTAACTATAATTCAGTCTAATAGATGGAAGACGGAGACAATTGTTTCATCACTGGGTCACCTGAGTTCTAAATTATGAAGTGGGAAACTTAGACAGCGAGTTCGGCATTAAAACACATTAGAATGGATAGAAATAACTAGAAGAGAAAATTTTAAATGACTATATCGTAGAAATGGATTACAGGAATAGAAGCATAACAAACGTACCATTTCGAATAAATTGAAGTCGCAAACATGTCCTAGCTCAGTGGAGATTGGTCCCAAATTCCTGAATAAACTTGGATGAACGTTATATTAGAGGTGTGATAGCAAAGGAAGAAAAATTGTGAAATAAATATGTACAAAAATGAATAGGAATGAAGCCTTGTGAATAAAATTCTGTAAAAAAAAGTAAAATATAATTATATAACTGAAATTTATTAATAAAAATTGAAGACTCCACTCATTGAAATGATTGGACAATCAGTACCCAGTAAGAGACGTCGAGGCTACAAGCCAGAGCCCGGATTCGCCGACCAGGAGGAAGCAGATTGGAATTCGCAATGTTAATTAAAAACGCCGTGCGATCAAATTCCGCCGTGTTTCAAGTTTATACCGCCGATGATTTTTATTGAAGTAATTTTTTACATATAATTTTACGTATTTACTATTGTATCAAATTAAATTATATTTAATTCGGTTTCCATGATATGTTATAACCTGCTCCGATTACAACAATATATTTGTGGTAATATATACTGCATCATATTATGCATATTTAAATTAATAAAACGTGACTGTGTCAGTAAATATTTTTTATCAATTTGAAAATACGTGATAATACTTTTATATCAAATGTCTCAATATTTCATATTTTGTCCTATGCTGCAGGAATCTAACGGACATTGGTCCAATCGATCTACCGAAATGATGATATGACATAACTACAATATTCTTATTGTATTAATATTTGAGTTCCAGTTTTACCTTAAAAATGTGTATTGCCGCTTACAAACAAGGTTTTTAAGTTTACTGTAACCGCCTAACATTGTAAGTATTAATGCCGGTATGATTTAGATATTCATAAAAATTACCTCAGTATGTGACTAAAATTGCATTTTTTACTTTATAAAGTAATAGAATTACATTTTCTGGTATGGAATACATTGTGAGAGAAATTATTTATTCCACAGTAACTTAAACCATATTACATACAGATTAATTGGAGAATTATTAATATTTGTGATTCATTAATATTTCGTGGTAAGCGCTTTAAATGTATAACATGTATATTATATTGTATTGAATAAACGTATCGCTCAATAACCACTTAAACAGTTACGTGGACTTCAAAAGCAGAGGTTCGTCGTCTCCTAATGATTTCGTAAACCCCTCATCACGACAAAGGCCCAGCAGAAACCGACCCAGTTAGAGAGATCTTCTCCAAAAATCGATTCCGTAACCAAACTTCCTAACTAAAGATTTCTATCGCCAAGTTCCACATTCACTTGTACTTATCTCCTTCCCTCAAAGCGCGTAAAACTTTTTAATTGTCTCCAATATTCTCCCCCTATCAATACCAGCTCATCATTCACCATCGCTGAAAAGTTAGTTATGTAACGCAATCGGGATATGTTTCAGTATTCTCTGAAATTAAGCCAGATTTAACTTTGAATAATATTTACGACTTTTGCGTTGTATTTAAGAAAGGTTATAAATAATTTTGCGCAAATTAAAAGTATGATTTGTTAGTGGACAAATCCTCTTCACGAAATTCAAACTTTATTCGATATATCACATTATTTGCGATATCCAGTTTCTGAATATATCTCAGAATTTCTTGCAACAATAAAGCGGTATGACGAGTCTGAAACAACAATAGTAATTTAATATTACGGTGATCAGAGTCTAGATTCTCCTTCAGCATAACTCCAGTTTTCTTGACCATGACCGTATCGGGTATAGATCCCGAGACCTGTGAGGTGCAAGGAAGGTCGGTAACACTTCAACTGTGTGAATCTAATGTTATAGGATTTTTCTCTTTCTATCGAAGTATGAAAGAAAAGAAAGTCTATTAATTAAATTCATTAAACTTCAATTCACTGTAAACTACAAGCACTTGACGAAACGACTTTAAAAATTAAAGTAGTTAGTGAAATAATGACAATTAATAATCGGGGTGGCGTATTACAATACACACATTAGCTCTTACATTTTCTCTGTCGATAATCAATGGTAAACAAAACGTTTCTCTTGGGGTTTCCCTGAATCATATTCAGGTGAATTGTTTAGGTAGGTTTTCTTCCTGTTTAGAGAGGTGTTAGTTCTGGGGTCGCAGACCTTGGGGAAAAGGTAAGAGCTGTCCTTTATTCCCATTGGAACAGTCGGCCAGCTGCCTCCTAAACTGGTCGAGGCTCGGATAAGGGAATGCTGCGTCACCACAGCAAACCCCTCGAAAGGGCGTGGGACAAGTACCCAATACCCAACCTACCTGATGCAGGTTTTCTAGGGTTTGTCCTGCATCGCTTTTAGGCGAATTCCGCGTAGGATCCTTAAACTACAGCCCCGGAGCCCTACTTAACCCTTGGCTACTTTCCTCATCCTTCCTTTCAAATCCCTTTCTATGCTATTAAAGGGGAGTTTCCACCACATGGATTGCCCAATACCCAACCTACCTGATGCAGGTGTTCTAGGGTTTGTCCTGCATCACTTTTAGGCGAATTCCGCGTAGGATCCTTAAACTACAGCCCGGGGCCCTACTTAACCCTTGGCTACTTTCCGCATCCTTCCTTTCAAATCCCTTTCTATGCTATTAAAGGGGAGTTTCCACCACATGGATTACCCTCAGGTTGCCTGTTACTCTAAAAGAATTTAAAAATAATAAAAAAAATCTTCGCTACCTTACTCTCATTTTTGCATCCCCAAATCCTATCCTCTATTGTGATGTTAAAGGTGAGAGGCCACAAGGTGGACGAGTCTCGGGTAACCTATTACTAAAAATATTAAACTAATGCTATGAATGTATTGTAAATTTTTCCGAGACCTAACAGCTGCAATTCTTCATTTTCGTGTCCCGGTTCCAGATAAAAATCATTTCTTGGTCATAAAACTTCAACGATTTATAAGTCATTAAGTGGAACATTCAGTCAATATTTTTGAACCTGGGATAACTGAGAAGTTAATTTCAAGAAAAATAATTCCAAATCTGGAGTAATTAAAAATATCGAGCCAGTGTAAAAGTTAACCTTCTCTGTGTGCAGTTCGCTGAGAATTTTAAAGGAAGACTGCGAACTACGGCAGGTTCATGAGCAGATCCTGTTACGCGGCCCGTGGACCTTGTTGTTCCGTGTTTAATACTATTACGTTCCAACAAAACTGCGGTTAATTAGGTTTCACTTAATTGAAGACCGAGTAATTAGTCGGCGCGGTCTGCACAACAATTTCTGAAAGAGATCAAAAACCGCTGCCTCGGGTTATTATAATCTAGAGCTCGCCAGTGTGCAGCGGATATTTGTGTAACGTTATCTGTACCAACGTCCACTGGGATCCAATTCCTGTCTCGTGGCTGACATATCTGCGTCCCCGGTCCACGTATGCAAATAATGTCATATTGACATCACATTAACAGAGCCAAGATCTCTGAAAGACATCAACTATATTACAAATAATACTCTAAATCGTTTCTACAATTTGTTTGATCGAGAATTTGTCGTATAATTCTTTTTTAGCCATCGCTAGATAGTAATAATGTCATGAAATTCAATGCTACTGAAAATAATACCAATTAAGAATTATAAAATAAAAGATTTTCACTTTATTGATCTGATAAGCATGAAAATATACAAAAACTTACACTTACATTTTATGTACGTATTTTTTTTCGGACATACTTTTCCCCGTATTTTAATTCAACACAACGATAAAAAAATTCTAATTTTTCTTTAAAAATGTAATTATATTAAAAGACTGATAAATTTCTAATTTTAATAATTTAGAACTAATAAATTTAGGATAAGCTGAAGGTTTGTGTACTGATCATTTTAAAAATTAAATATTAACGGATTGATTTTAAAAATATTATATTTGTAATTTATTGAATTTATTAAGCAAAAATTGTATATGTGGGAACCGTTTTAAAATGTACATATTCCTTAAAAATTTATTTGTGCAAATTTGTTTCGCAAATTTTCGAAAGCTCAGCAAAATTAGTAGTTAAAAATTTTGAATAGAAGAATTTCAAGACTTATTAGAAAAATTATTAAAATTTACATAAGTTCTAATTTGAAATTTGTGATAACGAGGGTAAAATTAGGAATTAAGATTAACATAATAAGCGTGTTAAATATGATAGATTAAAATGATCACAAAGACGAGCGGAAATTGATACTGTTTGCTAATCTTCCATCGCGGAAGGATGTTATATGTCTAAATTAAACGGAAAAATAAAGCTTCTGTTGGTATATAATTATTTAATTTTTGTGACTTATAAATATTTTATATTTCACATATTTGTGACATTCATGTGGCTTATTTCAAATCAATTTGCGTCGGTTCAACGTTTACGTATAAATGTTTAATTTTAAATTTTAATTACTTTTTTTTTAAATTTAATTTAATTTTTTTTAAGGTGTAGACAGGCTACATGAGGGTAATCCACATAGTGGCAACTCCCCTCTTATAGCATACGACAAGGTGTGAAAGGGGGATGCGGAAAGGTAGAGCAAGGTAGCCAAGGGTTAACTAGGGCCCCCGGGCTATGGTTTAAGGATCCTACCCGGCAATTCGCCTAAACGTTATGCAGGGAAAACCCTAGAAAAACCTGCATCAGGTAGGTCGGGCATTTGGTACTTGTCCCACGCCCTTCCGATGGCGGGAGAGTGGTTTGCTGTGGGGTCACAGCTTTCCCCTCGCCGTGCCTTGACCAGGCACCTGGCCGACTATTCCAATAGGAATAGCGGACAACTCTTGCCGTATGCCCACGGTCTGCGACCCCGAAAATTACAAATCAATTATGAGAACGAGTATATAGTTGCCACACTCTATGAGTGTTTCTATGAGAGAGAAAAGATTAATAATTACCACACTTACCAGTCCGACACGTTTCTTTTCACATTGTGGTTATGAAATTTTTTGTCGATTATAGTTTAAATATTTCCCTCGTAATGATCTGTACAGTTCATCATCCAAAACTACTGGCTACAGCTGCCATTTCTTACTTCGTGGCAACATCGCAACTCGACTTTCACGTTTTTATATCATCTGCTGGTTCCCTTAAGTGCCAATTCTCCAGCCTCATTTTTTTTCTTTCGTATTTTTATTATATACTCACAAAATACCTAGGAGCAATTAATAGACATTTTAAAAAGTCAATAATTACTACATACACTAACGTTGTCACTATGAAAGACATAATTGGACTATTTCTAAGAATTTTAGACAGTTATGAGTTTCCTATTCATTAAATAATCGCGGCCTCAGTCCAGAAATTATTTCCAATAATTTGTAACTGTGCAGATTGAGCGGACACTAAACCCCTGTGATAAAACTCGTCATATTAAAGTATTTGTATTCTACTGACTGAAAATTTTTGAGAATCAATTTCTAATGAAAGTGGAGCGTCAGAATTCACATTTTATAGTAAAAAGACATACTCGTTCACTGTAGGAAATTTCCAACACACCTTTTGGCGAGATTTTGTTCGCTTATATACATCCCCCCCACATCGAGCGGGAATTATGGGACAGGAATAATATGATTAATCAGCCCCCAATCATTTTGATTAATTTTTCGTTTGAAAGTTCAACCTGCCACTGCTATATTGCGCTAACCAGATAATTACCGGTAACGAGCTCGGTATGGAAACTAATTTCTATCGGACGGCTCGCCTGCCCCCTATTACAGTTATTGATGACATCATCGGCTGTTTTTGACGCTTGGTAAATCGTTCCTGTGGTAATGGCGGCAGAATCCCCCTTCGGTCTCCTAATTAGTCGTGCGCACACACACACACACTGGCAGAGTTTAGAACGAAAGGAGCAATTAGGTCGATTAGCATGGCATTTAATGAATCCCACTCCCCCGAACTCCACCCCCAGCGCGAGTGCTAATTAAAAATCGCGTTAACATGGGGTGCGATTGGGTGGGGGTTCAATATTTTCCACCAGCTCCTGCCCAGACAGTGCGATTCTACATTCTACAACCTCTGACTTTCTCGGTGCTGCCAAGTTACGCGCAGTATTCACGTTCTTCATTATAGGTCACTATTTTCCATAACATATTTTCTCGTAGGACCTAAGATTATGCATGAAGTTTATGTCATCTAAGTATCGCACCGTCCTAATTGGCAGGCAGAACCTTGTAGGAGAGATACGAAGGGACTACCTTTGGGGATACCTTTTCCTCTCCGTTTTTGAACTAAGGTTCCCACAAGCCGAGGCACCTCGGCCTGTTCTGAGAGGTGTATGTTCCGGGGTCGCAGACCTTGGGCATACGGTAAGAGTTGTCCGCTATTCACATTGGAATAGTCGGCCAGTTGCCTCCTAAACTGGTCGAGGCACGGAGAAGGGAATGCTGCGTCCCCACAGCAAACTCCTCTCCCGCTATCGGAAGGGCGTGGGACAAGTACCCAATGCCCGGCCTGCCTGATGCAGTTTTTTCTAGGGGTTTCCCTGCATTTCTTTAGGCGAATGCTGGGTAGGATCCTTAAAATATAGCCCAGGGGCCGTAGTTAACCCTTGGCTACCTTCCTCTACCCTTCCGCATCCCCCCTTTCAAATCCCTTCCTATGCTATTAAAGGGGAGTTGCCCAACGTGGATTACCCTCATGTAGCCTGTTGCCCTAAAAACAAAACAAAAAAACGTCCTAATTAATTAAGCCAACTTTACTGACCACTTGAGTCACCTCCTTTAATTCAAAATTTACTTCAATTATACTCATGAATGAAGTGACACCTTTTTAATTGGAATTTAATAAATATTTGTCTTGCAAGAAATATCAATTTATTTGTCTTATTAAACAACAGTTCAGGAAACAGCAACTGACGTTTGTTTCCGGGTATATTAATTATTATTTTTATTCAAATCTTAAAATGAAATTAGAAGAATTATTGTAAATGAGGCTGTCAGAGGTCTGTAGGCAGCCGTCACTACATTTATTCGCAGAATTATTTTCGTCAACACGTTTATAAATCGAATAATGTGGAAATAAAATAAAACAAATGTCTCTAAAGGTTAAAAATGAAATAACATAAATAATAAAAAAAATATAGTAATTTTGCGAAGAAATTTTGAGAAACAACGGTAATTATTAATCAATTTTTCACGGTTAAGCTCCAGATTCAGATTTCTCATTGTTGACGTTTCCGCGGACATTCTCTACCGCTGTCTTCAGACTATGTGGCTGCGTGACGTGTGCGTCCTATTTATAGGGTCGGACATGCTGCGATCCGATTGTCCGTTGAGGATCGCCTGACGACGGTGTCAAGGACACATCTGTTGCCAAGTCGCGTAATATTTTAATAATTGGATTCCACGCTTTACTGAATGGAAAGCCAGAGTCTGTGTTTAAAAGATTGTTTCGGATTTTAATTTCTATGGCTTCCAAAATCATACTTTTCAGCGTGTTTTAATTTGACAGCGTCCGAAAAACATATCTTGTGACCTGTCATAAGAGCTTGTCAGATTGTTTTAGACGAATATATCATTCGTGTTCAATGTAGCGTTGTTCAATGATCCTCAAAGTTTGTCCGATGTATTTTTGGCCACAACTTCAAGAAATCATATAAACCCCAGTAGTTTTTAGGCCAACGTCATATTTTACAGAACCCAGAATCAGTCTTATTTTCCACACGTGACGCAGCGACATAGTCTGAAGACAGTGGAAGAGGATGTCCGCAGAAACGTCAACACTGAGAAATCTGAACCTGGTACCTAACCGTGAAAAATTTGTTAATAATTTACACAGGCAAAATTTGCATTCATTAACAACTGTAATGATTTTCAAAAAACATCTCTTGTTAACAAATGCTTAAATATTAAAATAAATTTCAAGAATAAGTGAAAAATCATTGTCTTGATTCCATAAGGTTATGAATTTAAAATTGATCTTCAACTTGCATAATGTTATAATTAAGCCAATAAATAATTATTATATTGAAAGGACGAACTGAGATTATTCGTTGGCTGAGATTAAAATTAGCGATTCTATTAATGAAGCAGTGCTCTAAACATAAAATGTAAAATATGATCCCTCAAATTATTATTTAACACGTTGGTTTCAAAATTGTGATACAGGTATTTATATATTTTTTAAAAGTAAAGCAAAGTATAATGATTCGAACTAGTCAATGTGCATTTCTTGCATAACATCGTCATTAGTCATGTAGACGTTGGCTTTAAAAGTTAAAATTCTGATATAAAAGGAATAATTACCTGTAACTTCTGTCGAGTGCGCCACTTATCTGCAGAAGTATCTGAATGGTGTGTTTACGAAACCTGAGCGACTCTGTGAAGGGAGGGAAGTGGGATTGGGGTCGTGAGGATGTCTGCGATATCTCGTATCTATGTGTTAGGAAGTATCCGCTTCCTGTGCTTTGCCTCCCTCTACATGGGCCGAAGCTTCGGTGTTTATTTACTCTGTCACTCAATTCCGCAATCGATAAGCAACACGTCTGACCCAGGTATGAAGAGTGACAGTACCAACACACTAAAAATAAAGCAACTGTACTGGAGTGGTGCAATTTCCTGTAGTATTTCACACAATTAATATTAATTTTTCATTTCAGTCATCGATTGAAAAATTATCACTTCTATGTAAATTTTCATATTGATGTTAGACTGCCGTAAATCGAACATGGAAAAATATCTTCATGCAGATGGTATCGATTTTTTTAAAGTTGATTTCCTGAGTCAATTCTTATTTTAAACTCAAAGCTAATGTGGAAGAACTCTGCAATCAGTTTTGATTTCAGCCTTACCTTAAACAACAGATTTTCCACCAAGCATTACCTCTGTTCTATGACATATATTCCTACATATTAAAAATCGCGTCAAAGTGGTGGTTTTGATAGTACGCTTAAGCGATTGGTTTATTTTATTACAATTATTATTATTATTTCCTGGTCAAAAAAACTGGGGTTAAAGCTGTGGCAGAATCAAGACTCTGACCAGGTGTCACTCCTAAATCCAGAATGTGTCATGTAAGATGACAGTCTGGCAGCCGTCTCGGTAGGCCAAGGCGCTTCATGGGCTGTCGAGTCAAGGAGTTAGTTAGTTATTATTATTATTTAAAAACAATAATTCGAAAGAAATAACCTTTTAATATCAATCCTTAAGACGTAAACAGAGAACTGATCTTGAACCTAATCGACAAAAAAATGGGTCTGTTTCATTGGTATTGGCAATTTATTTCTTTTCTCAACATGTAAATAATGTGTTCTTTGAATTAAAATATTTTTACCAATATTCTACTTATTTTTAAATTTTAAACCAGAGTCTCAAGAATTCTTAACAAATTCTAAGTTTGTAACTTATTTAAATATAAAATATTTTTACATTTTTATGCAAAAGAAGTTTCTGCTTAAATAAAAATTTCAAATTGTCATTTCCTATGCTTTTAAACATATTTTACTATTGTTACTGTATTAATAGTTAATAGAAAGAAGAAAGTGCAATGAGCACTTCCAAACATCTGCCTAGGATTTTATAAAAACTGCCTTTCTGCATTCGAAGAACTAAAACCTGTTTACAGCAAAGAAACATTAATATAATTAATATACCGACAAATAATGTGTTGCACTAATCCAAGTATTTATTTGTTCGAGTTTAATTTTTGAACATTTTTTGCAATGAAAGCTTTTATTCTAATCGCAATCGTTTTTTAATTCGTTTAAGGGTTCAGATAAATTTCATTTATCTACGTTTATCGATAGAAATTCATTGCAGTAAGAATTCAGAAGAATTAATCTGATTTAGTAGATATATGTAAAACATGGCCACCGATTTGCAACGTTCTTGGTCACTCTCATGATTTAACAATTATATATAAATTGAAAGAGAAATGTTTTTTTACTAAAAATGAAATTAATAATTGCGTACTTTAAGAATAATTGACCTTTATTTCCATCTGCATGTCCTGCATGTTACAGACGATAAGGAGATTAATAACAACTGAAAATTAAAGTCAGGGAAAAAATATTTCTGATGATCCTTAATTTTGTTTATAAGTCTTGTAGTTTTAATGGTTAATAATTGTACTTCTTATGACAATATTTTTTATCATACAGTTCTTATTGCCTCTATCTAGACTATACACACAGTGCAACGCCTGTAGTTAGGCCGCCAGATATACATTCAACATAGAATACACAGAATGCTATGTTCTATAAAAGAACAAAATCTGACTGTACCCCAGTGTATGCATATATACGAGGGTGGTTCAAAAAGTCATGCCTCGTATTTTTTTCTCCTTAAATAAGTTAGTTATGACAAAATTTTGAATTTGGCGCGATTTCTCTAAAATTCTTCTCCAATCCACTGCAGAACAACACCAACAGGTGGCATCCTCTTGAAAAGTAGCTGACATTGACGTACATATTAGATAGAATTTTTGATTGAATTATTAATTTAAAGGTGAAACGCCAATTCGCATGCATGAAAGGCTGAAAAATACGTACGGTGATGGATTTCGTCGCTGTAACGAAGCTGAAGGGCGAACGCCGGTGGCTGATGAAAAGCGAAGTGGCAGGCCGGTTACTGCAGTGACTCCACCGCAGTGGAATACATGCCCCTGTTAAAAGGTGGACGAAAACTATGGAAAAGAACGGAGACTGTATTGAAAAGTGAAAATTTAATCATTAATTGTTGTAGGTTTATGCTGTGTAAATTTAATTTAATTGTTTTAACAAATGAAAGAGAAAAAAATAGGAGGCATTACTTATTCACTCACACTCGTAATATACACGAGGTGAAGCGTAAATTATCGTTTGGGATAGAAAACATTTAATCGAACATATTAATTCATATTTCCATTTATGTCTGTATATTTTAATGCTACCCTTTGCACAACCTCGACGATTTAAACATGTTTCTGGACTATAGCAACGCTTTATTTCAACTTACCACATGCTGACAATTGATTTGTGTAATTGTAGTGGAATTTATGAGATTAGTGGTTACAGTTGTCGTTTCACGATATCGTGATGCGTGTAATTTGGTAATTTTTTATTTACATTTTTATTTTGAGACGCATTAACGTCTAGATCTGGAAATTTAATTTAAAGATTATGCGGACAGATCCTTGTTTGGGATATTTCCTTGCAGGCCAGCACCCTGGGCTTAATAAGAGAGAGATTTGGTTATTTTTATTAATACTTATAGAATAATAACAAAAAATTGACTTGTAATATACAGTAAAATACTTTGTTTAGTAAATTATTTATATCAGGTGTCCTAGTTACTTTAATCTTTGTGTATAAAAAGCACTGCGAGTTGTAAACAAGTGTTATTCTTCAATTAGCGTGCCGGAGGTGCAAAGGGAAATGTGTTTTTCGACTTGTGCATCGTTGGAAAGCAAACATCCCTGCCTTGTTTATACGTGACGGAACAAATTTCCAGCTCCTCTCGTCTGGGCGCTGCCGTGATAATGCAATTACACAGGTGCTGCTGCGAAATTAAATTCTAAGACTGTATTTGTCTTTGAACGCAAAAAAAAAAGTTTCGGAGTTTTTAGAGAGACGATGCTACTTAAACAAATATAACTATTTTAAATTCGTTCGCTTGCGTAGTCGGTAAAAATGAGAATAAATAATAAACAGGAAACTAAACACCAGTTTATATATTTCTACGTACGAAATTTTAATGTACTCTACATTGTTGTATGTAATACAAGTATCACTGAATGTTGCAATAGTCAGACAACATTGGCTCATTCTAATTCAAATGGAAAAGCTTGCCTAATTAGCAGATTTAATTCCCTAAAGAAAAAATCAATGATGAGGGAACACATTAATATAAGAACTATAACATCTTTAACTACTTTGTATTTTTGTATGTTATATAGTTTGATATGACGTCATCGAGACGCATTACTACTACGAAAATGTCTCGCATTCTTCATAACCTCATTTCCCTGAACATTATTTCATTACGTACACTTATATTCTCATCAATTACTGTAAAATTAATTTTTTAATTACCAAAGTTGCCTTTTAGACATTTCGTGTTTATTGACGTAACAAAAGTTTCTTTTACCGGAAACTGCATCTGTAATAGAACGGTAATCCAGTCTCTGAAGAAATAAACCAATTCTGAGAATTATTCCAGTTAATTAACTTCTGTGAGTACAAATATAGGAATTAATTTTAAACAAACATTCAAGACTTCTGTACTAGCCCGAGTTTACCCGAACGCCAACCCGGTTGCACCAATTAGCACGATCCACATATTTTATTATAGCACAAACATTACCCTCCGTCGGTTAATAGGCTTAGGCTTCCCTTTTTGTCAATTTATGTTATAATTATTTTTTGAAAATTACATATCTGTGAAAAAATAAGAAGCATAATTATATACGCCTTTAATATATATATATATATATATATATATATATATATATATCAACTCTTCAAGATGTTCGGAGGGTATATATGGAAACATACAGAAAATGCTAATTGCGTTTAAATTGATTATTGATCGGAAAATTATTTGAACGGAAAAAATTTGACTATAAGTAATTTTTCCAAAGTTTGTTTTGCAAAGGTGAAGTTGAAATGTCTTCAATTTAATAAATGGTTCGAAAATGATAACTTTTTATTTCCTTATAAAAATATTTGACAATTCAATTAGCAATAAGAACATAACTATCAGCCTTAATAAATTATTAGTTAGCAGTAGTTGTTGAAATCGGATAAATAATATTTTCTCTTAAGATAATTTATCACATGTCCGACATCAGAGGAAAAAAAATAGTATTTTAAGTTAAAAAATTAGTTTTTACCTGATTTTCTTGAGTTTTTTTTTGTAAATTATTGTAAAAGGTGCCATTTATGGTTCTATATTTTAAATTAATTAATTTTAGTACGTTTTATAGTACTTAGTACGCTGAATCTGAGGATTCTATACAAATTGACAATTCTGAAAAAATTGTTTATCTAATTTCAACAATCACTGTTAATTTAAGACCGATTTTAATATTCACATTACTAATTGAATTGGATAATATTTTTATTTCAGTCACAGAAAATTAAAAAAATTACTGAAGAAACTTGCGGGTTTGTGCCATCATAAACCTCATTTGACAGTTTATTAATATTAACCATCGGGTCATCCTGAAAAGTTGATATATATTTTTTGCATTGAAATATTCTTGGACCGTAGTCGGATGTTAAATATTTTTTTAAACATATCAAACATAAGCGGACTTTGATGTTTTAGAAGTTAAGAAAAATGGTTCAAGAAATTATAAAATTTTATTTACTGTGACCGATATAAAAATTGGGTAATAATTAATGATTCATCTTAATATGCATTGAAATGGTAACAAGGAGCTTCAGTTGTCTGCTTTAAACTACTTTCATGGTGTATAAGTTGAACTTATCAGTATGACAAATAATAGTCTTTAATAATATTTTCGAACCTCTTTTCTTTTCGTGAAAGGCGAGGATTGAAAAAGGAAAAGAAATCCGTGACAAAGGATCATAGAATCTGAGACAAGGGTCGTAGATGGGGCAGAAGGATATGATTTCAGCCGGAGACGGGGAGACCTGAGGACCGAGACAGTCTGGTCCTTGGGGAAATCTACGATTTGCAAACACAGTTTCACCGACTACGACCATTCAGGCGCAGGGAATAAGCAAGGGACACACAGATTAGCCGGGCAAGTCCAAATCCTCATCTACTCGGCAATTACTGTCTCTCAAACATGGGAAAGCCTCTCTGGGAATACTGAAGCGTCGCTAGTTGGACGTGTGTGCGATTTTATTGTCAATATAATAAAATACGTTGCTGCGGGGAAAGAACTCGCTTCAAATAATCTGCAGCTCTCAAAAGTGTCCACTCGGCTTCAATGTTTAATCTTCAAACCAGTCGAATTCTTAAGCCATGGAACAAGCCATGTAATCGTTAACTAAAAAATTGACATGCGCTAAATTACGGTCGCAAATTTCCCTGATGTGTTGACAGTTTGAGTAAGAGATATTGGATTGACAGAAATGGGCACTCATTTATTTATTTTCAAACAATAATAATGTAAGCAATCGGTAGATTTTAATATTCCAATGCTAGGTGATAGATGACGGTGACACAAACAAATAATTTATTATGTTAAAGATTGAAGAAAATGAGTTGCATTATAGATGTAAGATATTCTATATTCTTTTTGATTTTTTTTAGGTTAACAGGCTACATGAGGGTAATCCACATAGTGGCAACTCCCCTTTCATAGCATAGGAAGGGATATGAAAGGGGGGATGCGGAAAGGTAGAGGAAGGTAGCCAAGGGTTAACTAGGGCCTCCGTGCTATATTTCAAGGATCCTACCCGGCATTCGCCTATAAGTAATGCAGGGAAAACCCTAGAAAAACCTGCATCAGGTAGGTCGGGCATTGGGTACTTGTCCCACACCCTTCCGATAGTGAGAGAAGAGTTTTCTGTGGGGACGCAGCATTCCCTTTTCCGTACCTCGACCAGTTTAGGAGGCAGCTGGCCGACTGTTCCGATGGGAACAGCGAACAACTCTTACCGTATGCCCAAATTCTGTGACCCCGGAACATACACCTCTCAAAACAGGCCGAGGTGCCTCGGCTTGTGGGAACCTTAGTTAAAAAACGGAGAGAGGAAAAGGCATCCCCAAAGTTAGCCCCTTCGTGTCTCTCCTACAAGGGAGAACATCCCTCGCAGGTACTGCCTGCGAGAGAATAGCCCTCGCAGACAGCTTTGTGGCCTTTTTGAAAGTTCATCTAACTTCCCCAAAAAGTAATTGCACAGTAAAAATATCTGAAAAAAATTTAAAAAAATAAAATCTATACAAAAAGTAACATTTAGTGATTTACATTTCATATTTTCTTATTTTTAAATTTTATTTTATTCTAGTGAAGTGTTTGCGTTGAATTCAAAATGGATAACATTTTCGCGTTAATATGACTCATTTCTCTTGATAATATATTCTATTCAGAACAGTGCAGCAATTTCCATGTTCCTAGAGAGCTAAATTACATTTTCCATCTAATAATTGTGATTTTTTGATTGGTCCACTCCTGAGGAAGTCATTTTCAAATCATCCCTTGGTTGTCAGCCATAACCACAACAGTTAAAGGCTATTTCATTGCATTGGGCGTAATTTTTGAGAACTTTAATAAATAAAAATATTGTACTATTTACATATATGTAGTGTAAGTAGACAATTTACTGTTCAGGAATGAATTAAATATTTACATGTGGCAGTTTTGTAATAAGATTTTTAAATACTGTCAACCCTGCCAGGATTCGAACCTGGAATCTACTGATCCGTAGTCAGACGCGTTAGGCGTTGCGCCTCGTTTCCAGATGAAAGACGAAGACCTGTTCAACCGCTAGATATTTGTTATTGGAATACTTTTTAATAAATTTATTTGTAGCGATTCTTCCAAATAGTGCAAACATTTTGTGCCAAAGTAAATCACTACCAATAGGAAAAGTCATTAGCAACAAAAGTGTTGTTCGAGGTGAAGAATATATTTCTGTAAACCCAAAACTGAGAAACTGAATTCAAAGTGTTCATTTCATAAAGTCTTCGCCGTAATCTAAAATACGAACCATTAATTTTCTGTATCTCGCTGTCACTCTTTTACCATCTTTTTAATATAATTTAGTAGGCTCGAACTGGTCGTGGATCGAGAACCTTTTAGGAGAGATACGAAGAGGCTACCTTTGGGTATGCCTTTTCCTCTCCGTTTTTGAACTAAGGTTCCCACAAGCCGAGGCACCTGTTTTGAGAGATGTATGTTCCGGGGTCACAGACATTGGGCATACGGTATGAGTTGTTCGCTATTCCCTCTACCCTTCCGCATCACCCCTTTCAAATCCCTTCCTATGCTATTAAAGGGGAGTTACCGAATGTGGATCACCCTCATGTAGCCTGTTGCCCTAAAAGAAAACAAAAAAAAATCGGTAAGAGTTGCCCGCTATTCCCATTGGAATATTTGACCAGCTGCCTCCTAAACTGGTCGAGGCACGGAGAATGGAATGCTGCGTCCCCACAGCAAACTCCTCTTCCGCGATCGGAAGGGCGTGGGACAAGTACTCAATGCCCGACCTACCCGATGCAGGTTTTTCTAGGGTTTGTCCTGCATAATTTTAGGCGAATGCCGGGTAGGATCCTTAAACCATAGCCCAAGGGCCCTAGTTACCCTTGGCTACCTTCCTCCACCCTTCCGAATCCCGTATTTCAAATCCCTTTCCTATGCTATAAGAGGGGAGTTGCCACTATGTGGATTACCCTATACATAGCCTGTCTACACTAATAACTGCGAGGGCTATTCTCTCTCGCAGGCAGTACCTGCGAGGGATATTCTCTCGCAGGCAGAACCTTGTAGGAGAGATACGAAGGGGCTACCTTTGGGGATGTCTACCCAATGCCCGACCTACCCGATGCAGGTTTTTCTAAGGTTTTCCCTGCATTCCTTTAGGCGAATGCCGGGTAGGATCCTTAAAATATAGCCCGGGGGCCCTAGTTAACCCTTGGCTACCTTCCTCTACCCTTCCGCATCCCCCCTTTCAAATCCCTTCCTATGCTATTAAAGGGGAGTTGCCCTAAGTGGATTACCCTCATGTAGCCTATTGCCCTAAAAAAAAAAAAAAAAAAGATGCCTATTCCTCTCCGTTTTTGAACTAAGGTTCCCACAAGCCGAGGCACCTCGGCCGGTTCTGAGAGGTGCACGTTCCGGGGTCTCAGACCTTGGGCTTACGGTAAGAGTTCTTCGCTGTTCCCATCGGAACAGTCGGCCAGCTGCCTCCTAAACTGGTCGAGTTACGGAGAAGGGAATGCTGCGTCCCCACATCAAACTCCTCTCGCGGTATCGGAAGGGCGTTTTAATGACTAATACATAAAAATTTATTCTTAGTATTAAAATTATGACGTAATATAATTTAATAAAAATAGATTAAGTATGTGTTAAATATATAAAATACAAAATTATAACAATTTTCTGTGTTCTCAAATAATTAGCGAGATTTGACTCAGAATCAAAATAATCGATCTGCTCCAGAAATTATCCATAAAGGAGTGAGCTAAATTAATTTGCATAAATATTATTAATATAATAATTATTTGTCAAATTAAATTCCGGTGAGTTGTCCCAACAAGGACAATTATTTTTTCGCTAATTATGGGGAAAATATAAGCTATTATTTTTTCCAAGATTCTAGGTAATATTGTCTACGTTTAAATGAAGAATGAAACAACTGTTAAGTTTGATAAAAAGTTCTCGGTTTTCACACGGGTATAATACATTTAAACGCGACGTTTCGACGACTAAAAGCTCTGTCGTCATCTTCTAGGCGAAGTGTCGGGACCATTCCATTTCATGTTATAATAACCCTCCGCCGTATCATCACGCTGCGAACCTTTTTATCGAACAATTACACCGGGAAAGTCTTCAATCTTTGAACTATGAAGTTTATTACAAGCCACTAATCCCAGGAGATAGTTTCATAAAATCGTAAAATATGAATATTATGATTTGAAAACTGGTCGGTAGAATGTTTCAAGGATTTGCATAAATTTGGAAAGGAAAAAAAAACTATCCCAAGCAAGAGTTTGGAATAATTCTCCCATGTAGAGAATGTTTTGTATTCAGTAAACCTGCTCGACATAAAGAATGCTTTTGTGGTACAGAAGGAATTATTTTGGAACTTATCCTGTATTTGAAAAGCATAAATGAGTTGTGAACGGGCCGCTGCTTTGTTTCATCTGAATGCCTTGTATCTCCGCGAATTGAAACTTGTTATAATTTGAGAACAATACGTAATATTTGCGGCAAGGTTTTCAGTATTAATCGTACACACGGCAATTACATTCGCTTTGGACAGGTTTTGTTCCACTGTGCGTTCGTCAACTGCTCTGACGTGAAGAGCTTGTGCTTGCTATTTTTTTTTTTTTAACAGCGCACAAAAGTTTTTAACTCCGTATAAAACATTTATGATGTTCTGTTCATTGTTGCCGACGTAAAATATGCAGCAGGTCCATTTCTGTTGAAAGCGGAGTGGCAATAATTTTTAGTCGTGAATTTCGCCACCAGCAGTGGAGTTGCCGAGCGGAGATGAGCTGCAACAAAGCTTTCATAAACAAGCGGATGTCATGTACGACAATAACAATCTCCTCCGCACACAATGACAACCTGCATTATCATTTAAAACGATTCGCGCCGTTTAATGCCGATTTACGGAAGAACAGAATGCAACAATTTCCAACATTAGTAAACGAAACATTACTTTTCATGTAATAGAGAAACACGTGAATCCTAAATCATGTGTCACACAATTCTCACAGTATCCCACCCACTTCATGGCTTTTTATATCAATCCAAGCTAATCTCAGGTGATAAACTTCGCAAAATTCTAAACAAGGTAGAGTTTCATCATGTTGGTTGAGCAGGGAAACAATTGTTTAGTGAGATGTTATTTAATACAAACCAGTCAATTTTGGATTAAAGTAATAATAAATACTTATTCAGCTCCCAGATGATGATGTAAAACTCGTATTATTGTGGTTGAGAGCTCATGGAAATAACCCAATAGTTAAAAATTTCAACGTAGCTTAATTTAATTCACGAACTTTTTTTGGGGGGAGGGGGGCAACAGGCTACATGAGGGTGATCCACATTGGGAAACTCCCCTTTGATAGCATAGGAAGGGATTAGAAAGGGAGGATGCGGAAGGTTTTTATTATTATTATTATTATTATTATTTTAGATAACAGGCTACATGAGGGTGATCCACATTGGGCAACTCCCCTTTAATAGCATAGGAAGGGATTTTTTATGGGGGGATTCGGAAGGGTAGAGGAAGGTAGCAAGGGTTAACTAGGGCCCCCGGGCTATTTTTAAGGATCCTACCCGGCATTCGCCTAAAGAAATGCAAGGAAAACCCTAGAAAAACGTGCATCAGGTAGGTCGGACATTGGGTAATTGTCCCACGCCCTTCCGATAGCTGGAGAGGAGTTTGCTGTGGGGACGCAGCATTCCATTCTCCGTGCCTCGACCAGTTTATGAGGCAGCTGGCCGACTATTCCAATCGGAATAGCGGACAACTCTTACCGTATGTCCAAGGTCTGAGACTCCGGAACATACACCTCACGGAACAGGCCGAGGTGCCTCGGTTTGTGGCAACCTTAGTTCAAAAACGGAGAGGAAAAGGTATCCCCAAAGGTAGTCCCTTCGTATCTCTCCTACAAGGTTCTGCCTGCGAGAGAATGCGGAAGGTTTTTTTTTTTTTTGGGTGTAGACAGGCTATGTATAGGGTAATCCACAGGTGGCAACTCCCCGCTTAAAGCATAGGAAAGGGATTTGAAAGGGGGGATGCGGTAGGGTAGAGGAAGGCAGCCAAGGGTTAACTAGGGCCCCCGGGCTATGGTTTAAGGATCCTACCCGGCATTCGCCTAAAAGAAATGCAGGACAAACCCTAGAAATCCCTGCATAAGGTAGGTTGGGCATAAGGTAGTTTTTTTTTAAGGCAACAGGCTACATGAGGGTGATCCACATTGGGCAACTCCCCATTAATAGCATAGGAAGGAATTTGAAAGGGGGGATGCGGTAGGGGTAGAGGAATGCAGCCAAGGGTTAACTAGGGCCCCCGGGCTATGGTTTAAGGATCCTTCCTGGCAATCCGCCTAAAAGTGATGCAGGGAAAAACCCTAGAAAACCTGCATCAGGTAGGTCGGGCATTTGGTACTTGTCCCACATCCTTCCGGTAGCGGGAGAGGAGTTTGCTGTGGGGACGCAGCATTCCCTTCTCCGTGTCTCGACCAGTTTAGGAGGCAGCTGGCCGTCTATTCCAATAGGAATAGCGGACAACTCTTACCGTATGTCCAACGTCTGCGACCCCGGGACATACACCTCTCAAAACAGGCCGAGTTGTCTCGGCATGTGGGAACCTTAGTTCAAAAAAAAACCAGAGAGATGTGGAGGAATCCCCAAAGGAAGCCTCCGCCAGAGCTCTCTGGGCATGGGGTATCTTTCAAAAGAAGATGACAGGGATCTTCATTGAATCTCAGTCATCATCAGAAAAGGCATCCCCAAAGGTAGCCCCTTCGTATCTCTCCTACATGGTTCTGCCTGCGAAAGAACATCCCTCGCAGGTATTGATTGCCTGCGAGAGAATAGTCCTCACAGACCTTCATTTCAAAAACAATATTCATAGATTTATATAAACAAAATAATCTTTAGTCAAGAAGACATCGTTTTAAAATAAATATTTTCACTATGGTTTCGGTACGAATTTGGGTACTAAAAATATTTAATGTGCACCAAACTGTTGGAAATTTTCAATTTAAACGTAAATATTAATATAACATTTATACATAAAATTATATATAATTTGGAAATTAACGTGTGCTATAATTGTGGGGCAGTGTGATGCTTCTATAGAGTCTGAAAATGCCAGTGTCGTAATACAACAGCGAGAAAATAAGTTATGCGACGATATAAGTGTAAAATAAAATAATCAGGTATTGAAATTAATAAACTTCCTGCTGCAAGGAGTAAACGAGATGAGATCAGAGAATATATCAGACAAATGACATACGATTGCGTGTACTCCTTGGAAGTATTGTTGTGAGGATATCTTTGCTGGTTATGTAGATGATTGAATACAACTGCTCAATTAATTCACTATCGTAACGAAATAACACAAAATGGGACGTTTTTCCTTTACGATTGGTGAGAACATGGATAATTTACGGGAATAAATGCGTAAGTTTGTCATTTATCTTGAATCCAAAGTAATATTGTATCTGAAAATGTTCATTAGAGGTAATTCTACAAAATATAATAGTAATTTATCTCTAAAAAATAATTATTTAAATGAATTTGAATTCTGCAGTGAGGTGACCCGAGTTTTGAGGGCTGTCAGGAGATTGGGCTGTGCCGGAGTCTGTCCGCCGCCATTTTGGTTCTGCACGGACATCAAGGCGAGGCTTTCAGCGGCACTCAGCGTGAGTACCCGACCAAATATTCCATTCTCCATTTTAATCAGATTACAAATTCAAATTTCGTAAGCGATTTTAAAATGTTACCCAGTTTTTTTTAAAAGATACCACCGAATGTCCCAATGAATGCTCAAAAAAAGTCGAACCTTTCTAAGTTTTGAATCAATTCTTTAAAAGTCTTCCAAATTCTATCTATGTAAGTAATTTAATTAAAAATCCGATTTCAAAAAAATTACAGCTCGCTATAACCGTGGGACAATTGAAATAGTGACCGTCATCAGTTCTATTGCGCGTATGTACGATGTGTAAGCAGCGTAGTGACAAAATGGCGTTTTTCTTTTTTGTTTAATTTATAACTAGTATTAGCCGTTTCAGTGAAGGTATATACTGTTTCATTACAGCTTCTCTACGTCATATCCCCTCCAAGACTCGCATCTGACGGGTTCAAATATTTCATTAAACTAAACAGAAAATGAAGGGTTTTTTATTGTAGATTCTTATTTATTTTGAAAAGTGAGGTTGAATTGAAGGAATTGTAACTGTAAACGCTATTGGTGGCGGGATAAGACAAGTTTACTGGCATAATACGTAATCCTGGGCTAGCTCATGACGTCATAATAACACAATTTTAATACAAATTTAATATGTGGAACAATGAAACAGGAAAAAAATTAAACATAGCTGGAAGTATCGACGCATCTTTGCGTCTTTCAATAAGGTCGTATCGACAGAAAATTAGGAGAACATGAAAATTTATGCAATTACAATTAAATAACTATATTGAATTTTATACATAATTACGCACAATACAATTTATATAGGCTCAACGGTTAAATGACATTAAAGGTATCCACAATGACGTCATTGTGATGCTTCGCATTTACAAAACTGACACCCCATTAATTGAAGTTTTTATGTTAAAAAATATTCTATTTTAAACAACTTTCTTAATTGCAAGAATTTCAACATTACTATTAGAAGAGTTAAAAATATAAATAAATTAACAATTAAACAAATTCTCTAATTTTTACCAAGTAATATGACACCATTTCAAAAAAAATTTTAGTTTACGAAAACTAAAATATGTCCGTCATAGAAACGCCATATTCTTCATTGTTCCAATAACAAAATCTTCGATTTCCGAAATCGAGACTGTTTCAAATTTTAATTCATGAATATAAAGATATCCTTTTACCGATGGCGCCCCATTGAAGTTAAAGAATTGAGATAAAGATACTCTTAACTCTGTAATTCAAATCATCTTTCCATGTTTAATATCTTACATAAAATGGCCAATTCGTCTTATTTCCTAACATTTGCTGTATCAGCAACACGGGTTAAATCCTGCTAAATGTTTCATCATTATGAATGGGATATTCTATGTAAATAAAATATACAAAGAATAATCATTCTCATTAATCTTAACTTCATTTTCTCTACGAGCTCAACTTTCATGATTAATTAAATGTATTAATATAATTAAGGATAGTCCTATTAATTAAATAAAATTCTCACTTACATAATATTTTGATTACAAGCCAAAATGACTTTCTGACGTAAATCTTATGTAACTATAAATAAATAACTCTATATGTGCTTAAGAAATTTCAATATATTTTTGGTATGACCATAATAAGAAAGATAGCCAAATACAGACTAAATAAGTGATAATATAAATACCACACAACATTTCTGGGACCCTTGTCCCTTTCTTCAGGTTCCAAGTGGAGCCTAGAGCGACGCAAATGCAGTTGACAAAACTTAAGACTATTTATTTATAATTATAATAATTGTTTTTGGTATGTTTCTAGTAAATACATCTTCAGAAACTTAGCATACTACAAATATTATATTCAGACACTAGCTGGGTGCCCGGCGTTGTTCGTGTACTTATTTATATAAACTCGAAAAAGTATTTAATTGAATACTTAAATATATTCCTTGAGTATTTCAGGATATAATTGTCAATTGTCACTCAGTCTTCATACATTACGAAATATTACATTGATGAAATTGTTACCTAGACTCACAACTAATATAGCGCGAAAATTAACTTACATTTTCCCCAAGGATGGTAAAGTAATTCGTATTCTTCTATCTCATTCGATGGAATATTCCTGTATAAAATTATACTTTTTATTTAAAAAAAATATTTCTGCTTTATTTCATTCCTAATAAAGGAAATATTTCCTTTGTTCGTTGCGTAGTAACGTCTTTCTCCCGCGTGACGTCATTGTCTCTTGGCGCGCAGTAATTTAATATTTAATGATCACGGTTTTTAATTATAATTCTTTCCACATGTATGCTAGGCGTTTCTCACCCTCACAGTACCGTTTCTCGTGTTTTGAAGAATTTGTGTACCAATTTTTGTTGCATTCTGTCCACGCGATAAAATTTGTATAAAGAACAACGTAAATATATACATACATACAAATATACATCCTTTTTTATTATATAGATGAGAGGGTTGGCAGATTTATTATTTATATCTACTTAAAATTCTATTAGTCGAGGAAATAATGTCCTTACGATCAGTTCAAAATCAAAACAAGCTGTAAACATATATATAAATGAATTCCGTAATTAATTTTTGCCAACAATACTTTAAAGTGAAATCCCATTTAATTATTTTGCCACAAAGTTTTACAGCAATCACACGTAAAGTAATTGTTTAAATCGTCTCATAATTAAAATATTCGGTTCTTTTACTTACTCTCAAATGACTTGAATTACTTTTCAAAAAGGAAAACTAAAATTTCGAATTGTTTCCAGCGGCCGTTGCTGCGTTTAACTGACTACGGTTTTGCAATCCATTTACCTAAGTGCATCTTTTTCAAATCCGTGTCTACAGTGTCCAGAACTTTGTCAAACCTTGCGCAAGTATTAATGACATATTCCTTCATGCATTAAAAATCTAATGGGCGGAGAACGGCCGCAAAGAAGAATCCATTTAGTAGGTTAATAGAATTATGTCGCAAAGTGCATATTTAAGCAGTAACGTAATTAAGCTCGCTAATGGAGCTTCCAACTCCAGAAGCGTAATTTTATGCGCCTCATTGGAAAAAAATTGATGGAGCTTTACCGCATCACACAAGCGGGTTTCTGTTTCCTCTCAATTCTAATAAAGGAATCTGAGGAAATATTTTTTTCTCTTACGGAAATGGGTAAATGTTTGCGAAAAAAAAAACAGTTTTCGTCTTGAGAAAAAAATAATTGCTTGGTTCTTGAACTCTCGTAATACCAACTTCGTAATTTAGTTCTTCAGTCGACGATCCAAATCTGATAAATTTCAACGAGCTTGAATCCGAAGTGGTAGTTTATTTTTTGTTTTACAAACGTTTCTTCACCCAAACATAAGTAAAAAAATATTGTTTTTATTAATTAAATTTAAAGAATTTTTATTTTTTAGGACAGGGTTAAAGCTTTGAGGATACTGAAACTGACTTCTATTAAATTTATTTCTTGTGATATCAACGTTTTCACACAATCCCGCATCACAAAATTGACACTATTACTCAGTTTCCGTTTAGGATGGTAATTGTGAAATATGTTACATTATAATCGTCTTCCATTAAAAAAAATCGTGTCACAAAAAGTGTCACCGATACAGTCTTTCGATACCAGTGAATTTTAAATTATAAAATTTTTACAAGCCTGAGAGCTGAATTTACGGGAAATGGCTGTATTATTCAACGTTGATAAAAACAGGGGCATGTAGAATAAAATTAGAAACGCTCAAACTTCCTACAATTTTAACTTATTGATTACCAGCTAAGTATCGTTCGAACCATTACATTACAATTCTGAACATCTATGCACAGCTGCAAGAATAAAATTATGAGAAATAAATAAATCCATTGGCACGGAATAGATAAAAATCTTTTAACCAAATTAACTAAAAGATATAAAATATATTTTCCTCATTCGTGGGAATTATTTTCGATTACTATAAATATATGCGATTGAATTAAATTTGAATTTCACGTTTCTGACGATATTATATTCAAGTTATTTCCATTTTCTTATCACAATAATTATCTATTCACCATAAATTATATATATATATATATATATATATATATATATATATATATATATATTGTAATGGTTTAAGATATGTTGTTTAGTTAGGAATGTGCGTGGGGAAAACTTAATTCAAATTGAGTACTTAATGTTGAATTAAATTTTAAACTATTTACTTGTTATAACTTTATTCAAATATTTTATTCCTCGAATCTCCAACAACAAAGAACTTACTAATTTTCTGACGAAACGAAAAAACAAAGATGCCGCTCATTCACCTCAGAGATACTCATATATTCCTCGCCTACAGGCAACTAGTTCAGACACTCCACACATATTGTCAGTCAGTAAGTTAAATGTAAAAAATCATTAAGTCACCACAATATATTTTGTTAAGTTGATATAATTTCGCTAGATTCACCACTATCAATATACAAGCCTCAATCCCACGTGTAGAATAACTTAAATTATCAATACATGACCAACTACTTGCTGTAAATATTCCACAACCAACAATACGAGGTCCAACTAATAATCCCACAAGTCGTGAAGTTTTCTGCTCCGCCGATGAAATCGCGTTTTCGTAGTAAAGTAATACATTTGAAAATATATAAACAATGCATAGAATGTTTTTAGACACAGTAGCGGTGTAAAGCGACAGAAATACGATACGTCTCTTGTGGAAGTCGCGGGAGACTTTCCTGGTGTATTTATAGGTCTTACTGGTTCATGGCAGCGATTGCCAGAAATACGTGTTACTTCATCTCCAACATTGGTCTTCCATTAAGGGATTCGAGCAAACACACAAAGCTCCTCGTTGAAACTTTGGCACCTCTGTAGCCTTCAGTGTCTGTAACAGACCTTTGTTTCATTTTCATTACGTTTCGTTACAACACCTTTTAAGACATGTCTGACAACACTCCTCCTGTAGTCCGTCCTGCACAATCTCCTGCTCCCTCTTCCAGTGAAGATTATACCAGCTCCTGTAGCAAAGAGGCCAAGAATCATTATAATTGACGCTGATGATGAGAAGGAACCTAGAGTAGAACCCAATAAGGACCTGAAGTCAAAGTCCTCTCCTACATGTAGCCCTTTCTCGTCTCACAAAATCATCTGAAGCTCTTGTCCACATAGATATATGTCAAGAGGTGACCAATATACTATTAACAAGTCCCCCCATATCCTAAGGCAAACACATCAATACCCGAAAATGCTAAAACGAAGACTGCTCAAAAGGATTTCAAAGTTACCTGTAGGAGGGAAGAGAATGCACACTGGGCAGAGATGAACGTTCTGTTACAACGGCAACGAGGGAAATAAGTATCTGTGACTTAGTGTCGTGCTGTACAATTACTAAATTTAGTGCACGTTTTACTATTTAATCAGGTGCTACTGATAATAGTACAGCACGCCGCGGACAGTGTCATAACGTCGGGGTCACCAATTTATTTTAAAAAAATCTCCCATCATTTTGTGAGTTTGTTTATAAGATTATATATGCTGAAGAGCAAAATCAGTCGGTGTTTACATATTTTATGAGGCCATTGAGGTTTATTTACATATCTTGGTTGCATTTCATAACATTTATTAACAACCACATTTTAACAGTCACAATGCAATTTATTTTCCCCCCTTATTAATAAATATATTTTCTTTACTAATTGGCCGTACATTTACGCGTTCCTGACGCAGCATCCTTATTTTTATCCACTTCAGTGGCGGGATCTTCCCGTCGAACGCAGTTCTTCCTTTCCTTTTCATGCGTTTGACCGTTATATATATATATATATATATATATATATATATATATATATATATTATACAGACATACAGAATTATTTTTAATTTAATTTTTATTATGACGTTTGTACGTTCAGCTATTTTCCTAGAGAGAAGTTATTTACTATTGATTAGATGTATAGAATGATTACACAAAATAAAAACAGGCAATCTGATATTAAAAAATAAATTAAATTAAAAATGTCTGTACAAGGTCATCCATTTTTTTTATTAATAACTCAACCTTTTCGAATAGCTTCTTTACGAATGTAAAAAATTGCATCTTTTAGCTGGTATTCCGTAGATCCTAATTTATTGGATTCTCCATCAGATATAAATTGTATACCATTCACTGAAAAAGCTGTATATTTACATGTTACAATGTCTGTTTATGTAGGCCAAAATTTTAATTTACAGCTTTTTATTTGATGTTCTTTAAATATTTTTTTACGTGTTATAGTCAGTGTTTATATTTACGAAACCCGCTTTATGGTGAGTAAAGTCTTGAAAGTTGATCGCTTTAATCAGAGCCTTGCTCCTTTCTACCTTGGCGATAGGAAACACCGGCAGATTATTGTGGACGCCAGGGGATTTGTGAGAAACACTTCTATTTGTACACTTTCGAGGGCACGGAGGGGAAGAAGAAAGCCGACTGCTATTCGTTAATTTAACAGGGGGTTAAATGTTTGCATGTTTCCTTGACTTCCTTTTGTACTACTCCGCTCGGGAGTCAATACTATGTCTCGCTCTTAATCTGCAATTCAATTTGCAGTCTAAATTAAATTTTTCTTAACCACTTTAACAGGGCGAGCTTTATCCTCATTTCCATCTGCTTCTCGTTACACATAATTCTAGCCTTAATCCAGACTTCTTGTTATAAAATAGTGGTATTATCCCCACAAGCGGAGTTCCATTCTTCCGCTGGAGCGTTCGTTATCGAAGAAAGAAGTCGTTTGCAGCTCTTCGAAGGGAAACGGCCGAGTGCCATGAAAATTTAAACAGTTCTTTTCTCGAGGTAATCTCTACAATTGTATTCCTGGCGGGCTCGTGGAAACATCCTCTGGTCTCATTCCAAATACAAGCGTATTAATTTGCTAAAAATTTCAACCTTAATCTTCTTGCTACGACGCCCAAAATTATCGACATGAACACATCTAACAAATGAATGCGACGTATAAACTATTTTTACAATTTAAAGTGGTACAAGATTATCTTTATTCACATTCACCATACGTAAAATTAAAAAATATTGTACCTGTCGACAAGAAACTCACAATATATATATATGATGCGTAATCAATACTTTTTTGTAATATTACCTTACGTAATTACTATTGTTACCATTTAATTCTATTTTAAACTAACATTTTGGTAATGGAACTTAATAGAGTTGAAGCTGAAGTATGTAACTAATGTTTAATATTTTAGAAAAAATTATCGTCAATTTGGTATAGGAAGGAATATTTAACATATTCGTGCCATTAAAATCAAAGATTGAAGTCTTTTCCGGTGTAATTGTTCGATAAACAGTTCTCGGTTTTCACTCGGGTGTAGCATATTTAAACGCGACGTTTCGACGACTAAAATCTGTCGTCATCTTCTAGGCGAAGTGTGTTATATTTGTTGTTATATTATTATTATAGCTGTAATACAAGTGATCTTGAATGTAAGAAGAAATTTTACTTAAATGAAGCAAATAAAATTAATGAATATGGGCTTTCAATTTATACTTCGTGAACTTCATTTTCGAGTTAAGTAACTGGTATAAGTAACCACTTAATTTCTTAAAGGATTTTTAATGAATACTATATTTAGTGCCCAGTTATATTTTTTTTCAAATCAAAATAAATATAAAAATCGCTTTAGTATTGCGTTATCGTTCAGGCACAGAATTAAAGCTTAAAAATTCACTAAATTTAAATTGCGCTATTTGTTATCGTTTATATATCAGATTATCTTGAGATGAAAAACAGAGAATTCAATAAACATATTTGAATTTTCTGTAGATCCATTTTTGTATGTAAGAATCAATTTATACGAGATCACTGTAAGTTCTTTGGTGAGGATTTTAAATTTAGTAATTTATTAGTCATGAAATATTGACTCTCTTATTGACACACGAATAGGAGTAAACGTGTAAAGACAAACCAGCACAGAGAATGTAGTCTTTTACAATTAAGAGACTACGACGCGAACAAAATTGAAATGGTAAATGTACATTTCAGAATGCGTTATAGTTCGATAAACAGTTCTCGGTTTTCACACGGGTATAACATATTTAAACGCGACGTTATAGTTAGTAATAGGAATTATTATTTTGTGATATATTATTTTTGAAAATATAAAAACCCTAATAGCAGTCATATTCTTAAAACTTGAGCCTGTTTCACATTTAATGACTTATTTCTGTGATTAACACTCTTCCACCTTTGACTAATAAACTTGTTATACCAATTGGCTGAAACAAGTATTGACGCCATGTCTTTTAGGGGGACTTGGCCGATAACATCAAGTTCCGATGTCATTCCAGCGCGTGACGTTGGAATCCAGTTTTCATTATGGAATCGCTTGGTTGCTGTTAAGTTTTCTGGATCGCTGAAATTTTATTTTAAATGTACCCTTGCGGAAATTTCCAGTAATTTTCCAGAAAAAGGAAAGTACATTAACATTTCAATATTCCTGTGTGTTACTAATATATTATCACGAGTTCATTACTAGTCCTGTATCTATGAATTCTTGGTTTGTTATCAATTTTTAAATTGATATTTGTCATGAGTTACAATTCATCGGTGACAAAATTTCTCAAGTTTTGCGTGACTAGTCACTAAAAATTCCGCAATAGTCCCGGGATGTAGCTGGTTGAATGGATCTGTCTTCCTTCCTTCTTGATTATGATATCAGGCCAATCTTACGCATGAGAGGTTTCCGTCGTTTCCGCATTTTTATCTAACATCTCTGGTTCTCATAGTTGCCAAATTCACACAACGGTTTCCTTACTTCCATATCAATTAATATGCCGACGACGCAGTATATAAAGAGAGTATAATTACGAGTAAGAAAAATTTCTTTTCAGTGTCGATTAAGTGGGTTATCATCTGTTTTATTTGAGGGAACCATTACAGGAATAATAGGCTTAAAGGTCCTGATTAATGTGTTTGATATGGATAAGACTTCGCCATAGAAGCACAGAATCGGAATCTGCACTTTTGGCAAAAAGTGTCCGATATTTTGTATTTTATTTTTAATTCAAAACTAGTCATGTTTGTCACTTATTAAAGATAATTTGTCTGAAACTTCAATATATTGCAATCTCTTTTGTGGTCACTATAAATATATCAAAAGCCTTACTCTGTAATATATTATTAACGCAAATTTTTCATGAGTTGGCCACATTTGTCCATTTGTAAATGATCACGCGATTGATAACTCAAATTTACCATCGGAAAATGAGATGTTCGCAGAACATAAATTATTATTTCAATAGTGTTACTTTTTAGATGGTTTAAAATTAAACAAATTATTTTTACGCTTGTAAATATTCAATTATCGCATAATAAATTTTAATTACTACATAATATTTTCTTATGCAATTAAGTTTTACTCTGATAAAAAATGATATGTAACAGAAACCTTAATACTTTCTTATCAACTTATGAGTATCAGACGAAAAACATGTTATGGAGATTAATTAAAGCATGCATTATTTAACCTTGAATAATTGTATGAAATACATCAACAACTCAAATACGTTGAAATAATGCGGCATTTAGGTAGTGATGTAGAATTTCCGCTGAATACAGGCGATTGTAATTCTATGGTAAAGAGTCTCCAATGATATCACTGTTAAAGCTAATATCCTACGCGCACCAAACAAAAGGCTTCAGTAGTGGTATTGTCCGTTGGCCTGGCCTTTGTTTTAGGACGTCGTCCGTCAGAGAGAGAATGCATTATTCACATCGTGTCCATTGCCTCCCCACCGGAGCACCTGTTACCAAAGTGGGCCAACATTCAACGTGGTCGATGACCCTTTTCTTTCGAAATAATTATAGTAATGAGCAGGTCATCCTCACTGTTCAACAAGCCGCTTATCTTCGACGAGTTTTCCTGATTAATTCATCCCTCAGCGAACTATTTGGCGGCTCAGAGATTCCGCTTTTGAGTGCCGTCATGAATGATTGCTTTTGAGCTTTAATGAGAACGTGAAATTATACGGCATGCAGAAATCGTTATGAGCTAACACAAATTATGTAACACTAGAAAGTAACGAAATAAACATTAATGAATATTATTCATCCACATGATAAATTAACTAATTAGAACAAATAAATGAATAAATAGTACTTACACGCTAATGCATGAAATAATGTTAAAAATTATCGAAACTTAACTGAACCACTCTTAAATAACTGATGGGGGAGATGGACTTATTTTCCACTTTCCAGGCAACATTTTTCCAGTATTATCGTTGACTGATTCATAATTACATAATAACTCAAGAACGAGTTTATTGTGATTTAATCTTGGAATGTTGAAAAAAGCGAATAATTCCAAGCTTCTGTTGTACACAATTTTTAAAAATATTTTTCCCAATATTCTGCTTGTTCGTTTTCTACTTATATGAATTTTTAACAATTTCTTTGGCCTGAGATAATGTTTCTCACTAATATTATTTATCGAGGCAGTGCCTTTGTAAATAAATAGTTTTTCCATCGGTTTTTAAGCAGCTTTATCTGGGATATGAAATTGTCGGACAGGGAAAATGGCGAGACACCCTTTCGGCCAATTTAGATTAAAAATCTCTGATCGCCTACAATGTTCCTTGGCAGAATATAAGTTGCTCCTTACCTGGAACCTTACGTTACGTCTCTCTTTTTTTGTTCTCATACGAACCCCAAAGCTCATAGTGAATGTTAGAAATGTTTCGTTATATAGTGAAAGTACTCATTTAGATTCATAATTTAGAAACTTGAAATTTTGATTGAATTTTGGGTGGACGAAACGGGTATTTATATCTTTAGATGATGTGGTGCAATTCTGAGACGAGTTTGTTTCGTCCAGCGATGAATTTTCGGTCTCGCGATCGGAAATTAGGTCTTCGTCGTCTTTGTTCGCAATGTCGTCTACAGTTGATATTGTCATACGAGGACCTTAGACCCTTGCCGTTATAGGGCCAGAGGCTCCCTCCATATTTCGTCAGTTTTTCGGCATTATTAAGACGAACTTGTAATTTATAATTTCCTCTACGTTTTTCGGAATTATTAAGACGAACTTATAATTTATAATTTCCTCTCTGGTGAAGAGGTTTCTGTGGAAGCTGTCCGAATGATGTTTCTTAACAGAAGCAGGAGAAAATGTTCTGAAAAAGTGTCTCTTTGTTAAGAAGTTTTCACTACTTTTGAGCAATACCACTAAAATAATTGTTTACTCGTATATATATTGTAATGATTTAATATGTTATTTAGATATGGGTCTCTCATCAGAGTTTGCGTGGAGAAAGCAACAAGGAATTAAAATGGACGCTCATAATTTTGAAGCAAATTTACTCTTTTTTTATATTTATTCAAATATATCTGAATCTCCAAACTCCAACAACAAAGAACGAACTAATTTAATTTTGACAAAAACAAAAAGCATAAAAGATGCTACTCGTTCACCTTGGAGTTTAATACTCCGCATCTTCTCTGGCCCAAAACTAGACGCTTAAAATCACTTCACCATAATATAAAATATAAAAGGTTTCTACTAAACAATCTTTCGACTGTCCATCGGCTTAGCTTCAAACGAAATGATGCTTGGTATTTATAGCATTGTAGCGGGTTTGTCAGCTTTGCTACGGATTAGGCAACACAAACATATATATATATATATATATATATATATATATATATAAAGTATTTCTCATAAATATCTAACGAAAAAAAATTTTTTTCGTCTCGGCTCAATTGAATGAATTGTATGATTTTAGTTTATAATTATTTCACTGAATACTTTACGTGCCGAGTGAATGATAACAATATACAATATTTTATACGCGGAAATGGTTACATATTTCCATTTAGAAATCATAAACTTGCAATTATGTTATGTGATGTGCTCGCCGGAATCAGTCGGAGACGATGTTGCATTTGCATAGAATTTACTGGCATAATTTAAGAATAGAGAAGAATTATGTGACAGCAGGGTGAAAGAAATTTGAATTTCATAATATTTCAGACACTTCAAATAAATTTATATTTATGTACTATAGCGGAATCTGTAGGAAGATGAACGCTTCGGCGTTAATATGTGCGAATATTGAAAAATATATTTTAAAGTGAAGACTCAAGATTCAGAAAATTTACTGTCTTTATAGAAAATATATGACATGAAGAAATTGATATTATCTCACTTTTAAAGGGAAAAGTTTTTTATTTTTCCCCCATATGGGAGTAATGATTCTTGAAATTATTGTTCTAAAACTTTGAACAGAAGGATCTGTGCCATTATATATATATATATATATATATATATATATATAAAGTATCTCTTATTGCGTATTATTGAGAGTAATAAAAATTTAATTGACTTCTAAAATTTATTATTTCTACTAATCGTCGGCCAGTTATTCCAGACTTTTTTTTCTACAATATTATGAATTTGCATCGTGTCAATATCAGAGTGAAGTATTTTATATTATTTAGCGTTTCTATAGTGCTAAATATTTTCAAATTTTGGGAAAAACTTGTATTTCGCCTACAGAAGAAAAATGAATCCAGGATAATAACCCAATTATGTTACACCTTACAGACTGATCTCTGTGCTGGAAATCTCATAACTGTTTGACGAACTACTGCTTAAGAAAATGTGGCCAATAAAGGAAAATAATAACCTAATATCAGGTTCCAAGATTGAAGTCTTTCCCGGTGAAGTTGTTCAATAAATAGTTCTCAGAATTCACACGGGTTTTGCATATTTATATTTACACGCAAGGTTTCGACGACTGAAAGCTCTGTCATCTAGTCGAATTTCAGGTTTCCAATTCGGGTTCAGACAAAAGCACTCAAGTGCATATAATAACATACATTAATGAACGAGTACTGAAATAAAAGCACGTCTACTCCTGCAGTCTTCTTAGATGCTGCGCAAGATTTCGACGAATATATTAGAGATATTGTCATCATATAACACAGACTAAACGTGCACAAAATTTGACTATATCTTATTATTAAATAAACCATCAAAATATTTTCCGTCTTTAGTAATCGACAAACTTAGATGGAAAGAGCGGAATTCTATGACTATTGGATAATTGGAAGAAAGCAACTGAATTTCAATTAAATATTGAAACTGACGCGGCTCTGGTATTCAACCTGTACCTCTGACTCAAACTTTTCAGAATAAGGTGTTACGAAGCATATTGATTGACTCCTGTAAAAATCAAAATACCATATAGTGATTGAAAAATTATCCTGGGAAGATTGAAGCTAGGCCTCACTTCCATGTCGATCCAGAGGTCAGACAATTTCTAGAAAACCAGCAGCGTACCAGAAGAATTAAAATAACAGATAGTCTTGTGTAAAAGCAGAGAAGAATGCCTGAGTGACAGATTAGAAAAATCTAGAAAAAAATATTCTATGTACACATACAGTACATAGAATAAGATTTTTTGATACGAAAATAAATGGTTATCAAGATTAAAATAAATTAAAATTAAATGGCAGTCTGGCTGAAGCTATTAAATAAAATTACAAACTAAAATCTGTCAGTGACCTCAAAATCTGCAGAATGAGTCCGAACCTTTGTCAAGATTAAAAGCATCAATGGATTTCAAAAAGGAAAGTACGATAATATGAAATTAAATATTGCACAAATGATGGATGCGTACAGACCATAAATCGAGGATAAATTATTAGCGTGAAATCAACTCCCAACGGATGACATTGAGGACGAAATGGCAAGGTGACAGTAGGAAAAGCAGCTGAAAAAATAGTTTGATGTGAAAAATGTTTAGTATGGAATGATTGTTTAATATAATTCCACCAAACAATAAGATGCGGAGAATAAAAAAAACTACGTAAAAGGAAGAATAGTGTTGAAAGGAAAATATTGTAAGCCTTCAAGAAGCGTATAGACAGAATTTTTAATAAAAACCAGGCCAGAACAAGAAAATATCATCTGTTTGGAAATTAATTAATACGATAAGGATAACAATATCAGTAGCTCGTGAATAACTGTGGAAAAGTTGAATTTGAAGAAGAGGAAGTTCTTAATCAAGGTTCACAAATATTTTGATGCACCTGATGAAAATGGAATAAGTGATTAATTAAAATTGGCGATATGAAATATTGAGAAGAAATATGGTGAATAATCAATCTGAAACGATGTCAGAGGACCGGAATATTTCCATTATTCGTTCCATACACAAAAACGGAGATATTTTCCGATGCTTAATTTACAAAAAAAATCCCTATGGAACATTGGCTATAAAATTTTTGGTAACCTGTAATGTGAACGAATCGTCTCTCAGAAACATTACAAAATTACCAGTGCGACTAATTTCTCAGAAATTTTAATGAATTTAACATTTAAACAAGAGTATTGTTCAGTCGACCAAATATACTTATATAAAACCTTATAATTTAATAATTGTAATTTTTTTCACACCACACAAGTTAAGCTACAATTCAATGGCGGACGTCTGATGCAAATTCTGGTTAATAAATATTTCAAATTGTCCCGTTAAACATCGTTTAAGAAAATTTAATTCAAAATACTGAAACCAACCTCTGAGGAACTGTATTTACTAGTTAACATCTTTTTAAAGTCTATGCAGATGAAGTTATACAGTAAAAACGGTTCAGAAAATGCCACACACATAAAATGGATTCTCTTGAGAGAAAATATATTAAATATGCAAGAAATGCAGGTGAGAGAATGAAACTGCTCATAATACATATGGTTTAAATACCTGGGCCTCCTTGACTAAAAGAAGATATAGCTAGGATGTTCTTAAAAATAGAGCTCTGAAAAACCACGATATGAAAAATCTATAGTTATGATTGGGAGCCAGACATGGCCTTGTCAAAGAAGAATCTCATATTACTCGAAAGGACGATATCAAGACGCATCTATTGACCAATAAAGTATAATTGTTGGAGAATAAGAATGAGCAATGAACCGCAACATATTATATTTTATATTTATATTTAAGCTCAACATGAAGAGTGATTTCTCGGCATGAAGACAATGTTTCTAAAGTTTTTTTAATTTTTATACGAAGTCCCCTTGAAAATAAATACACTTCGTCCATCACTTAATAAGAGCCAATTGTTTTATTAAAACGTGACGTTTGAGCGAAGTTAATCTCCGCCTACATTATATATGCGATTTCTAAATTTCTCGCAACAAGCGCTAGTCTCATCTATGACTTCATCGTATGAAGTAAATATTCGTTGAGGAAGCATTCGGTTCTCTAACATAATATAATTATAACTCATTCACTTATGGAAGCAATTTGAATTTAGCATCAACTGAAGATCTAGTGCAAAATCGAGGGAACAAGAACTTTTTCCTGGCCCAAACATGGACGTGAATATTAAAAATTCGTGGCCGAACAGATTAAAAAAATTCTCTTCCACCGATGATTTCTTTTATTTACTGACACCACCGTTAAAAGAATTTAAATGGTAATACGAAAGTTGATCCAACAACACAAGCTTAAAATTGAGAGAAATTTTACTTAAACATATATATATATATATATTGAAAACCATCTAGTTCTGTCTTGGTGGTTGTGCAAAGTTTCGAAATATAGCCATTACTCAGATTATTTATTTCATATATATATATATATATATATATGTATATATGCATATAAAGTTATTGGCATTTATTAACATTCAGATTTATTACACAAAGAAGTTCCTGATATTGTTTTTTTGGGAATGTATAATGACTGAAGCCTGGTCTTCCTGCCACTTCAAGAATTGTTTAAGCAGTCGTTCTCGATCCGAGAAACAAATAACCGTCTTCTTTATCGTCGTGCAATGAAAATGGACAGTTAGTTGATCGTCCCAGTGAAAACTCCTCATCGCATATTACAATGAAAATAAATTTGTTTTCCTAGCAGAATGTAAGTTGATCCTTATCTGGACCTCCAGCACGACGAACTGCGTTGATTACGCTTCCGGAAAGATTTTTTAATTTTCCATTCGAGCACCATGAGCACATCGTTGAATATAAGAAACTGTTAAACTTCAGAATCAGTGTTAAGTAGTGTGCAAGTTTTGAATTTAGATTTCTAATTTATAAAACCAATATTTTGATTGGAACCAGCGAGGAGATTGACATTTTGATTGATGAAACGCACCGAAATACCTGTAGAAGATTTTACATTGAAACGGTTTTTGGAAAAGGGGTTTGTTTTGTCATGTGAAGAATCGTCGGTATGTGAGGTGACGCGCTCGGCCATCTGAAATATCAAGACGAATTTATAATTTTGAATTTCCTCCTTTGTGAAGACGGCTTTCTTCTGGGGGCTGAAAAGTTGTTTTAAATATAAACAGGAGCAAAAAGAAAGAAGCTTCGCAACATCGTCCTCGATTTGTTAAATAACACTACATAAATTCTGCATTTGCAAGAAAATTCCTGCAAAATTATTTCAAATGTGTGATTCGAACACGCAACCGTGAGTCTTGATTAAACAATATTCATCTCGAATATAAAAGCTGAAGAAAATCAGTGGTAATTCTGTCTATAATTATTTTCATAGATTGGGCTGAAATTTATCGTTGCGAAAATCCAGGCATTTCTGACCCGTGTTCCACATTTAAAATGTGAAAAAAATTCGTCTTCATTTCTTTTTTATATCACGGGTCGCTGCTTGTTTCAATATCGGATTGATCTGCGAGCTGCGTTCTTTGTGATTGCCCATCAGCAATTACAGAGTGACTGTGTATGTGGGTTGATTGTTGATGGCAGGTGTTCTAGATTCGTCCTTGTAATATCACCTGCCTTCGCCCTCCCGCTCCCAACCATGGCTTATTCTCATTGATGAAAGCCGAAGTGCAGGTGCTGGGGAAGACGACAGCTGTTCCTCAAATCACTGCTGAATCGGGCTAACGGCCTTCCTTTCTCGACACCAGGTTTACGACTGTTGCTGAATGGATGAGGCCTTAGATTCAAGTCACCTTCAAAGGAGCAGATGCTCGCAGTGTGAATGACGACCCCATAAAGTGTCTTCTTCATCTAAGACGCGCAAAGAAAGTCTTGGTTAAAGCTAATTTCGGAATTCTATAATGAAGCATGGTAATTTTTCCATAATTAAATAAATAATCTTAAAAGCTGATTAAAAAATGTTAACAGGAATTAATCATTATAATAAATAATCATAATTAAATTGTGTATTGCGGTTGAATGTAATATATTATAATTTAACGACTGGCAATAGGGTACAAGAACCGTTGTTGACACCGATGAGAAGAAAACAGAATATCCATTATCATTAATTAATATTCACTCTATCAAACGATGTCGATTGAACAGATGTGAAAATATTCGAATTTTGCATAATATAACTCACCGTTGCTTCTCGAAGAATTAAATTAACAATGTGGAATTAGTAATTTTTCTTTTGATATAATCAACGATCTCTGGTATATCGGTATAGTGGGGTCTCGCCAGCTGATTGTAATTAATAAGTTTGTCTTACCAGATGCTACTTTAAAATAAACACAATATATTAACACATTTATTTATTTATTTCACGCAAAAAAAAAGCTGTCCCCATCAAAGATATCCTAATAATTTTCCACTTCTCCCAAAGATACGCCTCGTAACCGCTGCATCTTATGTAATAAGTTTATTACAGAAGTTAATGTAATCGGGTTTCTTCAACATTACCTTCAATAAAATATTTGCGACATATTTTTAAAAATTATTTAATTTGTCAGGTATCGTTCAACTGAGCTTTAGCATTTAACAAATATGAAAATTCCCAATAATCCAATAATCAGAAATATGGAAACTGAAGACCATGTGAATAATTGTATAAAATACTTTATTTGCTCTCTCTCTCTCTCTCTCCCTGGTGTGCGTTGGAAAAAAATCGAAATTGAAACGATCATTCTAAATATTGAAGTATATTTAAAACTAGCACTTTTCTCTATTTCATAATCACTCACGCAACCTTATTACTTGTTATTACTTTATTCACATATATATTTTTTAATTTTACAACAATGATCATACTAATTTCTTTAAAAAAACAATCCCAAAGATCAAAGATTGGCGACTTTCCTGATGTAATTGTTGAATATGAAGTTCTCGGTTTTGACACGGGTTTAATAGATTCAAACGCGACGTTTCGACGACTATAAGCGCTGATTGGCTGTCGCAGCGGGATGATCAGTCGGCCAGCTGCCTCCTAAACTCAAGGCGAGGGGAAAGCTGCGAACCCAACAGCATACCCCTATGCCGCCATCGAAAGGGCGTGTTACAAGTACCAAATGCCCGACATACCTGATTCAAGTTTTTCTACAGTTTTCCCTGCATCACTTTTAGGTGAATTGCCGGGTAGGATCCTTAAACCACAGCCCGGGGACCCCTTGGATACCTTATTCTACTTTTCCGCATCCCCCCTTTCAAATCCATTCCTATGCTATTAAAGGGGAGTTGCCTAATGTGGATCACCCTCATGTAGCCTGTTGCCCTAAAAAAATGGTCCCGGCACTTCGCCTAGAAGATAACGACAGAGCTTTTAGTCGTCGAAATGTCGCAATTCCAAAGATGTAGTTCAACCACGCCAGAGATTACTCTCGGAATATGCTCTATGACAAAAAAGTATACAATTAAATCACTTCATCACAACTTTTTTTGGTAATGATTCCTCGTATTAGAAGGTATTCGTATGTGATCTAATTTAAAATATTTATGGAGAAATTTTACGAATCCTGGTCTGAAGTTCGATTTTTTACGATTTCCATTTAAATATTTCCTGACTCTCCTCACCATAACGAGTAAAGTACGAAACTGGTTTCTTTTACTTCAAGAGGTAAAAGTTAAAAATAACTATAAATAAATTTCGGAAAATATTTTAAATTGACAAATAATTTTTATAATGTTTATAAATAAATATATTTATTTATATTTGAAAATATAGGATTTATAATTTATTTCGTAATGCAAGGGAATGCAAATTACAGTTGTTAACATAACTTTCTTATGGCTAATTTATTCTGTAGCAATATTTGATACAATGTTAATATGGCTGAGAATTTAATCAATTAAATTTATGACGTGACCGTACGAAATAAATGTAGGCCTAAGCGTAGTTACGGAAGATTTAATTTTCGAATCACGTGTGTATTATAAAGGGAAAAAAATCATTCGTTAAGTTTGAACACAGCCTCATTCTATAAAAATATTTAAATAAATAAAACTATTTTAAGTAAACGATGAAATGTACATATTCTCTCAAATTGGTTCATAAGCATTTTATAATCCATTTTACGACCCGAAGTTTTCTGTATCTTTGAAATTCTGTTCCGTAGAGAGTATTATTGCTCGCTGTAGGGCACAGTGTTTAGAAAGACTGTCGCATCCTGTTTGCGGATATTGGCAGACCTCTGGCCGCCGTCTGTGACACCGCTTTATTGAAAGCACATCCACCACGACACAAAGGTGACAGCAATAATCGGGCTAGAATATTACGTCAGGCGGGTCTTTCACACGCTCCGGAATCACAGCTTGCGTCACTTTTTCTCTCTGGGATTATTTCAAAGCACCAAGAGTGTTTTAATTACACAGCTTTAACTGCGGAAATATCGATACTTCTAGATTATTCATACAGCCAAATCGTTACCGTACATAAGCGTGCCCAGTCCACAATTCGGTGACTTAAAAGAATTAGGAAATTTTTTGTAAGCCTGAAAATCTGATTATTTGGATGGGGGCGATATATAATATTTGGAAGATAAATAGGAGATAAATGTTAAGCACCCAGGGTCGCAGTCGTTGGGCATACGGTAAGAGCTGTCATCGGAAGAACGTGAGACAAGTAGCAATAGCCCGACCTACGAATATTTTTAATATATCATTAAATAAATCTGGGAAAATATAATTTTACATAAACTTTTATTTTACGTATAAGACCATTTTCAAATACATAATCTTTATACAATGTTAATCCCGGCTAGCATTTGTTTATTAATTATAAATATATAAGCATAAATTGCCAAGAGTCTCGTTCTTCTGCCGTGAGTATGTTTTTAAGTAACCTAACATTGAGCACGATTTTTTAATGTTTTTCCACCGACACACGAAGTTCTCATGCAAATTTTTGTGAATGTGCAGGTTGGATCATCGTCTGACGTCACGTCACGTCCATGTATTGGATATTAAAATTTAAAAAAATATTAGCAATATGTCGACATTAATATGTTGTCGATTAAATTAGTCCACAAATGAATTACCTATGAGCTATTTTTAAATACTCCAACCACAGTTACGTACATCAGCTATCAGCTAAATTAATTAATTATTTAGTTTTTTGAATTCCATTGTAATTAATTTTATCGTGTTAAATATTCATATTAATCGCTAATATTAAATATCTATAATTTTTATAGATTCAGTAATATACTTTATCTGAATATTTCATTCATAAAGGCACACCAATGTCTTCTTGCAGAAGAACCTTTTCCCAGATGTTAACAATCAATCTGCCACTGTTTTATTTATACATAGTTTCACCATTCGCTCATTCTTTGCTTTACATCAAGCTTCTGCGATATTTAATAAGAAATCAATTCTCAAAACCAACTTAACATTTCACCTGTTCATCCAATTCAACAGTTTATTTACTATAACAAAATTTTTCGTATCGTACACTAGTATAAATTATTTAAAATTTATTAGTAATAATGCTAACTTCGCGTACCGCGTTCCTTGCTCCAAAGGCTATGAACATCAGAGACAAATTACAAGCAACAAAATTTTACTGACCACTTAAATTTTTTAAAAAAATTTAAATAATTAAATAGTGGTCACATTTTACCAGCATCATTTAAAGACGAATGCCTGGTAGGATCCTTAAAAGTATAGCCACACGGCCCCAGTTACTATTGGCTGACTTGCTTCTTGTACTGTTCTTTTCTATTAGTAATTTTTATAGGAACTACGATGCAGATTTAATTATATCCTCGGAAGTGATGTTTAATTGGCCAATTATTTAATTTGCAGAAATGTCGATGAACCTGATTGGGCAGCCGTTGACAAATGTGTACAAGAGGGGGGAGAGGACGAGCATGTGATCGGTCAGGGATACGATGGAAGATGCAACTAGACAAGAGTAGTAATAATTCTTTCTAAGCCACAGGTTCGCGTGAGCAGCTTCGGTGGATGGTGCGAGATACAACGGAGGCTGGTCTTCTGATTACTCCAAGCTTGGGGGCGGCACTGCGACGCGACATGCACGAGGGGCGGCAGCTGTAGTACTCGGCGAACGGCGAGAGACTTATTGTTCTTATAGAGACATAAAACCCAAATACCCGGCGAAAAAGAATCACATTTATTTTTACTGTTTAACGAAGCCGGAATTAAAATTTTTGAATTACGTTAATTGATGTAGTATTGTAATTTCATGTTTATAACGTTAAAAAATCATTGCTTTTAAAGTCTGAATTAATTGTTCATCGTTTTTTGTAATGAATTAATTGGTTCATTAGAAAATTCTCTAATTAATTAATAATAAAATATCCGTCGTTTCATACTAATGCCATGTAATTAATTTATTTGCACTAATGGAATCTAAAGTCAAGGATAAGAAACGATTGGACCAGAATATAACAAGATGGGGCCTGAGTCTGAATGAAAAAAATAAATGAAAACGACATGTGTCAAAGAGAGAACAGTTGCTTTAATGAACGGAGCGACGTGGACAGCGTCGTGATAATGGAGTTCTCTACCGTAGATAATCGGCCGATGTGGAGAGTTTCTCCTCAGCTTTTGTGGGGAGTTGAGCGACCTTTGCTCCTTCGGCCATTCACCGCGGAGCAGTAATGAACCCTGTTGGTCTCATTAATTATTACCCTGCCTTCCCTGCCAAGGTGCGTGCCGTGGCGAATATCAGACACATCATAAACACCGTTCAAAAATTAACAACCCCTGCGAAATGTAGGCGAGGCTCTTAAACGCGTGCAAAAAGGTGGCACAGAATTGATTCTAAATAAATTTGAAACGAAAATTAGTGAATTATGATACGAAATTGCAGTCTACTCCATCCATAAATTACATTTTTTAAATTATTTTAATCTTGTACCTTTAGTTTAACTCTCATGTGGTTCATTCTGTTTCTTACAGCTTACCTATAATGTTTCTTCTGCAATGTAATATTACGTTTCATGAATTAAGAGATACGAAACTGATTAATTTGTTGGATTATTATGAAACGGTTGGAAAAATTTAGAAGGGTTTTTAGCAATATCTACTGTAATTTTGTGTCAAAATACATAATTTAATAAGATAATATAATTTTCGTTTTTATACGGACTAATTTCAACGTCTTGGAATTTTGTTCACTTACTGAAATATACTGAACGATCATTTAAAACCTTTAAGGTTTAAAATTTAAAATTAAGACTGTCAACAGTACGCCTAAGTTGCAACAAAATAACGCATTAAATGAAAATAAGTTTATGCTGGGATTAACGCGTATCATACCAAGAGAAAATAGATACCAAATCTTTGTGAGAAATGGACGATTAGAAAGATAATTATATTTTATTTAATTGATTACGCTGCTCGTGTCTTAAGCTTTTCGTCGTTCGTTTAATTCTTTTTTAAGATGTAGCAAACATAAATACATCTGAATTTTGTTACTATCATCATTAAAATAAATTTCACTTCAGTCTAAATCAAACAAAGCACGTCATTTCCTAAAAATGCAATATAGTTTGTCTTCGTTTTAATAGGTTGTTTATTTATTTAAAAATTGTTATAGAATTGGCTGAAACAACGAATGAAACATTCAAATATGTTTCACATGACATGGTTGTAAACGAATGATTTTTTTTTCATTACACCAGAGCTTCAAACAATAATTTTTTCCAATACTGTACAAAAATAACGCACATACGAAATTTTTAAGCATATTGGGAAATTTACTAATTTTTATTGGTTGATATTTTTAATATTCATTATCAAATTTTTGCTTGTCAATATTAATCCGTCAGCTATATAAATCAAGAATATCAGAATATTTGAATTTTTTTTCTTAAAAATACTTAAAAAATAAGTAGTGTTAATACCGATTAATATGTAAAAAAAAAGTTGTAGTAAACATGTGCTGCATATAGAATTATATAAACGTTTTGGTAGTAAGATTATTTTCGGAAGGACGAATTAAATTTATTTTCTCTAAGCAGTTTAATTTTAAATTGATCTTCGTTATTACTGAAAAATTTTGTATTTCCGCTAACGGGATATAAAATGTTTTTATCAAATATTATTCAGAAATAATTTTACCTTCGGTTACATTTGGGATGTACGGGCTGATGGCAATGCTGTGCAATGCGTAATATATGTAATATATGCGACTAGAGGTGCATGTTTGGGAGGAGCTATCAGGGGAATCCCCGAGCACTGACAGGTACGTCGGGATTCCATTCGCCAGGAATTTATATGAGAGCGAGCACCACGTTTCAATAAACTGAGAGAATGTCACGGATGAACAGGGTGGGAGTGAGCATCTCAGGGACGTATATATGTATCAACTTCGGATTGGAAATTTGTTTCTCTGCATCGGTGGAGATCGTCACGGTGTATCACACCGCGTTCAGCTCGCTGTAATACGAGTTTCGAGAATTTACTCAAATTCGATAAAGCACAGTTTTATAAACGTTATTTATTTACAGAGAAATTATATCAGACAATGCATTATTAAATAGAATATTTATACAATTTGATCGAAATGATTTTTTTCCTAGTGTATATACATATAATAGACTGCTAAAAATTATGGTAAATTAATTACTCTAGGAACCTCAAAGGTATAGAACGAGATCCCAAATGTCTACAATGATCGGTAGTTATTCTATATATTTTATAGATTTTTCTGAAGAACAGGAACTTTTAACCTATGTTGGCATATAGTAACTAAAACCTAACATAAAACATTAATATAGGATTTGCAATGTTTAAAATATTTATGAAAACAATCTGCACAAATAAAAAAACTTAGTGCCTTATGTAACAAATTTTAAACATGAAAATATACAGCCCTAAGTATTTTAAGAATCTTGATTTCATTTTACGAGGTACAAATAGCTCGAGGTAAATTTTTATTGTACTGGAAGTGACGTGTAGTAATTTTGTGTCGGATAAAAATTACCGGAGACTTTTCGGTATTCTAATGTTAATAACTTTCAAGTCATCAGTAATTTAATATAATAAATATTTTTCTGAAGAACAGGAACTTTCGGTCTTTGTTGACATATAGTAACTAAAACCTAACATAAAATATTAATTTACAATTTGTAATATTTGAAATTTTATTTCGTACACCTAGATCGTTACGTGTATTGCCGTGTTACTCCTTGATTTATCTTACACTGATAAATAATTTATATTCGTACAACACTGCTTTGTTTTCTGTAAAAAGTCTAACTCCGGCCATATGACCTATGGATAACTCTTGTTTTACAATTTTTAACGTAAATTTTATATTATAAGTTCATTATGTATATCTAAGATTTTAATTATTTTCGTATTTATTTAACAAACCGTATAGCGTCCAAATTTATAAAAACCCTTTTCACATTACACTACATTTATGTACAACTCCAGTTATCGGTATAGTTTAATTTTTTTTTCAAAATATATTGTATTGTTAGAAAAATGTTTAATTAAATATGTACTACTATGGTAATATATACAGTTACATTTTCAGAAAAATTCACCAAAATGTTTTTACATCTTATTCTTTTCGAAACCATTTGTTTAATTTACATTGTTTAACAATAATCTCTTAATTCATTTTTGTATATTATATTTAATTTTAATATTCTAATATTCTAATATTAGTGTGTCCTATTAATTGTAATCAGACATCATAAAAAGCCCCAATTTCCGTATTTATATTAGATTATATATATATTAAATTATTGATGGCTTGAAAGTGGTTGTTATTAATATTGGAGTTAATATTGTTTAACTATTCTTTATTTTGACACTGAAATTTTCAGTTTTATAGGATGAGCATTGTGTATTAATTTTCTCATACGTGCCATAGGCTGATCGAATTTCATATTCGTCTTTCACTTTCATAATTCCACTATCAAAATTTTCACAATCTGAAAGTCGATAAAATTTATTTTAGTGTTGTTGTTTATTATTATAAAAATTAAATTGAAAATTAATCTATCTTATATGAATAATATAAATATAATGGCCATAAGTGAGAATTTGTCAATTAAAATTTATTACAATTTATTACAACAGGAAAAAGTATCCTCACACTGTTCAGCGGCTTTTACAGTTGTATCTAAAATAAATATAGTGAAGAAGAAATTTATTTTTTTGGAAGTAAACTATTGTCTCTCTCATATCTATTTTAGATGCAACTGAAGAGGCCGTTGAACATAGGGATGAAGCGTTTTTTCTATTGCCATAAATATAAATTTTAATGAATTTATGACTGATGGCCAGGAAACATGAATTATATTGAATATTATAATATTTACGTCTAATTTAATAGCGTTTGAAATTGAAGCTGCATTAAAATACGTCTTGGAGGAGCCAAAACAACTCTAACCAAGAAATGATACATGTTTAATAGGATGGCCAGATGAGAAAATATCTTTTATAATCACACTTGTTACCGGAATATTTTTTATTTATTCCAAATAATTTCATTAATAACGTATTTATATTTTTAATTATATAGTATAATTTTTATAAATTGTCTACGATCTAAGCCTTTTGGTTCTACGTGAAAAAAATAATTCCCTTTATTATTTCCCGTTAATATTAGTACAATTTTGCCTTTCAAGAGCAAACACATTTTTTATTTTATATATTTCACTTGTAAAATTATTTCATTGAAGGTGAGGACATGCGAATAGTCATTTAAATAATTTGCACTTCATAAATTGTTCAATTAGTGACACTCAAATTGAATTACTTCTAAACATCTCGAGTCATACATATTTATAGCTGGATTGACCTTTGCACACTGTAAAAAAGCATATTTGCTTTTTGTTTTACTTACTTTAAACACTTTTTTTCAGTGATTACGTTGCATATGATTTAATGTAGAGGAGAAAATTATGTCAAAACTATATATGAAAAATCATAAGAGTTACAACAACATACGAAGTAGCACATTATTGCGATAAGTTCTGAAGCGAAACGGAGGCCACCCGCTATAGTTCGGCACAAGAGGTTAAATTCACTCATATTTTATACACAAAACTTTGTGTTTACACCGTAATGACAGCGGAAATATGGCGGCAGAAAACGCGGGGTTATTTTCTCCTCCACACATCAGAGCACATGGGGCAGTTTTGGGAAATTTATAGCGGAGACTTCGCCTCCTTTTTCCCTTGGAAATGGCCCAGTTACTGGTTCCTTTTTGAATAAGTTGCGTCTCCTGGGCTGTTCGGTTTGAATGGCCACATCCTCTTCAAGAGAAACGGTAGCTGCTATAATGGACTGCGTAAAGAATGGATCCCTTTTCATGTTTTATTTAACGAAATCTGCATCCAGGCGAGAGAGGGCAAGATTCACTTCAGACGACGAATATGTAATGGAATATGAATTTATTACGTGTACCTCTTACTTCGATGGAGGATTAAATAAGAAATATAAGAATATGAACCGCAATTATGAATGTAAACTTCTCAGGATGAACCTAATTTAGTGATTATATTAGTCTAAATTTAAGACTTTTTTGCAAGACAGAGGTGATTGAAAACTTTACTGATTAACTTCAAATACAATGTTAAATACATATCAGTAAGTACACAGATAACTATATTTTTCATATGTATGAGTAGCTTTCATTCGGCTATTCCAAATCTACAGTTTAAATAATGTTACACTTTTGAATTTTTATAAATAATTCAGTTTATTATTTTTAATCACTTTAATGGTTTTAATATATTATAATTTAATATATATAATATATTATAATTCCTACAAAGAAGCAAAAAATTATTTTCTAGTAAATCTTAGTGGAGCCTAAAATAGTTATGAAAATTTTAATATTGCAATAAATAAATAAATAGGCCAAAGCCAGTTTAAATATAATTTTTTTATTGATTTATGGTCGCGTGAACCTGAAATATAATTTATAAAATAGATAAAAATTAAAATACACAACGTTTCGAATTAATTTAGCAATTTATCAGGTGTACATTAAAGCTGTAGTTAATATGATTGTAAAATTTAAAGAAAATATATTTGAAAGTGTGAAATAAAAAACTGAAAATATTAAATAAATTTTAATATTTAAAACAATAAAATTAAAATATTTAAAAATGTAAAATTGAAAGAAAGTATATAATTTATAATATAACAACTTTAATGTACACGTGATGACGTTCTAAATTAAAGACGAACGATGTGTGATTATATTTTCATCAATTGATACATGAATCTGACTCATGAGCAATTTATTTACTGAAATCTCAAAATGATTATTTATGATATTGAAAATGTTGAAGAGTTGTTACGGTTTTCTCGTAAACACATTAACCACGATTAACTGGGCCTGTCAATACAACATTTGAACTCATCCTAGCGAAACATAGATAGAAAAAAAATAAGAACGTTTCATTTTGAAACATCTGCTCCTCAGTGATGGAAGAGGATGTGGCTTTGTATAGGATTTTTAAGGGTCGATAAGACGAAGGAGGGGCCGGTCCGATAAACAGATTAAATCTGACAACCGAAGAAAGAGAAGTCTGGTCTGATGCAACTGTTTTCAGAGACAGATAAGGGAAGAAATGTTTTGAAAATTACATGTAGCGACTAAGTGTCAAAGAAACATTAAGGAGAATAAAATTGTGTTTTACTTATTGGAAAATAAAGAGTCCGACTTTTGATATTTACCATAATTCTGTTTGCGAGCTTTCCATTGGGATGTTTTTGACCGAAAAAAAAAATACCAATGAAGTTTCAACTGTATAATTTCTATTCGCTACGAATGTAAATACTGGAGATTTATAGTACAACAATTCAGGCTAGTTATGCTATTCAAACCTCACAATTCCATCCGAGCTTCATCACCCCTACTCACTGCTTCCGAATCTTAATTAATTTTAATTAAAATTGAGATTTGTTTTTATATTATATTGACAAAAATTAAAATTGAATATTTTGGCTTCTCTAACTTGATTTTTATAAAGAAGTTATTTTGTCTCTTTTCACTCTGCTGCTGTTAAAAGAGAATCAAATTAGGTAACAGTAAATAAACATTTTTTGTTACTTCAGCTCAAATAAAATAAAAGTTTTTTCTTGTAGTATTTTCTTTTATTAGTATTATTTATTTATTTACTAAAATAACACTGGTGAACTTTTCTCATATTTCTCATATTCTCTGAAGGACCCTACCAGCACCATTGTTTGTCTGACATTCCCTCGTTATAATAGACAAAGGAAATTCAGAAAATTTACATCTAAATTATTAAACTGCGGTTGGTATGGCTAACCGTAGTTGAGACTCCAAATCAATTTCATCGCTTTTCTGTGATCTCCAGGATCCTCTAGGCGTGTCCATGAAACTACATCTCCTGTCAATAACACGCACATAGCGGCGGAGCCTGAGGACACAAAATGGATTTTCCCTGCTCGATGCGATTAAACTAAATTACATTATTAATAGCGCTGCAATGTTACACAGAATCAGCGCCTCTCGCTATTCGCGCGATGAACTTCCACCGTGGAAAGAGAGGTGTAAATGTTGACTAAAAAAAGTGCATTATTGTCTACAACACGTGTATATTATGTTAACTTTTGAATTACAGACTGGTTGAAGATGAAATCCGTTCTGTTTGATCGTTCTGTGTGTTCAATATCTTTCATTAAAATTTACACACACACACACACACACACACACATATATATATATATATATATATATATATATATATATATACATTGTAATACCCAGTTAATAAGGACATAAATTTTGTTCGTATTTCATCAGATTTGTTTACCAACTCAGACTGGGGATTCTTGAGTGGTTTGTATAGAAAAAAGATAATAAAATTATGGATAAGTGGCTCTTAGAGAAGGGGAGTACTATAATTGGACGTTTAGCGGCTCTTAGAGCTAATGGTTTTGACAGACATCTATCTGCCTAAAGGCATAATGATAGAAGTTTGGTGGACATCCAATTATATTAAAAGGAAATGTTTATTTTAATTGTATTGAGGGGCTCTCGGAGCGTGAGAAAGCCAACAGTTGGTGTTTGTTTGGCGAACGTGGAAACTCAAAAACTGTAAAAACAAGGGAATATTCTGGAGAGGGGGAAGCAGATAAAAGGGAGTCGGACTGGAGACCTAAAAGGGAGTTGGACAGGAGACCTCAAAGGAGCTGGACGTGATGGTGGTGCCAGGATCTGAACGAGAAAGACATAGGAGTTGAAATGTAGACCGCAAAGGAGGAGGACTTGGAGGTGGCGATAAATATTCGGTCAAATTGAATGGTGGCCGTGCTTAAAAATAAAATAAACCTTTTAGTCCATGCAAGCAGTCAGGAGCCGGGATATATATATACGCTGCATATATATATATATATATATATATATATATATATATATATAAAAGGATAAAGTGTACGTGTCTGTGAAGCGTGTGTAAAAGTCTCTGCACAGAAGGGCATTGTAGAGTAAAGAGCATTCCTGAAAACCCCAAATAAAATTGTAAGTAGACATTCAGTAATAAATGATGGAAATTGCTAACTAAGGCTAATGAGTCAGATTTTGTTTCATTTCGTTTTCATTTTATTTTAACTGCATTGTTTAAATTGTAAATTTTGTGTTCCGTTTCCTTATCAACCCAGTAAAGACCCTGGGTACAGAGTCTGATTTATAAAATATAACTAGATTATTAGTGTAATTTAATTGTCGAGGTAAAAGGATATAAAAAAATATACAGATATTTTCTTGAGTTGTATTCTAGATTAATAAAATTGTTTTGTTTATAAAATTTAATAAGTTGTTTAATTTAAATTCCTATAATCTTAATTATCTATAGTTTGGGCATTCAATGGGAGCAAATTAATTAATTTCCAACTTTCAAAATAAAATTAAAAAAATAATTATCAAAAAGAGGGGTATTACAATATATATATTATTAAATGAACTATTGCAGAAGAGGATTTATAGCCCTGTAACGGTTCCGAGACCCAACTCGTACAATATTCTTGGCTTAATTAATTAAATTCTTCAGCTAAAATTTTATTTTGTAGACTTTATGAAGCCGCAACACTGTTTTTAATGCTCTGGATATTAACGGTTTATTCGTTCAGCGACATTCCAACGGAAATTATCCGTATAGAGTCAGGTATCATAATTTAAACGTTAAAATCTTCCTCCCTAATTTGTTAACATTTTCATGCAAAATTCTTGGAATTTGAGTTCGAGATTCTGAGAAAATCCTGAAAGACCCTTTTTACTGGAATTAAATACAGTTACTCAGTTAAATGCACAATTATTACATTCATGAAATCGTTGTGTAGTATTTGGGGAACGATAACTAGAAAGTAATCGTCAAACAGGTCAACAACAAAAAATTCTGTGAATTTAACGTCAATTTTCCTCGCCGAAATAAGAGTACACAGCTCTCTGAGTCGTTGGAGTTTTTATCGGGTATTCTATTATCTCGAGGGCTTGACTAGAAGAGGAAAGGAATTGCACCAAAGCGAAAGAGCAAAATGAGGGGGAATGAGAGGATGGTCGGATTATAGAGATTATGTGAAGCTGTAACTATGATGTTATGGTGACAAGAATTTATAGTCAGAGACCCAATTTTAATTTTGTCATAATTTAATACTCGTTTTTTTTGTTACTTTTTAGGGTAACAGGCTACATGAGGTTAATCCACATGGTGGCAACTCCCCTGTAATAGCATTGGAAGGGATTTGAAAGGGGAGATGCGGAAGGGTAGAGGAAGGTAGCCAAGGGTTAACAAGGGCCCCCGGGCTGTAGTTTAAGGATCCTACCCGGCATTCGCCTAAAAGTGGTGCAGGACAAACCGTAGAAAACCTGCATTAGGTAGGTCGGGCATTTGGTACTCGTCCCACGCCCTTCCGATAGCTTCAGAGGAGTTTTCTCTGAGGACGCAGCATTTCCTTATCCGTGCCTCGACCAGTTTAGGAGGCAGCTGGACGACTGTTCCAATGAGAACAGTGGACAACTCTTACCGTACGTCCAAGGTCTGGGACCCCGGAACATACACCTCTCAAAAGTGACCGAGGTGCCTCGGATTGTGGGAACCTTAGTTCAAAAACGGAGAGAGGAAAGGTAACCCTCTCCATCTCTCCAGAGAACAACTCTCACATGCGTATCTCGATTCAATTTAATGCTTGTGTTTATGTTTCTATAATTACGCTCTATAATGTGATTTCAGAAGAGAGATCCAATAATAAGCTGTAACCTCCACTGGCATTTCCTTACTAATCAACTATTGTATTTTGACTATTTTGTGTGGTGAAGTAATAAAACCGTGGAGATTCCAAACTGGAAATCGAGGCTTTTTGATGTGGTGAGCGATTTGCGGTTTATACAGACATCGCAGACAAAGAAACTCCCAAGTAGTGAAGAGGAAACGCGAACATTCAAAGAATAGTTGCATGAAGCCACCAGCGACGAGGCAAACAAAGGGTAGAATACATTTTTTGTACCTACAGATACACACGCAGGAATGTCTGTATGAATCTTCAGAGACGCAAGAAACTGGTAAAAATTGCGAAAGTTGTTGGATTCAAACTTTTTTCTGTATTCCGGCCTGACATTTTTTTACGATGTAGAGAATTACAGAGAATTGTCCCCTTAAGACGTGTTATGCGGATACAGTCTGCTTATAATTATATTAAATTACCCCCAGGTACAGTTAAATGAAGTATAAATGGTTGCATATTTCAACTGAACCTCTTTTTTTCGGTTTGATCATTTTTCGTTGACCGACGTGATACTGAAAAAAAACTTACATTTTTCACCTCAACTAATTTAATGTAGTAATTAGTAATTAAGGCATTGTTCTAATTGAGAAGTTGAATTGTAGAGGACTCATTATTGGTGGCTATAGCGGACGCCGCAACAAACCGGCAATGCAAAGAAAGTATTGTTGATCGGTCGAGAAGGTTTTACGCGCTCAAAATTTACGAAACGAACGAACAGTCAGGCAATGAACGGCGAGGTGTAAAGACCACAAAATTCTAATACACGAAAAGTTGAACGATTTAGTCAGTCAGCAGCGAGAATGAAAAAGGTCTAATTTAAAGAACGAGAGAATGTGTTCCTGTAATATGTGCGCTGTTATATCAAATTGCAGAAACTAAATCAATCTTCAGTCAACAGACAAAACCAGTGAGTGGCATTTTCAACAAAAAATCCACGAGACCTACAAATTCAGGTTGCAGTAAACGATCGAGAATCGACAAAGTTATTTTAAACCAACTAACAAACTACGCTAATTAGAGTCTGTGAACATTTAGAGTCTGTGAGAACTTAGAATCAGTGATATCCCCAAAATTGAGCACGAAAATTTAAAATGAGACCTGGGCTTCCGTAAGTAGAAAGAAAACTTTAAAATCATTGTAAACCACGTTTAGAAGATAAACGTCAGATCGTTCTTTAATTATCGATAAAATGAGATCTTTAATTATTTAGATCATTCTTTAATTTATTGATAAAATGAAATAGTTTAAACTCAATCTTTTAGCATTATTCCTTCAGCAACAAATTTCGTCTATGTTCAGACGCATTGATTCCCATATAAAGTAAATGTAATTTTTGTGATTTTGTTTATATAAATTTTGCCATTATCAAACCCAGTTCAAGACCCTGAGATCCCAAATATTTTGCATTTTGAATACCTGTTTTAAAATTATTAATAAATCTTGTTTAATAGTTTTCACGTAATAGTTCTTTTCATTTAAAAACGCCACATAATTCACATCTTGAATTATTGAAAAAGATGACATAAATATAAGTTATAAATTAATACATTATATTGGCATGTAATGTAGTTTGTGAGTTTGTTGTGAACTACAACTTGTTCTGATGTGTTATCCACTTTCTGTCCTCTGTGATTGTCCAGTGTCCAACTTTGCTTCTTCTTTCAGACTCAAAAATTACGGCGTAGTAGTTTGGCAGCACGAGGGCATAGAATTAATATATTTCCAGCACTGCGGAGAAGCGGCTGCATTTTGATGCCGTGTTTTGCAGACAGACGAGCGTGGGTGGTCTAATTGACAGGCAACACGGTCCGGGCATTAAGCCGTCCATCGAAAAGTCGCAACAGGTACGGACTCAAATGTGAACTAACGACCTATTTCAGGGGCTGCATGAATAGGGAAAGGCTTAGCTCTCGTAATTGCAGCTCAACTTACGGCAAGCAAAAATATTCCAGAGGGTGTTTCAGTGCGCGTATCTAGATTCAAATTATTCGACGAAGTCAGCGAATTTTTAGCTCACATTTTGACTGTTAGAAATATAACTCTATATAAATAAAAATATAGGGAAATTAGACTCAAACGACATGTCAGAACCTAACTCAAATACATACAAATACGAATCAAATATTTTGTAATGAACATGTAACGCTAATATAATATAGAACAATTAGAATTTTAAATTAATTTCCTACAAAATTTTATTTACTTTTTGAGTATTATCGGTTACGCATTGTTTGACCATCAATAATGGCAAATGTAGCATTGATGCCTTGGCGCCACGTAGAAATCCTTACGGTGTCTGAAACAGACAGATATTTGAATATACAAAAAAATATTAATTACGATCGATATATATGTAAAATATATTTCTTAGGAACTAGAATACAATACCAGTGTTGTTGAATTTTGAGCATTAGTAATATTTATTGGCAAGTTTTAGTCGTAGCGCCTAGTTCGTCTCCATATAATTAACATTATATTTATAAGCTTCAGGTTCTTCATATCTGCGAAACCAGCGGCGTTTGTTGCTGACTTGGGGATGTCAATTTGCAACACATGAGAAATTTTAATCGCACGAAACTTCTCTGCTGAATAGATCTTCACAGGAACAGGGAGGATTTCGTTTGATGGAGCATGAATATATACATTAGTCATTTTTTTGGAAATAATATATTGTAATAAACAGATTAAAATGGCGTCTAAATAAAATAAAAGATTATTAAAGGTGAACAATTAATCAAAATTTATTAAAATTACAATAATATAATATAAAATAATTACACAATAATATTTAAAATCTCAGGGTCTTTACTGGGTTTGATAAATGGGTGACTTGAATTTAAATTATCTAACAACACAATTGAAGAAAAGAAATAATTGAAGCAAAGAAAATAATTGAAGAAAAGAAAATAATTGAAGAACGATCTGACGTATCTTAAAGAAATGGTTTACAAATAAATTTAGAGTTCTTTTACTTACGGCCGACCAGGTCTCAATTTTGGGGTTTTCTGTGCACACGTTTTTGGGGATATCACTGAATTTAAATTGGTTACAAAACACTTGTCGAAACTTTTGGGTCTCTCTTCTGGAAACTGGAACCTGCAACTCCTTCCGGATTAATGGTTAGATGGATTGTTACGATTTATTAGGTTACTGCTTGTAGCTGTACAATGGATTTTACAGTCCAAAACTTTCTTACTCAATTTAACTTGTAACCTTTCCGGCTAGACCTATCTGTCTGCCAGGCTGCTCGCCGTCCGACTGTATTACTTTTGTAAAATTAGACTTTGCTGGTCTTTATGCCTCGCCGTTCATTGCCCGACTGTGTCTGTTCGTCTCGTAGAATTTGTACTGCGTACGTCTCAACAATGGTTCTATTGACTCGCCGCCCGCTTTGTCGCGGTGTATGCTTTATATAGTCTAATAATGAGTCCTTTACTTTGCAATTATAACAATGGATTAATTACTAATTACTACAATATGTATATGTTTAATAGATTAGTTAATTATTTTTCGCGTGAGTGGAGTGACGTCAGAATTGACGTCATATCAAGTTTGAACAATGTTAGTTGTTTTTTTATAGAGAGAGAAATTTTCTTCTTCTTCGGCTTTCCCCCCTTTTATAGGTTTGCCGTCTTCAATTTTCATTTCCGTCTGTCGTTCCAATCTCCCTCTTCCAAATTCCTATCCTCCATTATGGTTTTCACATGGGTTTTCCACTTTAATCTGGGTCTACCCCGTTTATTTTTTTTCCCAGGAGGTGACTATTGGTATATTTCTTTCGGCCATCTTCCATTTTCCAATCTTTGTACGTGACCATACCATTTAAGGGTTTGATTTTCAATCCTTTTAACGACAGACGTGGTCACGTTCATTTCTTTCCAAAGGAGTTCACTTCTAATTTTATCCTGTCTTGTTTTCTGAAGACTTCTCCTCAGATAATCGAATTCTACTGTTCTAATTTTGTTCTTTTGTAATTCTGTCAGGGGCCAAGTTTCACTTCCATAACATAGAATGTTCTGTATTATGCTCTTATAAATTTTGATTTTTGTTTCATTTGTTAAATTTTTATTCCACATTATTCCGTGTAAAATCTCGGTAGCATTCTTTGCCATTGCAATTTTATTTTCTACATCTCTTTCACATGTTCCTACATTTGTAATTATTGACCCCAAGTATTTAAAAAAATTAACATTTATTTTTATTTTTCCTGTTTCGAGTGTTATGTCTTCTACATCTTTTCCGAAACACATGTATTCGGTCTTCTGTAATGTTCATAGTTTTAAAGTGTGTTAAATAAATAGTGTTGGTAAGAAAGAGATATAGTGATATTTTATTGTATTATATCATTACAGTATAATCAATTAGCTAGTTAAATTTGCCAATTAGAGATTTATTAAAAAAAAAACTTTGAAGCACGGAAAGGCAGTGTCGGTCCACGCATGGACTGATCTATTTGCGTTATAGTGTTAATCGAGTCCCGCCAGGCAGGTGTCACCTCCGTGGAGACCTAATTTCCTGCCACAGGGAATCCCCGACGTCGAGGCGCGACAGTCAAGTCTGCTCTAATTACATTATATCTTGCGCTATATAAAAAAAACATGTTCTCCGTGATGTGATTATATTAAAAAAAAGTTTCCGCACGACAGACACGAAAATAATTTGCCACGGAATTGACGGTTAATTTGTCATATCTGAACCACTAGTTTTATATGTTGCGGTTGACGACAGGTTGGAAAATAATTGTTGGCAACTGAGCCTCGAAGACGGCCGATACATCGTCACGTATATTTGTAAGCAAGGTTGTATTTGATGTTTTATTTGTGTATTCAAATATTTGGAACATAAACACAGTAATTCAATAATTTGCGCTTTTGTATACATGATTATTGAAAGTGGCTGGGCACATGAGAAATAACCGAAACTAAGTGCAATTAGTGTACCGGACAAAAATTCCGTTGTGGCACGAATTAATGTATACTGAAAGAATAAATTATAACAACAAATAAAAGATTTTATATATGTTGCAACTGAGGTAAAATAGCATCCATTAATTAACAAATATAATTTAAAACCACTCGTTAGAAAATTACTATAATATTTGTTTAAAAAAGAACATGTATTTCATGATATTTATGGTCTTTAATCAATGATAATATTTAGAAAAAATTAATAAAATTTGAATATTGAAATGAAAAACTGCCGGACCTCATGATAATTGAACGTATTAACCGGATAAGTGATCCAGGGTGAGATGAGGCGACTGCGGTCGTTGACGTCCGCTTGACTGAACACTCATCCGTTACCTACTCGATAACTCCTCAGAATCTGTTTGATAAAATTACCTCGGTTCTCTAAATAGCGCAGTTGATAGTTTGCAATAGCAATCATTCTTCTGTTTCTCTCAACGCCCTTCAGGTATTGTTTGTTAGACGCTCGATTGGCGATTTCAGTTCCAAACAATGCGATTATCGATTATCGACTTCCCTTGCTATTACATGCGGATTAGCGGGTAAGCAGATTTCTTTCAGAAATCGCGGAACGATCTAACTCCCGAGAATCAAAATTTAAAAATAGAGTTCGTCCAGACTGTATTACTAAAAACCGTAACCATCAGAATTATGTTTAATCAGATGTTGACAAAGGGTTTAAAGTTATGGATGTAATTTATTGAAACATTTTTTTTATTATTGTCATCGACGTCGTAGACTCACGAGTTAGCTGATAACCGCAATAACTATGACCTCTTACGGATAATCTAACTTCTTTGCGTCGTTTGAACTGTGCAGCGTCTTTCTCAAAAACTTTTACTAATTTTATTTCTACACCTAAGGAAAAAAACAACTATTTCACAAACCTAGTGTCGAATTGACTTTTTACTACTAATCATGGTTTGATGTTTAAACTGATTTTAAATTGAAATAGCCATATATATATACTAATTAAGGAGGCCATTAATGACTTTAATAATGATGAATTGTTTAGCGGCACCGATCTCAAAGACGACAATGACGACAGGCTCTTTGTCGGTGAGCTTTGTTGTGAACTGCGCGCATTGTACAGAAGGTCAGTTGGTTGAAGTCTGGCGAATATTGTAGTTGGTTGCAGTCTGGCGAATGTTATGGTCGAGAGAGGGAGCAGAATTTAAAAGTACGAACAGCGTGGTCCAAGCATAGAAATTCAACTGAGAGACGCATATGTTTTAAAAATCTAAGTAAAAAGGTCTGTACGGAGAGACAAGTTATAAAAAACCTGCAAAGCTGAAACAAAAGGTTTAGCGCCGCGTTCAGGTACAAAGGCGTTCCGAAATAACATTTTCTGCAGAAAGGTATTGAAATAATACGTCCGACTGTTGACCGGAGGAATAATACAAGAACTACAACCGTGTGCTTTGATCAAGCGTAGAATCAGTGATTAATGGCCTTTTTAGTGAATTGTGTCCCCAAGGTCCAAAAATAAGCCTGGTACCAGCAGGACATTTGTAAGTACAAACCAAAATAATTAAATTTCTGTAAACTGTAATTTAAGGGTATAGTCAGATTTCGGCTCTTTTAGATTTTGTATTCAGTTCGTTTCAAGTTCTTCTTATTACCTGAAGAAACTTTGTGTGGCATTTATATTATCACTTATTTTGTCTGTATTTGGTTATCTGTTTTATTATTATAGTTTCAGTTTATGTTTTATGACTGACCCGTTTTTGTTGTATTAGAAGCTTTGGAGGCGTAAAATAGTGTACAATTTATGGCTTTTTAATATCAATGAGAGATATTAAAATTCCTGAAGTTTCAAATTTAATGTCACCATTTTATAACTATTTTTGTGCTCCGGACTGAAGGGAAATCGTAGTCAATATCTGAGCGGATGCAATACCTCGGCGAATCAATGAAGGCGAAATAGAATTCATCGCTTTTCTTCGACTGAGGAAGCGGTGGTTTCTTGCCATTAGTCGGGGGCTATGAGAGTCAAACAGCCGCCGGGGGAGGGGGTTCTTTCCCAATCATTTATCAGGCTTACGTGCCTCTCGACACCCCTAAGGGCGGGCGGCCGCAGATCTATCGCCCTTCTGGGGGCTGCTGTTGCTGCAAAAGTCTTCAACCTTAGCACACATGTCATTATGAAATGTGAGCAACGGCGGAAATATTTTAATATCCACGATGGCCTCGTCCTCTGTTAACAGTTACGCATCATTTCAAATCACCTTGGTCAAATATAATAATTTTTATGATGAGTAGAGATAACTGATAATAGTTATAATTAAAAAAATTATCAATAATAATTTTTTAGTATTGTCACCCAAATACTTTATAATACCACCATAAATGAAATTTAAAAAACACATTTAATTGTAAACATTACTGATCAATATAAGTTGCTAATGACCTCAGAAGTGAGTGCAGCTATAAATTTAAAATTTAAAAAAATGTTTTTAAACAGCACAACCTTTCTGCATTAATTTGTATCCTCTTCAAGCTGAAAGAAAAGTTTATCTTGACGTTAAAAACATTTCTTCAGCCTTGCTGTGAATATTACTTGTTAGGTTTCTAAAGTAAGGAACATCAAGGCATTTCAGTCAAATATGTACAGAAACGTTCTGGGGTTAAATAAAAAATTTAAGATTAATAATGTTTTTAAATATAAAATGTCTGATAATTATAAATTTTTATTAAAAACAAACGCAAAAATTAAATATTATTTATTTATTTCTGTTATCATCCAATAAGAAGTGATATTGTTTTTAAGTGTACCAAGTCTTATCAGAGGATTTTCGTGTATTTTTAATGGCTGACATATTTTCTACAATCTAAATTTTTTGGTGAATTTAATATGACTGATACAAGTAGTTTTGGTAATTTAATGATAAAATAGACCCATATTTTTTCTCAGTCGCATAAAGAAATAAAGACAAATTACTTCGTAAATTATGAGAGTTAGATGCTCATTCTAATTTCGATAGACATCGAAGCATAGAGTGATAATTACATGACATACACGACAACGATTACTTGTATCCATATAAGTGGCTGATTGACTTGGTGATTTAAATTAGTTTTGGTCTGACTAAGTAAAACAAGTAAGACTGGTTTTACTTTAAAAAAAACATGGGCCATTTCTAGCAATATTCCGGACGTTGTAAAAATTGTAAAGGAATTCCGGAGAGCGGTAATTAATTCAATCTGGGAAAACCGAAAGTATTTAATATTTATCGTAGAACGAATTACTGATTGAACAAATTATATTGACTTTTTAGGTACGTATTAGGTACGTTGAAATAGACACCATGGCAGTAACTTAATAATTTTAAATTAATACCTAGATTATATGTGAATTAAATTGTATATATTACTGTAGGTATTTTATGCAGAAATGTTTTTGAATCTGAAACTGAAGATGACAAACGCCGAAAACTTTTAAATATTTAAATAGTTGGAATGAAAAAAAATTCCTCGATTTTATAAAATATGAGGCAATATTCAAAAGAAAAGGCTGATATTCATGTTTCCTATGGTTGTGTATAAATATTTGCAGTTATTTCATTACTACATTAATGTCATGTCAAGTTTTGAAAATTCCATAAAATTATCATCATCCATTCGGAAATTATATTGACATGAACTTGATTGATTAAATGATTACTTTCACCGTAATATCCAAATCAATCTTCGCTTAAGGGATCTATTGTACAGGAGGAGACTTAGAAAGCAAATATCGATGGATAAACTGAATACGAAAGCGCTGTTGTGGAATGGCTTGAATGTAGACTGCGATTCAATCTCTCCCAGGCCTGATGCTTAACACGCGATGTTTCTTGTTGATGCAGCGCTGATGAGGGAGAAGATCCTTTTTGTTCGAGCTCCAGGGAGACATGCCCTACAGCCAAATGTATCGGGGAATTAAAAATCGCTTGTCCTGCACAGCTTGCTGTACTTCGTTTCCCTCATCCGTGCTTTCACCGGTAGAATTCCAATCAACGTAACGCATTGCTCCATTGATGGACTTGAACGGTGCTTTTACCTGCTCTGGGAAATATGCCAAATTCTATCTCAATTTATTTTACACAAGCTGAGTGACCAGCGTTTCCCGTGTAATTATTTATAGAAACCCGAAACTGTATTTAATTCTACATTAATCTTTAGTCAAGAAGTTATTTTGCTTACCTATTCCAAGACGATGGTAATTTTATCAACACTCCATCCTCGGTGCTTTAAAATACATTGAATTTTATTGCATCTTTGCCAACAAACATATCTTCGAATTTCTTCTTAAATATACTCCTAGATTATTGCAGGATATAATTGTTATAATAATATTATAATTTTTATTCAATATCTGCTTTATTTCATTACGGAAAAAGGAACTATTCCCTCTGTTCGTCGCGTAGTGACGTCTCTCCCTTGTGACGTCATGGTCACTTGGCGCGCCACAATTTAACACAAAATTATCACGTTTTTCATTTATAATTCTTTTCACATTTGTGCTAGGGGTTTCTCACCCACACATTACCGTTTGTCGTGTTTTTAAGAACATGTGTTTAGTTTCAATCTGTTCACGCGTTTAAATTTGTATAGAAATTAACGTAAATACATACATACAAATAAACATCCTTTTTTTTATCATTTTACATTATACACCTAAAAACCATTATATCAACTCAGATCTCCAGATAAAGTGTATACATAATTTTGTTAGTTTAAATGTTTCTAGTAACACTGGACTGATGGTTTTAAGTATATTGTCTGTCAAGGTCAATTAAATAATAATATTCCCTAATTATTTTGATTGTGGGAGATATATTTCTAATTTCCCTTTTGTTTGATCTAGATTGTATGACGTCATAATGAGAATTTCTATTGCCTGAAATGTTAAAGTTGGTGGCGGTGTACTTAGAGAATCCATAACGAGATGAATAAGGGAAATAGAAGATAGTTAAGTACGAAAATAATCCCTTTCTGAGGCATGGGAACCAAGGAAGGAAGTGAGAGAATTCAATGGTGTATTCATATTAAAAAGTATACAGGCGTTTAGTCTCATTAGTGACTGTTTTCAAAGTAAGCTATCAATATTTTTTTTCCATCCGGGTCATCTCCGTAAACTAGCACTTCTTCTAGGCTGAAGAAGACAGTGACAGACGTGTAAACACGAGAAGCCTTTATTAATTCTACTCACCGAGAAAAACATTATTATAATAATACTTTATTTTACACGAATATTTGGCTTTAAATACAAAATAAGTCATATTATTAATGTATACTTTTCACCAATTCTTCAATTTCATTGGTGGACAATTGAACATTATGTGTAAAATTTGCTCCTTTTTACAATTCATTGAATTCTTTGACGTGAGATTCAATTCGGAAATTACTGCATAAGGTTCAGAATATACGTCGATGACGACCGGTGAAATTCAAAACCAGAATAAAAAGATTTAGAGACGAGTATTTTGTATAAATCGCCAACAAACCGAAAATAACATTCTCTTGACTTCTGAGAAGTTCTGTAGATAGCGTTGGACACGCCGGCTCATAAAAAATATATTTTTAAAGCATAGTTATAGTCATCTATTTCTTCCACTCCGGATTTTTTTGAAGTTTAGATAAACCGAGTCCCGTTGTTTACATTATTTGCGGTTGACCATCTTCTTGTCTGCCATTCTGACTTTCGACACTGATAACGACGTAATTCGAGTTCCCCAATGAACCGACGAGTGCGGCAACCGGGTAGACACTGGCCCGGAGGCTATCCTAAATCAGCAAGACATTTCACGAAAAAAAATTATACTTAACATATTAGAAGCGCGCTAAAAAAATATTTATTTGATTTATAATGATCATAATATATATATATATATATATTTATATAGAAATTTTAAGTTAATACATTAATTTAAAATTGTATAAATATATTGGAAATATATATGGATATTTTAAGATAATACATAAATTTTAAATTATTTAAATATAATAGGAATATACGAGAATTATATATGAAAATATGGTTAGTACATTAATTTAAAATTTAACTATAATATAAATATATAAAAATTAAATACGTAAATTTTAAGGTATAACATGAATTTAAAATTATATAAATATAATAAAAATATTTAAAAATTATATATGAAAATTTTAAATTAATATATTAATTCAAAATTGTATACAATTTTAATAAAAAAATATATAATTTACGTATGTAAATTATAAGTTAATACATTAATTTAAAAATATATAAATACAATAAATTATATAAAAATATATCTGGAAATTTTAAGTTAATGCATCGTAAAAAGACAAACTGCCCCTTCAAATATATATTTTCAATGGTTTAAAAATCATTCAAACAATAATATTTTCTTATCGCGGTAAATAATTTAAAGCACTTTTTATTTTTTCTGTTGCTTATGGATCCATCTGTTATCTTTTAGAACTAATCTCTCGTCATTCACACTGGAGACTTGGTGCTGAGGTTGAAAAATAGGGAATATTATAATTGGATAGACAATTTTTTGATGGAATTATCCTCTTAATAAAGGAACTCTTTGTGATTTCGTAGTGACGGAAGCCGTAGGGAAAAGTTGAACATTACGATGTGTGAAACAAAATGACGCTAAACCGCTACAATTTCACGACGATTAATTGAAGCAAGCAGATAACGAGTGTAGCGCACCTTCGCCGCGGCTGGCAACTATTAATGAGGAAGCCTAGCCACGACGAAGATGCTCCTCGGCGTGTTTTTCTTCTCCGCCTTCCTAACTACGCCCTCGTGAGAACGGTGAAAGGGACTCTAATGAACGAACCCAGAGACCGCAGTGCAGCTCCAATGAGGAGCGCTCCTTTCAGAGAGGAAAATTGAGTTACACGATGCCGCGAGATGGAGTAAGGCGGATGATACCTGGTTCACAAGATGCAGCTATTAACTTATGACTCTTAGAACGCCCTCTGAACCTCACGTCTCCAGGCGGTCTTAGTTTCTAACTTATCCTCTCTCAAACGACCACCCGTGGCTCATACGCTTCATAATATTTCTTGTTAACTTTGAAAAACAACTTGATTTGTTAACATATGACTAATTCAAACCCTTATAAAAAATATCAAAACTTAAAAATAATAATTATCAGACATATTTTAGTTTTACAATAAATACGAAAATCGGGCAAAAGTAAAAAATAATAATAAAATAATTAACAAAAATACACAAAATTTCGTCATTAATTAAGAACTTTATTAGGTGTACAATGGTTTTTGAGTATTATAAATTTAAAATTAATATAAAAAATCAAACATGAGTTTACAAAAAATATGTAAACTTGATTTATCATAAAATTTTTAACATTATGCGTTCTTCTATTAAAAATCAGTCAAAAGTTGATGTTATAGAAATTAATTTTGAGTATATTTACAAAGACATTTTCTATCTACCCGTCATGTAATTGAAATGAGCGTAACTGTGTGTTTTAATCAATTATTATATTATATCTGACATTTAATGATTAAAAACTAAAGAAAATCCAGTTCATAAATATACGTTTATTTACTATTTAACTATATTGTTGCTTCATGACAACAAATCACTATGTATCATCCCTTATTTTGTGACTTCTTCAGGTGATAAGTTAAAATTACAAAATATAATATATTGTTAATTTTGCAAATAATTCTTTTTCCTTTGACTAGAAATTTTATACTACAAAATTGTAAATTTAAAATTTCAGCATAAAAAATGTAGTATAATATAAACTTATATTGAGTTTGTGTGTTTATTATATTGTAATTTGTACGTTAAAATTTTAAATTTACTTGAAAAATGTTGAATTATATTTCTTTTACAATTTTTTATCGTCATCGAAGAAGAAATTTTTTCTTAAAATTTATAATTCAGTACCTTTTCTAATTTTGATTTGTTATCATCTGAAATATTCCAAAAATAAGGGATGAATCGTATTGAATTATTGTCATGTATTTATGATATTGTATATATATATATATATATTGTAGTTTTTCTGAATTACTGGCATTAACACATTTAGGAAGGTTTAAGAAAACTTTTTGTAATTTATTGAAATTAAATGATAATGTGTGAGGTAATTTAAAAACAGTGTTACTGCTATGGAATTAATTTCAGTTCATCGCCCGTCTGCCAGAATTTGAGAGTGAAATTATATATTGATGTTCACTTCATATAATATTAATTTCTTTCTCGTGACGACGCACTTGCTCTAATAACGGTAATATAGACTGTAATTAGATCTGGTCGTCGACTTGTACCGGCAGCTGCAGAAGCGCCTTCCCAGAAGCAATCAGGGTAATGTCAGGGTTCTGGAGGTCTAGGGGAAGGACTCGCTTGTCAGCAGAATTCACTGTTATTGCCGCTGCTTGACACACACACACACACAGCTCCGTGATATTAACACCAGCGGCTGCGCTTATTCTTCCCTCGTCGGACAACTGTGGTAATTTCGTCTGCGACACTCGACTTTCGATCAAGAAAAATGGGATTAGAAATCGTCAAAAAATATATATATAAAGGTCCAAGTAATAATTCAGGTGTTTAAAAACAGAGAATAAATAATTAAAGAATAGTAATGCATAATTTTACCAGAATCAATAAATATTTAACTTAATAATAAATTGTTCAAGTCAGCTGATAAACTCTCAGCCTCTGATCTCGTGATATATTTGGATTTGTAAATAATTACATTTTAATAGAGCCCCTGAATCCCAAGTACTTCATTACAATTATAATAATAATTCAATATAAGAAATATTTTATACAAAACAATGTAACAGTCAGTGCCATTGTGAGCATCAAAGCTCGGTAAACGGAAAATGTAACTGATTCGCAATCTGCACCTAAAATACTTAATTATTTATAATTAAAACCACTAAAATAATTAATAACAACAAATATATAATTTAACGCCATTTAAAACAGGATTAAGTTACAATAGTATTCCAAATAAAACTCCATGAATAACAAGTGTAACACGTCATTTCATTTATTCTATCGCAATATTTGACAAAAACGTTGACAATTTAATTGGCAAAGCTTTCTGTTGTGTTACTACAAGATTTTAATTATTTGCCCGTTGTTCCATTTTCCTTTGTAGATAGAATGTGACTTGAGATTACGTAGCAAGTTAGACTCTAAAAATTGTTGTAGACATTTCCACACTTAACCACCAATTTTTCGACTGAAGAATAGTTTATAATACGGCAGCTGCAAATAATGTTAAATGTTGGAAGTTTGGATTAAAAATAGTTGGTCGGAAACTCGCGGCTACCTGTGCTCGTATCACAATTACTTTACGTGACACGGGCTGTGGACAGTTAAATTTGCAAATATCGCAACTCTGTGGTGGTCCAGCACCGTGACTGCGCGTGACAGCAGCTGTGATTACATCGTCGCGTTTGTCTGTCACCAATAGCATAAAGAAGCCCTCGACTGTGAAATTCCCGTCAGTCAATTGCAGCAGGTAAACAGCTGTTTCATTCAAATTCATTTACGCATCGAAGAATTTCTGTAGACAAGGTCAATACTCCCGCCAAAATTATCCATTTAGCTCGCAGCTTCCCGAGTTTAACTCAAATACACTTCGGGGCTGGTATTAGCAAATAGTCAGTCAGTAAAATTAGAACAGGGTTCACAAAGTCCTACATCGGAGGGATTGAAACCCGAAACAGACACAGATTTAGTTTGGAACAATTTGCCTCGTGTCCCCGAAAATATATTGTAATGCCAATTAATTAGGACATAAATTGGTTTTAATAAAATTTAATTGTAGCGGCAGGAGCTTCCAAAGCGACAATGGAGCCGAACTCTGTTACTTTGTCGGAAAGTCAAAAATGGATTATGCGCGCTAAAACCTCGAGACTACGATAGTTCAGTTGGTGACAGGACATTTCGGAGGACGGAACAAATGATTCTAGAGCAGAGACTAGCCGTTGTTTAATGTATTATTAAAAAAAGGTTCTGAGTTTAAGACAAAGTAAAAACAGTCACGGAAGCATTTAAATCGTAAATATTGCTAAGGAAAAGCAGTTTACGTCCAAGGACAGCCAGGAATAGTAAAGTTGCAGTTTAAGTCCCAAGCGGTAAAAAGGCTAGCAAATCTATGAATCACAGAATTCATATAAGGCAAGCGGTCACCAGATAGCTGACAAAAAGGAGGATCATCCGAGTTCCTGGGAGCCTATCAAGGTTGACTTAAAGAGTGTAAAATCTGTGAGCCGATATCAGAATCAGTGTAAAAATTTTTTGCAATAGTGTACTCCCGAAAACAAAAAGAATGCTGGAACCAGCTGGACAGATGTAAGTAACAAAATAAACAAAAATAATGATTTATGTAAACGTAATTAGAGGATAGAAATCAGATTTCGTTCTATTTTAATTGTCAGTCAGAGTTAATTTCTTTTCTTTTAATTTCTTCTTATCGACATATTGTCTAGGTAAATTAAAAACTGTGTGATAATTAGTTTTTTTTTAAAAAGAATAACTTGTTGTGTCCATTATCAAACGCAGTAGAGACCCTGAGATCTAAAATTTTAAATTGTAATTGTTTGTGAGTTAAAGCAACAAAGTGGAAATAAATAATTATATGTTTTAAATTCTTGTTGATAATTTAATTTAATTAAATGCTTTCTTTTGATTATTACAATATAATAATAAAAAGTTATTATGTGACAAATATAAAGAGAGTTGAAGTAACTCCATAATACATTAGCGATGGCTAGTCTCTGCTCTAGTATTATTTGTTCCGTCCTCTGAAATGTCCCGCCATCAACTGACTCCTAGTGCTCTCGATTTTTAGCGCGCATACGCCATTTTTGACTTTTCGACAAAGCAAGTGAGCTCGCTTTTGAATTGCACCTTTGTTCGTTCAGACTGCTATAATGGATTTCTCAAACAATTCAAATTTTATGTCCAAACAATTAATGGCCTAATTAATTGGCATTACAATATATTAATCTAATTTTACATTTTTGTAGGCTCGTTCAAAATGTTGCTGTATCAGTTAAGTAAAAAAAGAACACACTCAAAATATTACGAAAAATGTTTTCATGTGATTCAACATACAATTCAATCACCTAATCGGCTCTTTATGTTGTTCTGTGGACAAACAGGTAAAAAAAATGTTCACATTCCTTTTTTGATTTTTGGGGTTCATTGCCGAATTTGACTTATAACTCAAAATGGGTCAGTCGATCAATATAAATCGTCAACCATAATTACTGTTATTGGACTAACTCTTTACATTCCTTTACATAAGTAAGGTAGGAAGACCAAATAATTAGAGTGTCCAAATCGCCGGATAACTTCAAATGTATGAAGATAACCTAATCATTGAAGATATACGTCACTTTTCATTTCAAACTGCAGCTTTTAAAATGCAATGTCGATTGTTAGTTGTTTTATGGATAAATTTAAATCAGGTGATTGAGTTTGATTCTCATACATCAAAGCCCGAAAGGAACATTCTCTAATGGGTTGGGCTTTCTCTCATTTCAATTGTGCTGTAGTAGTTTGCCATCGTCGTTCCTAAACAAGATTTTATTAAAATTTATAGGTTGGCACAGTTTCCGATCGGAAGTGATATTTGAGGACACTGTCCACGCGGCAATAAAGTTTAAATATTTGCTGATATTCCGTGGCTGGCCGCATTGTTGTCTCATGGGGAATCAAGCGGAAACGAGCGACGGAGGGCTCTCATGTCATGGTGGACTTCCCCCAGCCCGCCTGATTGAGAGCAATCGACACCACTCCATCACCACCCCCACACCAATTGCGGGGCACATTTAAAGATTAATGGAAGGGACATGTAGCCTGTGTCCTCTTTCGCCTTGATGTTTCAAGTGCCTGGTGCGAATCCCAGGCAGCGATATTGAGCGAACGGTATTGACCTACCTTAAATTTTCCGATCGCACAGGTCGGTCGCACTTTAACTCGTCGGAACTGTGTGCCAATCCAGGCAAATGTTTCAAACAATCAGTTTGTGTAAGTTTTTAGTGTAATATCTGATTTGTTCTAAGAATCGTTTAGACTAACGAATCGACGATCCAGCACCAAAGACGTGAAACTGAAGAAACACGTTTTTATGAATATCCCATATTACCATATCAAGAAATTTATACAACGGAATTTCAATAACATTGTCCATGTCATCTAAGAAGCTCTAGCAGGTGACGTTTTTTTACAAAATTTTTAGAAATATTCCAGGCATACGAATTCGATATTCAGTTCAGGACTCCAAAGCATTATAATTGTAATCTGTTGTAATATTAGACATAAGTATTACTGAATTAGAGCCGTTTGATATTGTCCCTCCTCTACTCTCTATTACTTTTGTTTACTTATCCACGGTTATCAACTTCTCCCTTGCATTTAAAGCAGCTTTTCCTTGCTGTGCATATTTCATGAACCGAAGTAGGCTTCCATCTCATCATTTGCGCCCTGTTTAATTCAGAATTACATTAAACGGCTTATTGCGAACGAAATTCTGCTCTGCGTTCCCTTGATACTCTACTACTCACAGGATCATTGTTCTTCTGTAGTAACAACGCCTACATGATCTGCAAAGCTGCAGCGAACAATAGCTTTAAATTCTGTGAACTGGAGTTGCTGCGAAATAACTACGAACTCTAAGGGAGAATATACCAGCCATTACCTTTAACTGGAAAGTCGGGACAATGCTCTGAAATCAGAAACAAATTGCACACCATTGATTCTACTAGCATAGATGAATCGACAATTCATATTTCTATTATGTATATTTCATTAGTCCAGTACTGATGAAATAAGACGTTGAAATATACATAACGAAATATTAATGTATAAGTTATTATGCAAATTATAATATTAAATAAAAATTAATTATTTGAATGACGAGGGTACATGGAATAAAATAAATTATAAAGACTAATGCAATTAATAATTTTTATTAATAATTTATGAAATTAAAAGCATAAATAAAATATTACTGTTACATAATTAATTTAATTCGTAAAACAATTATGATAAATGAGGAATTTTAATATTTTAGTAAGAAAACGTTACATAAATAAGCAACTGTGTTACATAAATAATTTAAATAAATCTTGAAACAAATACAAAATGGTTTACTTAAATCCAGTTATTAGTTCATTCATGTGTTAGGAATCGATTAACTCACCGGGAATGTCTTAGGTGGAGATGAACAGAGAGTAAAAGGAATGAAAAAATTGACGAGAAAATTATTGAGTGTCCGAGTGCATGAGCATACATCTCCTTGAGCTAACACTGCTCTTCCTGCTAGGCCAGGAAGAGTGATGGAAGGGAGAGCAGAGAGAGTTGGCAGGGTCATTAATGAAAACCTCTCGTGCAATCCCAACTACCATTCCCAGTAATAAGGCTACATTAGGCAAAGAGAATTGTAGGCCACTGACCCGTTATACTTAATTAACGATAGCTGAACTGTGTCTAGTCAGTTTTAAGGCAAACCTTTCCTTTAGGACTCAAACTAATTTTTAAAGTTCAATCATAAAACCACCAAATCAATATAAAACGCAAATAATTTTCATTGTATATTTTCATTCTGTAAAACAACCTAATTTTAGTAAATCCTGATTATATCCTTCAAGATGTAAATCGTTGTCTATTCTATCAACCACGTCATTACTTCAGTTGAAACATTCTCGTAGATTTATTTAGTGGTTCTTGAGTCCTCTTCCGAGGAAATTTGACATGTAAAAATTACCATTATTTGCATAAAAAAATACATTAATGTGAAAGGAAACATAATGAATGTAATACAAAAATATTATAAAGATAGTACAACTAATACAGATTATTTTTTAAAATAAACAAGTAAAGAGGTAATGTTATAAAACAATTACAACATATTTTATTATCACAAATTAACCATTAATACGAGTTTTTGTTAAATGTCTCAAGGAACGTGTTAATACGTGGCCAACAATGAGGTGCGAAACCCGACGCTATTAAAAATCAGACCAGAACTGAGTCGTGGAGCCTAGTGTATCAATATGCGTGTAGAAAACTTGTTAATAAACTGCTCGTATCACTGAATATTCTTTTAGAAACGTGGATAATCTAATATTGACGAGGGTGAATGTAAGCCGTGCTGTAGGAAAAGGAGAATAGAACGACGTTTAAACAATTGGTGTGAATTTCGGAAAGAAATAAGTGGAAGAAGGCGTGGAAAGAGCAGAATAAAATTATGTATTCCAGAACAAGACAATTGAAAGGAAAAAATCAATGATAGGTTTCCGAATGACTGCAATCCTCAGCAATTAGTATCATCGTTCATTACAATTTTTTACTGAAAAAATTTATTAGTAAAATTAAACCAAAATCATAATTAAATAGAATAGAATAATAATATATTTTGCAGAAAAGCTACGTGTGTGAATGAAATATTATTATCGAAATAAGTACAGATAATTTAATCTTGATGAAGCGTTTTAATTTCACCGATAGTTGTGTTAACTGCCATGTAATAAACAAATCAGCAAAATTTCAGATGAGGGTATTTTACAGCCCACTAATTTGTTAGTCATAAATTTACAGCATCAATATATTAGAACATTTAACACGTTCAATTTCGTGGAAAATCTACGGGGGCTTAAACGCTACTGCGTACAAGTACATTTAACATCAATTACGACGCTGTCAGTTGTTTTTTAATTTGTAGGTGCACTTCAGATGATAAAATAGAGACAATATTAAATTATCTATGCATAAAAAGTGATCATCAAAAAGTATTCGTCCGTATGGTGAGTGAAGTAATTTGGCTATCGATTGAATCACATATTAAGCTTCCTCTTTTAAATACTTATTATTATTTAATTTTGTAATGGTCGTCGCTAAGAGGGAATTTCTCAAGACAGAAATTTCGAGGGTCGTTCCCAGCCAGTCAGTTTGGTGGGAGGAGTCTGTGAGAGATGTTTGTCCTTGCTGCTGGTGTCATAAGTTGGTATTTGTCCCCGAGGGCTCTCTTGTCTAGACTGAGGGCTAAGTGGCTCTTGTTCGCGCCCTGGCAGAGGCAGTACGGACCAGCTGCATTATTTAAAGAGCAGTGAGCTGCATACGACGTCCTCTCCTACGACCCTCTGAATAAATACTCACTCGGCGGCGGAGACAGTGACACAGTTTGTGGTTTACGACTGTCAAGTACAAAAATAACAACTGCATTACTTCCTTGCGGCCACCATAAAACTTTGTAATAAAAAGAAAATTGAAGAACTTCCAAGAATGAGCCTTCACGAAATGGAAATAGTTTAACAGCCGGAGAGTATGATGTGCCGTGTACAGGTAACTTTATTAGGGGGAGCATTAAAAAAAACAGATTATAAAACAAGCGAGTGAAGTTTAACACTTTGGCTAAAAACAGCTTTGAAGACTTCACGGAGTTTTGCGCAGTGTAAATAAATTTATCAGTAAAGTACAAGTATCTATATTCTCAGCTAATATTTCTTCAGGGAATAATTAAAATAAACCTTAAGAGCGTTTACAGGAATTGCGATCTACATTGAATGGATCCTAATCTCCCAGGAACTATTTGCACCAAAAATTTGAAAATTCACAACTTTTGATTGTAACTATTTAATACAAGAAAAAAATTGATACTGTACAACATTAATGTTTTTAGAATCATGTCTTGTAGAATTAAATTGCACAGAAATTTACCAATCATAATTTTAAAAGTATTGATACAGCATTGACATTGCTATGAAAGCTGAACGTTGCTCTAAATTCTTTTTAAAATTTAGTTAAAAATGATACTCATTTTTTTTATATACTTGATAAATTTAATTTTAGCGTTACAGCTAGAAACTCTAGATTGCAATATAAATTATTGAAGTCCTCAATTTATTATTGCCTTAACAAGCAACAAACGACCACTGTTAAAATTAATTGAAATTATTTTTTGTTTATGTATTGGAGCTGATGAATGTGCCTATTAATAGGCGAAAGCTCCTGAAATTTTAACAATTGACGTTTGATGCTTATTAATGCAATAATAAATAAATATTTTGAGGACTTCAATAATTGGATTTTTATTTGATGAAGATTCCATGAAACAGTCTCATAATCACGTTGTTATCTTTGGTTAATGCGTTTGATATTGATTTAATTGGCTTGAAACTTTATTGGTATATAAATTTTGATTAAATATAATATTTTTTATGAAGTATTATGTAAAAATATTGGTTTTTTAAGAATGTAATTTTGATTTACGATGTAAAATTTTGTGTATTTTATTAATGAAAAATGAACAAAAGTCTGTAACAAATAAATACATTTAAGAATACCTTGAATTTGACTGAGATCCTTTCTGTAAATTATAGATATTTATTAATTCGTCGAGTCCTGCTTTGAGGTAAGAGGATACGTCATAAATGGATTTACAAATAATTTATGCTTAATAGGCTTAAATCCAATTAAATAACAATGGAACACAGAAAATGGGTTTAATTCAGATTACAGTGTGTGCTTACAATTCATATTAACAGAAAATTATTTAAATATGAAAAGACAGTCACTAAACAAAATAAATGTGGAACTATAGAAATAAATATATAGAAAGGTGATGGCGTACCTAAATTGTCACTCAAGACAGGAGGAAGTTTTTCAAATTTTCGATGGCGCTTGCCTTCTCCTTCAAGAGAAAAAACTTACATTCCGTTCGCCGATCGTCGGTAACTGAATTATTATTATTATTTTAATTAAAGGTTTATAATGGTCGCGTTAACAACTTGGTCAATGGCGACCCATAAATAAATTACAAATAGTGCTGAATTACATAAGTATGCTGCGTTTCACATTGATTCCAATAATAGACATACAATTAAACAATTTGAAAGAATAATTATACATTTAAAATGTGGGATCTTACATTTACATTTTAAGAATTCGCATTTGTTAATCATTTATCATAATATTTGGATAATTCATTATATTAACTTGTTTGAAGCTGCGACTGTTGCAGATTCCACTGTACTGTGGTCATTGTCTGTTTTTATTAGGAGGAGGCGTCTGCTTCTGAATATGTATCAGTCTCTTGTTTCTTGACTAAATTTATGAGCCTTTTTATTCTACTTTTTGCCGTTTTATCAGTGTGGGTAAAAAGATTCCAATATATTTATGAACGATGTAGAGGATATTTGATATTCTCTAATAATGGACCTTGAGTTTTTTTTAGTCCTTAGAATTTAGTATAACAGTCTTTAACTTTTCCAAAGAGATAGGTAGAGCATGAAGTATTATTCTATTTGAAACACTTCGCACTCTAGCAGTAACCGTACGATACTTCGCTCCCTAAATGCGAGATTTTCATGCAAGCAAAATACAAATATAAAATATCCGAATATGTAGGAACGTGAATGAGTCACAACAGAGTATATCAAAAGTGGTTTTAATACAAAGATGTAAGAAAACAACCCTCGTTCAATTTCCTACAAGCAATAGAATTATTTGAAGCGGAAATTAGATTGGGTTTAATGAGTATATTTACCTTAAGAGTGATTCTTCTTCTTTCTGATGAATGATTTCTAAATACTTTTACGTCGGTCCAGAATCACTGAATCGTACATCATCTGCTAATTTCATTTTTCTGTACTCCAAAATTGCCTGTGCAGTTTCCTTTTGTGTGTTTGAGACTGAGGTAACATGTAGGTCAGTGTGCAATGAATTTCAGCGCCGACGTCGCGACAGTGTTTTGCAAATCGCATGGGGGTTGGGAGTGGAAGAGTGGTCGTCATGGCAACGACCACCTCGTAGCCTGCGGTGTAAGCCGGGATAATAAAAAGAACCTTGCAGAATTGCACAACACCGTTGCGGACGGGGAACTACTTGGCGACGTCTGTGCGAGAGCAGAATTGCAATCTGGTTTATACAAGAGACTCTTCTTAAAACAGCGAGAGCTCGAATTGCGTTTTATAAAGTTAGATTTGGCAGCGAAACGAGGAAGTGTGTCCTTTCACAGTCAATTGATAATAATTGGTAACACGCATTTCATTTCATTGTTAATCTTAATAACTGTCTGAGTGGCGAAAGCTGCACTGAGATTGGAACTCCGGTTTCCACTACCTAAAAGGTACAACGTCGTTAAAATTTACATATAGGGAAACGAGAAGAAAATCTTTTATAATATAATTAAAAGCCTGGAATTATTCATGTGAAACGCGCTATTGGACAACGCACGTTCTCTGGTAATAAAAGTAAGTACGCATTCACATATTTTTCATTTTCTTCCATTAGAGGGATTTTATCCTTAAATTTTTTTGACCCAACAAAGAAAACAAAAAAATTGGGGGAAAATATCTTCAGTGCTCAACGTAGTCTCCTTTCAGTTCGATACCCTTATCCCAGCGATGTTCAGTACCTTGTATATCCTGTTTAAAGTAAGAATCATTCAATTCCTGAAGGTCCGCTTCTTCACTGTTCCCAACTCTTTATGAACCGAGCCAATTTTTCAAGTTGGGAAAGAGAAAATAATCCGAAAGGGCAAAATTTGGTAAATAAGGTGCGCGAGGAAGCAGTTAGAACTTTATCTCATTGATTTTGACCATTGCGGTAATGAATATGTGAAACAACACTTTCCTTATCTCCAAATACAGCCGTTTTTTTTATTTCGTCACTAAAACGTTGCAATAATAACCGTTGTAGATTATTATGTTGTTAAACATCGCGAAACACTGGATTGAAACCTCCTCACAACGTTGCTTTTGTTCTATTGTAAACAAACGCGGCAGCCATCTTGCTCACAGCTCCCTCATGTCCAAATTTTCAATCAATGTGCAATGTACAGCACTTATTAAACTTATTAATTACAGCAGGATAAAACGGGAACATGAATTAAGCATCGTTTTGAGCACAAACTTCTTTTAAGTAACTGTTTTATTACAACTAGACATTGTAAAATACACCTGATACCAGCTCAGTTTTAAAAAAGAAATTAATGGATAAAAATTTAAAAAATATCTCCGTAAGTGTATTAAAATTAATTACGTAAATATATTCCAATTTTTCTTTTGCTTTGTTTGACTTTTTCAATGGTTTTTCACTAGGAGGTAATCAATCCTTTGCAAAGCAACATTTAAACCCAATAAAAATGTGCTTACACCGTGGCGTGTTACTGCAGGATCTATCTTAAAATTGTAGCACGGCGTGGGAGTAAACCGTTTGCATCGTGGAAATTATACGCAGTAAATAAATTTACTTTGCATCTTCTAAAGGAATCTGAAAGGGGTAGTTGTGAGATAAAACAGCAATTTCAGTTAAAGTGACACAGACGGGGCTGAATTAAACGTTCCGACTGCAAAAATAGTCAAGTAAAAAAGAAACTGCAAACAAGCAAGCGCTCAAACACGATATACGCTTTTGTTCTTCTCCTCGAGAGGACTATCTCTTCGTTAGAGACGTATTTTTTGTGAAAGTTCTTCCCTGTGTGAGCGTACAGCTGAGTATGTAGTATGGCGCTGAAAGGAGTAATTAAACGTTTCAAACATTTTTAGGCTCAATATATTTTCTTTATTTCTTTAGTCATTAACTGAAAACAGTCACATATGCGAAACAGCAAAGTGCTTTTTGGAAAATGTCTTTGATCAAGTTTCATACAGATTTAATGTTACACAAGTTCTCTTCTAATAATCTCGTTTATGAGAGAAAAACTGGTTAAAATGTTTTTTTTTATGTTTTGCCGAAATATAAGAGTCACAAAGCACAAATGCGCGTTCCGTTTGTAAACTTAATTGTTTCGCGGTTTAAGAACAGAAATTAATTCGTTATGATTCTCATTATGAATTTATTCACACTTGGATATTAATGTCATTTTTTCCTGACATGAAATATCACTGATTCACTCCAAATACGTGAAATCACTTAGTATTATGACAATCAATTCCGGGTAAACGTCATAGTCTCGGGCGCTGTGTGACATGTGGCACCGTCCTGTTGGAGGAAAATTTTGTTGGATCAAAATTTTTAATTTGGTGACTACAGCGCAGGGAAAATTGCAGACGAAACGTACTTTGATTCTCACCCTTATCAAATCTGGTATTTCAGCATGATGATTTACTAACCATTTATTGGAAAGGTTGTTATACCAAAAGCACAAACATTTTAAGCAACTTAAGCGTTTAAAATTCGTAATAATCGTATTTTTACACCATTTAACATTCTTATTGACATTTCTGGCGTTACTTGAGTTGGTTGTTTAACTCTCAACTTCCAGTATGTATCGCGGGAACTGCGAGGCAGGGGTATTAGCTAACAAGGTGTCTCCTTTCTCAGACGGTGTTCGAGATCCGGTAATTTTGCTCTAGAAGCACACTGAAGCAATCAGTCTCCTGATTTCAGCTGAAATTAATTAAACTCCAAAGCTGAAATTACGCTAAGTAATCCATTTTTAAATAGACTATAAAACTTGCGGAAAGCGTCTTTCTCTAGCTACTTTTAATTTGAACGGTGGAACTACAAATTAATTAATAATATTTTATTTTAACGTCTGTTATTTAATAGCATGTAATTAACGTACAGAACCAGACAAATTTTTGGTAATTAAAAATTGTTAATCATATTTTCTTATTTTACATTTAACAACACAACGTTTCTGTTCGTATTAATTATCTCTTCGAGTCGTTTAACTGAAAAAAAAAAGTTTGTTTTGATGTTGTAAACGTTTCCGCAGTCTGACTATGAATATAACTTTCTTCGTTAATGGAACATCAAACTTATTTATGTGTGTGCTTTTTCTAATAATATACAATACAAGTCTATAAATCAAGAAAATAAAACGCGTAAAAATTCCAAGAGGTAGACGGAACAATATTTAGCATTACAAATTGATATAAAACATTTAAAATAAAAATATAAAATAAAAAATTAACCGCATTTCCAGTCCTAAATGTTGTAAGGAACAAACAATGATTTATCAACAAAACAGTATTTAAAATCAAATAATAAATTACCATATTTAAAATTAGTAATAAAAGTTTGCACTCCGAAATTAATGATTAAATATTACGTAAAAATTTATTTTTGTGTTTTCAGTTGTTTTAATATGTAACATTTCATATAAATTACTGTTTAATAAATTTTGTTCGTTATTTAAAGTTTCGACATTATTCCAATGAAATTCATTATTTTCTTCTGATTTATGAATAGAGACACGATTATGAATTGATTTTGTGTTTCTTTAATCTTTTTCAACATAAAAACAAACCATTTTTAAGTCAGGCAGCCTGAAGGAGGTACAGATATGTTCAGAAACGCTGTGCTGTCAACAAAGCTCCGTAAAAACTTTTCATATAAAATAAATTATTATCATTAAGAAATGGTTTTGGATAAAAAATATTTTATGGTCATTAATTATTTCTTACAAATTAATTCGCTTACTTAGTTACAAATAGTAAATGAAATAAATATTTCTGAAAACACACAGATATTTATTGTTGTATAATTTCCTCGTAATTTATTTTAAAGGAGACGCACCTGGGCCGTTTAAATGTGTATAATTTTATTTGAGTAGTTAATTGGTTCATTGGATTATTTTATTGCCGCGTGAAAATTTTTGGATGACAGAAAAGCTCTTCGCATAGCCCTGCAAATGAGTTCAGAATTTGTAATTTTTCACTCATAGTTTTCCAGATACAGCCTAGCATCCACAAGATAATTTTCGTAACAATATAGATTCATATCATGTTCGCACGTGGAGAAAAGTGATTGTTGGTCCGCAGTCTGCGCGTGGAGCGTTCAGAGTCCTGTGACTTCGCCGTGAGTGATTGTTATTTCAACTCTATGCACTCTCGTGGTGACCACAGAAAGGATATGAAATTACATATAAAAAGCCATATTTCATTCCTCGATAAATAAAGTGCATTTAAATATTTATTTTCGTAATTGTATATAATAAAAAATTACCTAACGCCCCATAAATGAAGGATAATCTAACTGGAGCAGTTGAGAAACTTTGAGATCTGGGTATATTATATTACATGTAATATTAATTGCAATTTAATTGACAATGCCCAAATAGTCATTTGTATTCAAGAAATTTTTGCTTGACAGAATTAATTTTTTCTGAAATACTCACACATTTGGAGTTATTCAAGATGCTCCTCTGGTTGTCTTATGAGGACGACGTTGAATAAGAAATTAGGTTATTAATGTTTCTTGTTCATGTCATGTTTACAGGCTGTAATGTCTTACTAAAAGCAGCGATGACGGTCTCTGTTCTGTGTAATTGTGTAAGACAGTCCGACGAAGCAGCCAATAGTATTGATGTCCCGATTGCGGGTTAGGGCACCATCTATATTTAGTGTTTTATTGGCAGGGCACGTGGCCGGTGCGTGCTCTCGCATGCCATGCCAATAAACCTGTCTGCTCCACGCATCTGAATAACAACTTAGCTAAGCTCAAAGGAACCAATTGTGGGCGTCTCGAGACCACGGGTCTCGCGCGCACGTCCGAGGCAAAACACCGCATAAAACAAACATACACATTGCCCTGTAATTTTTTCTTTATTTTGGAAATATTCCAGTCAAGGGAGTGTCTTCAGGATCTGCTATAAATCTGATCCGTTTCAGCTTCGAGACACGATTAACTACCACATTATCCCAGAGAGACCATTTACAAGTATGATAACGTAGTATCATCAGAAACAATCAAGTAAATTTCAAGATTTCATGAAGAATCAATATCCAAAAAAAAAACTCTGTGATGTGATCTAACTTATCCTTTAAAATTTTGCCGGGAAAGATTCCAAATAGGCATTAAAAACAGTGTCGATCACCGTAAATCCACCAGACATTTAAAAATAATGGTTTGGTGTAATAACAAATACCGTGCAGGCACGCCGGAGAATCAAGATCTGGGTAACACATCGAAAAAATGAGATAAACAGGGGTAAAAGTAGTTACAATCAGAAAATGGCTACAAGAGTAGCCAAACATCGGAGCAGAGGAAGCCGCATACTATTTTCCTAAAGCGTAAATCGCAGGAAAATATTCTACTATAATAATATCAATAACAAAAAAGCCTGCAACTAAGAATTTATTATTAAATGAAATTAAAAGTATTTTTAGTTGTTCTAAAACCGCGATTGTTCTTCAAACCCAGAGATAGATAATAAAAATTAATTTGTTAAGTAAATTTAGGTATGTAATATAAAACAATTTGTAAACACACAAATTTATACTGTTACGTAATTTATCACGAATATTTATAACAATACAATCACAATAGTGTGAGTAAAGCCGAAGAAGAACATGCAATGCACTATATTACTACCGTGAAACTGTTTTCAACATTCAGAAAATAAACTACGTTTACAGCTTCGAAACAAATCACTCTCGAAAAATCTAGACAACATTCAGATTCAGAAACTACAGATTCTCCTTTTCCGAGACAAAACTCAACTTAAAAGGGATTAGTCGTAAACAAATACAAAATTCCTTTAATGCTAGGCGTTTCTTCAGGACTATTCAATCACAATTTATCATAGTAACGCTTAAATATATACACAGAGACAAGAAAACCGTCAATGAATGTAAGATTGAAGGTAAAAAAAACAATTATTTTTAAAATAACTTTTCAAAATGATTTATAAAAATTAATTTCAAGTAATTAAATTTTATTTAATTAATTTCAACTAATGATATTAATTCTAACAAGATGTTTCGGCCCCCTGTGTGGATTCTCATCATGTGGTGAATCAGAGTAGCTTATCTACACATGATGAGGCTCCACACGAATTCAGGATTCTTTACGAGTCACTGGAATCCAGAACTCTGATATTAATGTTTGATGGTATGAGACATTTTCTGTAAAAAAATGTTACGAAGGAAAGATTTAATAATAAGTCGAAGTACTCCTTAGAATTAATGATTATTTGACTCAGTACAATCGGGTTATTTACTTGGTAGAAACTTCCCAATTAGTACAGCTTAACATGCGAGCAGTAACCAATTACGAAGTGCTGTTATCGACTGACTAGACCACACGTCGACTTGACTGCTCCTAATCCGTACCTAAGCCGCTCGTTAGCAAGGATAACTTGTGCAAGGCGCTTAAAGATGTCCACGCTCGAACGTTTCACGGTCCAGAGTCTCTCAATGGTTCTCGGGGGCTTGAGCAGAAAATTGCATCTTGAACTGGTTCGTTAGAATATATATATAAAAAAGGATATAACATTTTTTTTCATGCTTTTCCTTGAATCTACAAGTCGTTACGGGATTAAGGACTGGAAGACATTCCTGGAAAAAAAAATGCTGGGTTGATGAGGTCGTAGAGATGACCAAAAATTTTCAGATATTACTCTGGTAATAATTTAGAAACGGTTGAGAAATACACATTTGGCACATCAGGAATGAGATTCTGAATCGTGTCCCTCAAAATTATTTAAGTAAGGTACTAAAAATAAATTATTCCAAAGCACAAACAATTAAGGTCGAAATGGCCTTCTCTCTAATCGGATCGGAGAGACATTTGATCGCTTAAACAGTTCAGATCATTCCTGGGCCTGAAGCTTTAATTTGCATATAGAATATGTGTGTATGCATGTATGTATTTAATCTAAAAATGGGCAGTTTGCCCGTTGGCAGTAAAAACCTTTGATTAACTGTGTCGCAATCTAAAGATTCCGTCAGTAGTGAAAGAGCCTGGTACATAGCGACAATCTTAATCCAAATCATCGTAACACACGTTCTCAGAATTAACCGTAAAGTAATTGCAATATTTGCAGAAAATTCTCTGTTTTAAAAAAGTGTAACGTAAATTTAGAGCTTTCCTAAAAATATAATTTATATTCATTATTCAGCGAGCTCATTTACATGTCATATAGAATAAAAACATTATAAAAGACTATGGTATGATCCAATGGTAAAAGAAATGCCTGATACACCAGAGGATTCAATTGGTGTAAATTTTATCGATTTGGAAGAATCTATGAATAAAACAAAGAACAGAAAAGCCGCTGGCATAGATGGAATTGGGTCGGAGCTAATAAAGTATGGAGGTAGAACTCTAAAAAGAATAATTCTACATTTGTATAACATGTGCTGGATAAAACATCAAATCCCTGATGTGTGGAAGATTGCCAGGGTTATTTTGATGTTTAAAAAGAGAGAGAGGAATAACCCAGAGAACTCCAGAGTGTCCGTAATACTGCATACAAAATTTATAGCAGAATAATTAATACCAGACTACAGACTGTCTCTTATTGTGTTTTATTACAAGAACAGGCTGCTTTCAGGAGAGGAAGATCATGTATTGACGATGTTTTTATATTAAAACAAATGATACAGAAACGAATAGAATTTAACCTGGAGACACATGTAGCGTTGGTGGACTATGAAAAAGCATTCGATCGTGTTAGTAGAGATATGTTGTGGTCAATTATGGAAAGAAGTGGCTTTCCTAAACATTTAATAGAAGTTATTCAGAGCTTATATAGGAACACCAGGATTGTGATAGATTCTGGAAAACAAATTACCCCAGGAATTAGCATTAATCAAGGAGTAAGGCAGGGTTGCAGTATGTCACCAACTCTGTTTAACTTATACATAGATACAAAGCATAAAACTGGGACACTCTGAATATCTAAACACATTGCTATTCGCCGATGACCAGGTTATTATCCAAGATAATGATGATAAACTACGGTTTATAAGTTATACCAACGGAGTAAAATATATACAACCTGAAAATTTCAATAAGTAAAACAAAAACCATGGCGTTCTTAGGAAACGATCCAATAAGAACAAAAATTTTCATAGAAGGGAAAACACTCGAACAGGTATCCCATTTCCAATGTTTAGGATGTGAAATTGCATTTGAAGAGGATAAAGATAACACAAATAAAATATACAATTTTCAGAGGATATGTGGGAAAATAAGAATAACGTTAAAAATTAAAACCAGAAAAGAAACACAAATTAAATTTTATAAGGTGATGGCAGTTCCTACAATTTTGTATGGGTCAGAATGAAAACATAAAGAGCTCAAAATATAGAGGCAGCTGAAATGAAATTTCTTAGAGCAGTGAAGGGGTGTACAAGGATGGATAAAATTAGGAGTACTTCCATAAGGGAGGAACTAAGTGTTGAGGTGATCTCAGATAAGTTACCAGGGTATAAAGAAAGGTGGAGAGACCACCTAGAGACAGATTTCCAAAACAAGTACTGGAATATAAACCATTAGACAAACGGAGTGTTGGAAGACCAAGGTTGAGATGTTGAGGTGAAGCCGGAACACGCCAAAAACCTAATCCTGGAAAGAAGAAGAATATAGAATAATAAAATCAGAGTTAAAAATAATTTTAATCGTAAATTTGAGTACAAAATGGTCATGTGGGATATTCTTCACGTTTTATACTACTATACGCCAGTTTGTGCAAGGTGTAGTATGTGAAGATTTATTCTATATTTTAGTGGAAATACCAATGTGATCAAAAAGTAAGGTGAAATTTTCATTTAAAACTCCCGGGTATTAGGAAGGCAGGTACATTTTTTTCCCTAGGTTGGTAGGACATTCTATAATATTTTCCAAGTGTCTGTTTGTTAAAAGGTTTAATTATCTCCAATTACAAGTGTTTTTGTAAACAACCAAAAGTGAATTTTTCGATTTTTGCAATGGATGATTTTGTTGAGCAAAAAACTTGCATCAAATCATGTTGCGGAACGGATATTCTTGTGCGGACAGGTTGAAAATGTTGCGGAAGGCCTTTGGTGATCAAACTATGGCACAAGAAAAACGTTTATAAGAGGTACAACGAGTTGAAAGAGGGCCGAGAACGCGTTGAAGACGAACAGCGCTCTGGACGACCATCAACGTCTACCGACGAGGGTCACGTCCAAAAAATCAAAGATTTGGTGCTTGAAAATCGTCGATGGACAATTAGAGATCTCGCTGATAGTGTTGGAATATCATTTGGCTCAGCCCAAACCATTTTGAAGAATGTTTTGTGTCTCAAAAGCGTCAAGTCTCGATTGGTGCCAAAATCGCTCAACTTTTTTTGGAAAAAAAGCGTCGCGTTGATGTGTGTGAAACTTTGCTGTCTGACTATCAGGACCACTTGAAATGCATCATTACTGGAGACGAGACTTGGATTTACGCATACGACCCTGAAACCAACGACCAATCCAGCAAATATCGTGCCGGGCCAAACTGTCAACAAAGAATATTATTTTAGCGTTATGCGTCGTTTGCGTGAAGCTATTCGTCTGAAACGGCCGGAATCTTGGTTCCTTCATCACGATAATGCACCATGTCATACTGCATTGGTTCTTCGCGACTTTTTTTTGCCAAAAACTCGACTCATATGGTTCCGCAACCACCGTATTCGCTTGATTTGGCTCCGTGTGACTTCTGGCTATTCAGAAAACTCAAAAGGTCAATGCGGGGACGCCGTTTTGACACGAGTGAGGAGATAAAAATCGAATCGAAGGTCTTGAAGGCAATACCGGATAAAGACTATTCCGACTGTTTCGAGGACTGGAAAAAAGGTTGGAAAAAGTGCGTTTTATCGGACGGGATTATTTTGAAGGGGATGAAATTGATTTGGAAGAATAAATAAAGAATATATATTTTATAAATAAATTCACCTTACTTTTTGTTCACAGTGGTATAAAGGCCTACAGACGATATTGCAGATATTTGTACGATCAGAGTCTCACTGGCACATATTTAATTCCAAACTGCTGATGCAAAAATTAGAATTAGTATTATTATGAAAATGCGGCAGGAGGGAACTGTATTTCTTTGTACCTCTTCTTGTGGACTTGAATTCTCCTTGCTAGCAGGTGCAGTCCCCTATTCCCATGTTATTTTAGAGAAAGTTGAATTCGTGTCACTTTTCTCTAAAAGTTTGTGCTCTGAGGGGTGTTTAGCTGGCGGCACGTTCTCGGCGTAATTTCCCCTTGAGAGGCGAGGGTGTTTAAAGTTCAATGCCCTGTCCCTGGAGTCGTCCTCAGTAGCGCGATCGCTAGGGCGTCGGGCCCAACCCGAAGCACAGATGAACGCAACCGTGCGAGCGTCTCACTCTGTCTACAAATGTTTAATTTTTGGCAACAATTGTGCGTCGAGAAAATTTGCATTTGGTCCACCGAAAGAAACGTCTTCAAAAAACATTCACGAGTCGAAGTAAATTGTTTCACCAATAGCTTTGTAAATGGCGAGAGTTATTTTGAGAATGCTGCAACCGGAGCCAAGAGTTCTGTATGACTTCAAACAAGAGAATATCCAGAGTAACTCCCGTCTAATTGATTTAATGTAATCCTTTGTGGAGAACCTGCTGAAGATCGCATTACTCAAGCTCTCGTGTCCGCCGACTCAGAGACATTTTATTATAAGAACATTTCTTCGAATTTGACAGATATTCAGCATCTTTTTGAAGTTGAAGGAAGAAATACGACAAAGGATGTATTTATAAAATTTTTAAAAAATCAGAAACAAACAAAATAGTTGAGATAATCTCAATTTAATATTGGCATTAATCTAAAATATTAATCACTTATTTATTTAAACATATTATCATGGCGCGATAAGTTCTCAAACCTTCTGCACATTTTCAAGGAAAAATTTGTATTTTATTAAAAAATTATCCACTGACACTTTAAAAACTATAAAATTTTGTATGATTTTCGTAATAACTTACAATTAAAAATAAATTAGATGTACATTTAAATAATCCAGGCCCCAGGTTTTGTGGTGAAATAAAAAATGGTCGTTATTATTTTAGAATGTTTTATCTACTTTAAAAGGAATATTCAAAATCAAACGTATTGCTCAATCCATGTCGGTGTTATAATTTCCGACCAAGTCCAATAACGGTTTTGATTCATAAATGGGCGGTATCATTGTCCAACGGATCGAACAAAATACGAAATTGATTATCATTAATTCCTAAATTTGGTCATGAATGTTTAAACTGACGCATAATTAACTGAAATTGATTATTGACCCGGAAAACTAAATCAGGAATACTAATGAGCAATAATCAACCGCTCAAACGAATTGTTTTCCCCGTGGAGTTTTGGGGGTTTAAATCTCATTTTTACACTCGAGTATTATGTACTTTTAATTTTTTTGATATTTTATTAATAATTATGTGTATGTCATTATAGTCTTGCAAATAAACTGAGACCCATTACAGTTAATCAAATATGACAGTTTACCTCTCAAAGGTTAGTGTGACGGTAATTTGGAATTCCGTAATCCTCCGAGAGAAAGAAATTTCTATCTTGTAAGCGGTTTTGCCTCGGAAGCTTGTCATTATCTTTCGGACCAACTGCTGTTGAAAAACAGCTATAAAGGACTATAAGATTCACCTTAATTTTTAAGCAAATTTTTTAAAAAGTCACTTTTTTACCATTTCTAGATTTCAAACCCAGAGTAAAAAAATTCTTATTGCCAGATAGAGATAAGTTTTTCGCGGCATCGAATATATGGTCATTTTTAAGACTGACGGGAATTTTAAATCTAACACTGGACATTTTTATATCAATTTCGAGTATAAGACGCATCTTAATTTTGGAGGCAATTATTTGAAGAAAAAAGTCTTATAGTCCGTAAAATATTAAATATGTTTGACCATCACAAGAACAATGGAAACCCGTAACAACTCATCAGTCACATTCACACGAGCTGTTCATCGATTATAGGGGTTATACTAATCGTGCGACCTTGTTTTACGTAATTGTTGTCTGTTGTCTCCATCCTCGGCCTATATACAGGAGTGTGCCGGTATAACAGAGCGCCCCCTTACCGACAGAACAATGGCCCCACGCGGCCTTGAGAGGAATTTGCGCCGTCCTTGAGTCCCTTCCGGGGGCTTTGTCCCCTTACTCATCTGACTCACCATGCGTTTCCCCTTCCGGCTAAAGGCTGTCTTCCCACAACTATGCGCTGGATACGTTATGGAGAAAAGAACTAGCACGGCGTGGACGTCACAGTAGTCCATGATGGCGACAGTCCCACCCAATTTTCCTCAGTTAAAAAATATTTACCAAATAATCTACACAAGAAAGATATGGGTTATAATTAGTAAACATGAAAATAATTAGCCCAATTAATTGATTACAGTTTATTATACATATGGATATTAGAGAAATAAAATTGATTATTTAATATATAAATTCACCCTTCTGTGTCAAGGAAACTCAATAATAATAATAATTCAAACCAGGGTTTGTCCCCGAGATTATGTAGTTTTTCCAAAATTTCAATCCCCATTGAGGGAAAATTAAGGGAAGACTTTTTTAAAAAGGCATGAAGCGGGTTTTTTCGTTTAACGTGAAAAATAAAATGTTGGATATGTTTAAATATTAAGACGAAAATTTTTACCCTGAAATACAAAGTTCGAAAGCAGAAATGATTCTGTATTTTCAAATAGTTCTTCTGTACTGAATGTATGAGTTCTAGAAACTAGGTCGTGAAGATTTTTTGTTGTATTCCATTTTTCCTTTTTTTTATTAATATAGTACTTGTTGAGATCGCAAACTTGGGTTGAAACGTTGCTCGCCTTTTATTGTACTTCCATGTGATGTAATTCTTTGAATTAATTTTAATAGTTAAAAATTGGATAATTTATTTATTTTACTACTGCTTAAGTATGTAAACAACATTATTAAAATATAATTAAAAATTTAATACAGATATATTTTACATTTAATTTGTTTAGAGACTGGATAACTAATTAAATCGGTTTTAATTTAAATATTTTATATTTATTTCTTTAAACATCATTTCAGGGCGCGATATGTGCTGCAAAAGCATACAAATTTTCTAAGAAAAATTTATATTTTATTTAAACAATTTATCCTCTGAGCGTAGCATCTTCCCACTCATCCCACTTTTCATAAACAGGATATATGTCTATGATAGATAGTTTTTCTGTAATTCTTGTTTCATATTTAAATCTTTATTACCCGCGTATTAATGTAAATTTCGAGAGAGTTATTAATTTTAAGTCAGAAAAACAAATGAGAATTTATTCAATTAACAACGTTTCATCGCTTAATTTGAGACCTCGTCAGATTCCAAATTAAAAATAATTTTGATGGACAGGTCATTCTATGCTCCGTGTCCGAAATTTAAGTTTATTTATTGCTTAGTTTTATCATTGGTCAAAAATACAAATATATATATATATATATATATATATATATAAAATTTATTTATTTACTGGAAACACATGAACCAATTATATTTTACACCACTTATATCTTAGATATTTTTATTACACATAAACTAAAATATAGTTTTAGTAAAAAAATATATTTTTGTTTTCTTAATTACTAATAATTTTTATAATAGTTTAATATGTAACAAATCCAGATCGACTGGCCCCGTGTGTTGTGGTGAAATCAAAATGGTCGTCGCCCATTCACGGAGACAAAACGTCCCATATCTGCAAAGCTCACGAACGTCGCCGTTGTTATTGGAAACAGTAATTAGCACTCGTGAGCATAACACGGCATTTGCCGGTCTTTTGTCCCCCGCTGACGCATTTCCGAATCGATTTCGATATGGATAAATTGAGATTAGGAATCGCAGTGGCGGATTGTATTCGCGCGCGCGTTCTCTTTTGTGCAGACCGAGGAGGAGTTGTCTCAATTGCGTGTCTGGAGACAACAGATTGCCCTGCTTTTAGCGCCGCAGCAGATTAAAGTGACGCAAACGCCGCAGAGCTGTTGAATGCCGGAAATGACTACAATTCCTGGTTAGCCACTTCCCCAGTTCCGAGTTGTTTTCTTTTTCTCGCTAATCGCACTGTTGCTTGGCAAAGTCTCAAGTCCGCTCAGATGAATCAGACGCCTCCCCCGCCATATCGTCTCAAAGCAAGTATCACTGCGACGCCTCGCCTTCTGGCTACGGAAACTTGCTCTACTGCTTTTAAATTAAATGGTAATAGGACATAATAAAATTATTGGCCACAATCAGATCTAACCGCTCGGATTTAACTCACTCGTACCTTTTCTCTAACTCCAATCCACCACAATGTGAATGTGGTGAAGCACAACTTTCAATTATGCGTATACTAACCAAATGCACGATATTTAACTCTCCGTCTTCGAGAACACAAACAAACATGAATTAAACAATTCATGCGATGTGCAAAAAAAGTATTACGTTATTTCAAAGTCATGAATTTATTTGTTAAACTATGAGCAGTACTAGTCAGTAGGAAAAAAAACATTGTATAACTAGATTGCACTTAACCAGGAAGTCGCTAATTACCACTGTAGTAGATGCGACTATAAATAAAGATAATATAAAAAAAATATTGGAACGGAACCTGGTTAACTAACGCTAATACACGCTTTTTTTTAAAAAAAATATATTTAATTTGCCGTCGAAGAGACTGGGAACTTACACTGTTAGTGAAATTATTTATTTACCACAATTATTATCAGTGGCGGTCAACTCGGGCCTGAATGCTCAAACTCAAATTAATCTAACCCACCAAATTTCCAGGGAATTATAATAATAATTTTTATATACTGTAATAATTAATAATAAAGATAAATATCTTTCTTACAATAATTCAAGATGTGAATTATGTGGCGTATTTAAATGAAAAGAACTATTACGTGAAAACTATTAAACAAGATTTATTAACAATTTTAAAACAAGTATTCAAATTACAAAAAATATTTGGGATCTCAGGGTCTTGAACTGGGTTTGATAATGGCAGAATTTATATAATCAAAATCACAAAAATTGCATTTACTTTATATGGGAATCAATGCGTCTGAACATAGACGAAATTTGTTGCTGAAGGAATAATGCTAAAAGATTGAGTTTAAACAATTTCATTTTATCAATAAATTAAAGAATGATCTAAATAATTAAAGATCTCATTTTATCGATAATTAAAGAACGATCTGACGTTTATCTTTTAAACGTGGTTTACAATGATTTTAAAGTTTTCTTTCTACTTACGGCAGCCCAGGTCTCATTTTAACTTTTCGTGCACAATTTTGGGGATATCACTGATTCTAAGTTCTCACAGACTCTAAATGTTCACAGACTCTAATTAGCGTAGTTTGTTAGTTGGTTTAAAATAACGTTGTCGATTCTCGATGATTTACTGCAACCTGGATTTGTAGGTCTCGTGGATTTTTGTTGAAAATGCACCTCATTGGTTTTGTCTGTTGACTGAAGACTAGTTCAGTTTCTGCATTTTCGATATAACAGCGTACTGGTTACTGGAACACTTTCTCATCCTTTAAATTAGACCTTTCAGTCTTCACTGCTGACTGACAAAGCTTGTTCAAGTTTTCGTGAATTAGAATTTCTTGGTCTTTACATCTCGCCGTTTACTGCCCAACTATTCGTTCTTTTACTCTGTTCTACTTGCTGTCTGCTGCCCAACTGTTCGTTCGTCTCGTAAATTTTGAGCACGTAAAACCTTCTCGACCGATCAACAATACTTTCTTTGCATTGCCGGTTTGTTGCGGCGTCCGCTATATCCACCAATAATGAGTCCTCTACAATTCAACTTTTCAATTAGAACAATGCCTTAATTACCAATTACTACAATACAGAACATTGAAATCGTGATTATTCTACTTATATAAAATACCTAAATTTATGAAAACAAATAATTTCCAGTTACTTACAATTTAAAGTTTTGAATTGAACTCAGTATTATTATTCAATGTACAGAATGATCAAGACATTAATTTCAAGCCAATTTTTAAAAATAATTTTAAACTATAACAAGAAGAAGGAAATCTTAACCAAGCATCAGATCGTAAGGCAATGCTAAGTTTTTATTTAAACATGAGGATGGAATAATGTCGACCGGACCAGGTGTTAACATTCTTGAATTAAAAAAACTTTTTATCGATTTACACAAAATTTTCCTCGTTCATTAGGTTCTCCATTTAGGCCACGAAGTAATTGTGACTTGTAAATTGTAGATGATTCGAATTTAGGTCTAATGTCGCACAGGATCTGGAGTCGACAGGGATAGCTTAGTGGTAGTGAGGCCGCCCGGTCAGCGGGAGGTCCCGGGTTAGATTTCTGGTCTCTTTCAATACTTTTCAATCGTCCTGCTTAAATTTAAACGATTTAAAATGTCAGCATATGTAACCCCAACGATACCAAATACATTTTCTTTTTTTCTGTTACATATTACTTTCCAGAACTCGTCTTTCGAACCTATTTTTTTTATTTTTTATAAATCCGACTACCTAAACTTGAGAAAAGGATTGGTTTATGAGTTGTGTTCGTATTACATTTATGAAAGTATTTCCTTCTTTTACCACTCATCCTTGTATGTCCTACATAGATTAAAATATTGAATTTATAAATAACATCAACATTATATTTCATACTACGCACAATTTATTAACAAATTCCTTTATAATTTTTAATTCATAAAACCCATGTTCCTCAGAAACGTTTATAACTTTCTCAGTTACACCCCTTAAAACTGACTTTTATTGTTACACCCATGAAACCTATTTTACAGTTTTGTAAAGAACTCTGAGGTAATTTAAAACGTAATTAAATTTAATTTCTAGGTGGGTAACGACTCTGTCATCTCGCAAACGCGGAGTTTCTTCTCATTAGTTAGCATTTTCCTTTTTTGCTGCTACTCTCTTTACACATTGATCTCATCCAACCAATTTTGTAAGTAGATGTTGCTATAAATAACTGAATTTTGATTTGATCTCCAAGACAAATAGCTGAGTTAATATGAGACCTTTTAACCGCGGAGTATTGTAAATCTGATTGATGTTTAGTTAATAAGGGAGCTGTTTCTCAGCCAAGAAGAGTCTATTCTTATTAATTGCTTAAATGGAATGAGACATATGTAATGCGAAAAAAAAATGGACGTTCAAAATGCATCATAATTCACCAACAGAATGAAGCATTGTAAAGTTAAAATTTTAAATCCTATTTCCACGCATTAAAGATATTCTCGAAGACAGACTATGGTAAAGTGTTTCGATGTACTTTGGTAAATTGAATGGTTCTTTCTTCTCTGCGTATATGAATGTAGAAAAAATAAATAAGCATGAGCTACTCATATTTAAGAATAGTCGGCCAGCTGCCTCCAAAACTGGTCGAGGCACGGAGAAGGGAATGCTGCGTCCCCACAGCAAACTCCTCTCCCGCTATCGGAAGGGCGTGGGACAAGTACCCAATGCCCGACCTACCCGATGCAGGTTTTCCTAGGGTTTTCCCTGCATTTCTTTAGGCGAATGCCGGGTAGGATCCTTAAAATATAGCCCGGGGGCCCTAGTTAACCCTTGGATACCTTCTCTACCCTTCCGCATCCCCCCTTTCAAATCCCTTCCTATGCTATTAAAGGGGAGTTGCCCAAAGTGGATTACCATCATGTAGCCTGTTGCTCTAAAAAAAAAAACTTCTCACCCGCTATCGGAAGGGCGTGGGACAAGTACCCAATGCCCGACCTACCCGATGCAGGATTTTCTAGGGTTTTCCCTGCATTTCTTTAGGCGAATGCCGGGTAGGATCCTTAAAATATTGCCCGGGGGCCCTAGTTAACCCTTGGCTACCTTCCGCATCCCCCCTTTCAAATCCCTTCCTATGCTATTAAAGGGGAGTTGCCCAATGTGAATAACCCTCATGTAGCCTGATGCCCTAAAAAAAAAAAACTTCCGCATCCTTGAAGGTCGAACCTTTTAGGAGAGATACGAAGGGGCTACCTTTGGGGATGCCTTTTCCTCTCCGTTTTTGAACTAAGGTTCCCATAAGCCGAGGCACCTCGGCCTGTTTTGAGAGGTGTATGTTCCGGGGTCGCAAACCTTGGGCATACGGTAAGAGTTGTTCTCTATTCCCATTGGAATAGTCGGCCAGCTGCCTCCTAAACTGGTCGAGGCACGGAGAAAGGAATGCTGCGTCCCCACAGCAAACTCCTCTCCCGCTATCGGAAGGGCGTGGGACAAGTACCCAATGCCCGACCTACCTGATGCAGGTTTTTCTAGGGTTTTCCCTGCATTTCTTTAGGTGAATACCAGGTAGGATCCTTAAAATATAGCCCTGGGGCCCTAGTTAACCCTTGGCTACCTTCTCACCTTCCGCATCCTCCCCTTCAAATCCCCTCCTATGCTATTAAAGGGGAGTTGCCCAATGTGGATCACCCTCATGTAGCCTGTTGCCCTAAAAAAAACATATTTAACTGTGAATAAATTCTCCGAATGAAATTTAGGAACTGCAGTTCCCTTAAATTACTTTAAGAATTTTCATAAAAGTTTATATGAAAAGTAGGATTTATTTTATTAAAATTAATTCTCGGCGAAACGCCGTACATTTTTGCGCAATTCACTTGCAATTCTTGTTTATACATATTTCTACGTGCCTGCATTTACTCTCATTCCGAAGAGCTTTGACGTCACGAAATTATTCATCCGTATCTAAAAATGTTTCGGCGAACTCAGCGACTGTGTGTCGAATTCACAATGAGATTGTGTTGGCCACCCCAGAGATATCATCGACAATACGAGAATTATTTATAATTCTTTCGTGTTCGAGCAAGCATATTAAAAACTGAAAATATATAACAATAACTCTACACGGAACCTTGATTACCGAATACATACAGTTTTCAGAGGCCTAAATTAATCTGTCGGTTACCAAATCATATACAATCTCTAGATTTAAATATTACAGTTGTTTCTATTATTTAGACACGAATAATTTTAGCATATGTTCAACGTATGAAATGATAATTCAAACATTTATTTTACTTATAGGTTACCTTACTGTAGCGATTTAGTGTGATAAGGTTAAATATTTTTCAATGGTAAAATATTTATTCTTATACAATTTTATTTAGTGTATTCTTAACACGTACGTCTTCGAAATTTATTTGCACGTTTTTATGTCCGTCTCATGTAATACATTTCTAATAGAGCATTTTCAAACAGATTATTAATTTTATAATAATTTACAGAACACATTAGAAAAAGTATGCGTCATAACTAATTCTTCTCGACTTACATAAGTAATGCAATTCCGAATAAGTCATAGGATGTCATTCCTGGTAGTTATAATTTTTTTATTATGCTCAACTGAGATATAAAAAATAAACTTTCACTTAAAAAATTATGTATTAGAAATTATTACACCAAAAGGACATAAAAACGCCATAAAAATAATGCATATTAAGAGAGATGTAAGAAACGTGTCAATTATTTTTTCTTGACAAATAATATTACAATAAATTTTTAACATTTTTTTACATACTGATAATGGCGGTCACAGGCTAAAGCTTCTGTGAATGTATAAAAAAAGTAATGGGAAAAAATTGTTGTCCCCATTGGAACAGTCGGCCAGCTGCCTCCAAACTGGAGACGCTGCGACCCCACAGAAAACTCTTCTCCGGCTATCGGAAGGGCGTGGGACAAGTACCCAATGCCCGACCTACCTGATGCAGGTTTCTCTAGGGTTTTCCCTGCATTAGTTTTAGGCGAATGCCGGGTAGGATCCTTAAACTATATCCCCAGGGCCCTTGTTAACCCTTGGCTCTCTTCCTCTACCCTCCGAATCCCCCTTTCAAATCCATTCCTATGCTATCAAAGGGGAGTTGCCACTATGTGGATTGCCCTCATGTAGACTGTTACCCTAAAAAAAATTGGTTATTGAACGTACACAGGAAATTAATTATTTTGCCTGGCCGTTCTTTACAAATCTTAATTACCGCATCGTAGGAAAATCTATTCCATACGGCTGCATTTTGCGCATGCAGAGAAAAGAGCGGATGCACCCGGTGAGTGTCTGGCTGATGACGTCATGTTGTGTCGCTCTTCGTGGAAACGATGACCGGACACTGGACGTTGCTTCATCCTTGACCTCGACAGTGACTGTACATCCAATTCACAATATTCCCAAATAGTCAATGTCCAAGTGCCGCGTCCGTAAGACGTAAAAGCTAAATCATCTGAAATAAACAATTATTTACGAGCGATTGACATAAATGGTAAATGACATTTCATCTTTCTCATTTTCATAGTAGAAAAACTTCACTCAATTAAAAGTATAGTGGTCATAACATTTAATTAAAGAGATATTAACATTTTAAACGACCTTAGTTTCCAAGCAAATTTAATATGCGTAACAATTACACTGAAAATAATTTAAACATAGCTGGACGTTTCGACGCTGCTTTGCATCTTTCTCCAACAACATTCGAACGTACAATGATGAGTAAAACAAAAATCTAAAATAAATACCATGTAATTTGTTGAGATTTTTCGTGTCAATCTTAATGTTGGCAATGTTTGAATAGGCTTTAACATTTATGAAATTATTATTTTATCATAGTGAGGTTCTCTTTCGAATATAGTGGCTTTTTTTAGGGTAATTCACATGGTGGCAAGTCCCCTTTAATAGCATAGGAATGGATCTGAAAGGGAGGATGCGGAAAGGTAGAGAAAGGTAGCCAAGGGTTAACTAGGGCCCCCAGGCTATGGCTTAAGGATCCTACCCGGAAATTCGCCTAAAAGTGATGCAGGGAAAACCCTAGAAAAACCTGCATCAGTTAGGTCGGGCATTTGGTACTTGTCCCACGCCCTTCCGATGACGGGAGAGGGGTTAGCTGTGAGGTTGCAGTTTTCCCCTCTCCGTGTCTTGACCAGTTTACGAGGCAGCTGGCCGACTACTCCAATGGGAATAGCGGACAACTCTTACCGTATGCCCAAGGTCTGCGACCCCGGAACATACACCTCTCAAAACAGGGCAAGGTGCCTCGACATGTAGGAACCTTAGTTCAAAAAACCAGAGAGATGTGAAGACATCCCCAAAGGTAGCCTCCGCCACTCTCTCGCAGGCTTGGCGTTTTCTAAATCAAATATATATTTTTATCAATAATTTCTGATTATATGTTTAAAACTGAAATTGTACTTCTCCATTTAGAAAATTTGTGACCTTTCGGATTGACCGATGTAACTTGAACTATAATGAGAACTGTCACTTTAATTAACTATATTATGATTGGTACGATATTTGTGTCCTTTAATAATTAATTAATTAATAATTAATAGAATAAGACGTTAAATGAATATATGTGAACTTTATTTTATTCATCAGTAACATAAGTTTATATTTATTTAGATTTTATTTAATGTCACATGACTCTAATTTAGAATTAAAGATTTGTTATGAGATTATTTATGATTTTTAATTATTCTCTGAAACTAAACCCTCGGCTATATCAAGGTTAAATCCCAGTTTCCTTTCCTTTTACGCTATTGTCTAATGTTAGTATAATAAAATTGTTTGTCAATTAATGTTTTGGTCTTAGTTCCCAGATCTTTATACCTAATTTAAAATTTCTATTCTCATCTAGGTTTATTCTGATTGGGTCCCGTATTCCGGAACGAGTCCACAAACCTTCATGACCCACTTTGAGAATAATAACGAGTTCTTGACAGGTCAAAGTTACAGTTGAACAGAAGTTGCTGTAAGCATATGAACGTAATAATTTCCTTCGGAGCTCGTACGAAGTCCTGCAAAGTCCCATGTGGCCCAACGGAGTTTCATAAATTTCTTGACCGCGTCCCAGATTCCAATCGTACCGAGCAATAGATGGCGGGGAATTTTGCAGCTGAGTTGGCAACTGACCTAGAAGAAGATTTAGCTGACGTCAGACCGTCGGAGCGTTTCAGACTATGTAATAAGAGTTGTTTCTATCTCGTCGTCGTAGACATTATAAGAGAATTTAATTCACTTTCCAAAATCTATGTTAAAACGATACAGAAAAAATCGTGTTATAGTCTAAATTTTTCGCATGTCTTAAATAATTACGACAACAGGTTTCAATAAAAGGGCTTTCGATAATTTTTCAACTGCATTTAATTTAACACCAAATCTATTGACAATTATCTAATGTAAAGGGAAAGTCGATGCACAAATATGGAAAATAATTGATATATATTCAGTCTGTTTTGAATTTATTCCGTACAAACGGGAAATCAGACACACCATTTTATTTATATAAACAAGTTGTGACATGTAATTCGAAGTGAAAAACAGGTATAAATTTTTCAGTTTTATTGATCCAATATTACTTCGCCATATTTAACCGATATTAATGAACAAGTGGAAATTGGACAGGAGGAAGGGTTAAAATTTTTTAAAAAAACCTTATTTCATGTCCCTGAATTATTTATTATCAGTTTTTGTATCAGAATTGGCCTGATCTTAAAAAATAAAACCTCAATCGTAGCAAGAAAAGTAGTTGAGATTAAGTAATTATTGACGGTCATTAGAGGAAACGAAGAGAATGCTGATAAATAGGAATGCTAATAAATAAAAGATAATTCTGGAAGGAAGTGACTGTTGAACTTATTATTTTGGAAGTAGTAATAAGTATTAAGAGCAAGAGCCGACATTAAAAAAGCCAGGGGGGGGGCGGGAGGGGGAACAGAACACAGAGACGACGTCAACAACCGGAGAAGCCAACAAAAAAGGTCATGTCCCCCGGAGCACAAATCATGTTTAATATTATATTATTGTATTTAAATTTATTATTTATACTTCTGGTTGATAAGTCCAAAATTATTTTTAATTTAATTTTTAATATAAAAATTATAATTATTTTAATGTCTTAAATGGAAACAACTGTATAGATACAGTTTACATTTGGTAAAAATTGCGTTATGTGAAATATTTTCTTCATTTCCAATATTCTTTTTGCGAATGTGTGGATAGATTTTCAGTTGAATAATGAGCTGATTAAGCGTGATTGAAGTTGCTAATTACACGTAGACCACGTTTATCTTGTTTCGTCGATTCAGTACAGATCAACTTTTCCAACGTGTGTCCTCTGAGCATTATCTCACGAGGAAACTTGTATTTAAAGTTGACTTTTGTAATAATCTCGTTTCATATACATAACCTTCATCTGAGGTGCAAGTGAATCTGCAACGATCCATCATCCGAGAAATTGAGTTAGTGTCAGGCAACGCGGATGTTCTCTATAAATTATTACACCTACCACCATATTACCTTGGTTCGTCTTCCTTCAACAGCGATTTCGTTTACATTACTCTGCGCAGCCAAAAAGGCGTACAAACTTTGCCGCCATCACTCACAACTTTCGACGTTGGAGCCATTAAATTTTAGGCTTCACCAGAGACAACTATTAAGCATACAAAAAAAAAGTTTTTTTTATCCTGGTCTATACTTTTTATAATTTATTCTTGGAATAACAATTAAGAAAATGATAAGTGACAGTGATTAAAGTGAAGTATCTGAAATTTTCTCAAGGAAGAAAAAGAGGAAAGAATAAAATAATTCAAGACTGTCACGTTGATGTATAGAGAACACAAAGATCTTAACAGGCCTCTGCAAATCGCAGGCCAGGATTTACAATATTGAAATGTAGTTTGGTGTAATAATGTACAAGTGTGATTAAATATTCTGGAAATATATTCTGTAATAATTAAATATAATATGGTTGTGGCGTTTCTAAATGAAAGAACTTAAGTGAAAACTATCAAACAAGATTTATTAACAATTTTAAAACAAGTATAAAATACACAAAATATTTGGGATCTCAGGGTCTTGAACTGGGTTTGATAAATGGCAGAATTTATATAATCAAAATTACATTTACTTTTTATGGAAATCAATGCGTCTGAACATAGACGAAATTTGATGCGGAAGAAATAATACTAAAGATTGAATTTAAACAATTTTAATTTTATCAAGAATTAAGGATCTCATTTTATCGATAATTAAATAATTAAAGTACGATCTGACTTTTATCTTTTAAACACGGTTTACAAATGATTTTAAAGTTTTTCTCTACTTACGGCCGCCCAGGTCTCATTTTAACTTTTCGTGCACAATTTTGGGGACATCACTGATTCTAAGTTCTCACAGACTCTAAATGTTCACAGGCTCTAATTGGCGTTGTTTGTTAGTTGGTTTAACACAAATTGGTTGGTTCTCGATGCTTTACTGCAACCTGGATTTGTAGATCTCGTGACTTTAGTTGAAATGGACTTCATTGGTTTGTCTATGGCCAGCATAATGAATCTACGCTCGACACCGAATACACACAAGTTGCTCTGTCTCCTTCCCGACTGAATATTGCTTTACTTTTTAATATTTGATAGCATGTTTGTGACTGGACCACATTCTTTCGTTCTGACTGCCGACTGTAAAACTTTTCGTCTGATCTATTCGCTGTCTGCTGCCCGACTGTAAAGCTTTCAAACTGCTTGCTGTCCGCTGCCCGACTGAATTCTTCGCCTCGTAAATTTTGAGCGCGTAAAACCTTCTCAACCGATCAACAATGTTTTCTTTGCCTTGCCGGTTTGTTGCGGCGTCCGCTCTATATCCACTAATAATGAGTCCTCTACAATTCAACTTTTCAATTAGAACAATGCCTTAATTACCAATTACTACAATACATTTTTATGTTTTTTCCAGAAAAATGTTTACATTATCACGAAAAATTTACACCTCTTGATTGATTTTACTATTTCCATTAGTCCTCGGTTGAGGATAATAATACTGCATAAATGAAATTACTAACCTAGAACACAAAGGTTTCGCAGAACAAGATAACTAAGAGTACTGAATAATAATCACAAGCAAATTAATAGCCTTAATTACAATTTAATATGCAGTTTAATATTTACAGAGTATACAAACAATTCATGTTGACAAATAATTATTTATTGTTGATGTAACTGTGCACTGAAATTTTTTATAAATAAATATTAAGATAAAAATCAATGTATAGATTATAGTAATATAAAAGGTTCGGAAAGTAATTTCGTTTTTTTTATGAAAATGAAAGACGATGTTCTAATACAGAATAAATATTATGTATTTACCATTCAGGTTCAATACCTTTTGCCATCTTTCTGGCAGTAGCATGATAAAACGCTCATAAAATTTTTGGTATTTTCTGGCAAAAAAGCTGATGTGGTGATTTTTGGCCTCTTTATTTGAAGCAACGGTTTTACCGTCAAAAAATATTTGTTGAGACCGGAACAAATAATAATCACAAGGAGCCAGATCTGGAGAATATGGTGGTTGTGGCAGTACATCCCATCCAAGCTGTAAAAGCTTTTGGCGAGTTACCAAACTTGTGTGAGGTCTCGCGTTATCTCGGTGGAACACCACACCGTTTCTATTGATCAATTCTGGCCTTTTCTGTTTAAGTAACTCATTCAGTTTATCCATATGGTGATAGTACACTTCAGAATTGATCGTTCTGTTGTCCGGTAGAAGCTTAAAAAAAACGATTCCTTTGAAATCCCAACAGATCCCATCACCTTTCTTTTGGTAAATATCGGCTTTCGAAGTGCTTTGATCCGGCTCATTTTTATTTTACTCCATGATCTCTTGCGTTTAACATTGTTGCATACAAACCCATTTCTCGGCCCCAGTGATGACACGCTTCAAAAATGGAGCATTTTCTTGACGTTTGAGAATCAAATCAGAGACGTCAACGCGACGGCACAAATTTCTTTCCGGAAGAACAAGAGGAACCCATATCTTGAGCTTTGAGATTGAACGTTTCAAATGATCATGAACGGTCCAACTCGATAACCTCTCAGCGATCTCACGAGCTGTTTTTTTGACCGGTGTATTCACCAGCTTCAACTGGCCTTCCAGAACGTGGTGCATCTTCAGCATCAAAATTGCTCGGTTGAAATTTTGCAAACCAGTTTTGGCACTGGCGTCCTGTCAATACATCATCTTCATACACATCGGATAATTGTTTCCTTGCTTGAACAGCATTTTTTACCTTTTCGATAGTAAAAAAGAAAAATATGCCGAAAATGTTCCATATTTGAAAGGTTACCAAAGGGCAAAAATCAATCGAACCTTTTCACAAGTAAACCTTGCTATATCGGCTCTCAAAATATATCATGATTATGCGACTGTGGCAAAACACAATCAGGTTCAGTGTTGGGGAAAAAACGAAATTACTTTCCAAATTTGTTTGAGATGGGGAAACTTTGCAAAGAGTTGGAGAAGGTAAAATAATAATAGAAAACTTTCGTGGTGAGGCGATGATGAATTTGGATCGGGGTTGGTGCGTGTGTGTTAGCCCTGACATTGGGCGATCAGCTGGCACGTGGCACGGAGCCTGCCGTTGCTAGGCAACGCTCAGGGCCCTCACCTGACGCATCGATGTCCGCCCCGCCTGCCAACGTTACACAGCTTCCCTTACAAAGCGGCCCAAAACAGCTTTACTTATCCACCAATCGACGCTTTGTGAGTCAACAGGGGTGTAAGTATGAGTATCCCCTAACGTAAACAAAGAGGGTGGCTGGTAATTTGGCAAATTACTGTACTGACGGATAGTCATGGCTCCTTTATTCTGATATTAAGCACAGAAACGAGTAGGATATCGGATATACTTGACGTTGCTTGTTAACCTGCTATTCCGCTAAAGTCAATACGGACCGCCTCCCTCAAGCAGTCAGAGCCACACCCCTCTTCTCTGAAAAGTGATAATTTTTAATTCTGCTATCCATAGAGTAGCCAGCAGGTGTTTCCATTATACGCCTGTGAATTACTGTTTAAAGGGAAATGAAACCGGTATGAAGGAAGCTACTTGCCCGCGGGTTTCATCCTTTCCCCACCTTCAGTGTTGCGTTCAATGAGCAGGAAGATGAGAAGGACTTCCACTACAATACTGACTAATTATAAATTTATAAACTAATTAATTTTTAATTTTTATAATTACGAATATAGAGGAGAAATATGAAAAACAATTGCAACTAATTAATCTAAAATTGTATTAAATACGAGCCCAGCAAAAAAATATATTTTCTTGTAAGAAATAAGTGGTAAATCGCTTTTTACGAAATTTGATTTTCTTGCACACTCCCGCAGTGCTCCAACTACTTTTTGTTATCCTTTCATAGACAATCCATTAATACTACACAAATTGTTAGGTTTTATTTTTCTCAGTCGTTATTTTAAACCACATTTTTGGTCTACTATAGCTTATTCCAGTACTAAATCTTTGCATGTTCTAAAAATTGAGTTAAAATATAAAAAAAAAATACGAAGTTTGTCACAAGCTTTATTATATAACTAGCTGAGCGTCCGGAGTTGCCCGGGTATTTATTTACCCATCTGTTTAATGCGAGAATTAAACTCAGCGACTCCTATAGCCCCGGAATCGACACTAATCACGGTCTTTTATGCATTACTTTTTACGTGAACCGCTTGCACCACCACATAAAAACTCTATAATGACACTATAATATTAAAAGACTCAGGAAATATTTTATTCGTGGCCGTTTAGGAATGTTTTTAAATTTCACCCCCGCCACCCCACTCTTAGACGCTGTAGGTGTGTTTTAACCCCTGGGTGTTTGTTCCAGAATCGTAAGTAACGTGTATAAAGTTTGGTACAATTTCTCTACGCGTTTAAGATTGTTAACAGAAATTAGTTTCACTCCCACACCTCAGGGCTGAAATACAACTTAACTAACATAGTGAATGTTATAATTAAACTCAATAAAATTTACAACCATGGATTTGACACCAATTTCGGTTGTTTCGTGTTATTTTAATATATTCTATGCCATTGTCGTTGCGTTTTCTTCACTTTTGAGTTCTGTCACCTGACGAGTGCAGTTCTTCTTAGCACCTGAATAAATGGAAAATGATACAAAAAACGTTGTGTGTATTTGGCTATCTTTCTTATTCTTAATTTTGTATCAGACGTAATTTTTTTTTCATTTCGAGGAAGATTTTGTTACATAACGAAACCTCAATGTTTATGTCCATGATTTTTGTTTGCGTTCCAGCTCCACGCGAAAACAAAATTAGGAAATGCGGATCAACAATCGTGGTAGTAGAGCGCGGTATCTTTGGTCCTGCAAATATCTTTCCTCGCATTTTCAGACTTCGGCCAGTTGAATCGTTGGTCCCGTTCGGCTCCGGTGGATACAGACGTGAACGTCGGTGTTTGACATTTCCCTCGCTCAGCAGGAGCGGTCGTGCTGCGACTGACGATGTCTGGACCAGAGATATTACAAAGAAAGCACGTGCGCGGCAGCCGGAGCAAAGACCGTACACAATGCGCGACGCAATCTCGGAATTCAAAGAGCATATTGAGACGGACGCGGCGGCCGCGTACTTCACACAGAGTAATACCGTGATTGCTCTGCACTGCGGATGCTGCTGTCTCTCGGCTGGAACACTTTTTTACAAAAGGCTCTCGGGTGACTCACCGAAGAGAGCAACCTTCAGATATCTGGTGTTAACTTCCAGAGGTCATCCAAAGCAATTGTTAAACACAGAAATTTGTATGATATGTGTGTGAATCTCCTGGCTTTTTCATATTTCGGTGGCCAAATACCCGACCGAGCTTTAAAGAAGTTGGAACCATCATCCGATCACATTGCAGGAGCGTTCTCGGGTTTCCGCAAGGGTACTACAGCGATTAAACCGCGAAACTTCGGCGACCGCAAGCTCTGTCGTTATCTTCCAGGTGAAGTCACTTCGACAGAGCCAAGATCCTTTATCTGATCATATTTATTTTATCTCTCACCAGATTATTTAAACGCTGTTTTGTGTCAACTCACATTGTAAATGCTCCTTCCTTATAAATTTTCCCCTAATCTCCATTTCTTGTTCAAGAATTATCTACTAACTTCTCTTGCCTTTTACATAGGACTGAAAACATTCCAAATGTTACATCAAATAATGTACTCACGTCGTCATACGAATTGAGGTGATTTTTTCTGAATGAAAAAAGTAATGCGAGGGTGAATCAAAGATAAACAAGACTTTTGGACCTGCGCGCGCAATAGTGATGGAAGAACGTTCCGCTGTTATTGGCTGTTAGGTTGGTTTGTCAGGAGTGGGGAAAGCACGTGACTCATCATCATAGACTCGCTCAGTGTCCATCGTTACGATGTCCGAGCAGGAGGTACCTCCCTCTATTGAGACGTAGAGCACATTCAGCTCCTATTGACTATGAAAGAAAATAGTTCCTCCCCTTAAAATCTGTCAGGTGAAAAATGCAATTTTCTATACTTTCCCAATTTAATTATTCTCTTTAAATTTTTCATTGTGAAGATATATGTCACTAAGACCTGAAAAATGTTAATTTAACTTCCAAAATAATTTAATAAACCTGAATGCTTAAATTTTTTTTAGAGTAACAGGCTACATGAAGGTAATCCACATGGTGGCAACTTCCCTTTAGTGGCATAGGAAGGGATTTGAGTTGGGGATGTGGAACGGTAGAGGAAGGTAGCCAAGGGTTAACAAGGGCTCCCGGGCTATGATCCTACCCGGCATTTACCAGGGCAAACCATACAAAACCTGCACCAGTTGAGTCGGGCATTATGTACTTATCCGTTGATGCTTTTACGAGACAAGTGTACTGAGGCATGAATGGATTATATTAAAGAATAATATTTTCTATGTTATTTTCTTTAAGTAAAAAACCCTAAAGTATTCTCTTGTAACAAACACAGACAGAAACGGTTTTAAGAATCATTTTCATGTAAATGAAAATAAATTATTTGGATTATTAAGTGAAGTATCGTCACTCAGGATACAGGCTATGTCAGCATGTAAATTCGCAATTAATTTTTTTTAAATAAGCAAGTGTTCCGGTAAGAAGTATTTTATTATAAAACAAAAGAAAATTACTCGTCATATGTAACTTTTTTTCCCCGACGGTGATATTCCACTGACTTTGTTCCTGGTTACGATAGTCCTGGCTGCGTCGACACGAAGTAGTTAATGACTATGGTGACGATTGATATTGTGTGTTTTATGAAGCGGGGATTTAGACATAACGAGCGTGACGCTCATTAACGCTGGCGGAGTAAACGTGATTCAATGTATTTTCATTTATATACTCTTTACGGTCCTCGTTCGTGTCTTTCGTCGTAATTCTAAACTAAATTTTGGAGCTAGTAAATTTGGCGTTTACGAAAGCACGACCAGTTACATAAATTGTGTGACTTTCATGGTCCGTGTTTCATCGTTACTCGGTCACCGAGCGACCTGGGGAGGAGCAGATCCGGGGGCCAAATTAACCGCAAACGATTAATAATCACGAGCACCAGGCTTGACAGCGTACAACCAGTTTCGCTTCCAATTTAAACAGAAAAGACTGCGGACAGGGGGAGTGGAAATTGAGATTGGCCAGAAAAATGGGGGGGGGGGGGAGGAACCTGAATTACATCTGGCACCTAACAACTGTATAAACAGAACGCTGTTAGAGAAAAGAGAGAGAGAGATAGATGAAAGCTCTTGTCCGATGCAGGGAAGGGGGAGCTCTCGATTGCGAAAATCTGAGAGTGGAGTGACGTCACTTCAATATATCACTCCTCCCATCAGCATGGCCCATCTCCACTGGACCACGGTGTGTTGACAAAGGCCACTGCTGCAGGATATTATCAGAAGACCACGAAGTGGACGTTCCCACGATACGGTAGATGCGACCAGAACTGCCCAGTTTATTCCTGTATTTTACAGCGTGATGAAAATATTTTTTTCCAACAATAACGTTAGTACATGAAATGGAATTAATTATAATTGGCATGTTTAGTCGTAGAACTTTTTATATGAAGGGTAATACTAATGAGATAGACAACGATACATGGAAAGACGCATATTACACCGTCAATTATACAGTCATCATCAAATATTAAAAAAATAAATTAATAATTATTATCAGCACCATTTCAATATTAAATCAATTATATTGAAAATAAGTAACGATTCGTAAATACTTGTTTCATAAATATTTTTTATTAGCTGAGTTTCTCTTCTCATTTCTCGCTCATATTATTGCGTTTTGCCTCAACTATCAGATAGACTATAATAAAATAAAATGTCGATTCAAATCACATCTGTATAAATAAATTTTGTGTAGTTCGGTAAATTATTATAAAAAATGCTATATTTAAAATCAATGACTATATTTGCTGAAATTTAGGCCCAATTTAATTACTGAAAATTATAAATAAATTATCTCGGTCGTACCGATAATGATCTAGGCGATATGATATAATTTTCTAGTTTGGTTATTCTACCTTATAGACTGTGTACCTCACGTAAACCTTCAACGTGGCTCCTTCAGCGTGATGCGATCAGATCTAAACGTAGATGTAGTTTTAGTTTTCAGTTTCCAGGTGCCTTCCTGAGCAACATTGTTAGTTTCACTCCCGGTTGTTTAATCCTGACTCACACGTTCCCAGTTTCCGAAGTAGTCACTTTTCTCCTATTTATCTCTCTACAGTCTATATCCTTTATTCTGTGTTGTACGAAAATTCTGTTTCCTCTCAAAGTCCTTTTGTCTGCCACTACATCGTTCTTTCCTTGTATCTTAAGGAGCGTCGATCCCCGTCTGCTTGGTTGTCCAATCATTCAGATTTCACGGTTACGAAATTTATTTATGAGTCAATACCGTCACTCTGAAATATCAAGCACATGAATAGTTGTTTCTCATTCCGAAATTCTTCAATTGAAATGACCTTAGTATTCTACTTTATTCATTGGGTTTTAACAGTTTTTGTAACTATGAATAGGTATTTTAACTTTTAATTTTAAGTGTCGAAACTTTTTTCTGCCTAATTAATAAATTTATTTTGTAGTGTCGTTTTCGATGTACCACTATAAATTTGACTTTGCGACGAAACCAAGCCTTGAATACTGCATAATCGGGGACAAAGTGATATGAATTCCTTATACAGTCACTTTCTTTGTTTACTTTCTAAAAGCTAGGGGGTGAAGTAAAGTTAACCCTTACGCAAGGCAAAGCGGCAAATACATGATTCACACTGCCAACCCTCGCCATAGGGATCGTAGATTTAATTTGGTCTTGCTTTAGAAAATAAAACAACCTAACTGGCAATGTTTTATTCATGCCAGATGCAGGGTTGTGACGTGGAATAATTGCACGGGATTTGTCGCTCTAATCTGGACACGGGGCTCCTGTCACAATGGAAAGCGGAAAGCGAATTACCGTCTTTGTTATTTTTAACGCCACTTTAAAGGTGAAACACTATCAAAGTACACACAAATAACTGTCCGCATGGGGCGTGGAAACGAAGTTATACTCTGGTGAATGTTGCTACTGAAAGTTTCCATGTTGGTTGGATCTCCTTGATATCCTCGAATGAGCCCGGGATTAGCCATTTTACATTTAAAAAGCTTATGTTTTATATTTATGTTTTCATATGTAAGTGTAATGAGACAAATAAATTATAACATCTTCTCACAAGGTGTCTAAATACTATTATAATTTTCGCAACGGTTTCTCAATTCAAATAATCACCTCACTCCCTTGTTCCGTTTTAAAGAGATGAATAATACATTCCAAGGTCATTATAATTTAAGCGCAAAAATATTGTAGTCTATAACAAATCAACCCATTGGAATAGTCGGCCAGCTGCCTCCTAAACTGGTCGAGGCACGGAGAAGGGAAACTCCTCTCCCGCCATCGGAATGGCGTTGGACAAGTACCAAAAGCCCGACCTATCTGATGCAGGTTTTCTAGGGTTTGTCCTGCATCAGTTTCAGGCGAATTCCTGGTAGTATCCTTAAACTACAGCCAGGGAGCCCTAGTTAACTCTTGGCTTCCTCTACCCTACCACATCCTGCTTTCAAATACCTTCCTGTGCTGTTAAAGGGGAGTTGCCACCACGTGGATAACCCTCTTGTAGCCTGTTACTCCAAAAAAAATAAAAGATTGTGGCTGATTCTTTACGGAACAAGAAAACAGCCACAACGTAACATATTCAAGTCTACCAGCGAAATTAATTTTCTGGTTAAGTGAATTGTTAAAATCACTGTAATTAATTAGAAAGATAGCCGATTCAGACAAAAATGTGATAATATAAATAATATAAAAATAATAATATTTTTCACTTTTTGGTCTGAATTTTCTTTCCTTTTAATTATGTTCAATCATACGTAATTTTTTTCCATTTTAAAATCATTACAGTTTTTATGGAGCACGTACGTTATAATGGGAACGGAAAATATTCAAGGCAAATACTGTTTATGTAACAAATTCAAGGTTTCCATTATTGAAACTCTTGCGTTTCCGAATCACCTGACGAAAGCAACAAGGATTGGAGTAACTTGGTGTCGAATTTATTTTTTCACTAAATTTTATTTATTAATTGGCTACTTTGTCATATTTCCATAATAACTAAAACTGATCGGAGAGGTTTTATTTATCAACCATATGAAAATGGAAACATGTATATGGGTCAGTTATTTAATAGAGTATTTGATCGTTGTTTTTATTTCAGTTATGACTTATTTCTTCAATGATACATTGTGGTTTACAATTATATAATTATGTGGCCTACAGTCTAAGCGACGACTTACGAAGATAAATATTTTGGTATAGATAATGAAATAACAGTCGGGTTACAAAAACTTTGTATAACGAGCTAAGGTCTTGATCGGGAGTCTCGTGGAGGAATTGTGAAGTGGTCCAATTTAGTAACATATTCCTTATTTTTCACGCAGTCAATAAAACATCAGTATCCCCCTGCCCTTGCTAAACGGATGAAGTGCAAGGGGGAATGATTTTTGGAGGACCTATTGTTGAGAGCTGTTAGCAGCATCTGATGGCCATTAAGAAGGCACCACCTTGCCCCTATTACAACGCCCGCAATAACTCGTCCTAAATGACTGCTGGAGGGCGGAGGCTTATTCGCCACCCTGTGTAATATTGTCTCGGTGGACGCCATTGTCATTCACCCCCCTCCAACCCTCCCCCAATCCCTCAACCCTCCGCCTCGCGCGCCACTGTTCAAACTGAAGGGAAAAAAACGAACAATGACCTTAAACCATAAAAATGTTTGAAATGTGGAACGTATCGCTTTTATTAGTCCAAGGGGATGGAAAAATAACACAAAAATGCTCCGACCCATTTCTAAGGGTGTATATAATCACGAATACTCCCTCTCTTTAGTGGAGGGAAATGCTTATATCAGCAGGGAAGTTCACTGGGCGTCTGCCGTTGGGAAAACTGCATCATGAAATATAATTCTCAGAAACGGCCATATTCAAATTAAGTTTCAATAGGCCATTGCTAATTTATTGGAACATCTGGTTTTATTATGAACGCGCCAATTTCAACACTAAAATCATAACATAAAAGAATAATAAATTGGTGTATATATTCTGGATATTCAGAAAACTAATAAATAAATATCAGCCAATTTTAAGTCATAAAAAAGAATTTATTAAATTAACAACGTTTCATCGCTTAATTTGCGACTTGATCAGGTTCAAGTTTAAAACTACAAAAATAACCAAATTTGGTAAGAATAACATTTTTAAGAAATAATTTGGTAGATAACAAGAAATATAAATTATGTGGATGGACAAGTCAATCTCTGTTGACTGATGAGGCCGATTTGTACAGTTTAAGACGAGAATTTTAGAATTAATCCTTAATATTTTTTACTGTGTTTAATAACATTAAAAAGTAATTTACACCCAATACTTTTCTAACAGTACAATTAATTTATGATGTAAGCAGGAAATATAATATAAAATTATTAAACGCCGTTTTTGGTTGATAATGTATTTAAGTATGTAAATCAAAAGTTTTTCCAAAATTTCTTAGTAAAAATTCGATTTTTAAGGTACGAATTTACTACCTGACACCGTCGTACCAGCGATAATTTAAATCCATCATAGGAATTAATCATAATCATAGGAGTTCTGTATTCCTCTCCAAGACGAAAAATATTTTGAATCCTTGTAAGCGCCGTTCTCGATCTTCTGCGGTTGTTTGCTGAGTTTTTTTGCGGATCGATGTTTGAGGTACACGTGGGACTCGAGTTCTTGCAACCGGAAACGACGGCAAGCAAATTGCGATCACGATCACGAAGGAAATGGAAAGACGGCTGATGGGCGTGCAGATTCAGAAAACTCAACACTCAGATGGTCGCTGAGATGAACGAGGTCAAGACTTCGAATCAGAAAATACTCGTCGAGGGCAAATCAATATTCGCTACAACTGGGCGATCCCACGAATCGTTCTGACGGAAACAAACTTTAGCGGGACCCGCGGAAAGCGGAAAAAATCTACCGTATTTTCTGCGATGGAGCCACAAGTTATGAGTCGGAAGTGGAAGAACTGGACACGATGCTGCAAAGGACGGAAGGTAAAGTCTTAGAGCGAAAAGGAGATAGAACAGCTAAAATAAAAAATGATAAACAGGAACATCTGCACATTAATTCAATTTTAAAACTTTATCGCCTATGTGCTAGGAACCATGACTATCTTACAATCACCAAATTCACTCATTTTTTTGTAACGAAACGGAATTAAGAACTATAAGTAAAGAAAGGTAACAGACAAAGAAGTAAAACTCTGGTCGTCTTCATGGATAATTAAAGCTCTTGGGAGATAAACTACCCTTTGGAGTCTTGCCTTTAAAAGTTTCGGGGTCCTTAATCTCACCACCTTAATTATGGCATTCTCGAAGGAGAACACAGTTCCTTTATTAGTAGTTACCTGCAATTACCCTTTTTGTAAATCACTCTTCTCACATCTCATCGTGTGTAACTGAACTTTTCATTTAGTTATTAACTGTTAGAAAAACTATTATGAACTCGTATCTTAATCCTTTAGTTGCATGATTTATTTGATTTTTTTAAAATTAACATTTAAGACGTATTTTTGTAAATACAATACGAAAAAATAAACAAAAAATGAATCGTGACACAAAGTCTATTTGGCTCATGATGTTGCACATATGCAATATAATTATAATTAGGTCAAAATCATCAATAATTCACATTAATTGGATTATTATTATTTTAGCGCAATTAGAACACCCTGTGAATGACCATTAAATTTTACTTCTTGAAAAAAAATATAAAAAGAACACAGAAAATTAAATTCTGAAGTTGACCGGCGAGTCTAAAAATCTGGCCTGAGGGGTTGACTCAAAGAAAGCTAGGAGAGGGCATGTTTTAACTTGTCCACGGATTACAAATATTTCACATTTTCTTAAGTGCATGTTGTTTCATATCTGCATCACAAATTAGAAATAAACAGACGCCTCTGCGGTGATACTAAACGTTATGTTGCGTCTATGCTAAATTATGCAATGGGGGGGTTAAGTTAATCTTTACTTTTCAAGCATTAGGGTTTTAGAATCGGAAATTAATGTATGACTGTTACGCTTTTGTTCACTTTTCAGAATAAAACTATTTATGCAATATTTTTCGTGTTATATAAAGCCTTAAGTAATATCAACCTGCCATCCGGCAATTTGAGACAAAATAGATGACGTTCCAAAACCTGATTTTAACTGTTTAGACAGACATTTTTTTCACTTTACGGTAAAACGGTTGAACGATTTCTCATTCGATATTTGAAAAACTTATAATTTTAGATCGTAGTTAAATAGTCAGATTCATTTTTTTTCTGATTTTGATGAAACTTCATTAAAGAATTAAATTAAAGGCGTTACTTTATCATGAAGTTTATTTAATAAACTTATTATTTAATAAACATAGTTTATATATCTTCTTCTTTATTGCAGTCTTCGTAAATTTGGGGTTAAGACTGAGGGTGAATCGACACTCTGGCCACTTGTCACTACGAATCCAGAATGTGTCATGTAAGGTGACAGTCTGGCAGTCGTCTCGGTAGCCTAAGGCCCTTAATGAGCTGTCAAACCAAGGAGAAAGAAAGTCTTTAAGATCAAAACAGAAAAATTCGTAAGTCTACAGTGAGTCACTTTCTCGTATGCTATATGTACAGCTATATGCCACCCTATACAACCAGTTAAATGCGAACTGGTTTCCTAGAAGATATTTTCTGCCGCTAGTAGAATGGTCCCAGCTCTGCCTCCACGCCCAATTCACGTCAACCGGCATTTTGTTTATTCCAGGCAGTGTTTCTTTTCTGTCTTTCTATTATTGCTGGTAAAAGCTAGATAATAAGTAATGTTATCATAAATCTGACACAGGGCGATTGGTCCAATTGTAGATTAATAAATACATACATATAATCAACCAAATCAAATGGTTAACAGGAAGATCCTGGTTTTGTGTTACACAGTAGGAAGTTGTACTTTTCAGCTTTCAACCAGGACGACAATTAATCACCCTCTGCTGTTCCAGCACTGTGCATTACCACGTTCTTGATTCTTCTCTACGTTGTGAGCGTGCACTGGGCGTTATCCTGGCAGATATCCTCACGGCTGTAGTGCGGGCGAGTCTGTATTCATACCTTGCAACCCCTTGACCCCGAGCAACTATTCGTTTTCAGCTCACGCAAATGCATAATTCGTTTACCGAATGCTTTCGAAGGCTGGCATAAATTCAACAGGTCAGACCTATAGGATAAATTAATTTAAGTTACTTTATCCGTCCTCGGGAAAAAGCCCATGTAAAACCATAGAAATAAATCACTCAATAATCAGTTTTTTAAATGCATAGCGTAACACGCTCATGCCAAAATATGTAATTAATAGTTACACAAAACATTTTAAATTATTTATTCACAAAGTTCTTTAATTAAGACAAGGAAAAGGCAAGAAAAATGAAATCACAGGGTGAAGGGCCAGCTTCTGTGTTATAATTATTATAGAAACTAATAACATTTAAGTGGAAAAATAAGTCGTCGCACATGGACTAAATTATTAGTTCAAAAATAATATTCAGGAATAAAATTCGTTTTAATAAATAATTAACTTTTACAGGAACTTTATTTTTTATTTATAGCGTTACGACGTTTTGATACGTGTTAGTATCTTCTTCAGGTATTATCCAAAATAGGGAATTGTCTGTTTTAAAAAACTTTGGGAATTTATCAACATTGTCATTGTTTGTTGTACTAGTTTGTTATAATAATTGCGTAAGTTGTTCATTTTTTGTTTACTTTAGTTTGTCTTTGTTAACTTTGTCCTTATATTAATCATTTGTAAATACCTCTTTTTTAGAATAATACCTGACGAAGATAAGAACTCGTATCAAAACGTCATACCGCTATAAAAAAAAGTGTCAGTAAAAGGTCATTAACCGATTTATTAATTAAAAAACGGACGTGAAATAAAAACTTTCAAAATTCGTTTTCCTTCGAGATTTTAATCTTCTTTGAAACACATTTACATTCTTAATTCTTCAGAATACGAGCCCAAGCCTAAAGATTGTTTCTTCAAAGCCTAGTAGGACGGAACAGGTGTAACTTTCATTTTGCATAGGATAATTTAAAATATTAATCATATTGTTACTTCAGTCAAAAATGATAAATGTTTTCAGAAATAGTACTGGAAAACACTTCGTATTAAAATTTTCTTTCAAATAAAGACCAGCAGGTAAAAGCGTAGACAATCTGTAAACACTTAAATATTTATGCATCTACTTAGATTTTCTGATTTTATTGCAGCGACGAAATCAGGATTTTTTTTTTCAAATATTTGTCGTGCAATCCATCCATTCATCCATTAATGCAACAGGTGTTGAATTATGCATGAGCTATGGCGTATCAATCTCGTGGAAATTTGTGCCAATTAATTGTTGGTCCTACACCGCCATCCCTGCTCGTCTATAATTTAGCGTATATCTGTGCTCGACCGAACAACAGCGTCAATGATTGATAACGTCAGTGACCTAATAAAGGTGAGTGATTTCAAAAAAACTATTGTAATGTGATGTGGAGCTATTGTCATCAACGACACTGATAATTTCTATCGTGTTGAATGTCTGATATAATTTTAAATATTACTTAACGTACGCCTGGGCTTCTAAATTATACACCACGAATTTAATTAACTACGGGAACATTTTTCTGTTCATCATACTGTGAAGCTATTTAATTGGACCAAAGAATTAAATCTTGAATTCACGCCAGGAATGCTTAAATTTCGCACTAATCGGGAAACATATTGACTTCTTCCATCGATTTTTAATACGTCTTCTGCCTTTTACCATTATTTGGGTCTTCGAAGATCTATGTAGTTGTAAAACATATTTGTTTTACAGCCTTGAGGCTGGCGTTGACGAATTTCACGTGTTCTCCTACAGAGGTCGTATCTTCGACGTACTCGTAGAAATTCTCGTACTAGTCAACTGATGTCGTGTGACGTCAGTACTTACAAATTCGAAGAAAGGTTTTTGGAAACATCTTTTTGCTGCCATGATAAACAGCTTAAGTATAGAAAAAAACCATGTGTTAACAAATTACTAATTAGATAAATAAATAGACAAACAACAGAAAAAAATAAGTGCTAATTAAATAGCACACAACAATTCTGCGATCCTTGTTACTTTAGTCAGGTTATTCAAAAAACGTAAGTTTTGTGTTTATACGACGCAGAGTACTAACCAGGTGACTAACGCAAAAGATTTTGACTGTTTAAGTTTTAAGTATATTTCAAATAGTCATATTTATAAATATAATTAAAACATTCTTTTATTTTTCATCGGATGATCAAAAGTATTCGTGATACATTTCGGATCAATCGCTATAGTGACTTAAACGACTTTGTGGAACATATTTGCCGACAGACTTTTCTTCTGTATAAATACAGACTAGCTGATTCTCTTAAAATAGGTAGGAAAAATAATTAATTATATATATTGTAATACCCAGTTAAGAAGGACAAATTTTGTTCTTATTTCATCATATTTGTTTACCAACTCAGACTGGGGATTCTTGAGTGGTTTGTATAAAAAAAAGATAATAATAAAATGATGGGTAAGCGGCTCTTAAAGAAGGGGAGGACTATAATTGGACGTTTAGCGGCTCTTAGAGCTAATGGTTTTGACAGACATCGGGACGAAACCCTAAATGCATAATGACAGAAGTTTTGAGGACACACAATTATATTAAAAGGAAATGTTTATTGAGGGTCTCTCGATACGTGAGAAAGCCAACAGTTGGTGTTTGTTTGGCGAACGTGGAAACTCAAAAACTGTGCAAAAAAGGGAATATTCTGGAGAGGGGGAAGCAGATAAAAGTCAGTTGGATGTCAGAGAGCAAGGGAGGAGAACGTGGATGAAAATTAGTGTGGTGTCAGAGTTGGAAGGAGATGGGCGTGGAGTGTGGTGCCAGAAACTGAACGAGAAAGACATAGGAATTGAAATGTAGACCGCAAAGGAGGAGGACTTGGAGGCGGTGATAAATATTCGGTCAAATTGAATGGTGGCCGTGCCTAAAAATAAAATCAACATTTTAGTCAATGCAAGCTGTCAGGAGTCGGGATATCAAAAAGGATAAAGTGAACGTGTCTGTGAAGCGTGTGTAAAAGTCTGTGCACAGAAGGGCATTGTAGATTAGTGCATTCCTGAAAAAAAACCAAATAAAATTGTAAGTAGACATTCAGTAATAAATTCTGTAAATTGTTAAATAAGGGTAATCAGTCAGATTTCGATTTCAATTTATTTTTACTGCATTGTTTAAATTGTAAATTTTGTGTTCCGTTTCCTTATCAACCCAGTAAAGACCCTGGGGTACAGAGTCTGATTTATAAAATGTAACTGGATTATTAGTGTAATTTAATTGTTGAGGTAAAAGGATATAAAAATATATACAGAGATTTTCTTGAGTTGTATTCTAGATTAATAAAATTGTTTTGTTTATAAAATTTATTAACTTGGTTAATTTAAATTCCTAGAATCATAATTATCTATAGTTTGGGCATTCAATTGGAGCAAATTAGTTAATTTTCAAGTTTCAAAATAAAATTAAAAAAATAATTATCAACAAGAGGGGTGTTACAATATATACTGAAAAATAAAATGAATTTTATTAACAGATATCAGTACAAATTGTAAAGTAAAAGTATTTTAGAAACTCATTATAAAATTATTTAATCTTCAAAATTAGTTGAATATGTCTAGAACGTAAAATTAACGTCTTGGGTAAACTATCTCTTTACCAAAAAATATAGAATCGCTCACGACAAAATAATGACGATATGAAATCCACTTCATGGTAGATAAAACACATTTTTCTGATCTAGATGAATAATGTGAGTCCCACTGGAAATTGCAAACACTTAAAGTGTGACTCTCTCTATTTCCCCATAAGATAGTCAATTCAGTAACATTATCCTACATATTATTATTATTATTATTATTATAGAACCCGGTTCTACAGGGTTTTATTTATTTAAGTGGGGATGTCATCTGAACTGTCACCAAGAAGCTTAGCCACTTCAGATGAATGACAGTAAGATGAGATCCTTTCTAAATATAATAATTATTTATTGCCATAAAGAGATAAAGGCATATGCCGATGATTCTAAGATTTATAGATGCGAGTGAAGCGGTAATAGATTTTCCAAACATTATCCATGAAGTATCCGAGCCTGTTGGCCGATAAGGCAGCGCACTGCAAGCACGCCGCGCCGGCTCTCGAGGAGAAGACGAATGGAACGGCATGCGAATCCCCGGGGAGATTGCGCTCTTCCTCTAGACGTATGGTCGCTGCCTTCACTGAAAACACGATTTATTACCACCATGGCTGCCGTCCGCTTCTGGCTGCTAGGTCTTTCTCTGACTACGCGAAAAAAGGGAATAAAAGAGGTCCGCACTTTGAACGTTAAATAATTAACACGCTTTGGGATTGTCTGGCCAGCCATGCATCTTCTTCCAGCTCTGACGTGTCCACTGGCCATTACGAAAGCTCTTCTCCACGCCGCACAAAAACGCCGCTTCTGGACAATTAATTCTCAATGGAGAAGGCCGTGCTCTGGAAAAAACCGCAATAAATAATAACAAACATTAACAAAGACCTTCTCAGACAAGAGTAATCACCATCAACTCTGAAGACAACACCGATTATGACAGGAAATTCTTACAGTTGCTGTAGAACTGTTTACTTTCATGTTTTGTACTTCGTTGGCGTAAACAGATTCATTGTTATTGCTGCTGTCGACTAGAGAGCTGTTCTCAATCTATATATTGTAATAATCAATTAGAGGTCGTTAATAAAATAAAAGAATTAATTATTTACAAACAATATTTTTATTAAAGAACGAAGGCTTTCCCGGTGTATTTGTTGAAGAAAAAGTTCTCGGGTTTCCACCTGGGTAACAATGCGATTGAAACGCGACGTTTCGACGGGCAAATACACTGCCAACTTCGCCTAGAAGATGACGGCAGTGCATTTGTCCGTCGAAACGTCGCGTTTCATTCGCATTGTTGCCCAGGTGGAAACCCGAGAACTTTTTCTTCAATATTTTTATTGTGGCAATAACTTAAAAACAATTACAAATTTAAAATACTAGATCTCAAGGTCTTCACTGGGTTTGGTAATGGACACATCAATTATGTTTAAAAATCTTATTAACAAACAAATCACAATATGTCGACTAAAAGAAAAGAAATTAACTTGAGAATTAAAATAGAACGAAATTAAAAAGTAAAAAGATTAACTCCGATTAACAATTTAAACTAGAACGAAATTTAAAATGAGAACGAAATCTGACTTCTATCTTTTAATTACGTTTATATAATTAATTAATTTGTAATTTGTTACTCACATTCGTCCAGTTTGTTCCAGTATATCTTTCGTTTACGAAACACACTATTGCGAGATTTTACACTGATTCTAAGATTCACAGATTATACACTGATTCTAATAAAAATTTATAGGATGTCAGGAACTCGGATGAACCTCCCTTTTGTTGTCAGCTACCTGTTGACTGCTTGCCTTAGGTGAATTCTGCTTGCCTTAGGTGAATTCTGCTTGCCTTAGGTGAATTCCGTGGTTTGTAGATTTGCCAGTCTTTAATACATTGGACTCAAACCGAAATTTTACTATTTCTGGCCGGCTATGGACACAAAACTGCATTTACTTAGCAAGTTTCGACGTTATGCTTTCGTGAATGTTTTACATAGTCCTCAGAAATGTCCAGGCACCAACCAACTCTGTTAAATTCTCATCGCCAACTCTGTTGAATTCTCGTCACCAACTAACAGTTATACCTCGACGATGTCTTTCCGCGAACTCAACTCTCGTCTTGCGTTTTAGCGTGCATACGCCATTTTCGGACCTTCCGACAAAGCAACAGAACTGGGCTACATTGTCGCTATGGAAACTCCTGCCGCAATAATAGATTTCTCAAACAATTTAAATTTTTATGTTCAAACAATTAATGTTCTAATTAATTGGCATTACAATATATATCACTCATTCTATAAATGATGAGTGAAAAAACTATAACAACTATGTGAAAAACAACTTTTTATTTCACGTAATTTATTCCAAAGGTCATTAAGTAATAACATTAAAACTGAACTAGTTTTACTAGTGTCCTGTAAAAACCATAGTAGAAAACGTAGGCGAACGAATTCCGTAATAAAATACGAACCTTCTAATTTCGTCTAAATCTAACCTCCTGCCTCTAGGTTTGACACTATCGAGATATTCCATCAAAAATAAGTTTGTAAAGAATAATCTGCAGAACGCACTGGATCAGTCAGTTTAAAATTAAATATTATTAGGCGTCAAGACAATCCAACACATATTCAATATGGCAATATGATTCCATTAATCGAACCATTACGCCACGTTTCATCATCTGAAATATTTAAATGGTGAGACACGTTCGATTAATGAAATCCATTTAAATTAAAACAGATTCATAGTTCCAGACAGCTTTTCACAATATTGCATATTTTATGCATCAGATCGTCTCACATTAGAAACATTCAAAAGTGTGAAAAATTATTTGAATGGGTGATGAATGTTACAAGGTCGTTCGGTAAGTTCGCAACCTGACACAGAGTTGGTGCTAGTAAGCACGTGCGGTGTGTTTCGGTGTTTCTGTTATGTGACATACTACCAAACATTTCAGGAGAATTTCTTCAAATACTTGATTGTTGTAATCAAGGGAGTAAACGGCAAAGAAATAGGCAGTAGAATTCATACATAGTCGAAAATACTAATCAGTTCTATCGGTTTCTCTATTATGAAAAATAATGCAAACCTTATGAACACGGATAAATTATATGTGAAAAAGATTATGCATTTAAGCTTTCTTCTTTCTGTTACAATTAATATTAATCACTTAGTCAGTAGAAGATCAAAACAAAATGTTTTTTATACTCTATTTTCCCAGATTACAGTCTAGACAATTTATAAAAAAAATCATGCATATATATACTTAGCATTTAGAAGAGCTGAGACGACAAAACTGAGTAAGGGGATTACTGTGAATTTATCCCACAGATGTTGGTTATTATTAGTTCAGCTGCACCGACCAGCTGCTGCTGAATTCATAATGTATCCTCGTTGTACTGTTTTTAAACTGAGATAGGAAACACTACAGCGAAATAGAGCGGGATCAGAAACCTCTTAATAAACACCCAACCGAAGTTTGCCGTTCAATGCTGATTGTGTAACTAACGTAACTGTCTCTTTCTCTCACACTCTCTCTCTTTTTAACGGCTGTGAATAACTACAGGAATACTACATCCAACAAGGAACATATGCAAAAATAAGACATCCGCCCTACTATAGTATTCAGAGAAAACTACCATTACAGAACCAGCAAGGACTTATTTTAATTAAAAATATTCAGAAAATTAATGCACTATATTAAATAATGTTAAAAACTTCAAAAGAACGACTCCGGGAGGGATTAAACGAAGAAAATTTCGGTCAATTGCCGAATGCGCTAACCGACTACGCCACAAAGTATTCGTGATTGGTAAGGACATATTTTCATTTACAATATTCAGCAACAAATAATAAATTTTATTAAATGGTATTAATATATTCAGAAGAACAACCAACCTTTCGGATAACAGCCAAAGGCTCTAACCGATTAAGCCACCAAGACTTCGTGTTGAAGTGATGACTAATTTTCTTTTACAATTTTCAGAAAAATAATACACATTATTAAATAGTATTAAAAAGTTTAAAAGAACGCCCCCGGGTGGGAAAGAACCACCAACCTTTCAGTTAACAGCCGAACGCGCAAACCAATTGCGTCACGGAGGCTTCGAGTTAAGTGAGCACTTATTTTCTTTTAAAATAATTTCAAATATATTACACTATCTAATATAATATTAAAAATCTTCATAAGAACGCCCCCTTGTGGGATCGAACCACCAACCTTTCGGTTAACAGGCGAAAGCGCTAACCAACTGCGCCACAGAGGCCTCGTGTTAAGTGACCATTTATTTTCTTTACAATGTTTTGAAATATATTACACTATCTAAATTAATTTAAAAATCTTCAAAAGAACGACCCCGGGTGGGATCGAACCACCAACCTTTCGGGTAACAGCCGAACGCGCTAACCGATTGCGCCACGGAGGTTTCGTTTTAAGTGAGTACTTGCTTTCTTTTACAATATTTTGAAATATATTACACTATCTAGAATAATATTAAATTCTTCAAAAGAACGCCCCCGGTTGGGATCGAACCACCAACCTTTCGGTTAACAGCAGAACGCGCTAACCAATTGCGCCACGGAGGCCTCGTGTTAATTGAGCATTTCTTTCTTTACAATATTTTGAAATATATTACACTATCTAAATTAATTTAAAAATCTTCAAAAGAACGCCCCCGGGTGGGATCGAACCACCAAACTTTCGGTTTACAGCCGAACGCGGTAACCGATTGCGCCACGGAGGCTTCGTCTTAAGTGAGCACTTATTTTCTTTTATAATATTTTGAAATATATTACACCATCTAGAATAATATTAAAATCTTCAAAAGAACGCCCCCGGGTGGGATCGAACCACCAACCTTTCGGTTAACAGCCGAACGCGCTAACCAATTGCGCCACGGAGGCTTCGTGTCAAGTGAGCACTTATTTTCTTTTACAATATTTTGAAATATATTACACTATCTAAATTAACTTAAAAATCTTCAAAAGAACGCCCCCGGGTGGGATCGAACCACCAACCTTTCGGTTAACAGCCGAACGCGCTTACCGATTGCGCCACGGAGGCTTCGTGTTAAGTGAGCACTTATTTTCTTTTATAATATTTTGAAATATATTACACTATCGAGAATAATATTAAAATCTTCAAAAGAACGCCCCCCGGGTGGGTTCGAACCACCAACCTGTCGGTTAACAGCCGAACGCGCTAACCAATTGCGCCACGGAGGCTTCGTGTTAATTGAGCACTTATTTTCTTTTACAATATTTTGAAATATATTACACTATCTAAATTAATTTAAAAATGTTCAAATGTACGCCCCCGGGTGGGATCGAACCACCAACCTTTCGGTTAACAGCCGAACGCGCTAACCAATTGCGCCACGGAGGCTTCGTGTCAAGTGAGCACTTATTTTCTTTTACAATATTTTGAAATATATTACACTATCTAAATTAATTTAAAAATCTTAAAAAGAACGCCCCCGGGTGGGATCGAACCACCAACCTTTCGGTTAACAGCCGAACGCGCTAACCGATTGCGCCACAGAGGCTTCGTGTTAAGTGAGCACTTATTTTCGTTTACAATATTTTGAAATATATTACACTATCTAAATTATTTTAAAAATCTTCAAATGTACGCCCCCGGGTGGGTTCGAACCACGAACCTTTCGGTTAACTGCCGAACGCGCTAACCAATTGCGCCACGGAGGCCTCGTTTTAATTGAGCATTTATTTTCTTTTACAATATTTTGAAATATATTACACTATCTAAATTAATTTAAAAATCTTCAAAAGAACGCCCCCGGGTGGGATCGAACCACCAACTTTTCGGTTAACAGCCGAACGCGCTAACCAATTGCGCCACGGAGGCCTCGTTTTAATTTAGCATTTATTTTCTTTTACAATATTTTGAAATATATTACACTATCTAAATTAATTTAAAAATCTTCAAAAGAACGCCCCCGGGTGGGATCGAACCACCAACCTTTCGGTTAACAGCCGAACGCGCTAACCAATTGCGCCACGGAGGCTTCGTGTCAAGTGAGCACTTATTTTCTTTTACAATATTTTGAAATATATTACACTATCTAAATTAATTTAAAAATCTTCAAAAGAACGCCCCCGGGTGGGATCGAACCACCAACCTTTCGGTTAACAGCCGAACGCGCTAACCAATTGCGCCACGGAGGCTTCGTGTCAAGTGAGCACTTATTTTCTTTTACAATATTTTGAAATATATTACACTATCTAAATTAATTTAAAAATCTTCAAAAGAACGCCCCCGGGTGGGATCGAACCACCAACCTTTCGGTTAACAGCCGAACGCGCTAACCAATTGCGCCACGGAGGCTTCGTGTCAAGTGAGCACTTTTTTTCTTTTACAATATTTTAAAATATATTACACTATCTAAATTAATTTAAAAATCTTCAAAAGAACGCCCCCGGGTGGGATCGAACCACCAACCTTTCGGTTAACAGCCGAACGCGCTAACCAATTGCGCCACGGAGGCCTCGTTTTAATTTAGCATTTATTTTCTTTTACAATATTTTAAAATATATTTCACTATCTAAATTAATTTAAAAATCTTCAAAAGAACGCCCCCGGGTGGGATCGAACCACCAACCTTTCAGTTAACAGCCGAACGCGCTAACCAATTGCGCCACGGAGGCTTCGTGTCAAGTGAGCACTTATTTTCTTTTACAATATTTTAAAATATATTACACTATCTAAATTAATTTAAAAATCTTCAAAAGAACGCCCCCGGGTGGGATCGAACCACCAACCTTTCGGTTAACAGCCGAACGCGCTAACCAATTGCGCCACGGAGGCCTCGTTTTTATTTAGCATTTATTTTCTTTTACAATATTTTGAAATATATTACACTATCTAAATTAATTTAAAAATCTTCAAAAGAACGCCCCCGGGTGGGATCGAACCACCAACCTTTCAGTTAACAGCCGAACGCGCTAACCAATTGCGCCACGGAGGCTTCGTGTCAAGTGAGCACTTATTTTCTATTACAATATTTTGAAATATATTACACTATCTAAATTAATTTAAAAATCTTCAAAAGAACGCCCCCGGGTGGGATCGAACCACCAACCTTTCGGTTAACAGCCGAACGCGCTAACCGATTGCGCCACGGAGGCTTCGTGTTAATTGAGCACTTATTTTCTTTAAAATATTTTGAATTATATTACACTATTTAGAATTATATTAAAATCTTCAAAAGAACGCCTCCGGGTGGGATCCAACGACCAACCTTTCGGTTAACAGCCGAACGCGGTAACCGATTGCGCCACGGAGGCTTCGTGTTAAGTTAGCTTTAATTTTCTTTTACAATATTTTAAAATATATATCACACTATCTAGTATAATATTAAAATCTCCAAAAGATCGGCCCCGGGTGGGATCGAACTACAAACCTTTCGGTTAACAGCCGAACGCGCTAACCAATTGCGCCACGGAGGCTTCGTGTCAAGTGAGCACTTATTTTCTTTTACAATATTTTAAAATATATTACACTATCTAAATTAATTTAAAAATCTTCAAAAGAACGCCCCCGGGTGGGATCGAACCACCAACCTTTCGGTTAACAGCCGAACGCGCTAACCGATTGCGCCACGGAGGCTTCGTGGTAACTGAGCACATATTTTCTTTTACAATATTTTGAAATATATTACACTATCTAAATTAATTATAAAATCTTCAAAAGAACGCCCCCGGGTGGGATCGAACCACCAACCTTTCGGTTAACAGCCGAACGCGCTAACCGATTGCGCCACGGAGGCTTCGTGTTTACAGAGCACTTATTTTCTTTTACAATAATTTGAATTATATTACACTATCTAAATTAATTATAAAATCTCGAAAAGAACGCCTCCGGGTGGGCTCGAACCACCAACCTTTCGGTTAACAGCCGAACGCGCTAACCGATTGCGCCACGGAGGCTTCGTGTTAAGTGAGGACTTATTTTCTTTTACAATATTTTGAAATATATTACACTAACTAAATTAATTATAAAAATTCAAAAGAACGCCCCCGGGTGGGATCGAACCACCAACCTTTCGGTTAACAGCCGAACGCGCTAACCGATTGCGCCACGGAGGCTTCGTGGTAAGTGAGCACATATTTTCTTTTACTATATTTTGAAATATATTACACTATCTAAATTAATTATAAAATCTTCAAAAGAACGCCTCCGGGTGGGCTCGAACCACCAACCTTTCGGTTAACAGCCGAACGCGCTAACCGATTGCGCCACGGAGGCTTCGTGTTAACTGAGGACTTATTTTCTTTTACAATATTTTGAAATATATTACACTAACTAAATTAATTATAAAATCTTCAAAAGAACGCCCCCGGGTGGGATCGAACCACCAATTTTTCGGTTAACAGCCGAACGCGCTAACCGATTGTGCCACGGAGGCTTCATGTTAATTGAGCATTTATGTTCTTTTACAATATTTTGAAATATATTACACTATAAGGAATAATATTATAATCTTCAAGAGAACGCCCCCGGGTGGGCTCGAACCACCAACCATTCGGTGAACAGCCGAACGCGCTAACCAATTGCGCCACGGAGCTTCGATTTAAGTGAGCATTTCTTTTCTTTTACAATATTTTGAAATATATATTTTTTTTTTAGGGTAACAGGCTACATGAGGGTGATCCACATTGGGCAACTCCCCTTTAATAGCATAGGAAGGGATTAGAAAGGGGGGATATTACACTATCTAGAATTATATTTAAATATTCTAGAGAACGCCCGTGAGTGGGTTCGATCTTTCAAGCTTTCGGTTAACAGCCGAACGCGCTTACCGACTGCGCTAATCGGAGGCTTCGTTCTCTGTCAAAGTTCTTTGTCATGTATAATATTCTTATAATTTATTAAATGTGTAGAATACGTTTAAGACAGGTTATGTATTGGGTAAACCACATAGGGCATTTTTTTAGAGTGGCATAGGATGGGATATATTATTTCTTATTGCTTTTTTTTGCCTGCAGTAGAAGAAATAAGGGTGTAGGTTGAGTCTAGTTTAGTGTAGGTTAATCCGCATAATTGTCAGTTTCCATTCTGAATTATACGAAAAGTAGTCAAATTGTGGATGCTGATAGGTCGAGGGTTAACATAGCCCCTGACAAATGGCGTAAAAGTAATGCAGTGAGTTCCCTTGTTGAATCTGCATAATGTCAGTTGTGTATTTGGCACTTGATCCTTGTCCTTCCAATGGCGTTATAGGGGTGCTTTGGGTTGTAATTTATTTTTTCAATGGTTATTATCACAAAATTTAAATAGTTATATCCATTGGTAGAGGCTGAATTGTACAATAGTTCTATTTTATAATTTATCTGTTTTCCTTTTTTGTCTATTCAGTTTTGTTTGGTAAATTTGAATAATTATACCGACCATTTTTTGAGTTTGAACCTGATGTAGTCTGTAGTGTAATTGGTCTGTCGTGACCTGGATCCTGTTTACCCCGAAATTTTAAACCAGTCCGCGCACAGAGTCTGACTTGCGAACAAGATTAACGACGTCGGCAATCAGCGCCGTTGACACCTTTCAGCTCCCAGCGATGGGATTAGAGACTGGCTGGCGATTGTCGCTGCTCAGATAATTGCATTTGCAGCTGCAGGCGTGTCAGGTGCTGCTGCTGGAGCCAGGATCAACGTCATATCGATTTCAGGTCCTGTAATTGGGTCAGCAAGGGGGAGAGGGGGCTCAGAATCTACGTTGTCCAACCTCTGTCCGATGGTCAGCCCCTACCGAAGGTTATACTCGTGAATAACACGAAACACGCTCGCGCTATTTTGAGAGCAAGTCTCTTATGACTTACTGCGTAAGGTACTGGAAATACAAATTAATTCCTAGAACCAGGTGTTCGTAATAAACCTGATTAAAAAATTTTACGCAGCGTTGGACACCAGTAAATTCATGGATTATTGTTTGCATGCTTCCATGTAATGCACGACTCGATGAAAACTATTGCTCATGTAGGTTTTCTATATGTTATTAAAAAATCTAAGTGATGGCAATTGGAATATAAAAACAACTTTGTTTCTTTAAAGTACCACGTTTCAATACCCTGTTGTCAATTATCAGCCATATCATTAGAGTTTTCAAAGCAAACAATTTATTTAAATGGTTTATTAAGATCGATTTAACAAATTCATTTACTTCCCCAGATTAAAATCACTGAAGATAAGCGAAACACTTTTTTTTTTTCAATTATTGAATGTTTTAGTCGAAGAAGCTTGAATAAGTTTTTTACTTAACTGATTACATCGTACGGTAACGGCAAAAAAATTATGATAAACAGTGAAATAAAAAGAGTATCTGAAAGACTTTTAACGTTGGGGAGGGAAAATGACGTTATAATTATTTAACGCCTTTCAACAAAGTCTGGTATCCTGAAAATCATCCGGATCGTCGACTGGAACAGAAATGATCATAAAAAAATTCCAGTATGTTTCAGTTGAGTCCAAAAAAATGTCTTACGGTTTATTTTCTTTTTTTAATTTTTTTTTGGTATATACAGGCTATGTATAGGTAATCCACATAGTGGCAACTCCCCTCTTATAGCATAGGAAAGGGATTTGAAAGATGGGATGCGGAAGGGTGGAGGAAGGTAGCCAAGGGGAACTAGAGCCCCCGGGCTATGATTTAAGGATTCTTCTAAAAGGATTCGTCTAAAAGAGATGCAGGACAAACCCTAGAAAAGCCTGCATCAGGTAGGTCGGGCATTTGGTACTTGTCCCACGTCCTTCCGATGGCGGGAGAGGGGTTAGCTGTGGGGTCGCAGCTTTCTCCCTCGCCGTGCCTTGACCAGTTTAGAGGGCAGCTGGCCGACTATTCCAATGGGAATAGCGGACAACTCTTACCGAATGCCCAAGGTCTGTGACCCCGGAACATACACCTTTCAGAACAGGCCGAGGTGCCTCGGCTTGTGGAACCCTTAGTTCTAAAACGGAGCTTTTAAATTTATATGATATATTGTGCAACCAATAATACCCGCAAGATAGGTGCCGAGATTGCTCACCATTTGAGAATAAACGCATTCGTATCGTCAACTCAAGTAGTGGTTCGGCGACTTCACTCTTTCTACGCGTTACACAACATTTGACGAAGCAGTCCAAGGGACTAAACAACAGGGAAAAGAAAACTCGACTGCAAAAACCGTTGAGGAAGTTATAAATAAAGAGATAAAAGGATGACAATAATATTAAAATGAGACGTTACCGAAAACGGGTAAAGACGTGGCGACAAAAATACATAAAGTTGCAGCATGGCCATTGTCAATGTTTCAGAGTAGATCAATCAATTCAATTTTTTCCCCACATGGATATAACTACTTTTTTAAGGACATATTTTCGTTTATAATCGTAATGCGGCGCGAAGGTGTTGAAAATAGTGCACTTATTTTATTTTATTCAATATTCCCAAAAAGTTTTGAGATGATCTTGCAATGAGAATGAGCGTGCGTGTAAAAAGTGAGAGCTGGAGGAACACGATCAATGTAGGTGTCAGCGAAACGCAACAGTGAATTAGCAAGCTTTGTCGTCTACGAAGCATATATAAAGAACAATAATCTCATTAGCACTTGAACGGGCGGAGTTACAATTAATCTTTCAGTCGACGCCCAAATTATTATTGTCTGAAACAAACTATAATAAATCATTTCCATTCGTCAAGCATCTCTTGTATGAGGCACTGTTTCGCGATTAAAATCGTCAACGAATAAAATCAATCTTGCTGAAAACTGTCTAGATGTAACTAACCGTTAGAAGTTTGTAATTTGGCACTAATCTAAATTGCACCCGTTTCTTTCAAAATCGTACCACTGTGGGAGATCTATCATTAGGTCGGCCTCTAATGGAATATGGAGCAGCATGCTGGGATCCGTATAGGAAAAATCTGATAGAATCCTTAGAAATGGTCAGAAAAGGGCCGCGAAATTCGTACAGATAGAACCTGGGCACGGGAACGAAAAAGTATAGTTGGTAGGGTGGGAAACACCGTACACGTTTTCTTTAAAGCCTTTGCAGGTTTAAAATTCTTGGCAAGGAATTCGAGATTGATTGAGAGAACCTACGGGAGGACTGACCACATGTTAAAATTAAATGCCATACAGCAATAAACATGTTTTTTTTTAGAGCAACAGGCTACATGAGAGTAATCCACTTTGGGCAACTCCCCTTTAATAGCATAGGAAGGGATTTGAAAGGGGGGATGCGGAAGGGTAGAGGAAGGTAGCCAAGGGTAACTAGGGTCCCCGGGCTATAGTTTAAGGATTCTACCTGGCATTCGCCTAAAGAAATGCAGGGAAAACCCTAGAAAAACCTGCATCAGGTAGGTCTGGCATTGGGTACTTGTCCCACGCCCTTCCGATAGCGTGAGAGGAGTTTTCTGTGGGGACGCAGCATTCCCTTCTCCGTGCCTCGACCAGTTTAGGAGGCAGCTGGCCGACTATTCCAATGGGAATAGCGAACAACTCTTACCATATGCCCAAGGTCTGTGACCCCGGAACATACACCTCTCAGAACAGGCTGAGGTCCCTCGGCTTGTGGGAACCTTAGTTCAAAAACGGAGAGGAAAAGGCATCCCCAAAGGTAGCCCCTTCGTATCTCTCCTAAAAGGATCCTCTCGCAGGCTTTTTTCTGATGCAATAAACAGGTGTTGGAAAATACTCCTTCCTAAATAAACTGGAACAATTTACCTGCAAGAGTTTTCGGAGAAATTCCTCTCACTGATAAAAAAAAAATACTTGAACACACTACTGAATATAGGGTAGTGTAGTTAAGTGATAGCGCTCCGTTATAAAATAAAAATGGTAACATTCCTTGTATCCTTAGATAGTTAATCTCTATTTTCAGACATCTTTCCACTTTTCATCTTTTGTCCAGTACAATAATAATTTCTTATTTAACTTTTTCAAAATTAACCTTTAATTAATTTTTTATATACATGTATTTATAGTTGAAATAATGTACCTAAACCTATCTAATATTTTAAAATAATTATATTAATTTCTTTTATTTTTCCTTTATTGTAACTTCCCTTATTTAATTTGTAATTTCATTTCTACCATCGGGCAAACTGCCAAGTTGTAGATTAAATAAATACATACATGTATTCTCAATAATTTCCTTATAATCAATAACTGCCGTAGCCCTGACAACAGTTTTCCCCAAAGGCAGTTAATGTTATGCCAGTAAACTATTTCAGCGAGAAACAACTTTCTAACTGAAGAGAAGAAACAGCTAGTCGTGTCTGAATTCGATGCGCAGTGGTCCACAGGTTTGTAAATTCAGTGGAGCTCAATTTAACACGAACTTTTGTCACGGCGATAAAAATCAATGACACAAGAAAATATTTTGTGTGCAGTTCTGGATATGTCCTACGTGAAAAATATCATCCGTAAACGATAAGAAATGATTATTACAGTCTGTTCATAAGATTGCTTTTAAGAATGGTAGTGGCGCAGATCCAGTTCCTAACTGACGGTAATTCTCCCCTCCACCTTCTCCACTGCGCACCTTACACGCCATGCTATATCATGCGACCTATAAATTTATTTTAAAACTATTTCTCACCATTAATGACAATGATCTATTTTCTTCCGACGGACATTAATCTGTTCAGGCTATTAACATTTTCCTATAATATGAAATATGCAGTATTGTACAAAATAAATAATAAACATTTAGCATTTTTGGTGAGTTTTTCTCAGTTTCATCATGTTACTAGTATGATATATTTTGTTCAACCAATTTTTTAAATTATCTTTTTGATAACAACAAATATATTTTGTAAAATTACTCCGCAGGAAAGACCGAAACGTTGTCTTAATATAAATACAAATATTGTCAATTAAACTATAGTGTGTAATCTGTCAGAAAACTACATTATCTATTTCATATAAACATACGCAAAAATCCACCCTCATATTTTTTTAATTACAAAACATGTTAATAGTTGTAAAAACATATCTCATTCTTCTTTGAAAGAGCGATTTTTAATTTTGTCCCACCAATTTCAGTTTTTATTTTCGATAATAAATCGTGATAAAAAATAATAAAAAGTATAATGTGGCATCTTGGACGATTTTAAACAAACTTAACGTCATTAAATGACGCCAATCCCTTAATAATTTAAATAAACTTAATAGTTTTTAGAAGGGAAAAATATAATCATTAAAAATTTTTACTTACTTCCAAATACGAGCTTTAGCTGCGCTAAAGGAGAGCGTTTTCTAAAGACCAAAGCGGAGTGAAATTTCAGCAAACTCCATCCGCTATGCCCTTAATTAATGGGGTGCTCATTGCTTGTTAGGGAAAAGGCGAATGGCCCTTCTGGGACGAGTGTTGATTTGGGCGCGAGCTTACTCTTCTCTAATTACCCTCTAAATGAAATGCCGTTGTAAAAACAAAAAACGATTTCTTGGGTTGTAGTTTTTCAATTAGGAATATTTGTATCAAACTACAGAGCCCTTACACAACAACGTTTTTGGAGATGAAACTCTAAACTATTCTAATTACATAATATTCACGTTAAAAATAATTAATTACGTTGCATTGATTTTGATTGGCCACTATTTTAAACTAAAAATAAGTTTCACTATAATTATTCAGGGGCTTATGAATCGAAGTGAAATAATACTTGATTTTCCTCAGGAAACGACCTGGTTCCAGGATTCTTCCTCCATTACTTAAGATTATTATTTTAATACTTGAAAATTTATCAATTGCGTAAAAAAATATTTGTTCAGTAATTGTACATCAGTCTCCTTGCACACTGAGTCGATGATAAACAGGATAATAAAGCTAAAATTAATAATTAGATGAAATAGCCAAATACAGACAACTGGCATCCTTGTACCTCTCGTCAGGTGATTGGAAAAAACACGAGAGCCAGGAGCGACACAACCGCACAATCATTTGAAACTCGATAGCCAATTCAATGCATTAGATTCTCATTTCAAAACTAAAATTGAATTAACGGCATAAGGCGAGGCGAGGAATTCTAATTAGATAAAGAAGAAGTCAATTTACAGTGATAAAACACCTCACAACGTTTCTGTAACATTTGTTACTTTCGTCTTAGTCGCAAAAATTGGTTTAGAGCAGGTATCAATCTAAAACTCATAAATTACTGACAAATTCATTCATTAATTAACTCTGAATAATGTAGAGTCTTAAGAAGGCGTATTAGATTGAATTAAATAAAACTATAATAAATGTGAAGGAGAATCAGTCAGAAATAAATTTGATAAAAATATTAGAACTCTAATAAGAAAACTTTTTTATAAAAAGACGTTTCATCCGTGTATTAGAACATCTTCAGTTTATAAATTTACATCAAGAACGTATTTAATCAAACCAAAACATCATTGAAACATTCAAATACGTTACTGTTTAAACAATCCATTAAAAATAAAATAATGCTTTTGTCTGCCAGCCACCAGGGACCGAACTTAAAACTAAAGGTCTTTAAATAATTTACAATTTTTTTAATGTTTTTTATATTAATTTTCTAATAGTTTATTAAATTTATGTGTGAATTATTTCTCTATCATATTTTATTGTTTTTTTTAAAGCTCAGATAAAATTAGAAACTATAGGGGAAGAAATAATTAGTTCAGAACCTGGTGAATTAAAGCGATAAAAGTTATTTTTTTGAACTTTCAAAACACTATATTATTGTTACTTATTTTATGCAATCCCTAAAAAATTTCATTGTCATTTTGATACATAGCCGTAGCCTTATTATATATTTAATTAAACATTTTCCGTATTCTACTGGAACCTCACTTTTGTTCACTTGGAAGAAGACTGATGACTATTCCAGAGTAATTTATAATTTATTCTTTTGTAGACGATAGGATGACGTACTGGAAAAGTTGCTGCTGTTTACGCAGCATTGTTCAAATATTTCGTGTAGGCTGTAGCTGCCATTCAATCTTCCCAGAGCGTGGTGGTAGCTACGTTTGACGGACAAATAACATAAATCTCATTCGCAGAAATGATATAGGCTGAGTGCCAGGCGATAATTCCCGAGATAGGCGTGAATGAATGGCCGCCACGGGCAAGGTCAGCGCACGACCAGCTGACTCACGCGTTGCGTGCGCCCACTTTCCATCAACCAACTTTCGCTGGTGCTAGCTGGAACGTTTACGAACTCTCGTCCAGCCAGTGCGGGCTCCACGCTAGAGAAGCACGTCACAGCGTCAACTCGATCTACAAACCGCGTCAGTGACATGCAGCAACTGAGGCAAGTGCACCTCCTAAGTTCAATGAAGGGTCATCATGTTTTCAGCGGAACGGAAGAAGATGGAAAGATATGGCCAACCAACATCAGTGGTAGAGGAAAGAAACATGGAGCAAATCAAGTGAAAGGTCTACATCGTTATTTTAAAATCAAAGATCCAGTTTTCTGAATTACGTGTAGCATCTACTCTAAAAATTTTTGAAATAGTTTGTGATATTTTATGATACTGAACCGACACTTCCTTTGGTATCGTGTCGAAAACGAAGACGAATTTTGGAAGACAAAAGAGGACGTCATCACATATAGATTTTTTTTAGTTGCAGTCCTCTCCTTCTATCAGCTACAATTCCAGAAGCAGCTTCAAAATATTCCGATAAGTATCCTATGGCTGCAGAGCTAGTAGATCAAAACACATTCATGGACGATTTTGTCGCTAGTTGAGAAACCGATAACGACGCAATTGGCGCAAGTGGTTATTGCGTTCGGCTGTTAACAAAAAGGTTGGTGGTTCGATCCCACCCGTGGGCATTCTTTTGAAGATTTTAATAGTATTCCATACAGTGAGTTATATATTTCAAAATATTGTAAAAGAAAATAAGTGCTTACTTAACACGAAGCCTCCGTGGCACAATTGGTTAGCGCGTTCGGCTGTTAACCGAAAGGTTGGTGGTTCGATCCCACCCGTGGGCGTTCTTTTGAAGATTTTAATAGTATTCCATATAGTGTAATATATTTCAAAATATTGTAAAAGAAAATAAGTGCTCACTTAACACGAGGCCTCCGTGGCGCAATTGGTTAGCGCGTTCGGCTGTTAACCGAAAGGTTGGTGGTTCGAACCCACCCGGGGGCGTTCTTTTGAAAATTTTAATATTATTCCATACAGTGTAATATATTTAAAAATATTGTAAAAGAAAATAAGTGCTCACTTAATACGAAGCCTCCGTGGCGCAATTGGTTAGCGCGTTCGGCTGTTAACCGGAAGGTTGGTGGTTTGATCCCACCCGGGGGCGTTCTTTTGAAGATTTTTAAATTAATTTAGATATTGTAATATATTTCAAAATATTGTAAAAGAAAATAAGTGCTCACTTAACACGCAGCCTCCGTGGCGCAATCGGTTAGCGCGTTCGGCTGTTAACCGAAAGGTTGGTGTTTCGATCCCACCCGGGGGCGTTCTGTTGAAGATTTTAATATTATTTTAGATAGTGTAATATATTTCAAAATATTCTAAAAGAAAATAAGTGCTCACTTAACACTAATCCTCCGTGGCGCAGTTGGTTAGCGCGTTCGGCTGTTAACCGAAAGCTTGGTGGTTCGATCCCACCCGGGGGCGTTCTTTTGAAGATTTTTAAATTAATTTAGATATTGTAATATATTTCAAAGTATTAAAAAAGAAAATAAGTGCTCACTTAACACGAAGCCTCCGTGGCGCAATTGGTTAGCGCGTTCGGCTGTTAACCGAAAGGTTGGTGGTTCGATCCCACCCGGGGGCGTTCTTTTGAAAATTTTAATAATATTCCATACAGTGTAATATATTTCAAAATATTGTAAAAGAAAATAAGTGCTCACTTAACACGAAGCCTCCGTGGCGCAATTGGTTAGCGCGTTCGGCTGTTAACCGAAAGGTTGGTGGTTCGATCCCACCCGGGGGCGTTCTTTTGAAAATTTTAATAATATTCCATACAGTGTAATATATTTCAAAATATTGTAAAAGAAAATAAGTGCTCACTTAACACGAAGCCTCCGTGGCGCAATTGGTTAGCGCGTTCGGCTGTTAACCTTCGGCAGATACAGATGCCAATGGCGAAATGGGCGACAAACTCTGCACCACTAAGAAGCATATGGTTAGCTGAAAAACTATACGAGTTCTAGAAGTCAACTGGAACACAGAGACTGATTCTTTGTTATTTGACCACAAAGACATCATCAGTACAGCTATAGAACAACCTTGTACAAAGCGTCAGCAAAATTTTATGATCCACTTGGAAATTTCTCACCAGTATTAATAATAAGCAAAATATTATTTCAGGATACCTGGTGTAGAGGTATAGGATGGGATGAAATCCTTCCCCACGATATAGCTTCAAAGTGGAGAGACTTTGCCCATAATAAAATCCCGTGGAAATTTATAGTACCACGTGCGCCTTGGTGGGGAGGTTGGTGGGAACGAATGGTTGGAACCACCAAACGCTGCTTGAGAAAGTTGTTGGGTAAAGCCAATGTAAACGAAGAGACGCTGAGAACCGTACTAGATGAAGTTGAAGCCGCAATAAATTCAAGGCCAATAATCCAAGATGGACTTGAGATCTTGACACCTATTCACTTTCTTGTCGGCAAAAGACTAACGGAATTACCTTACGCTCAAGAACCTAAAATTAAGACGGACTTGAAGAAAGAGAATAAATTGAGGGATCTTCTAAAGAGATGGAAGAAGGAGTACCTAATGAATTTGAGAAGCTTCCACGAGGTTCGACGACCGAAAGGACCAACACCGGAGGGTAGGACTGGTGACATCGTCCTACTTCAAGATGACCTGAAACTTCGCCATATGTGGCAGAAGGCTCGCATCATCGAGACGGGAAGGTGCGGACACTCATCCTCCGAACCGCAAATGGAACCAACATCAGCCGACCTGTACAGCTGGTCGTACCACTGGGTGCGGAGGATGTGGAGGACCAGAGACTCTAGGTATAACAAAGAGTTTAGATACCAAAGACGATTGTAAGTAGTAGTTAGTTATAGACGAGACGAGGGAGAGACGGATTGTATTGTGACGAAGGTGTACCGTTGTGAGAGTAATAAATAGACGTTGTTGCAACGAGACCTGTTTTAATTCTATTAATCCACGACATTATGTTTTTTTTTCTCTGTGCAGATGACTATGGCAATAATGCCCAAACCTCAAATTTTAAAATTAAATAACTTGAAAATGAATATGATAATTTAAAAAGTGTATCACGGGGTCTCAGGATATTTTTGTACGTAACGGAATCGAACATTCAATTGCGTCATTTTAATTAACAGAGTAGAAATGTATGATAAACCCAGGAAGGAAATAATTAGTCGAGATTATTTGTAGGGATGGCGACTGAGGGCGAATCGCATCCACCGATACTCTACTATCTCTATGATTTCTACATGGGAAATTAACCTTTCATGTCCTCTCTCTGATACGTGATTGTTTTCTGTAAGCCTATAGTTTGCAATGACATACATTCCTCTTTATGTCTCACCGTCTTTCGTTATTGTTTTCCACCTATTACTTAGCCGGATACAAGCTCATCATAGTCAGGAAAATTATAACACGATGTTTACGTCCGAATAAATCGGACATTGAATCGACAAATTAATTCAAAAAATTCTTAAATATCCTGCTTACACGAACTTTTGTCTTCAGACAACGCGAAGTAAACCGATAATAAATAATACAGGAACAAACATTAATTAATTGGATTTTTAATTCTCTGTCATTCTTTATGCTCAATTGTAACTTCTTCATCTGACTAATTTAGTGTCATTTCAGGCGACAAAACAGATGCATTCGATGTTGGTTTTAATAACCAATCAATAATCACGTAAAATAAATTACTTCAATGTCTCATAGCAAGTGGAATACAATAAGCCTGGAGTTAAAATCATCTGGCCGTCGTTAGTCTCTTATCAGGTTGAAAATTTATTTTCCTTAGTTAACTGAAAGATCCGAAGAATGTGTATGTATTCGTTCCACATCATGAGTGTTGTTACAGTAAGGAAGTGAAATAGTATGAAAAAGTTAGTAAATATCGTTGCTTCAGTATATTTGTATTTCACTCCTGATAATCCACAGATTGTGGAAGGAAACGTATACAAAGCTTTTGTTAATCTAATAATGCGCAAGCAATTTTTATTTATAATTAATTATTAACTGACACCTTTCCCCTTATATTCTGTTTAAAAATTTAAGATAAAAGAAAGATTAAATTATAGATAAAACACGATTCGAAAGGAAAGTTTAAATTAAATAAATAAAAAGCTAGAAAAATGAAAAGAAAGCAATGAGTTTATAAGGAAAACGGATTAAGAATATTAAAAGTATTAGTAGATCTGCCAGTAGAATGATTCAGATTCTACATAGTCTCATAATTGGTTAATTTAATCGGATACTATCGAATTATTATGTCGTATTCAGTATATAGGTTTAACTCAACGCGTCTTCTGACGTGAAAATGGTTTTAAAATAGTAATCAGTACGTAAATAATTTTTTAATTAATTTTAATGGTTTTCAAGATTTATGAAAGCACAGTTAACAAATAAAGTCATTTTACATAATTAATCAAAAGCTTCCTATTAAATTAACCCAATGAGATGTTATTTAATCGCAAGCGTCTCATTTAAAAAGTGTCTATTTAAATAGAATGGATAAAAGCGAGTCCCGTGGACCTACATCGAGGGTCCAGAATCTGAAATATGCACCCCGATGCCAGAGAGTGTAGCCTTCAGTGGCCCCACGTAGGAGCTGTTTTCCCAAACACCTAATGAACTCCGCCACCACCTCGGAGACAGTAATGCACAGATAAAACAGTTGCATCACGCAACACGTATGGGCTGGCATTTATAATAGGCATAGCTTCCCGGATAATAGGGAGACAGGAAACGGGACTCCACCCCTCCACGTGCAGGTCCTCAAGGACGGTGCCCGAATAAATTGTCACCATCCTCCCAAAGAGGAACCATGCCAACCTTTACATTTGTCATTGTTAAAAATAAATAAAACACAGAGAATTATTTAATTTGAAGAGACACTGCAGTCAGAGACAGAATACAGTTATTCTTTCTTTAAGAGGCTCACAATGCGTATAGATCTGTAAAATGATATATCAAAGGAAAACCTTAAATGGCAAAGAACAGACGATGCGAAATACTTGCTACTTACTATCTCTGATAGTATCAGAGTTTTAGAAAAAAATTTAAAAAATTATTATATACAAACCACACTACGGTTCCAGAAACGTGTGGTATTCATATAATCACTGAATTTTGTCTGTATTTACTTATTTCATCTAATTATCATATTTTATTCAATTTCTCTTTGAAGTTCTGGTTCAGTTCCATCTGTTAGATATAAACAAAATTTTCTCTTAAATTCTTAGCTAGCGCTTAGCTTTTTAAAAATTTATAGTACTTTGCTTATATTTGTCAACTGTAAGTTTCCTTTATTCGTGCGCTTATGTCTTCGTTTTAAAGAGAAGCTGTACAACGCGTGGACGTTCCACAAAGGCTTCTTAAATATCCGATTAAACTTTGTCGGCACGTGATGGCAGCCAATTCCGTACATAAACGAAATTCTCAGTGGACACGGAAAGAATTTGCGTATAAATCAATCTCATATCAGTACGTTACCCTGATTAAAAAATTGGGTTCCTCCCTCTAGAGCTGAATTTACGAGCTAGAGGGAAGAACTGCGCTTTCCCCCCCCCCCCACCCGAAATCGTGATTGTCTCACATATCCCAAGCGTCAATCGCATGACAAAATTCTGAATCATACCAAATCACTTATGAAAACCAAATAAAAAGTATTTATAATAAAAAAAGTGCAGTCACTCATTTTGCACTTTGAAAGTCGCAATTAAAGGCCAGAAGTAGTGGCAGGAAGTAGGTCTGTGGGAATGTCGCTAGGAATCTCAGAGACGAAGCTAAAAAGGACTCATGTCTGGTTGTGTGAGTGACTATTGAAAATTAAGTGATTTAAATTTACCTCGATTAAAGTCCTTACTGTTTCTTAGAGGTAAAAGCAACCATTAAGAAACCGTTGTTAAAAATGATATTTAAATGAGTTTCTTAAAAGGTAACATAATGATGACGTGGTTAGTAATGAATCATGTTACTAAAATTGTTTGGATTATTACTTAAATTTTCCATTTTGGGCGAGTCATTGACTAAATCATCTCACATCAATCCACAACCTTGTTTATTTAACACAGTGATAATAACATAGATTTACTCATTTTATGTTTTTGACCGTTTCATATAATCCATCTCCCATTTTTGAAGGATACATTTATGTATTAGCTTGTCACACGCTTATTTATTCAAGTAGGTATACATTTACTGAAAAAAAAAGTATAATAAAATAAGGAATACAATTATTTTTAATTAATATCGGTTCAGCCACCCTTGTACTATAAAACATGGACAAAATCTTAGAATACTTTATAAATAATCAACTAAAAGTAAATCCGACAAAAAATAATATACTATTACTTAATAGATGGACCCTGGATATGGATAGAGACACTGATATATGGTGCTATGAAGTGGAAGGCATCACAAGTAACAAACTTTTTAGGTATATATAAAGACTGTAAACTTACTTGGAATGAACACACAGACTACTTATGAAAAATGATAAATAGAAACTCGTATGCATTAAGCAGATTAATTGCATACATACTAAATACTATGGCTTAGTATTTCCCCTCATCAAACATTGAAATTTGGGTCGTTGCCTCAGAAAAAAAAAATCATAAAACGTTTGCTTTTAATACAAAAAATAATTATTAGATATATAAAGGGGTTAAAAAGGGCAGAATCTTGTAAGCAAGCCTTTGAATTAAATTCCATACTAATTGTATATGCTCTGTATGTAAACGAAGTAATTATGTTGCTGTGAAAAAATGAAAATAAAGTAATCAAAGATTGAAGACTTTCCCGGTGTAATCGTTGGATAAAAAGTTCTCGGTTTACACACGGGTTTAATAGATTATGAGTAGAAGATGACGACAGAGCTTTTAGTCGTCGAAACGTCGCGTTTTAATCTATTAACCCCGTGTGAAACCGGGAACTTTTTATCCGAAAATAAAGTATGCAAACTGAGGAAATAAACGGTGTCAATATTCGGGGTAAGGGAAATTATTTTAGAATCAGGGCAAATAAAAGGAGGCACAGACAACAACCCATATGTTGAGGGAGCAATACTATTTAAATAGCCCCCTGAATGTATAAATAATGTAGAAAATAAGTTATTTGCAGTAGAAATAAAAAAATATCTAATTACAAAGCCGTTCTACTTTATGGATGACCTTTAAAAATATATGTGTATTGTATCTTTAAAATGTCTGGAAACATAATGTTAAGTATTAATCATATTATATTAAAACATAAGTTCTATTTAATTTAATTATGAGTGACGATTCCCCATTTTGTATTATGAAAAAATAAACATTATTATTTGTGTATAGGTGGAACCAAACATTTTCTTTAAGAGCTATGAAAACGGGTGTCAGAGGTTGACTAGAGTCTATGACCAGAGCCGCCCGGATAGCTCAGTCGGTAGAGCATTAGGCTTTTAACCTAAGGGTCCAGGGTTCAAGTCCCTGTTCGGGCGATTATTTTAGTTTGACTTGAATTTTGTTTAGAACTCGGACACAAAATTATCGAGAATCTGTCTGGCAATCTCGGTTTTTATTTTATTTAAAATTAAAATGAATATCATTACCGTTAACGTAATCGTTCAAATATCCGCTTACTCTATGAAACATATCAGTCGTTTTTAAAAGACGAAATCAAGGAGTAACCAGTAAGAAACAAGAAGAGCTCATCCAGGTTTCTTTAACTCAGGGATCACAGCTTATAAGATGAGAGACGAATAGAAGAGGAGAGGATGTTGGAAATACTGTGATCAGAAGATGCCGGAACAGGGTGCAATAAAATAAAACTAGTCAAAATTGAAGATTATTTGTTACGTTTAACAATACATCGGAAAAATTGGCAAATATTTGAGTTAACGAAAATACTGTTGTAACGCAACTGAAATTTTTATTATTTCTGTTCTTCTTTTTTTTCTATTGTGTATTATAACTATGGATTAATTAAATGTTAATAATCTCACGTTGTTATTGATTATTGACGCAACCAGGTGAAATAAATTATACAGCTGAGAGATGCATTTGTCCCGAACATTTGTCTCGTCGATGCTAATGGACAGGAGCCGTAATAGTGATGCAAGTTTAGGTGAAGGAAGAGTGCGTGACAGGAAACGGAAAGCGAGGCTGCTAATTGCAGGCCCAGCATTCATCCCGTTGACTCACTCTGGTGTCAACACCGCGACCACGAACGTAGTCATCGCTTAGCATTTCTCAAACATTCTTGTGTCTCTGTGACGTCTTTTCCGTTAGTTAGCGGGGGGAATACATGTTAAAAGTTCTCCTTAACGTATTAAGGAAATTTCTTAAATTCTTCTGCCTTCAACACCGAAGGCCTCAGCTTTAAGAAATACTTCATACAATGCTGTAGAACGTAGTGAACACTTTATTCAGGAGAGTTAAAGACAGTTTACTTAAAAAGCAGTGTAATCACATACACTGCATTTAATACCAGTTTCATTACACGAAAACACCACTGAAGACTTTCGTTAATTACCTGATTTATTTCTCTTGACACTTACCCAATTGGGATAACGGTTGAATTTCACGATCCATTTATTTCGAATGGTGTTTGCGGCTTTATATTTGACATAAGTGATTGCCTCTTGAGTAATTAAATCATAATTTTAACATTAATATGTTTTATTGGAGGGTCTTAACGGACGATGCGTCACGATAGTTCATTTACGTGATTTGCCGTGGTCACAGACCGTGTTGCTGATACGCGGTGAAAGATATAATAACCATTCCCGTGGTGATAGTTTCAACTTCAAAAGGTCTACACAAAATTTCTTCTCTTGTTTGTTTTAAGAGAAGCCGAAATCCAATAAAACGTACTAATACCACGATCATTTAGCGTTCCCAAATCAGAGTTTTTATTTTTTAAGTTAACAAACGATATATTTACTGAATTAACGTCGATCTTTCATTAATTGTTTACCGTATTATTTCTAAATGTTTTTACGTCTGTTTATATGAAATAGATAATGCAGTTTTCTGACCAATTACAGGCAATATTTTTATTGATTTAAGACGACGTTTCGGTACGCGTTTGTACCCACCTCAGGTCTTTCCTTCGGATAAATTGTACATAATAAATTTGTTGCTATCAAAAAGTGGTTTAACAAAATATATTATATTATTAACGTAATGAAACTGAAAAACACTCACATAAATATGCTAAATGTTAAAAACTATTTTCACGTCATATTAAAAAACAACACAAACTTTAAGTGCCTCGGCAGAAATTCTAAATTTTGTGTTGTTTTCTTCGCAGGAAAGACGTGAGGAAGGTACAAACACGTACCGAAACGTTATCTTAAATTAATAAAAAATATTGCCTGTAACTGGTCAGAAAAGTATATATTATTTCTAATTTTTCTTACAAGGAAATCATCAATCAGATTTATTTTATGTAGACGACAAAAATGCTTAGAAAAATAATTTTTTGTTCATATATTATTAAGAACAGTATAGCTACTTTTTTATTCAGTAAAAAAATTATAGAATAATCTGAGAATTAGAAAAAAGTTAAAATGTAAATCGTCAGGATGAGCTCCTACTCATCAGCACATCATGTGTTGTTACCAACATTATATGTTTTTAAATAATTAAATAATGAACAATTCAATTATATAAGTCAATGTTCAGGAATATTATTAGTTCGAAATCAAATGATTGTAAATAAGTAAAATTTAACACTTGTATGTAATTATTTGCACATTAAACGAAATTGGCACATTCCACATTCTCGAAGCTTAGTCTCTATAATATGGAACGACATTATTATTATTATAATAGATTAAATATATTTATTAGGGATTAATTACTTAAAATGTTATTAGTATTAAATCCGTAAATTTGCAACGCGAGTGTGATTCAAAAAGTCTGTAACTTTCTTAAAAAGTTAAAACCTTCATGGAAAATCTGAAAATCAAGGCCGTGTCAAATTGACATTTTACTGAAATGGTATCAGTTGTTGTTAATTTGTTTACACTTATTTCATTTTGACATGTTAGTTTTATCGTGGTATTGAGACAGAGTCTCCAGGGTTCTCCTTGAAGAGCGGACCAGAATTTTCCGGTTGCTGAGCAGCACAGGCTACGAGGGAAGACCTCAACTAAAACGTTAATGGCAAGACGTATTTCCTCTCTTTCTCCCATCGCAAAACAATGGTTGTTTCCAGAATCTGGAGTCGCGAATTGGAAGAAATGTAGACCAGGTTTGGTCATCATGCTGTAAAATCTTAGCCGTAGGAGTTCCAGCAATATGCCAACACGATTTTAAAACATTGTGACGTCTTGACTATTTCCAGTGTGTGTGTGTCTGATAATCAAATCTCCTCCCTCTTTTCGAATGCTAATCACGTGTGCGAATAAGGGAACCCATCGCTGTAGATGTCGCCGCGCATCAATAAGAAGAGCAACAAAGCAGGTCGCGGAGGAACCAGTTTGAAAGTGAACGCGCATAGGCGGCAAGCGGCCGAGGTTATTTATCTACGGGACAGGCCAGGCTGGCAGGAATGCAGAAAGAAAGGGAATCAATGAATGGATCGAGAAAGAAACACAATGGGAGCAGGGGGAGGATCTTCTGCTACGACGACGTCGCTTCTTCAAATCGACTCATTCAAACAACATCACCTGACTGGACCATCCAGCTGAAGCGGTTCTTTGTTCAGTGCGGTGACGGATTCCTACATTCGAATAATCAACGTTTTTTCATTCGATTCCCAATTAAAGAGTTAACGTAAAAAAAATCAAAAATTTCTGTTACCCGACATCAGGCGATGTGAATGTGATGCATTAATTATCCAGGTCTTGACGAATGTTCTCAATAATTTTAAAACAAATTAAATAGATTTTTTCGTATCTATCGTTTCCCAAGAAAAGTATATTTTAGACTGAATTATGTAAGCCATTACCAGTAATAGTAAAGGTAATCCTATGTTAAATATTCTTAAATTGATATTATATAACTTTGATTTAAAAAAGCCAATTAATTTAGAATAATTTGAATTTAATACAATTAAATTCCATCTCACAAAAGTACAATCAACTATGTTGAGACTCAACCTTTGAATATGAAAAAATATAAAAAGAAGACCTACATTAATTCTACAGAATTAAATTTTCCAAAGAATTAATGTTGGTCTTCTTTCTATTTTCTATTAATATCTGATGAGGTCCCAAAGTTGGGTCGAAACGACGTACTCCTTTTATTGTCCTTTCATGAGATGTAATTATCTAATTTAATTGTGATAAATTAAAATTATTCTGACTTTATTGGCTGACTTTTTTGTTTTATTCAAATTTTCTACTTAACACCCGGAGACAAAAATTTTCATTGTACGAAAACGTTGGTTTCCAGTATTTCTTTTTCTATTTATTTATAATATTCCAGATTTTAACAATCGTACTCAATTAATAAATTTAAGAACCCAGAATAATTTCATAAAATGTAATTTTATTCTGAAAATTTAGCATAATATATTTTAACTTTATCCTTCGATAACACTGACGTCATAAATCTCTGCATTTTCTTTACGTTCCACGTTCGTCAAATTTCACATACTATCAGCTCTGTAACAGTGAATCGATGGCACGTCATAGTATTTAGTATTAGGTTATATCCCATAAAAGTAATCGAGAATATGGGCTTCAGAGAAGTGGAAAATGTCCCGATTTGAACATAAGTTATAATTACAGCCGGAATTTGCGAAATAAGTTGAATTATTTTTTTGTCATCTAACAAAATATAATTTTAAAGAAAGTTGGTTTTAATATCAACATAATTTTTCCAATCCATTTATTGAATACATAAACTGGATAAGTAAAGTTTGGCTTGTTCTTCCTTTTGTAATTATATTTTGTCATCTGTTTAAGTGTTTTGGTTTTTATTGAATATAGCGATACAATTATAATTTTTTCCCTTGTAATTGTCAGTTATTTTTCTTGTTACTGTGTGTTGTTTTTGTTTCGTCGGTTCTCCTGTGTTCGTTATCAGAAATTACGACAGGCCAACGGCATTCTTGTGAGTCTCCCATAAAACGCCGGGCCGTTCCCATTGTAAACTTAAGCAGATTGTTCGCATTCTCAGTGCTGCCAACTTGCGCTCAGTAATTCTGCCATGAAATATCTTCGTCGTGGATTTCCGTTATTAGTGCCCCTTACATGCCTACTTGCCCGCAGCATCACTTTCCCTGATAGAATTACACAACTGACGGTTTTGAAGCCCAATCAAGGCAGAAATCGGTTAGTAACCGCGACAAATCCATACAGAAAATGATTTCACGACTTTCTGGTCTGAAAATATTTTGGTGCTAAATTGTGCTTTCGTGTACGTCCCATTTATATTTGCGAAGATCAATTATACATTTGCTCAAATTTATCAGAAAAATTTCCCTAAATGAGTAATTACTGCTGCGATTATTTTTTCATAATTATCCGTACTTCCCTCACATGTATTCTTGTATAAAATAAATTTATCTACCTGGCATTTATTTTTCCTTTGAACTGGCCTGTGAGAGATGTTCTCTCGCAGGCAGAACATTTCTGTAGACGGAGAGGATTTTTCCTCTCCCCGTTTTTGAACTAAGGGTCACACAAGTCGAGGCACCTCGGCCTGTTTTGAGAGGTGCATGTTCCGGGGTCACAGACCTTGAGCATACGGCAAGAGTTTTTCTCTGTCGACCAGCTGCCTGCTAAACTGATCGAGGCATGGAGAAGGGAATGCTGTTACCCCACAGCAAACTCCTCTCCCGCTATCGGAAGGGCGTGGGACAAGTACCCAATGCCCGACTAACCTGATGCAGGTTTTTCTAGGGTTTTCCCTGCATTTCTTTAGGCGAATGCCGGGTAAGATCCTTAAAATATAGCCCGGGGGCCCTAGTAACCCTTGGCTACCTTCCTCTACCCTTCCATCTTCCACTATCTGAAGGGCGTGGGACTAGTACCCTATTGCCGACCTACCTGATGGACCTACCGGTAGGATCCTTAAATTATAGCCCGGCGGGTCCAGTTAACCTTTGGCTACCTTCCTCTACTCTTCCGCCTCCGTCCTTTTCAAATCCCTTCCGATGCTATTAAAGGGAAGTTTCCATAATGTGGATTAGCCTCATGTACCTATTACTCTAAAAAAATATATTTTCCCCTTTGGTTTATTTCTATATTTCTTCCTCCTCTCCGTCCATGTTCGAAATTTAGATAGCTCTTCCTAATATTAAACCACAAAAATTTATAGCAGTAGATTACCTGCATTGCTTTGAAACTTTGGACCAGAAATGAAGCAGGTCCTATTGACATGATTTAAGTTACGTTTGCAGTTTTAACCTTCGTTTATATTTCTACTATTCCCCTCATTTCCCCTAATTATACCTATTTGCTTCATTAAGTTTCCTGCTGAACTTTGTGTAAGATTATGTGCTTGCTTGCCTATTTATGTAAACGACTAAGCCATACTGTGTTTTGAAACTGGGATTGCACAGAATCCCTCTTCTTTCCAATATCGCAGACTAACGGAGCCTTCCAACCTCATTCTCCTAATACAATCGCCTCGTAACTTCTACCCTAGGCTTCTCTGGTAATCCACAACCGTAGCCCTGTCGCAGTACGGGCACACGATTGCCTAAACCCAATTACCGACGAAAGCCCTCTTGTGCCTATGGTTTCACTTATGCAAAAACATTCCGCCCCCCCCCCCTCCCCCAAAAAATTATTTTATTAAATTCTGGCCCTCATTTTATAAGAAAGTGTTGGTTTTTTTTTTTTTAGGGCAACAGGCTACATGAGGGTGATCCACTTAGGGCAACTCCCCTTTAATAGCATAGGAAGGGATTTGAAAGGGGGGATGCGGAAATGTAGAGGAAGGTAGCCAAGGGTTACTAGGGCCCCCGGGCTATATTTTAAGGATCCTACCCGGCATTCGCCTAAAGGAATGCAGGAAAAACCCTAGGAAAACCTGCATCGGGTAGGTCGGGCATTGGGTACTTGTCCCACGCCCTTCCGATAGCGGGAGAGGAGTTTGCTGTGGGGACGCAGCTTACCCCTCGCCATGCCTTGGCCTGTTTAGGAGGCAGCTGGCCGACTATTCCAATAGGAATAGCGGACAACTCTTGCCGTATGCCCAAGGTCTGCGACCCCGGAACATACACCTCTCAAAGCAGACCGAGGTGCCTCGGCATGTGGGAACCTTAGTTCAAAAAAACCAGAGAGATGTGAGAGCATCCCCAAAGGTAGCCCCCGCCAGAGCTCTCTGGGAAGGTTCACCTGCGAGAAATCCTCTCGCAGGCTTCCTTCTCGAAAGTGTTGGAATCACTCACGAAGTTTTATAAACAATTTTGTGTGTGTGTGACAGAAAGAAAGACCGGAGAGTACTGAAAAGATCAGGAAAATCAGAATTGAATTATAAATAAAATATTATGGTATTTCATAATTGTACGTAAAAAATTGTTGTATGTAAAACAAATAAAAAATACTTCCTATTAAGTTTCCAATTAAATACTGTTTGTGGATTAGAAGGTTTGTAATAAGCTAAGTGGAATGTTGAGGACAATAAAAACAACCCTATGAAGAGAAGCGATTACGACGGGCAACATTATTAAAATAAATTGTCCTACAATTTACACGAGTACAAATATTAACGTCTGCCGTGTTTCCACCTATACAACGAAGGAAAAATGTCAAACAATTTATATTTAGACTCATTTAATGTTACTCATCTTGCGAATAATGAAAAAAAATATAATATTTATAAGTATTATTTAAAAGGTTATACAGTAAACCCATCGAAAATGCCATGTAAATATACTATCGTGACGCATCACCGGTCACGATTTAGCAAATTTAAATCTCGAAGTAAACATATTCATGTTAAAATTCAACGGTTGAACTGTTCATAGATATTAAATATTCAGGTCAGAGAGGCTGAAAATTTTTATTCTCTCAGTCCAAGGACCTCTTACCGTATATCATACAGACAATTATGTAGAATAATAATGAAGTTGTTCAAGGAAGTATTATTTTTATGAAGTTTACAAATACTGAAGCTCAATCATAATTTTTCAAGATGTGTTTCAGATTCCCAGTTTTGCAGCTCTGTCGTGTGATGGTAACGGAGATAAGATTCGCAATCCATCATCGGGACAGGTGTGCGAGACATTCGCGTGGGTCACTACTTTCTAGCTCTAGAATGCCACTTCGCTATAAATTAAAGATAAACGACATTTACTTGACTGATACAAATGTGTCTCTTTTGCTCATGAATACGTAGTCTGGAGAACTTTCTCTTTACTCGAAATAATAATTTGGAAAAATAAAATTCAAGACCAATTTATTCATCTTTCCAACCTCATGCGTGTTTTTATATATTATATCTTTCCCAGATGAATACAAAAATTTTCAGATTGGGAAAGAAGCTGATATTTAGTATTCAAGTGTAAATCAGACTCCAATTAACGTTTCTTAAGATGATGGTTTAAAGTTTTTGCGATTGCACATCGCTGGTTGCTTTTTTATATTTTTTTATAGATACTATATCGAATTAAAGGTTTAAATTTTACTTACGAATGATAACAGTTGTGAGCGATTTTTCGCTGTTACGTTTTTACTAAAGTCCGGTAGTTTTAAAATCTAAATATATTACTTCGGCGACCGACCGAATGAGTTTTACTGAATTGCGAATTTTCACTGTCCAGAAAAAAAGTCACTACCATATTTAATTTTCTGATTTGCATCCCTGTTTCTCAACTTACGGTTAAATAATTTTTATTCTATCATAACTTAGGCTTTAGAAACACTGACGTAAAATGTGATTATCATAAAAATACTTTATTATTAAAAAAACATTTAATTACTAAATGGTACAGTTAGGTCTGGAAACAATTTTTATTATGAGTTATCTACAAATATTCGAAAATATTGCGATAATTTTTTAAATAGTACAGAAGAGTTCAAGCGAGTAACTGACTTAATTTACATTAGTAATTTACAAATAAAAATAATAAGGCAAATTTTAAAATTACTAAATGTACTGGAGCCACTTTAAGACAATTATTTGATGTTAATTGTCACATTACCATATTTAGAGATTTATTAACTGTTATTTAGTATTAACATTATCAAAATATTTTTGTTATTTTAAGGATTATTCCTAAAACGGGACCATGTTACCAAAATTTATTTTCTTATTATATTTTTATTACTGTTAAAAGGGAAGGAAATAAAACTGTCAGAAGTTTGCCGAGTTTATATTTCAAATCTTATTTTTTTTAAAAAAAACTTGACCTTGGGACCCTATTTTGGGTAATCTTTGTAATAAAAACAGTAATAGTGTCACTGATAAAAAAATTAAACGTTAGGGAATATATTGAAATTTATTAATTATTGTAATTTATTAATATATTTTAAATTAATATTTATTACGTTTTGATGGTAAATATATATTTAAAAAATAATTTCCATATCAATGCATATCCAAAAACATAATTTTAATAAGGAGATATTCTCAAATTAAACAAATATCTACCACTATAAATGTTTGGAGTCAAAAGATGATTATTTATGATCGACTTTAATTGAAATGAAGTGATATAACTCGCGTAATATTTGAAGTAATCTAATTTCTCGTATGTACTGTTTAATGTTGAATTAGTATTTTTGCATATGTATATAGATTAAATATAAGTATTTATTTATATGCTATTTCATGAATGAATTGTATTTTGTTAAAGTCGATAATGTAATCAAAAATTTTATGGTTCACGGCTTATGCAGTAACTTTTGTTTTAATCCGGTTTTAAATTTATATTGCTTGTTGCCGTAAGGCTGATGTATAGACGTAGACTACAATCATTACCATTAATTTATTTAATTTTTCATTAGAAAAGAAGCAACGATATTAAGCGATCCATAATAGAGCAGTAAAATTCAACTTCAGCAGTACCTGTACAGAGCCTGTACAGAGATTTTGCAAACTGTCGTTGCTCTAAATGGCTGTTGAGCCCAATTATGTGGTTGTAAGTAGAGATCTCACCTGTCCTGATGACGGATTGAGGCAGGCACAAGGCTGACAGGGGTATCTACTTCATCGCAGCATTTCTCAACCAAAAAAGATCACGCACGCACCAAACATCTGCACAGACAAACGTCGCCACATCACACCAGCAAAGAAACAGGAAACAGTTTACAAAATCTCTTATTATATTTAGAACTTCATATAATGCAGGAAGTTAATTAAATGTATTAACGCTTTTAATAATTATTAATCGTCTTTATAAACTTATAAATATGTTTAATGATATAATTTAAAAATTATTAAATAAAATATTAATTATCTATCATTGGTTGAGTATGGAAAAACATTAATGTCACATCAAGAAAATCTGTGGGATACGTAAAACCCTCAGGACTTTACCTCTCCGGAAAATTCTTTCATTTTATAAAAAAAAATATGTCCATCAAGTTTGGTCTTTATATTAATCACGGCTATAGCCATAATATAAGTGGAAATAATAAGAATTGGGAATCACAAAAAAATTTAGCCTGCATCTTCCGGTCAGAAACATTTTAATCTACATCGTAAAATAATTTCTGTATGTGGCATTCCAAAGGAGGATCGGCGCGTCACATTTATTAGGATGTGTTCTAAACTGTCACTTTTACGTTCTTTGATACGTTCATATTCCCAGACGAACTTAAAGAGAATTTTTATCTTTTACCAAACTTATCTGCATCTTGTCTATTATTATGTGGGCGGAAAAACAATGACTGTAGGAAGAAATAACGAATTACAATTTTTTTGATAACAAAAATATTTAACAAAGAAAAATAAAATATTAGTATTAGTTAATAACCATGAATATTTGAGAAAGATCATAAAGAAAGTCCTGTTGTGTTTCTTATAATTATGAGAGGCAGAAATTATGCACGCCAGGGTCGAAACCAAACGAGCCGTAAAGAAATATGATGAGTTGGAAAAAGATCAGCTACGTTTTAATGGGTATTTTGTAAATTAGTAGCACTGAAGAGAAGTTATAGTTGGAATTAAACGAATCATTACAATTCGTTTTCAACGGCAAAGATGAACCTTGGTTGATGAGCGTACAGTGACGTTCAGAATCCGCTACAAAAGACACGCAGAAATGCAGTGTTGAAAAATCACCGGCTGATGATATGCAAACTTGATTGAGATTTTAAAGATATCGGTAAATCGTGTTGACTACATTTTTCACGAAAATTTGAGTGAGAAAAACTTGTCAGCACGATTGCTGCCGCGTTTTAAACCATGACCGGCAGCGCCGCACTCTAATCAACAGGCAGTTCACTAAGTGTTGATGAAACTCCGGAACAGTGGTTCGAAACGGATGGAATTACTGTAAAGAAGTCGAGAATGTGGTTTCCATAGCTTGTACGAGGAAAATGTAAAATAATAACCGTTTAATATTACAGAGCATTATTGACCCAATTTGGTCCAGAAAAAATTATTTTTCATCTCAAAAACACACGAACTTGGATATCTTTATTTGTTACGGCTAAACTGAACGAACTGTTCTTCGAATTGCTTCCACATTTAATGTTTCCTAATAAGGAGATATTTTCTATTACATAATCTAAGTAATAGCTTGCTGGTCCAATATCTGCTTGGAATTAAGAAGTCATGGCTGATTAATAATTCCAAAATGGCTGAGTTTGAGGAGTGGACTTATACTGTAGGTACAAGTAATCTGGAAACGATGTGTATTGATTCAGAAGAAGACTTCGTCAAGACGTCAAGTAATAAATCATACGTACTAGTATGAGGTTTGAAGTGCACACTAGTTACCAGAGTAAAAGTCGAGGGCTGTAACCTTGTCTTTCAGACTTCCATTTTCATTTTGTAATCTGAGTGAAGCACGATACTTGTACAGATGTTATCAGACTGCTGCAGGGATTGTGATGCAAGGCTGAATGGCTCTCGGGTTCCCAGGTTCGAATTGACGTGTAACAACCGGGTAACTGTCAAGTGTCGCCTTTTGTCTCGCACAGGTCGTGACTCAGCGACGCAGATGTGCGACTTCTCTGTGGAATGCTGGTTGCTCCTTGCCACCTGGTCCACCAGGTGCGGGCGTATGGGAACCCTCGGGAACCCAACAAAGAAAAGGGTCTGCGCCACGAGCCGACCACGCGCCAGCCTGGACCTGACAAATAGCCGCAAGACAAACACCTTCACCAACACCGAAACATTCCAACGTCAGTAGGGGAGAACGCTTTCTAGGAAAACCGAGAAAAATTGCACCATGTGCATCCCGTGACACTTGAACACTCAGAAAGATGCATAGGTTAGGAACAAATTAATGTGAACATTACGATACATTTTTAGAAAATTTTATTACAAATAAATTGCTAAGGAATGCTGTTTAAGGTTGTAATTACAATACAAAATAGCACAAAATATAATTTTAATGATGATAAACGTAATTATCAGTATATATTGTAGCAATAGTTAATTAGGCCATTAATTGTTTGGACATAATATTTGAATTGTTTGATAAATCCATTATAGCGGTCTGATCGAACAAAGTAACAATGGAGAAGCGAGCTTGCTTCCTTTGTCGAAAAGTCAAAAATGGCGTATGCGCGCTAAAACTCGAGGGCACTAGGATAGTTAGTTGGCGGAGAAACATTACGAGGAGCAGAACAAGTAATATAACTTGAGCAGAGACTAGACATCGTCAATGTATAACTAGTTAAAGTTGTAAATTAATACAATGAAAACATTCACGGATGTATTGCAGCGTAAATATTGGAATGTAAGAGCAGTTTTCGTCAGAATAGAACTTTCCAAAATCTTCGTGGAGAAATTAATCCAGGAGAACATTGGTAAATTATTGTGGAGCGGAGCAGTCAACGGAATACAGACAATCTTGCCAAATATTAAAGTGAAGTGTAGAATCAGTGAAAACCAAGGCCTGATATTAAATAATTAAAGAGTGTAAAAGTGTCCGAACGAGGTAATAATTGATTGTTCTGGTACCAGACCGACGGTCCGTAAGTGAAATAATTTTGAATAATATTGTAAACGCAAATTAAAGGATAAAGTCATATTTCGTTCTCTTTTAATTGTCAATCAAAGTTAATTTCTTTACTTTTAAATTTCTTTCATTCTATCGACATATTGTTTGGGTAAATTGTGAACTGTTTTGTTAATAAGATTTTAAATCACCCAGTAAAGGCCCTGAGAGAACAGATCTCAAATTTTGTTTGTAATTATCTTTTATTGCCACAAAGTAAAATAAATATTTTTGTTTGTTAATTGTTAATAAGTTTTTCATTTATATTAACCCATCATATTTAATCATTCCGTTAAATTAATTAAAGCCAACTTATTGAATATTACAATATATATATATATATATATATATATATAACATTATTACGCAGGAACTTTATAATCATCAACAAAACTTTAGACGTTATTCATTACAGAAATAATGTTGCATTGGCATTGACAAATGTATGTAAAATTTAAACAAAGTGATTTATTTTATATCATAAATATAATAATTCATCTTATTTAATTATTGACCAAAGTGTTATGATTATCAGTTATGACGATATAGTCAGAAGATCCTGAGAAATATTGGTAATCTTCAAGACTGAAAATTCGGGTTTTTTTTACTCTACTTCATCCAGTTAATAAAAAATAATTTTTTTTTAAAATTATTAATTTGGCCCCCCAGAATTTTATTTCGTAATTTATGTGTTACTAGGCTTTAAATATACTCTTAAATGTTTAACAAGCTTACAAAATCGACACTGTTCCGTCCAGTACTAAGAAGATTATGCTAAAAAATTACCTTCATATGAATGAAGTGGTAAAGATCAGCGTAAAACACAAATAATTCCTTGATAACTACGTGTAGTGTTCGTAATACATTTAACTAAAATAAATAGATAAAAATAAATTTGCATGTTTACAAAACATATTCTCATAAGGAACTTCTTTTTGTAATATGTATGTATATTGTCTACTGCGATTAGGGTCGTTTCCGATGACAGTCTAAAACAAATATATAAACAAAAGTATAACAAATAAAACAATTTTCATAGAAGAAGAAAAAATATAAAATAAAATTAGTCATAGAAATTTGTCCTCAATATTTCTTCACTCCCTCCACACTTCACTAAAGAAAAATATAGACATAAACTTATTGAAATTACATAATTAAAAAAATACACTTCACTTCACTAATTTATATATATATATATATATATATATATATATATAGATGTAGAAAGGCTAATCCACATAGTGGCAACTCCCCTCTTATTGCATAGGAAAGGGTTTTGAAAGGGGGGATGCGGAAGGGTGTAGGAAGTTAGCCAAGGGTTAACTACGGCCCCCGGGCTAGGTTTAAGGATCCTACCCTGCATTCGCCTAAAAGTAATGCAGGACAAACCCTAGAAAAACCTGCATCAGGTAGGTCGGGCATTTGGTACTTCCGATGGCGGGAAAGGGGTTAGCTGTGGGGTCGCAGCTTTCCCCTCGCCTTTCCTTGACCGTTTTAGGAGGCAGCTGGCCGACTATTCCAATAGGAATAGCGAACAACTCTTACCGTATGCCCAAGGTCTGCGACCCCGGAACATACACCTCTCAAAACAGACCAAGATTTTAAACCTTCTTATTAGAAGATTCTCCTCAAACACTGCTGCAGGTAAATTGTTCCAATGAATGAGGAATGAGAATTTCCCTATGTATGTTTTTTTTGGCCTCGTTTCGATTTAAAATTTATTAATAAATACCAAAAATCGTTCCATCACTTTATATGTTTCGTAAGCAATTAAAGTAATAAATAACCCGAGTTTTACTGGTTTCTATCTGAGTAATTGCTGCATTGCAACACTTTTGACAACCAGAGAGTGAAATGTTCTACGAGACCCGAAATGGCCCCATGTGATATTTGATTTTGTACTGATGTAAAAAATTTCATATTTATTAACTATGAAGGATTGTGCCACTGTAAAGAAGAAATTTTCGCTGAAGTGCAATTCAAAAACCATTATAAGGTTTATCTGCGTTTCATTTAATTTTATTTAAGGTTGAGATATAAGTCCTCTCAGGTGCCGGGCATTTCTACACCGTCTCATTAAAACTAGAAGAGAACAATGGAAAGTTCTTACTTATAGTTGTTCACGAATTGGGTTACGCCAGGAAAGTATCGGAGAAAGTTTATTTGTCGATATAAATTAGGCAGAGTTGGCTTTAACTCTTTCCCGTGGGTTTCCTGGAACAATTAAGAGAAACCCTCGCTGTGAATATTTTACAAACTCTTATTTGCATAACGTTAGGGCCAGGCCACCTTTCAATGGATTTAGACGCGCTGACGCTGAGTGGCGGCCTATATCCAATTCCAAAAAGTACTGCGTGGCTGTTTCACATTATTCGTATATTTTATTATGATTTATCATTTATTTATTTAAATTTAGACAGGAATTTTATTTTAGTTGAATTGAAAGTCCATTCGCTATACTTGCCACACAAGGGTCTCATTTACACGAATGTAAACCCTTTTCCTTCGTTAATTTTTATTGTACGAATTGATAAGAGAGATTAAGAATTATGTTTCTATTTTATTTGTATTTTTTACTAATGAGAATTGATAATAAAACACAATAATATAGCAACTGTATTTTTCTGAAGATTTCTCCTATATTTTGAATAATAATAAAAAATTGCCTTGATCTCACTGTAGCATATCTAAAGATTACAGTAAATACAGTAGGAAAGATATTTACATTTAAATTAAACGATATTATTTTCTAGAAAATTTACAAATGTAATTAACCCTCAGGTAAATTCTAAATTACACTACGGTCTGTGGTTCATGAATTTCCGAAATTGTTGAAACATCTACTTTATTTGAGACCGATTAATATCATTTATATATTCTAATTTGTAACAGAATTTTATATATGTACATGAAGATGTTACAAAAACGGAAGGATAATATATAATTAATATGTTCTAATTGTTCATTTTATTAAAATATATTTGTGACAAATTTGGCTGGTTTATTCATTTATAATGCAACTATAAGGCATTTACGTTTCTTTGTCATTAATTTACTTATTCACGAGAATCATAAATTTGTGATTCAAATCCTCGAATATGAGTTCATGTGGAAAGATATGAACCCCTTCTCTCTTCATTGCACTGTATAACGTGTTGTTTGTCCGTGTTCCGAGTCCTCGGCCCCCAATCATAGTTGAGTGCGAGTGAGAATTGACTTGATCGGATGTCAGGGATGGTATCGGACCTTGCCACTTAGCGCAGCAAAGAGAGGATCGGATCAAAGATCGAAGCACCAGCTCTCTATCACATTAACAGAGGAGCGTGTCGTCTGGTCCTGCAAAAAAAAGAAAAAAAAAGAGGGAAACCTTTCACTGACCTCTTCATTGCACAACAAAATAAAATACTCCAGTATCAAAGCGCTCCATCTACAAGCTGGATACCTTGTTTATTTGCTACTATTCACAATTTATTTTTCTCTGCTTTAATTTTCATTCACAGATCTTAATCTCGGTTCAACTCGCAGAACATCTGAATGCATTTAATTTCATAACTCTTGACCTGGAACTTAAACACTAATAGGTTTCGTTTGGTAGATGAACATCTCAAATGAACTGAATGACTGCTGATTGTGTGACGTCAATCTGACAATAATTAGAGAGTAATTGCATCCTTTTGTGTGCCGGAAGCCTGTTATGATAGGGGTTAATGAAGTAAGGAGGTGTCAGTGTCTGTTGCTTCGTCAACAAATGATCACCAGTCACAATGCCCCAAATAAATAGAGACTATATCTGTAAACGTATAAGTTTAACTACACTCTATTAAAGTATCAGGATGGATACACCTCGGTCTCCATTTTGGTATGTTTTGATCTTAACCATCTAAGCTACCCGAATTTTCTCCATTAATTTCCCAGAGCCTGAACACAGATTCGCTTACAAATTACTAAACCATATTCTTCACGGCCTAGTTTTAGGAATTCAATGAGGAAGGACTTAATTTTAGACTATGAATAATGTGTTTTAGTCAATTGTAGCTGAAACTTCATTCAGGTCTATGTAACGAATGGAAAAGTCTCCCATCTGACGGGGAGTGGACCACGGTACCTCAGGAGTACCATGTATTAAGTGGACGTCCTGGATGAGTATCCAGATTTTCTCAGGCTGATCCTTCAAGGCTGAGCTTCGTCGGAAAGAATTTCTTATCCTCTCGAATACCTTACTTTTTAACTTATTTCGAAATGAGGAAAATAACGAATACTATTTTCAAAAATCTTGATTTAAATTTAAAAAATTATGACGAAGCCAACCAAATACACTCACATACCTATACCGTAAAAATTGTATAATAATCAAGTTCCAATAAAAAATTATATCTGGTTAATAAAACCTGTTGGTGGTTACCCATCATCCGTCAGAAAAGTATTGTTTCAGCAGCTACAAATTAATTTTTTTATTCAAAAATGTTACGTTCGTAGGTTGTTTTCATTTACTATTATGTAGGTGTTTTAAGAAGTACGTGATTAATTTTCAATTCTTCTGAAGATCTCTTGAGTAGATACAGACGGACTCCTTTACAGAGTTCCGATGAAAGGGGAATTCCCTTCCTGTTATCAGAGGCAATTAACAGCGCTATATACCTGGCGCCAAAGAGCAGGCGCCCCTTTCTCGTGACCCTTTATCAGCAATTTAATCGCGGCGCCCTTATCAGCAGCAACAGCTGACGTCACGGGCAGACGTTGATTCAGAAAGCAACGCCGCATTGCGACGGAGGTCGCGGCTTCGACAGTGCGAATCAGAGCAATCACATCAATTACTACGAAATGTGCTGTTTTTAGAAGGTGTTAGTAACTGAAGAACCGATACCGTACCGCTGCGCCAATTATTGAGTCGTCCAACAAATTGAACGAAGAATACTTTGGACCAAATCCTACCTATATCATTATTTTTCCCTTCTGCCGAAAATTCCGCACTTTAATGATTAATGTGCAAATAAAATTTCTAATATAACCAATGGATAAACAATAGAAAAAATTAGATAATCCTTGCTACGTCAGAGGAAAAACCACATCTCAAGGACAACACAATAAAACCCTGCAATCACAGCAGAAGAAATACAGACGTGTCATACAATTAACGGAAAGAGTTGTATTAAATCGGTAGGAATATGGAGACGTAGTAACGCTAAATTCTTTATTCAACTGACAATAATGTCAGACAATGAAAAAAAAATCTGCTAAAAATTCTAATATGCGTGTGAATAAAACGGCAATTTATTCATACAGCTACAAAACGATTACCGACACGAAACTCGGATTTTAAATATTTAAAATCTCATAAGCCAAATCTTTTGCGGTAAGATAAAGCTCTATTTGGAGAAACACGACTAGCCACGGAATTAGAGAAATAAAAGTTTGTCGACAGGAATCGTACAATTCATAAAAACGATTCTTCAGAAAATAATCGATTATAAATTCTTTAATAAAAATCATTCCATATTTACTAAACCATTAAGCGACTAAAATCGATTCTACTATTTCAGAGAATTTAAAAAAAAATGAGGTAATTTGGATCAGAAAATGCAGAACCTGGATGCAAAAGAACGATTGATTAAATTTACAGTTTTCCTGTGGAAAAATTATTTTGATATATTTGGTCGACGAAAGATATTTAAATATTATCCTAATAAAATAAACAGTCCTCTTTCACTGCGATGAACAAAAGCTTTCGGCTGATTTCCCGTAATCAACTGAAATATGATCATCAAAAAGTACAGAAATACGAATATATTAATATGATTAATTTATTTCATTTTAATATAATAAAGTAAATAATTGCGACAGTATGTACCTTTGTGTAAATTTAGGTTTTAAGCTTAATTTAAATGCTCTTAAAATTTAAAAATCAATTTTCGAATCGGAATCTGACGAGAAACATTACTTTTCATCCATAATATTTTTCCGTTGTTGATAAGGATTTTTTTAAAAATACACACCCTTCACACTTCGTTCTAGGTTTCAGGTTCATGGGCATTGAAGGCTATCATTAATACAAAATTTAATTTTGTCTCCAATATTAAACGTATTTTTGTTATTATATGATACATTTATTCCTCATTTCCTTGAAACACAAGGACATACATTCCATTAAGATGACGACTGCGCATGTCCGATGCGCATACTCGGTACCAATATTTTCTTTTAGTGTTAAATTAAACCCAAAGTACCAAAATTCAGTGCTTTGATTATCCTTATTCTTAACTATGTAATCTTGGCTCGTTTCAACCTTTATATTTTCGAACTGGAAAATATTTTTGTCCAGTAATAATGTACACTGTAAGAAATTTCAAAACAGAAACAATCTAGAGATCAGAAATCGTCCAGATTTGAAAGGAGATTCACTACTTGCCTGATGATACGTCACAAGACTCCGTGGCGCAACGGTAGCGCGTCTGACTCCAGATCAGAAGGTTGCGTGTTCAAATCACGTCGGGGTCAAACGTTTTTTAAAATACAAAAATAACTCGTAGGAAATTGGAGAACGAATACTGTGTAGTAACCGGAAATCATGTCCATTATAACTTATTAATCTGTGCTTTCAATTTATTGATAATCGTGTGACGAAACTGATGGGCCCCGAAGCCGATGCTATATTTTAGTAGGTTTACTTCGGACTAGTGAGTCTCAGTTGCGATTCTCACGCTTTCTTTTCCTGGAGACATTTTTTTTTTCTGTGAAGCGTTGGAACTACATTTTCTCATCTTACTTCATGCAAATTTTTTCCATCTACTTTTTACTCCTGTCTAACAACGACATTTATTTAATCAAATTACTATTCTCTAAGGGAGACAGTAGAATACCCGAAAAACGACCCACCAATTTAATTATTGAAAACACTTGATTTACTAATATCAAAGATATATTATATCTCAGGATTTGAAGGTAGGGAATCAAGTTATAAAACATTTGAAATAAAAATATTATTTAATAATCAATTTAATTCTGAATTATCTGAGTCAATATATTTCCGGTGACATTCACCAAAGGGATCGAACCTTTTCACTGATACTTATAGTGAAATTTCCCAAAGCTACGTATGTCACTTAGTATTCAGAGGAAACCTTTAATCCTGTTTGAAATAAATATTTTTCCAAAGAAAGTGTGAAATAAATTAGAGAAACTGAAGTTAGCGATGTCTAGGTTTAAATGATGAAATGACGAACCCGAATTTTGGTTCGTTATAGGTTAATTACAGTTCCATGGAATTTTTAATTTATTCAAAAAATTAGGGCTGAGTAGCAGCAAGTAATTGACAATCGACTTCTTATTCAACATTTGTCAGCTTGCAAATGGTTTGTTAAAACAGGTTTACGTGTTCATTGTATTCTTCCCATCGTTCATTCTCCTCATTCCAAGGTGTTTATTTCTGACAAGTTTTCAGTGATGAAGTATTCCACTCAGTACCAAGGTACTCGTATAACAACCCACACTTTCTGGGAATATATAAAGATATATGTTTCCCAACCTTTTTCCTGGAAAACTTTTTGGATTCACTACTCCAACAGATTGGTTCCACGGTCTCACAAAGAGGAGCCATTGTAATATTTTGTAGAAAAGACAGAGAATGTTTTTTTTTTCAATTTACCAAATACATGACTCCACGGCTTTGTTTGTATGAAATTCTTAACTGACGTGGATTCCTGATGCAGAATACCAAATTCCAAATCGTTTGAATGACGAATGTCGTTACGAAACTGAGGTGCGTTCTGATTTAAGTCTCTGCAAGAATATTTTGGCCAGTATTTTGAGTAGTTTTTTTTAGGGCAACAGGCTACATGAGGGTAATCCACGTTGGCCAACTCCCCTTTAATAGCATATGAAGGGTAGAGGAAGGTAGCCAAGGGTTACTAGGGCCCCCGGGCTATGATTTAAGGATCCTACACGGCATTCGCCTGAAGAAATGCAGGGAAAACCCTAGAAAAACCTGCATCAGGTAGGTCGGGCATTGGGTACTTGTCCCACACCCTTCCGATAGCGGGAGAGGAGTTTGCTGTGGGGACGCAGCATCATTACTTATGCGCGACTGTGAGTTCATATCATTTTTCTTTCTCTTGTGATTGATTTCACTTGTCCGCCTTAGATTCTTCAACTGTCACGGTTTTCAATTGACCAATTAAATCGCTTTCTCCTTGGAAATAACTGTCCCTGGCTCTCACATTACATCCGGCACACAATCGTCTCTCACTCCATTGTTGATGGACTAATACCGAAACGATAATGTTTAAATTATTGTTAATTTTCCTGGAAATAAAAGTAAGATTAAAAATATTTGGTTCAGAAAATAAGTAAAACATCGAATCACACTCCTTCATAAAATAGAAATTAAACATAATAACAATTTTCTTTTATTCTACGTGAAGCATAATTCCATATTATACTTGTCACCTATTTCCTCATTTGACAGTAAAACATGCCACTCGCATAATATACATCTTCAAGTGTTATTAATTCAAATGCAATGCAATTACATCTTTTACAAATAATTACCACTGATACTCCTAGTAAGTAAACTCTATAGTCTATGTTGTTGCTTAAGAAAAAAATAAATAAAAAAATCATTATCATTTATTCAGCAGGGTTTCAGTTTATCTCGTTTACACGGGACGGCGTTAGCGTTAAAATATTTATAGATTTAGATATTGATTAAATAATCAGAATTATATAGAAAAGTTATCTGATTGTCAGTAATTTGAAAAATACAACGGCACCTTCTCAAAAATATAGATCTTTCATTTAAATAAACTACAACTCTACACTACCGGTTTATTTTTCAAGTTTAATATTATATTTTAGTAAATTGAAAATTAACTTACATTCTTGAAAGAAATATTTTAAAGGTTAATTGCCATATAGGTCAGAATAAAAAGTTCTTTACACCAATTTGTTACACGTACACAGTGTTTCAAGTAATATCATGTATTTTTTAATTCAAATATAAATTTTAGGTATTGGTTTTCATTCAAGAGTTTTGAAACAGTAATTTCTCGTAATTGAATATATGTTTTATATTTGATAGGTCTCCTAATTAATAATACTTGTAGAGAATCAATGTATAGACCTAATTCCTTTTATGTTTAACAAACCTGTATGAATAATTTATAAAATGTTTATTAAACTTTTTAACCAGACTTATTTTCCTAGTAACACTTATTTTTTAATCCTAGCAATGAAATTTTAATGAGAGTTTCGTATTACGTCTACATAATACAATTTATTGGAGCTGGCAGTTTTTGATTGGTGTTTACTGCGAGAATGACGCGCCGGAAGTTACGTACACTGGACTCTGATTGGTCACCCGGAAAAAAGCTACCATATTGTGTTGACATGACTTGAAAATATAACTGCCGGCGCGTCATTCTCGCAGTAAACACCAATCAAAAACTGCCAGCTCCAATAAATGGTATTATTTTTTTTTCAGTCGATAAACTAAATTGTTCTTACAGAAATATGCTTCTCATACATCAAGTTCTTCCAAACATAACAGGCATTACTTGCTTATTCTGGAATTGTTTCGTTTCAGATCCCAACATGTCAACTGTTTAGAGTCACACTAAGATATTTATTTCCTATTAATTAGAATATATTAATTGGGTGCGTTCCCTTATTTGTGCTAGTTGTTTGGAGGCTGTAATATTGATGACCAACACGAGCGGGCAAGTGTCGCAAAGACACACTCTCCTGCCAGAGATAGCATCTACGACGCGGTGGCGAAGCGATTAATTGCACTTGCTGTCAAGGGCTCGCCTCGACTCCTCTACGGACTCGTGCAGGTCTTACTTCTTACAGCGCTGATTTAAATTCAATTATGGAGGTGGAACAAACATTTATTTAAATTCTACGAAAACTCGTTCAAAATTCAGTAAACGAACCATGTTGGTTTCAGTTCATTCACCTTCAACATGCGGAAACGTCCTCAATAGTTCATTTTAGGCGAGCACCAGAACTTACGTATTTATATGTCTAACATAACTCTTATAACGTAACTCTTATAAAATGTTCGGAGCTTACTGTGCCAAAAGGCAAGTATATAGGAAAAAGTTCAGAACGATTAAAAAATATGAAACTTTAAGAAGCAAGTAAACACTTGATAAATCTTGTAAGTCTCAGATGTTTCCGAAACGTTGTGTTCCACAAATAATTTGACACTGCTAGAAACCACAACCACACAAGCCCGTTTACATAACTATTTTTAGTAAATATAACTGTAACAAACGACAAAATAAAAAAAATTATATTTGTTTAATCAAAAGGAATAACTATTAACGCAATTATTGAAACACAAATCTAAATAATTTAACGCACAAAATTATTGATTTCTCATTTCACGACCTAACGATATGAAGAATTTCAATTACAATTTATTTGGCAACAAATGGTAAAAGCTGGATTTAAAGAGCATTTCTTAAAATGATTTAATAACTATTTAAGTAATAATGTACAATATACAATATAAAAAAACGGAGTCTATAATAAGTTATATATCAACTGGGGTTCCTTGTAGGTTATTAAAATAATCAGTTACAATTTTTATACTGTTTGCTATTTGCAGATAATTTAAAAATCATAAGTATTCAAACGAATAATGATGTGACTGAACTACCAAGTTGTTTAAACAAATTTGACGATTGGCGTGTAACGATTTACTTTTGAACATTTTAGCGTTTAATATTGTTAGTTCTAAAACACATTCGAATCCTTATATCGTTAGTTTTATTTTTTATCGACATAAATTGTTTGATATTGGGATACAATACAATTATTGACATAGATGTGTTAAACGGGCTCTAATAATTACTATAAAGAAGCACGTAAAATAAGTTGAACAATAATAATTTTAACATCACATATTTTCCAAGTGAAATAATAACTGTCTGAGAGTAGCATTAGACCGTTCTACATTCGGAACAATTGGTTAGTTGAAAGAAAAATTTTTAGAATGTGAGTAAATAACCAGTTAGATACTCTCAAATTACTGTTTCGTTCTAGCTTTAACATTTTCCGTGTATTAATGATGCATATCTTTAAAAAATAATCAAGCGAGTCAAGTAAAAAAACGCATTGCTTGTTAGACAGCTTATAATTGGAAAAACCGTTGTTGTTTTTCGGAACCAATACGACTCGAGCACGCCCTCCGAAGAAAAGGTGTGTGGCTTGTTGCGCTCATGCAGGGGCACCCAAGTCTTGTGACCCGAAGCGTATTTTTATTTAATTAAGTATAAACAAAAATGAGCATATAAAATAGTTGACAGTTGGAAGCTGCATTTACATACGACAAATATTATGTGGCTTAAGAACTTGATATTTTTCAAGTCAAGAGGATCAGAGAACATAATAAGCAGAAGTATGACCATGCAAACCGGATTCTTTCCATAAACATTCTTCACTGAGTTTTATTTGATTGGCATCAACGTTACTCTATAAACGTTACATTGACTTCAAATGTTCTGTGGGTGTGGTGGAGTGAACATCCTTCACTCAGGCTGCGTTGCCATGTCAGTTCCAACCCGTTAATTTTAAATATCGTACCGTAGCACATTTCATTCACCATCTCCCGTGCATTTTGTCATTTCCGTCAGCTGTGACCTCCATTTGTAGACCATCTGTAACTGTACTTTGTTGCCCCGACTTTATAATATAATAAACTGAAATATTAATTATTTCATTTCATTATAAAAATGACGCGAAATTGCCAACCACAGTGCTTTGGACCACTAAAAATTTTTCGTGTTTTGAAGTTGTAGTAGATGTTTTTGATAATTTAATTTCTCTGTTTCTCCGAGTGACCGATACCATTTATCGAAAACATGGGGTTCAGTTATTAAGTCTACACAGCTATTTTCCCATCAGAAACTAAGAAATTAGATTATTTGCATTACTCGTCGAGAATCGTGAGTAGCTCTTAATCTGTCCACTTACAACTTGTAGTTGGTAATTTACGACAGAGTTAAAGGTGGTGAGTGAGACAATGGCATGGGTGGAGATGCGAGTCCATGCAGGCGTGGTCCGGGAGAAACAGGGCGTGCGGACAATTCTCGTGCCACCAGGTCCCCCTCTCGTAGATCTCAAGGAAAGTGCTGCTGTACCGGAAACCGCAAGTCTCTATCACTTCCGCGTGAGATAACGCTTTGTCTTGAGCGAAAGCGAATGATAAATATACTGCTTCAATGCTACAACCAATATAATGCGAATATAATACTATATGTCCCGTTGTTAAAGCGTGTAATATATATGCCACAATCGTTGTCAACAATAAATTTTTCAACGTCAACGCAGAAGTAATTTAATTTACCATATGTTTCCATATCTATCCTCGAAAGCTGTGGGCTGTGTGGACTTCTGTTCACGTTATTCTCTACAGTTGGACATTGGTACAGACTAGTTATATCCAGACCTCAAGCGACGGTAGACTCCTAGAACATTGCCCGTTATGCTCAGAAGTTCTGCTAATAACCCCGGCCTCCATCCAGAAATCTCAATCTTCTGGACCTGAACACTCACGTATTTTTATCACGTTTACGATTGCATCAAGTCAAAATTCCGTAGTGTTTTTAAATTTGCCAAAATTAAAAATAGTAGAGTAGTATATTTTCTGGATGAGGAGTGTTTCAATAGACTTCATTTCATTGCTTCTATGATAATCAATTCTGGCAGTTCCTTTCTCCATTCGTTTAAAGACGGAACTGTAGCACGATGGAACCAGCATTTTTCAACATCAAAACGTCAATTCAATTCCTAATAAGATCATGAAAACGTTGCATTTGAACAATAAACAATAAAATGCCTAAAGCACTCAAGTCGTTTCCCACTCTAGCTCCAGTAAGTGCTTGCTGCGTTGGTTGCATCGAAACACTTTCAGCGAAATCCATTACCTGGTATCATTTTTACTGTGGGTCAGAGTAAGGAGTTTGTGTTATTTTCAAATAATTTAAAATATGAGTTTCCGGACGACCATTTGGAAAAAAAATGTTAATGAAATCAATGTCGAGTTGAATAGACTCCACGGCAAATCTGCTCCAGCGTTTAAACCGGTTACAGTTGAGTAATTGAGTTTATACGAGGTCGTATGATCACTGGAGGCGACTATGACATATAAGATGATCGAAAAACACCACGATATGATGTTAAGTGACTGACGAGTCAAATTTTTCCAACTTGGCCTCACGGCTTGGTTCCATTTAATTTTGCATGAAGAATACAGCCACAAAAACATCTGTAAGACGGATGCCGCGTTTGCTGTTAATGAAAGAAAAAAAGCAATCGTATGGTCCGTTCAGTGGCTGATTCATCGCAATATTGACATGTTTCTGCGACAATACATACTTGTAGATGAGACATAATTCCACCCTTACACAACAACGGTCGAAATGTTGAATTTCTGCAGACGAACCGGATCCGCAGAAAGTTACGACGGTGATATTCACCGGTAAGGAAACGGTCACTGTTTTCATCTTATTGGGGGTGGGGGATGCAAGCGGAATTAACATTATTTGGAGAAAGGATTAACGATTAATGAAGAGGCAGTTACTGGATCGCTGGTGTTAATAAATAAAGAAAAAACGCCCATATCCCTACCATTAATAATATGCAAGGATGCACATCTCCGCAGTCTCGTTGGAGAAAAATGTATTGAAGCTGAAACTGTTGCCGTATCTACGGGATTCGCCTTATTTGTCCCCCTGCAACTTTTTTCAATTCCCTTACCTGGACGGCTGGTAAGGACATTATGTTGAGAAATAAAAATGAACTAACATGTTTTTGTTTTTGTATTTTGAGTACTTATTGACCAACCACAGTATCCCAAAACTGCCCGATGTACGGCGCTGCCATCTACGTCGCTAAATTAGAACTGCTAGCTGTATATTTTAAGTTCAGTTAAATCAAACAACGGTTCATTCTCGAGTATAGAAAAAACTTATAACTTGAGCACACTTCCACGTTCAAATAGTTCGGATGTTCCACCATTCCAACTCAGCGGCCTCTTGATTCATTTCTTTCCCCATCGATATCCATAATACTTCTCAATCCCCATAAATTTCAGCACATTTTATTACGATGTGTTCTGCGCAGAGTTATTGCATGCGTTTTATCCCCCAGAACGTAGTTATATGCCTGATTAAACCAGCTTTATTTTGACTATAAGAGATTGGAATTGGCTCTCATTTTTTTTGGAGGTGTTATAAATAATTTATGATAAATTTATAATTTTTTTGATTATATTATCGGATTTATTATCATCGGATTTATTAATGCGTGTTTTGAAGATTGGTTGTGAGGAAGTACTTGATTTTTCTTATTTAACGCAATATTCGGCTAGTAGACTTCATGAGTGTTTCTGTCCGTAACTTGTCCAACAGGCTCCATCCGATAAAACCAGAATTTCTGCCAGTCACTGTACGCTTGAATAAGCCCACGCGAGATTTGCCCCGTGCTACAGATCAACTGCAGGACCCAATGTCGACGCAATCGACGTTAAATTAAAAACGTAATAGAACTGAACGGGACCTGAATGGTTTACGCTTCTTATCGCTTGAGTACTTGCGACAGCGATGGGCGGTGGTTCATAAGGTTCGAACCTACACGTACAACCGTTGGAGGAAGGTCACTTTGTGCATGTTCTTGTCCTCGGCTGTGTTTACGACCTGCCAACCGCTTGCCGTGGCAATTAGCACCAGAACCCAACCCTGAGGCAATCGCACGAAGCACGTACGCGATTCGCGGGCGGCGAAAATCGTCGGAAAGAAGAGGAAGGTGTACGGATAGAATTTAAATCAGATACATAAACTGCAGCTAAGAAACCTGTTGCTGCAGCAACAGCGCTAAAGGCAAGTAACGAGGTTTGACGTCTCTCAATCTGTCATTTGCAGAAAATTTCAAGCACGTCTTCTTCTACTCTTGAATAGAACCTGTTCCTGAAAGAACTAACATTTGGCCTTGCGATTGTACACAATTTGGGCGAGTAGATTAATCAATACATTACCAGTAAATAATAATAATAAATTATCATAATTAAAATAATTAAATGTCCGTTACAAGAAGGAGTTGAATTATTGGCAATATAGTGTAATAAACATACGTTGGTCGAAATAAAAAAAATAAAAAATTTATAAATTATATTTCGTTAACAAACAAACAATTTATTTCTCAAAACTTTTAACATTACAATAAAAACATTTTCTCTTTCTCTCCTGGGTCTTTACTGGGTTTGATAACGGACAGAACACTTAAATAATCAAAGAGCCCAACATTTATCTTTAAATTAAACAGAAATATTTAATCGACTAGACATCGACGAAACTTATTAACGAACTTAGATTTACCAGATTGATTCTAAATTTAAAAGAGTTTATTTTATTAACAAAAAGAAGAGAACGATATCTGACTGTATCTTTTAATTCCGTTTACACATATTAATACCATAAATTTCAACTCACGATTACTCAGGAACATTTGGCTCGTTCATTACACACACACTTTATAGACTGGACGCTTACACACTGACTCTAACACATATTATTGGTTCGACGATAGCTGATTCTCCATACTCGGTGAAGGACATCCCACTTGCTCGTGGAGAAACTACTCGACACTGGATGCAGTGTCCTGGTCTCCTACCATCGAAGACAGTGGTCAAATTTTGATATTACTACAGATTGAACTTCTGCATATAAAAATGTTTATAGTTGTATAATTTTGCTATTTCTCTCGCAGACTGCAAATTTTCTCCATACTCCGTCTCGCCGTACGCCTCCACACACAACTGACTCAACTCCTCGACTCCAATTCCTCGACTGACTAACAAATTTTTATCCTCCCTTTATATATGACCTTCCTTTCTATCTTCTGCTTTGTTCCAAGACTACGTCGCAATTGCATTGACAGTTTCTCCATTACTCCGAGATTTACACTCTGCAGGTGCTGCTCCCCACTTAGAAAATATCTAGCCGCTCTGTCTTGTCACATCGAGACAGGACCCGTAAATACTTTGCACTTGTATTCTCACCCCCACATGTGCGCTGTTCGGAAATTCTTCTGACCGCCTTGATCCCAAGTCAATACGCCGCTTCCTGTGACGGCCAAGACACAATGCCTTTCCTAAACAGATTTATCTTGCAACAGACCACCCGCGCATGTCCCTTGCCCTGCTTTACAAATCCTAAGTACACATTGCCACTTCCTGTGCCAACCAAGACCATTAATCCGAAACAAATATCTTGCCGCTCTATCTTGTCACATCGAGACAGGGCCCGTAATTACTTTGCACTTGCATCCTCACCCCCACATGTGCGCTGTTCCGAAACAATGCATTCCCTCAATGCATTACAATACATTCACAAAAGTTAAATTAATACATTACAAAACGCAACGTTTCATCTCGTACATCAGTTGGGGTAAACATTTCACTAACACTAGACGATGTCAATACCAAATAAAGATGAAATTATATCAAGATGAGAGTAACACGTCGTAGATATTGGTAAGTCCGTTCAGGAAGAGCCATGCTGTTTATGTGATACGGCGAAAGCAGTAGCTCTAGTCAGGCTTTGCCTTGCCTTGCCACAAGGAAATGGAAAAGTAAAATAAAAGGCAGTCTATTACGTAACGGGTAACCAGTTCAAAGTTCAAAGCAACTATGGAATTTTCCCCGGATAATCGCTGTGAGCATTGTATCTGGTCCGTAATCGCTTCTCGAATGCAGACGGATAATTTCCTTGCTCAAGGCGCTGAGGTCACATTCTTACTTATCGCAGGAGCATAGTTTCGTTCTGCGCTGAACTTAATTCCTCTTACGGCATCCGTCTGATGATTTCCTGGCATCACAATACTCTACAGCCAAGAAGGCGGGCGAGAAAAACTACCCAAATCTAGTTAAGGTCGTCCCATACTGAAAATTGCAACGTTTACTGTCCTGCGTCGAGCGTTAGTTAAATTCTATAGCGAATATAGCCTTAACCCCCTGCAGAAACCCGAAATGACAGCACTGCAATAAAAAACTAGCACGCCTAATTTCCTGGCCGCAGCTCTAAAACAAAATATACATGTAACGAAAACTTGTCGGAGCTGTTCCTAACGTACACAACATAAAATACGAGATTTATGATCACTCCCATCATGTATGGTCCATATTTACGTAATAAGTCCGAATTGTGACAATGGAGGGAAAATGGTACAACTGTATAAGAGGAAGTATGAAGGAGTTTTTCATAAGAAAGTCGACAACTTCAAGGAAATATTATCCTACGATGGAAATCTGTCACGGAGGCAGCAATTGGTTGTTGCTAGGATAATAAGTCTCCATTATAATCTCACGCAATCTAATATCTGTTCTCTAGGTCACCGCGACCTACATGTGACGTATGAAAGACTGAGTTGACGATCCGGCATGTCCTCTACGACTGCCCCAAGCACGACAGCATTATAAGATCCACAAATGAGAAATACACGAGTAGGGAGATAAATAATCAGGTAAAGTTTAGTAAGGAAACCGGCATTCAAGATCTAATCTAAATAGACAATGAATCTTAGGCTAAGAATAAGGTAATATGAATTAAATGTAATAATTTCATGTAGGATGGAAAGTCGCCAATGACTATTATGTTGACACGACTGTGCATCGAAAAATATTTTAAGGCGTTTTTTAATTTATTGTTCAAACTGAACGTATCAAGAAACTCCGACCTGTTCCAGATTTTACATTTTACATTTTACATTCCTCAATTACGAAATGAAAACTTCCTACTTGTATGTACGAGGTTTATGGTTCAATTGATTTGTATAAAATCATTCAAATTTAAAGGGTATCTCTTTCAGTGTTTTAATTTCATACTTATACATGTAATTTGGAAAAATAATACAAGAGAACGCTTGATTGTACAAAAATGAAATTTGACTTTAAAGCATGTTTTCAATTTAATTGTTAATAAAAATTTTAATTTCAAATCTAAATAAATTTGGCTAAATTGGCGTTTACTGATGATTCATGAATCAGGAAAGTATAATGATTATGAAATAAAAGTTAAATGTTTTTAAATGTTCTCTATTATAGTCATTTTCTTCTCCGTAAATACACAATTCTTTTTTTTATCTCTTGTCTGTTATCGCACCCCGTAAGCCTGGTTGTGCAATCATTTAAATTCCATGTTCACCGCTTATAACTACAGACATTTACGTTCAGATGCCGAGTGTTGAATTATTTTGTTTTAAAGTCGAAATGCCAACAAACTCTGCAGGCACCTAGGATTAGTTTCGTTCTGAGTATTTCACCCGCATATAAATTGTCTGAGCTACTTTTTGATCGAAGTTTTATTCTACCTCAGTGGTTCCGCTAGTCCTCTTTAGCAATTTTCTGTTTTTTCCAGATGAAAATCTGCCCGACCACTTAACCAAATCTGCACAGAACTCAAATGAGATTATATATTTTTATTTTACATGTAAGCCACTTAAGCAATCTTGAATATCCCAAATCATGCATTGAAAGCTTATGAATGCACTAACGTATAGCAGACAGAGTTTTATTATTTTTTGTTGGGTTATATTATTGAAATTAAATTATATAATTATACTTTATAAACGTCTTTGTGTTTCTAAATTCACATTGAACGACAAGCCGTCAGTTCCTGAACGCCCGGAACAAAATTTCCCATAATAAAGTAAGTTTGCCCGGCGATGCGAGTAACTTCGGTCGTTAGCGTCCGTCATGAGTAAGGCAGAATGGGAAGGAAATTAGAAGGAAGCGGTTCTGTCCCCCCAACTGTGTCCTGTAGTTTGGCGAAAACGTTAATTAGGATGGACGGTCAGGAAATTGCTTCCCAGCCACCTCAGTGTGAGTCCAAAACGAAGCGTGACTACTCCGACTCGCCCAGAACAGACCAGGTAAACTTAAGAACGCTCTTTTCGTTGGCATTCGTTGTTCAACGAATCATTTAAAATTGAAACATAGCACTTAATATCATCTTTTCTGAAAATATGTCTAATCGTGAATTAAATGCTTAAAATACGATCCGTTCTTGAATTCCTATTCGCTGAAATAGCGATCGATGCCATGCAATTTAATAAAGCCTTTAAACGTACTTTTTGCTGTATTTACACTACCATGGATGTGAATATAATTAAAATTGGATGTGCGTGTGTCTGTTTGTATATTCCGAATACAAATTTAAACGTGTGGACCAATTTCAACCAAATTTTGCAGGCCGGAAACACCGCTGGCCTGACACGACTTCCGTCGTCGTGGGTACAATTTATAACACATGCGAAAACGACTCCCAATAAATATTTTCAGGGTCAGTGGTGATATTGATAGCATCCCTCCCGGTGTTGTTAGTGTCAAATTTCAACCCCTTACTCCATGGGAGTGATGCACCCCAAGGGGTCTATCGATGAACAAAGAGATAAGCTTTGAGTTACTTTGGAAAATATTTCATGCGGAACAGTAGAATATATCAGAAAAATGTAGAGTAAAGGGTTAGATTTTTTATTTTATAAAAAAAATATAGTAGAAGTAATTTTTACTGTACGCATACACCTTCAGCAAATAAACCTATATTTTACGAAACGCTGAAGTTTATTTCCATGACAGAAATACCACGTCAGCCAGGACTCCGTGAGTTCTTTATAATTGGTTGACTAGTCGGATTGAGCGTGTTCTTCGTGAGCTATGTAAAATACTCGGCTTAATTTATTGCGGATGACTGGATGAGTGGCCGTGGCCGTAGAGGACAATGCGTTCTGGACCTGTTCCGTTACGTCACAGTCGGCGGAGACGAGCCATTTTAGGGCCGGCGATGGCGATGGCGGCTCATTCGTGTTTGCTTCATTTCTTCAACACACACACACACACGGCTCGTCAGCTATATTGGAAAACGCCTGCTATCAGCGTTATCGGCCGCTTCAGTGTACAACATCGGCGCTATTAACTTCGCCGGTCTCATTTACTAAACTACAACGCAACCTAGCGAAGGGACACCCAAAAATTAATATGCATCGAACCGAGAGAGAGCTGACACGTTATGAACCACAGAGATTCATAACTCATCCCTAAAATACATGGTCGAAATTGTTTTTTATATTTTTATTCTTATATGTTGCGCTGTATTGGTGAATAAAATCAGATTATGTGGCTCGTCGGTCTCATCCATTTTCTTCGTCAACATTAGACCTAGTTTAGGGAACTGTGAATCTAAGAACCTTTTCAAAAGTAAAAATTTTTAAAAATTCGAGTACAGCCCATTTTTTAGCCTTAGTGGAGTAAGGAGAATGTGATGGTGGCGTGTAAAGGACGAGTCAGTTGGCATGAAAACAAATAACACAGTTGCTAATTCAATGTATTGCAGACAGACAAGTTAGAAGTGACAAGCGATATTGGAGAAAGATGTGGTGATGAATTTAAAATTTAAAGAAATTAAGTAGCTCTTTTTCTAAATAGCTTAAAAGGCAGCTGGTCATTCAAATTTTATGTTGTTGAACTTTAAGTACTTCTTGGATATAATATGTCTGATTAATAGTTAGGGGTTGAAATGATGGTCAACTAACGGAGAAAGAAATAAAATTTCGGAAATAATCATGTGATAAAAAATTACTAATTAGCTCAATCATAAGGTTGACAGGTCTCTTATAGGATCTTTACTGTCTCATTCTGAGCAGGAATACTTTAATAGTTTCACATCTTAAACCAAGAGACAGACTTAAACGAGTTGAAAGCATATACAAAATAACGGAATTGATGAGTACATGTTAGAATCAAAAGTGAGTATACGCACTTGAATATTAATAATTAATAGTTTACGACTGTGTTTTATTATAAATTAAATAAAGTACCGACCTTTATGAGGGTATTTTAAAATATTCGTAGTGTTAAATATTTTTAAATGCCTATATCTTTATTTAAAGGAGCTATATAAATTTTACTACGATTTAAAGACAAAATAAATTTAGTCCCGTTAGTCCTATATTCAAGAAATGCAAGTCATACATATTTAAGACAGAAAAAATTGGCATATTATCTCCCAATAAATAAAATTGACTGTGTTTGTTTGTGTATATGTTCCGCATAAAAATCAAAACCCGTGGAGTAAATTTGGCCTAATTTCATAAACGTGTTCCTTTCGAACCGGCAACAAACTCTGTTGGGGTAAGACACGACTACCACCCCCAGGGTTGGGGATGGACCAGGGTGGAAATTTTGAAATATGCTCAAACGGCCGATATTTGCAAAGTAAAAATATTTTTCGGGCTAAATGAGGTAGATAGAGTTTTTCCCGATATTGTTAGTTTTTTTGTAATATTTGGTACAGGGAGTATTTATGCTTCTCTAAAGGCAATGGGTTCCGATTAAATTAACATTCCATCTGCGTAGGTAGGTTAAATCACTTCTTGACTAATAGATTAATGTGAAATTCAATACCTTTGGGGCTTATAAAATAAATATCCGGGGGACGCCGAGCACCTAGCTAGTAATTACATAAAGACAACTTATACGACATAATTAACTGAATAATAAAATATATCTAATACAAAATAAAATATGGCTATATATCAGAAAAATTTTGGGAAATTAGAAGCATAAAAATAATATAATAAATATATCGGAAATATAGTAGATTACTTAGAAAGATAAAAATTTATATTTCTGATATTTTAATGAGAAAAAGTAATACTAAATTGTTGTTAATACTTAAATATGTAAGAGTAATTCTTTAATGTTATGTGCATAAATTAGAACGCTTAATGCACGAATCAGAAAATAAATTGCACGAATTAAACAGATTTTTTTTAACAAAATGATCTCAACAGCGAAACTGCTCAGGTTGTTCTTATTTTTTCCGGTCGTTTGTAGAATCTTCAAACAGAACGGAAACGTTTACGTCAGCAGCATGTCTAACAACTGACAAACGGAGAAAAAATTACACATGACTTGTGTCGTGTATAAGTTGTTTCCAGTCTGGTCATTTCTTTTTGTAAAGGCACGCAAGCACGCCACCACGCAAGGGACACTTAGTTCACGGCGTATCGCTTTCCTCGATGTTACCGGTAAACGTGTTTCTGTCAACCAGGGAATATATTTTATTGCGTCCCTGTTCATTCAACAGGTGTTACGGGTGCTCCACGTATGGCAAGCTGAATATATCGTTCCAGACCAGCATTCCTTTTCGGAGTGCTTTAAGGCGTTCCGAACGTGAGGCATTGCCACATCCACATCTTTGGAATCTCCCCTCTCCTGGAACACATCCACACCACTAACTTGGTGTTTAATTTTATAAAATATAATCGTTCCCGTCCATATTTATGCGTATATATTTCAGACCCTCGCGTCAGTAATTCCATATCTGCGAGTCTTCAATACGCCGCCCTTTAAATAACATGGCGGCTATCTTTGCAAGAAAACATCACTTATTTGTGTACTTAAAATATGCAAGGACTATTTTCGTCCCCTAGTTTATATCCGTGAACGTTAAACAGTTTTTTTCTAAAATAAGTAGTAGTCGTACAAACTAAAAGAAAAATATTTACTTAGCAATAAGACGAAAAAATTCAATTTATTTTTCAAAAATACTGTTAGTACGCATTATATATACGATTTTGACTTACGTTCTGTCTGCTTACTTTTTAGAAAGTTTCACGTGTTGAGTGTGGTGTGGCACTTTCAAATTAAATATTTATTTATTGTAGTAATTGGTAATTAAGACATTGTTCTAATTGGAAAGTTGGATTGTAGAGGACTCATTATTAGTAGATATAGAGTGGACGCCGCAACAAGGCGGCAATGCAAAGAAAGTATTGTTGTCGATCGGCTGAGAATTTTACACGCTCAAAATTTACGAGACGAGGAAGTCAGTCGGGCATAGAACAGCGAGGTGTAAAGACTAGAAAATTCATGTTATAAAAAGTTTTGCAGTCGGGAAGGAGAGAGTGAAACTAATGTTGTAATCGGTGGCCGAGCATAAATTCAACCTGCTGGCCATAGACAAACCAATGAAGTACATTTTCAACTAAAGTCACGAGATCTGCAAATCCAGGTTGCAGCAAAGCATCGAGAATCTACCAATTTGTGTTAGACCAACTAACAAAACTACGCCAATTAGAATTTGTTGACATTTAGAGTCTGTGAGTACTTAGAATCAGTGATATCCCCAAATTTTGTGCACGAAAAACCTAAAATGAGACCTGGGCGGCCGTAAGTAGAGAAATACTTTGAAATCATTTGTAAACCACTTTTAAAAGATAAAAGTCAGATCGTTCTTTAATTTCAATTATTTAAATATCGATAAAATGAGATCGTTAATTCTTGATAAATTTAAAACTGTTTAAATTCAATCTGTATTATTATTTCTTCTAAAACAAATTTCGTCTTTGTTTCAGACGCATTAACTTCCATAAAAGGTAAATGTAATTTTGATTGTATAAATTCAGCCATTTATCAAACCCAGTTTAAGACCCTAAGATTCATAATATTATTGTGTATTTAAAATTGTTAATAAATTTGTTTAATTGTTTCCCCTTAATAATCTTTTTATTTTAAAGCACCCACATTTGTTAATTATTACATTCTATTTGAACTAAAATTTAATATCAATCAATATTAAATACCTGCAGAAAATGGAAGATATGAACTCAAATATCCTGCATTAATAAGTATAATTAAAATATTTTTTATTTCACGTAAAATCATAATATAAACAAAAATTAATTAATAAGCATACAGTACTTATTTGCTGTAATACACTTCCTTAACCTATCCCATATATTGTAATTTAAGAAAAAAAAAGATTCCAACTTTTGTGTGTGTGTGTAACAGAACAGAAACTGATTTTATGCAATCAAATGGTCAAGGTAAAAGTATAGTATAAATTCCAAAAAAGGCAAATTTTCAGAGTTACTATAATGCGTCACTAACGTTTACCCGGTTTGTGTCCCTGGCGATATGATTTATCTGCGGATGATGTGAAGTCTTTGCCTTATTATATTTATTGATCCGTCAAAAAAGCTGATGTCATAGCGGCGTCGTTCTAAAATCCACATTCTGACTTACTTTTAACACGTTCAAAAAATACTTTTACGCTGAATACAGAAAAGGTACTGAAATATTGTTTTAAATTTAAGTGTTACAGCTTAAAAAATATTTTCAGTAATTTAGTCTGTAATCGAGGTAATTGTTTAAAAAAATAATTTAACTTACAGACACTTATGTTAAATATATTTTTAACAATCTTTTCATTTGACTATTATATATTTTTCTTTGTGTCACACCGTTTGTCAATTATTGTTTTAGAACCACTACTTAGCTATAGGCAAGCCACTCTTTTTTCGTGCTATTTTGATTTTTTTTAGAGCAACAGGCTACATGAGGGTGATTCACATTGGGCAACTCCCCTTTAAATGCATAGGAAGGGATTTTAAAGGGGGGATGCGGAAGCGTAGAGGAAGGTAGCCAAGGGTTAACTAGGGCCCCCGGGCTATATTTTAAGGATCCTAACCAGCATTCGCCTAAAGAAATGCAGGGAAAATCTTTAAAAAACCTGCATCGGGTAGGTCGGGCATTGGGTACTTGTCCCACGCCCTTCCGATAGCGGGAGAGGAGTTTGCTGTATTTTTTTTTAGTGCAACAGGCTACATGAGGGTAATCCACGTTGGGCAACTCCCCTTTAATAGCATGATTTTGCTGTATATATACCTGGAACCTTTTCTACTGCAGTTTTCCGCCTTGCGTAAACGAGTGATTCCTTCTGCATTTCCCCGAGCACTTCCTGATACGAAGCTGCTCAGGCAATGTGCATTAGTGCCATTAAATAATACAAGACCGGGCGACAAACAACAACTGAGTAGATTTTTATCCTTAGCCATTCTCTCCGTTAAATTGTTTCCCTTTCAGAAATGTTTTAAGCGTGAGTAAAATCTAAAAACTCGTGCAAGCAGTCACAAGACACTCAGAGAAAGCATATTGAATTATAACGATCTCCGCTACATTACCTTTTTCACTTATTTTCGGCACTTCGATAAAGATACCGAAATAAGCGATGTTTAGTGAAACACAATTAATTGCTACACTAGGTTGCAAAGCTACAAAAAAAATACAAAATTTTCCCACCTCGTGGTCAACATCTAAGCAGTGTGAGAGAGACAATACTAGTGGTATTGTGGTAATAAATTTTTATGGATTCAAAAAAGTAATTGTGCAAACAGAGAAAAGAGTGTTAACAAAATTTTAAAAAGTTTAAAAAAGAGGGAAAAGGGATTGAAAGATAATATCTGAACCTTTTTACAATTTTTTAAAATATTCTTGAATATTATTTATTCATAAATCAATACTTGCACTCAAAATCACACGAAATAAACGAAGTAACAGAATCTCAAAGCGTAATCCTTATTACCATTATTAACTTATGTTATATCCTTCAAAAATAAGAACTAATGATTAAAAATGTTCAGTTACTAAAGCGCATAATGAACGTGGTTGTGAATGAAAACAACTTTTATATATATATATATATATATATATATATTTATAAAACACTATCGGAGACCGGAAATCTGAGAAGGACCTACTCAGCGGGAGGCGAAGATGAGGCAACTTAGCAGTGGGTGTATTCATTACACAGACGTAATGAATTATTATCATTCTCGTCCTTTAGATGTGATTTACTTCACTGTCCTGGATTTATTACCCCTGAAAGTTGGCGCCATGATTCTTGGTACAATAAACACATTTCGCAACAACAATTTTGGTACACTTTCTCTTGAGTTTCGTAACCTTTTCCTAACAATTTATAATTCCAATTTTGGACTCTTCTTCTGCTACCGTCATGACATATTTTTCATGTAATAAAAGAATGATTAAACGTGGTTCTCGGCCTGAGACGCGTCTTTCAGTAAAACATAAGGGTGACTGATTTTTATTAAATTCTTCCGGAAACTCACAGAGCGAAGCGTATGAGGAGAGAATGGAGTCTGAAGGACGAGTTTGTTTTTTGAGTACAGCCAGCGAACAGTAATTAAGCGGCTTGGTCGGCGATATAGTCATCGCCTCGAGAGACAATTACTGGCGGCCGCCGCGAGATAAGTGTTAGTCGGCTCTCTTTTATTGCCAACCATAAGAAATTGCCGAGCTGTGAAGAATGGGGAACAAGGGGAGCGTGAAATGGACGGCCGACACTTGCTGTAAACCAAGACATCGACACGACGGAGCCGCGTGTCTGCCTACTGTGCTACGCCCGCGATAGTGCGGTGGTCAGCGCGTCCACTTACAGTGAATTAAATATTATCTGCAGACATAAACTGTTTCTGCTTTGCTATTAAACTCTGTTCTTAATACAAGTGGAGTGTCATTGAATTCAGATAAAAATAAATTGGTTGCAGAAATAATGCGACAACTCAAGCACTGATAATTCACCAACATTTTATCCTGACCTGAGATCGTTTTTTGACCAGTATTTTACAGTCGTTGGATATGTCAAGGTACTTAAAATTCATAAGGTCATTGTCACTAATCTCATTCTTGCTAGACCATCAGCTGCATTTGATCGATTTTGGTGAACTATAGTTTTCAACTGACATCCTACCACGAAGCCGAAAAAAATTCTGATACCTTCCAAAATTTTAATATTATTTCTGAGATAACAATAGCTTATAAGACTGTAACTGCAAAACAATAGTGGGATAGACCGTATTTAATCACATCCTAAATTTTTTTAATTTTTTTTTTAGGGCAACTGCCTACATGAGGGTGATCCACATTGGGCATCTCCCCTTTAATAGCATAGGAAGGGATTTGAAAGGAGGGAATGCGGAAGGGTAGAGGAAGGTAGCCAAGGGTTAACTAGGGCCCCCGGGCTATATTTTAAGGATCCTACTCGGCATTCGCCCAAAAGAAATGCAGGGAAAACCCTACAAAAACCTGCATCAGGTAGGTCGGGCATTGGGTACTTGTCCCACGCCCTTCCGATAGCGGGAGATGAGTTTGCTGTGGGGACGCAGCATTCCCTTCTCCGTGCCTCGACCAGTTTAGGAGGCAGATGGCCGACTATTCCAATGGGAATAGCGGACAACTCTTACCGTATGCTCAAGGTCTGTGACCCCGGAACATACACCTCTCAAAACAGGCCGAGGTTCCTCGGCTTGTGGGAACCTTAGTTCAAAAATGAAGAGAAAAAGGCATCCCCAAAGGTAGCCCCTTTGTATCTCTTTTAAAAGGTTCGACCTCCGAGAGAATATCCCTCCCAGGTTACCTGCGAGAGAATTCTCCCGCAGGTCTGGATACATTACTCAGCCTAAAACAACGGAGCTTAAATATGTTTTTTCATACCTTTGGGGATGCCTTTTCCTCTTCATTTTTGAACTAAGGTTCCCACAAGCCGAGGCACCTCGGCCTGTTCTGAGAGGTGTATGTTCCGGGGTCTCAGTCCTTGGGAATACGGTAAGAGTTGTACGGTATTCCCATTGGGATAGTCGGCCAGCTGCCTCCTAAACTGGTCGAGGCACGGAGAAGGAAATGCTGCGTCCCCACAGCAAACTCCTCTCCCGCTATCGGAAGGGCGTGGGACAAGCACCCAATGCCCGACCTACCTGATGCAGGTTTTCCTAGGGTTTTCCCTGCATTTCTTTAGGCGAATGCCAGGTAGGATCCTTAAAATATAGCCCGGGGGCCCTAGTAACCCTTGGCTACCTTCCTCTACCCTTCCACATCCCCCCTTGCAAATCCCTTCCTATGCTATTAAAGGGGAGTTGCCGAATGTGGATCACCCTCATGTAGCCTGTTGCCCTAAAAAAAATGTTTTTTCAGCTTTTGGTTATATCTGCGACTATTTCTTCAATAATATTACCACATGTGGGCAGGAATAGTGACTATACGAAGTCCATAGAAAACATCACGTATCAGTTGGACGGACTATGACCACGAGTCACGTTGCCAGTCACTGTCTCAGGTGTCTGGTTGTCCCAGATTTGCTTTGATTCATTTTATTCCATTAGTTTTCGTAGGATACGTCATTACATAAAATTACAATATAATTATTGGAGGCTACAATTGCGAACAATTAGAAGTCAACATTAAACAACTAAAAATCGGGAACTAACATTTCCCTGTCCAACGTAAGTAAAGGAACTGTATAGTATAATAATTCTTTAACTATACTGAGAGTGTAAAATAATATTTACAGTACTAAAAAAAATGCAATAGTAAAAAATCATTGATTACAAAATTAACTACAGAGATAAAATACTATATTTAAAGCAACTTTGAGGTGAGAGAATCCTGGTATTCCTCATCTCTCCTAAACTCGTTTAATCCTCTTTCTAAAACCAATGTTAATTTTTTTTCTGGACCAGTGTGGGATTATTAGCACATGATTGTATTTATATTTAATTTATTGAAGACTTATACCAAGAACCGCGTGGCAGTGAGGGTCCGTACGTCTAAACACCCAATGGTTCGCAACCGATGTGTGCACAAATTGCGGTTATACGTGATTTTAGACTAGTTATGGAGAAAAGCTGGGAGGAGCAGGTGATGGTTTCATGTGTCAGCTCACAGCTGCGCCAACTAACCGTAAAACGGACAATGGACTCCCTAAATCCGTACGGGTAAACTGAAACCTACGACACCCATTCGGTGATCTGAGTTGTTCATTTTCAGCATCGACGTAATAGTTGAGGGGTTTAAACTCCGTTCTGTACGGTAAGTAAGTGTTTTGATTTACCATGAATTGGAAATAACAATAACAATGGGAAAACGTCAAAATTAATAATTAGAGTATATATATATACTCTAATTATTAATTTTGACGTTTATATATATTGTAATGAAGTGAATTCGATTTAATTTTGGTTTTGTGTAATTTTAATATTGTGGAGGAAGTTATTTTCAAACACAATTGTATTGTATAAACTGTTAACGACGAACAAACTCCTACAGGATATTTAAATTGATTTATTCTGTTTATAATTGCAAACTCTTTATTTTGCATAAGTTCTGTTACTTACTGTTAAATTCAGCGTTTTAATTATTGTAATAAAAAAATGCTAGTTAATAATCGGAAGCGACAATCAATGGAATTGGAGCGTAAATTCTAAACGTCGAACCTCCAGAAACACGCTATCCCGCGAGAGTTACTGATCAGCTGTGGAGATCCTGCCGTACGCGACTCGAGAACAGAGAAAATTAAAAGTAAGAGTGTGCCAATTTACTTTATACTCAGTGAGAGGTCAAATTACGAGGTTTTTATTGCGGTAAAGTTCAGCCTCCAATTTACGGAGATATTTGAAGTACCCCCACTTAACTCCCGGATGAAAAAGTATTTTTATGTCTACCGACATTTAACTGAGCTACGACCTTCTACAATTTTGTTCGTAATTAACTTCTCCATTTTTAACAACTATAACATTTGTATTTTTAAATTTTATGTTAATAAATGTGTTGTTTTGAACTCATGAATTTAAATAACCATTTAAGTAATTAATGCAATAAAAATTAAATCATGACAAATTTTACAATATAAAGCTACAAGTTGCAAAATGGTGTGGCCTGTGCTATTTTCACAAATTTTTATATATTTAAAAAAGAAAAACTTGACAATTAAATCTAATAATAAAATTAATATTCACTCACGTATATAACTTTCACAGCCAAAGATATTTTTAAAGACGAAGAAAATTTCCCCTAAGTTTTTTTATTGTTTTCAGATTATTTAATGAAAAACGAGGCTTGTTTTCTTAATGAGTTGTGACTCTGAAATAGTTATTACTCCGCCTTGTTGTGTACATTTCTGTTGTGTGTTGTACAGGAAAATTTTATAATTCCTTACAAGCTGTATAGCCTTTTAGGCAGAAATCTGTAAGAATACTATGGTTATTTAAAGAAATAGCATTTATGAATTACACCGCTTCACTCTAAAAATGTACCCTAATGCCTTTTTCTATATGTTTAGTATTCCGGTGATATACTTGGCAGCGGTACAGCCCCATATCTCAATGTAATAATTTAAATAATAATATATAACACTATAATGTATTGTAGTAATTGGTAATTAAGGCATTGGTCTAATTGGAAAGTTGGGTTGTAGAGGACTCATTATTAGTGGATATAGAGTGGACGCCGCAACAAGGCGGCAATGCAAAGAAAGTATTGTTGTCGATCGGCTGAGAATTTTACGCGCTCAAAATTTACGAGACGAGGAGGGCAGTCGGGCATAGAACAGAGAGGTGTAAAGACCAGAAAATTCATGTTATAAAAAGTTTTGCAGTGGGGAAGGAGAGAGTGAAACTAATGTTGTAATCGGTGGCCGAGCATAAATTCAACCTGCTGACCATAGACAAACCAAGGAAGTACATTTCCAACTAAAGTCACGAGATCTGCAAATCCAGGTTGCAGCAAAGCATCGAGAACCTACCAATTTGTGTTAGACCAACTAACAAACTACGCCAATTAGAATTTGTTGACATTTAGAGTCTGTGAGTACTAGAATCAGTGATATCCCCAAATTTTGTGCACGAAAAACCTAAAATGAGACCTGGGCGGCCGTAAGTAGAAAAACTTTAAAATCATATTGTAAACCGTTTTTAAAAGATAAAAGTCAGATCGTTCTTTAATTTTAATTATTTAATTATCGATAAAATGAGATCGTTAATTCCTGATGAAATTTAAAACTGTTTAAATTCAATCTGTAGTATTATTTCTTCCACAACAAATTTCGTCTATGTTTCAGACGCATTAACTTCCATAAAAGGTAAATGTAATTTTGATTGTATAAATTCAGCCATTTATCAAACCCAGTTTAAGACCCTGAGATGCCAAATATTATTGTGTATTTAAAATTGATAATAAATTTGTTTAATTGTTTTCCCTTAATAATCTTTTTTATTCTAAAGCACCCACATTATTTAATTATTACAGTATGTTTAAACACGAGTCTCTTCGTATTAATGCCAAAATACGGAAGCATGTTACTCGCATAAGTTATCGTATTTAATGGATGCATTAGCGAATCTCAATTTCATTCTGGATCAGTATTTTCTATACTTGTTATGACAGGGGAAAAAAATACATGAATGAGATTCTGTATAATTTAAAAATGATTATGAACAGAGGAGTGCAACTATCCAGACACGGGTTTTTCTTCATTTGTCCAAAAATATGGTGAATTCCAATTCTCCGAAGTGGACTCGAAGTCGTTAAGAACCATAATGCACAGATCCAACGAAGTTTTAACGTTTTAATAATGGTACAAAATAAATACCTGACATAACTCAATTACCCAAAACTCTAAACTACGCTAGTGCACACTTTTGTTCAGTAAAGGACAGTATGTAAATGTTTGGTGTATTTTTTTCCTAATATAGACCGGTTCTGATATTTGCTGTAGCTATTTAATACTACAACAGTAATGAAATTAGGAAGCTGGATAAATTCCCGAGCCTTTGTCCCATAAAGTGCTCATACAGATTTTGAATCTATTGATTGTCCGTTTTCGCGTTCCCCAAATTATATTAACAATTATCAAATTTCTTCACCTCGTTATCCATGGCCTTAGTTATAACTTTTTCATTTTTGTGAATATTATAAGATGCTACTGAAGACTCTTAGTCAACATGATCCGAAAAGGAAGCAGGTTCGACGCCTCCCCACTCACGTGCCAACCGGCTCATAAAACCAGCTGTATTTGTACCTCAAGTACTCTCTGGCGAGCTGAGGTAATGAAATAACAGCGCCTCAATGCGTGCAATGTTTGTAAATAAAACGACCTTCTAGATGCTCGACGAGAGAAGACTATTGAGATGTTTTGATTTATTAAGTCATGAACCAGCATGAAGATTACATGCACTGAATCATGGAAGGTCTTCCATAAATGTAAATTTAATGCACTGCCAAGGTAATATACGATCTTCGGAAATGGCAAACTGAAAACTAAGGAGAAGAGATCACTTCTATACATAGTGCATAATAGAAGGCCAGTGAAAGGAAACGTGAGTGGACATGAATCCAGCGACATATCAGTAAAAATTAAATTGAAAATCTAATAATTACATGGATATTATAGAACAGTTTTACATTGAACAAAAATTACACCGTTACAATAAAATAATACTAAAACTATAACAGAGGTGCATGACTGAATTGGAGCAGTTTCGAGACTATGAAACAAATAAAGTAGAAATAAAAGAGAAATATGAAAATGGCTGCTCTAAGACCACATGTTATTAGAACTTACGTTAACTCCATTAGGGAAGATTCTGCGGTTGTCGGCGTAGTTTCCCAATTTCTCCGCCGTTGTCGTCTATGGTGAGGTGATACAATTAATTTCACACTATTAATAAAAGCATAAGTCATCATTCTCATTACTGCCTTATTATTCTTCCTTATCTACCTTTTTATACCGAGCTGATTCTAAAATTCTGGGGTCATTAATCTCAAACTTTCACAATCCCATTCTGGTGACATAATTTCAGCAATCTTCTTCTTTTCAGTAACAAGGTTTTCACCTCTTTGTATCACAGACTTTCAATAATAAATTCTCGTCCGCTGTTTTTATAAAATCAGGCGGTTCAAATGAATAAGAATAGTTCGAAACATGTTAACGCTTTTATGACTTCCCAGGATTAAAGAATTAACGTACACGAAAGTGTTAAATATAATATTATTTCAATGTAATAAACTTCAAAGACAACAGTAATCATATATTAGGAAGTGAAACTTTTAGTGATCTCGCATATATTTAATACTAGCTGGGTTCCCGGCGTTGCCCGGGATGTCTTATATCCATAACCCCCAATTTGACTCGAATCTCGGTTGTTTTTGAAACGCCCCTCACCCCTATCCCTAAGGGTGCTCCCCTACCATGGTGAAAGGGGTTGAAATTTTACAAACAACATCGGTAGAAATAATATCAACGTCATTGACACCTACAAATATTTATTCCAGTCAAATATCGATATTTTTTAAAAATTCCACCCCCGGCCGTGGGGTTTAAATGGCCAATTGAATGTCATAATTAAACTCACCGACATCCATTACACTGGATTTGACTCCAATCTCGGTTGTATTCGCGTTATTTTATTGTAACGCCCTTCCACACCCACCTCTAACGTTCCTCCTTTCCAATGCTGTAAGGGGTTGAAATTATACACATATCACAGCTCGTTGACCCCAAAAATATTTATGCCACTCAAATATCGGCTGTTTTAGCATGTTTATATATTTCCACCCGCGTTCCTGGGGGTGGTAGACGCGTCTCACCCCAACGGTGTTTGTTTCATGAACGTAAAGAACACGTGTACGAAATTTGGTGAATTTTTCTTCACCGGTCTAGATTTGTATAAGGAACATACAAAAATATATACATATATACAAACAAACACTCTGCTTTATTTATTAGATAATAAAATAATATTGTTAGTACAGATATATATTCTGAATATTGAGAAAATTAATAAATAAATAAACATCAACCAATTTTAAGTCAGAAAAAATATTTTATTAATGTAAAATTAAACAATGTTTCATCGCTTATATTACGACCTTATAAGGCTAAAGATTTTTTTTAAAAAAAAAACAGTTACAATGATTAGAATAAAAGTTTTAAGAAACATTTGTCAGATAACAAAAAATACAAATTTTGTTAGACTTACAAAATTTTGTAATTCTTTTTTTAATTGCAATTGTTTTGTTATTTTCGTAGTTTTCAACTACAAGGTCGATGAAACGTTTTTAATTTTACATGAATAAATTCTTTTTTCTGACTTAAAATGGGATAATATTTTTAGTACGTTACTTATTTAAATTTCAATGACTTAATAATAATGAGAAACGCTTCACCGCACAAACCTTCAATTAATTTTATAGCAATATATCACATAGGCTATAATTTATATACCAAATTCTGCGACCTGGTCAGTCTAATTGTCTAGCTTCACAGAGATCTTTGGTTCGAGGCCCGGTTGGGGCAAGGATGAATGTGTCTGCCGCGGCCAGGGAAACCTGTTTACATGTTCCTGATTTTACTCAACTCTGAAAATTTATTGTGTGTTCTATTTTGATATCTCCACATTTATTATTTTTGTATTAATATTGCAGTGAATTTTTTCTTGCAACACTCACTCGTGAACAGAAATTTAGAATTTCTCCTGAAATTAATATTTGTCTGTTAATATCCTGCTGTTAAATCATTTCAATGGGATTGATTGTATTTAAATGTTGTGTACATTGGTTTGAATGTTGTGAAAACTTGGAGGGAAGTTGTAAAATAAAAGTATTTCGTTTCAGATATCGCAACTTCTTTGAAGATGTGAAATAATTTGTGCATCGTAATTCTTCTATGGAACAGTGAATTTATATGCAAAAATAAGTAGAGGCTCGTTGGAGGATGTCGTGTATACAGTAGGTCATATGTATGAGTAACAGGGGAATAAACCACGTTCAGCAAGGAATTGATGGAAAGGGCCCTCCGTCGCTGTAGCGTTACTTATACTTTACATTTTATAACGAGATTAGTTTCTGCTGACATAAATCTGCCGTTACACAGTTGATTGTTCACCGGAGTGCCCATAGTTTGCATAATTGAAAAGTTGGAATAGGTGGTCGATTCCGTGTTGATGGAGGCCTGGTGTGTGCTAAGTCAACAGCATCTGTGTCCCGGCTTGGCTGCGTGCCCGCCTCGTAACATCACAGGAAATGCTAAAATTCCTCCTCCAGCCTTAATCGAAATTTCTACTCGTGCTAATAAAGATGCAAAACCTCCCGCGTAAACTCGATCACGGCGTATATTGGAATTCGATTACGTGCACATATTTCTGGGTTACGTAAACAATGTCGGCTCGTCCCACACGTTCCGTTTTGAGTGAATTGCCAGCTCACTAAATTACGTTTGTTAGTTTCAATTCCCGCTTATACGTTTAAGAGGGATGAGTTTAAGTCTTTGGTAGAAATCATGAGACGGTAGCGACGCAAAGGAAACTTCTTGGCATTCGTAATGTAGATGAGGATGGTGAGGTTGTCTAGGTTCTAACCAGATATAAAACACTTCTCAATATTCTTCGGTTGGTATCAGAACCAGTCCGTACAGATTATTTTAGAGTGCTTCAGGAGGTATTGTACAAAGAACAAAGTATTAGGAAAGAAGAAAAAGTGAAGAGCTAAATTTACATCAGAGTTAGGTGAACGAATAAAAGATATAAAAGTTCATTTTTTTTAGGGCAACAGGCTACATGAGGGCAACTCCCCTTTAATAGCATAGGAAGGGATTTGAAAGGGGGGATGCGGAAGGGTAAAGGAAGGGAGCCAACGGTTACCAGGGCCCCGGGCTATAGTTTAAGGATCCTACCCGGCATTCGCCTAAAGAAATGCAGGGAAAACCCTAGAAAAACCTGCATCAGGTAGGTCGGGCATTAGGTACTTGTCCCACACCCTACCGATAGCGGGACGCTGTGGGGACGTTGTGGGGACGTTGTGGGGACGCTGTGGAGACGCAGCATTCCCTCCTCTGTGCCTCGACTAGTTTAGGAGGCAGCTGGCCGACTATTCCAATGGGAATAGCGGACAAGTCTTACAATATGCCCAAGGTCTGAGACCCCGGAACATACACCTCTCAAAACAGGCCGAGGTGCCTCGGCTTGTGGGAACCTTAGTTCAAAAACGGAGAGGAAAAGGCATCCTTTTTTTTTAGGGCAACAGGCTACATGAGGGTAATCCACTTTGGCCAACTCCCCTTTAATAGCATAGGAAGGGATACGAAAGGGGGGATGCGGAAGGGTAGAGGAAGGTAGCCAAGGGTTGACTAGCGCCCCCGGCATTCATCTAAAGAAATGCAAGGAAAACCCTAGAAAAACCTGCATCAGGTAGGTCGGGCATTGGGTACTTGTCCCACACCCTTCCGATAACGGGAGAGGAGTTTGCTGTGGGGTCGCAGCATTCCCTTCTCCGTGCCTCGACCAGTTTACGAGGCAGCTGGCCGACTATTCCAATGGGAATAGCGGACAACTCTTACCGTATGCCCAAGGTCTATGACCCCGGAGCATACACCTCTCAGAACAGGCCGAGGTGCCTCCGCTTGTGGGAACCTTAGTTCAAAAACGGAGAGGAAAAGGCATCCCCAAAGGTAGCCCCTTCGTATCTCTCCTACAAGGTTCTACTTGCGAGAGAACATCCCTCGCAGGTATTGCCTGCGAGAGAATAGCCCTCGCAGGTCTGACTCGTTATGGAAATTCAATCCAGTCAACCCCGAAAATTCGCTTATCTCCGATTGAGCAACTGAGAGAGAGAGAAACGCCCTATGGATTTTGTTGCGCGACCATCCGTGACATTGCAAGGAAAATTATATTGTAAAACAGTTAGACTTGATGGGAGACAGATTCATTCACAATCCGTATAAATAAAACGGTAACGCGTGAACATTTGATCGGATTAAAATTTAAAACGTCTGAGAATTTTCGTATTTAAACTTCTCCTTTAACAAGGTACAACATAGTTTGCCGAAGTCCACGTCAAAAGTACACGGATGAATTAAAATCAAATATTAAATCATAACACGATTCCACGGTCACCAATCACAGGTCAGCTACTACGCCACACCGAGGCAAATCCCTGCAGAACAAACACCAATCAAAAACCACCAGGCCAGATATTTATTCAAAGTTATGCTAAGCTGCAATTGGGAGACGTGAATAGTCCTTAGACAGGACAAAAAAAGACTCCCTAAACAAAGATAATTTAGAATAAAAATTAATGTTCTACATTTTACATATAATTAATCTTATTGCCGATATGTACTGATATTCTATTTAATTAAAGCGTATCTCTCGTCCAGTTTGAATTGTATTAACTCAAAAATTGCTCCATAGATTTCGATCAATTTTCACAATTGTATTTCAGGTTATACAATTTTTCGAATTTCAAGTTAAAGTGAAAGTCTTTCGAAAAATAACCATTTCTTCAGGAATATTACTTATACTCCTTTATAAACGAGATAACAGTTATTTTCTTCGGGTAACAGTCTACATGAGGGTAAACCACGTGGAAGAAAACTCCCCTTCAATAGCATAGGAAGGGGGAATACGGAAGGGTAGAGGAAGGTACCCAAGGGTTAACTTGGACCCCCTGGCTATAGTTGAAGGCTCTTACCCGGCATTCGCCTGAAAGTGACGCAGAAGAAACGCTAGAAACCTGCATCCGGTAGTTCGAGCGCTTGGTACTTGTCTCACGCCATTCCGATGACGCAGCATTCCCTTCTCCATGCCTAACACTTGAAGACGGATATTATGCACGTTGCACGAATGATCTTCAAGTTTGTTTGTTTTTAATTTCAAGGCACTAAAATTTTGTGCCGTACGTTGAAACTGGTCAAATATGACCAACCATCAACTTACATCTACATTAAATCTAATTATTATTATACTATTGTTCGTCCAGTGACGTTCCAAGTTTTCAACGCTCTAACGGGACATCACTCCACGCACTAGGTCTGTTCTTTGGCACTCACTACACTAACTCGAAGGGTTTTGTCCTCCTAAGTCGGCGGTGTAAGTTTTCGTTGTCGAGTAGACAAAGGACGCCTGTGTTGCGATGTCGATGAAGACGGTCTTCATGCTTCCCGGCAGCACTTTTTATTTCGTTTTTAATTAATGGGATCTGTAAGTCTCTATGTAAGTCAGAGTTTCTTACATACCACGGGGCGTCTACGATGATTCGCAGCACCTTGTTCTGCCACGTCTGGATGCTCCTGACGTTGGTATCGCTTGCACATCCCCAAAGTTGGATGACGTAAAGCCAGATGATCTTCAAGTGAAGAAGGAAGATGCCAAGAAAATAGTGGTAACTTGTATATCATATTTCTTAAAACTATTTTATTTACTCAGTCGAATTAAGTTAGGTTTAATTTATGAAACACTGTAGAGGAGCAGGGATATTACGATTATCTATATATATAAAAATGAATTGCTGTTCGTTAGTCTCACTAAAACTCGAGAACGGCTGAACGGATTTATCTTATCTTAGTCTTGAAATGTTCGTGGAGGTCTAGGGAAGGTTTAAAAGGCGAGAAAAAATCGAATAATTTCCGGGAAAATCCTAAAAACAGCCCTTTTCTATTTCCCATACAAACGTTTTCTAAATAAAATCCAAATCTACACCAGTCGAGCAATTTTCACCAAATTTCGTACACGTGTTCTTTGCGACCAGGAAACAAACACTGTCGGGGTGAGACGCGTCTTCCACCCCCAGAAGCGGGGGTGGAAATATTTAAACATACTAAAACTGCCGATATTTGTGTCGGATAAATATTTTTAGGAGTCAAAGATATTGATAGTGTTTCTACCAATGTTATCTGAATACAATTTTCATCCCCTACGCCCTGTGAAAAGGACACCCTTCGGGTTTGGGGTGGAGATGCTTTACAGTAAAATAACGCGAATACAACCGAGATTGGAGTCAAATCAAAGGTTATGGAAGTCACTGTGTTTAGTTACGACATTCAAATTGGCATTTACCCCTCAGATGCAGGGGTAGCGGAGTGCAAATATTGGAACATGCAAACACGGCAGATATTTGCGTTGAAGAAATATTTTTCAGAGTTAATTATAATGATTAGGGTTCGAGTAGCGTTACATAAAAATTGCGCAAAAGCAGCCGAAATTGGAGTCATATCGGGGGTTATAGATAAATGACATCTCGGGCAACGCCGGGCAGCCAGCTAGTATAAACATAATTTTCAGCGTTCAAAAGGAGATTTTTGTTGATGATTTTTGAAAATGTATAGTTTTATTCATATGTACGTTGTGACTGTTTAATATTACGGTGTGGTTATGTTGAATGTTTATTGTATGTTCCGTAAGTGTACAACGTACTTGTAGAAGAGGCGGTGATGGGTGCAGTGAGGTGAGGTGTGATGCATTTCTCTTGGAAATTGCAGGTCTGCTCGTTGTCTTTCATGGCGCTTGAGAATGCCGCTCCGGAAGTGCCTTGAGCATGACATCACTTTTGGGAGGAGGCGTGAGGGGCATCCCTAGGCCACTCAGTTGTTTTGGGCCATTACCAATTCATCACCTCCCTGGCACTAGAGAGCCGATGAGAAACAAAAACAAGGGACGCCAAGGTCAGCACGTTTCGATGGTCTCAGGTAAACACACAGAGGAAGCGGGAATCCGATTCATTAGCCTGCGATTGTGTCCCTACATTCACGCTTGACATAGACAAAGTTTCATCTAAAAATAAAAACAAAAAAAAGATTCCTTGTGCTCGAATCATTGTTATTAACTCGATCTGTGTGATATTCATAAGCTCCCCGCAGAATTCAAATGATGAATGACGGGTTAGGAAACGAAATGAAAAATAACACTCAAAATGATCGCCCAACGTGGGGCTCGAACCCACGACCCTGAGATTAAGAGTCTCATGCTCTACCGACTGAGCTAGCCGGGCGGATGTCTGTTGGTAGCCAGACTTATTTGAGCATCTGATGCTCCTATACTTAGGCCTTATCTACCAAATATCATTCCACTGGTCCGCTAGAAATGTTAATAAGTATCTGAATTCAAGTTTCAATAGTTTTATTAGGCTTCCCTTGAGATTAGCAATAACCAATATACTTGAACCCATTTCAAAATTTATGAACGAAAATAAATCCAAATGTACCTGCTTATTTGTCCCGACAAATAAGTGTTTTTTTTTACACATATCACACCAAAAAACTTGTTAAAAATATTTACATGTTCTGGCTTGGAATTCAAAATTTTTGATGATCATAATTTTTGTTATATCTAATTCTGACAATTAATGGTCGTTTTTACTATGACATAGAATAATTCCGTCCATGTTTATTTTCATCATTTACTTACACAATTGTCATTTAATCGATGGAAAAAAATTCATCTATATGTTGAATTTAACCATTTTTATTAACTTAGACAGATAAACCATAATTAGTGGCGAGAAATAATAATAACAATGTATGTTAGAATAAGTAGGCTTTTTTTAAAAAAAGTAGGAAAATAATAATTCATGATAATTGTAAAATAATGTAACAAAAAATATATGTACTAGAAATTTTAAATCAATTATCGTAAATGAAAGACAGTGATAAAATTAAAGTATGAGAAATTGATTAAACAGATACAGGGATAGATGTAAACATATATTATGTTATGAACGAGGGGAAAAAAAATTGACGTAATGATAAAAGTCATGGAAGACCTTCTACAGGAGATGACACGTACGAAAATACTAATGAAAATGTATTGCAATGTAAAGTAAAAAATAACAATTATATATTCTATGTAAAATTATGCATGTATGATTGACCGTTTTTCATTAACAGATGATTATGGCTAAGGCGCCGTAACCTCCCGTGGTTGAAATATCTAAGAAAAAAACACATATGAAGAGAACTTCTATGTGGTTTGAACCCCACAGCAAACTCCCCTCCCGCCATCGGAAGGGCGTGGGACAAGTACCAAATGCCCGACTTTCCTGATGCAGGTTTTATAGGGTTTGTCCTGCATCACTTTTAGACGAATGCCGGGTAGGATCCTTAAACTATAGCCCGGTGCCCTAGTTATCCCTTGGCTACCTTCCTCCACCCTTCCGCATCCCCCCTTTCAAATCCCTTTCCTATGCTATAAGAGGGGAGTTGCCACTATGTGATTACCCTATACATAGCCTGTTTACACAAAAAAAAATGTGGTTTGATACATTGGAAGTATATATACCCAAAATAGTTTTTGTTACCCTCTCCCGGCATCGGGATGGTGTGGGACAAGTACCTAATGCCCGACCTACCTGATGCAGGTTTTCTAGGGTTTATCCTGCATCACTTTTAGGCGTCTTGCCGGGTAGGATCCTTAAACTATAGCCCGGGGGCCCTAGTTAACCTTTGGCTACCTTCCTCTGTCCTTCCGCATCTCCCCTTTCAAATCCCTTCCTATACTATTAAAGGGTAGTTGCAACTATGTGTATTAACCTCATGTAGCCTATTGCTCTAAAAAAAATGGTTACTTCACAGTGGTTATAAAAATTTGATAATGATCTGATCATGTAGATAATCAGCAAAAACATTTGTAAAATCATAACAATTTTAACATGAGAAATAACTAAATAAAATAGAAGAATGGAAGAAATCTGTGTTTCTAGCAGATGAATGTCTATAATTTTTTCAGCAAATATTCCGTACTAAACCTAGTCAGCTTCCCGTCATAAAAAAATCGTGTTTTATTTTACTATTTTAAAAGTTTTACTTGCTTTGCTCAATAATTGCACCTTGAAATTGGACAAATTGTATAAAAAATTCGAATCACAACAACTCATTCAAAGTTCAAATCCAAGGCTAATATTTAATAAAAAGCATTAAATCAAAATTGTACGCTTGGTTTTTAATATCGACAAGGTTTACAGCTTCATTTTGATAGGTATTGTAATGTTGTTGTTTCCGGGGACAGGATAACCTGCAGTAACGTACTTCATTTAATTTTCACGCTTCCCGGAGATATGAAACGAGTTTCAGTTAAACGCAATTTCGCAACGTAGCAGAGCTGGGGAGCCAGTTTCGTGATTTGCGACGCCTCCAGGACACACAATAATAGCAGCACATAACAGTACTTGTGTTTGAAGAGTAACGGGTCTCAAATCCGACCTCTGAACCAGACCGTGTCTTATCTCTGCTCCGACTTTGGCCGCGCTGCTTCCAGAGTCACTCCCGACTGTGCTAATACCCTCGACGGTGCCCACGAATGAGCACGCTGCTAAATTATAACGAAAACAATTATATTAAAAAATATTTTAGTAACTAGGTAAAAAGAAAAGTGGCCTTTTCTTTTAACGTACAGAAATATTTTCCCAGAGTAAGGCCCTCACGTTTTCAGACTTCGCATTAGAAATTAAAAGTCAAGCGCTGTATTTATTTCTTTATAATCTTTATAAATTATCATAAATCTTTAATGCCGTTTAATGCTAAGGGGTTTATAAAATGAAAAATTAGGTTACAAGTCATGTAGTGTGAGAATGAGGAATATAAAAAGAAAATGGAGAATTAAAAGATGTGTTAAATAATAATGCTGGGCCCCACTTTGCATCGAGGGAGTTATTTAAAGATGAATATAAACAATTTATTTAACTGCTGATAATTTTATTACAAATTCCAGAATATTAATCTTCACACTTACCGCTGAGTCCGTCGTCATAAATGAGGCTTGATTTATTTTTATTCATTAGTTGGTACTACATAGACGTACTAGTCGAATTTGGTACAATGTTGCAATCAAATAAAAAAAATGTACCTTTTGAAATATATAAACAATTCAGCCAATATGTCAAAAAAATGTATGAATTACCAAAATTTCATCCGAAAGCAAGAAAAATTTATTAATTAACTAAGCCAATATTACATTAATTGTTTATTTATTTATCAAATGATAATTGTCAGATTATATAAAAATGTGCTCTTTTTACAATATTTTTAGATTATTTAAGTGTGGACTTCACGATAATATATCATGTACTACGTAAAATAATAAAAGACGCCACTACAAGTAGGCCTACTACAACTCAGAACATAATATATGCAATATAATGAGACCTGATTAATTTGGTAATGCAATATAATTTTGATTATATTTAAATTTTCTTTGTTCATAGTCTTGAATGGCTATCATTATTTTCTACGGAACTGGAGTGGAATATATCTAATTGTGGGAGTCTTTCAGTGCATTAGAGTATTTGAATATTGATTTAATAAATTAACGAACAATACAGCCAATATGTCAGAAAAATGTATTAAACGAAAGCAGTTTGAATACAACGTTTTGTCCACAATTTTGGGAGTACTTCAGGTAATCAGGTTTTGAATTTAGAGTTATAGTCGAATTTTCCTTATTACCTGAAGATGTCCCAAAATTGAGGACGAAACGTTGTATTCAAACGAAATTTTTTTTATAAAATCTGTTATATTGGCTGTATTGCTCATTTATTTATTAAAAGCTAATTGTCAGATTATATTAATTATAGATTTAATTTCGTGAGGTGCTCGATCCTGGCCGACAACTACGCAAGTAATAATCTATCTCGCTTCAACAACCGTTTTACAGTTTAGGAAATACCTCCTGGGTCCATGAAATTACATCATTGCCGAAAAGTTTAACATCTCGGGAATGATGTTTAACTAACCCTGATTTTTCGGCCAATCACATTTTCGTTCTCACCGCCACCAAATACACTCTGAATTGGACGATTCTCCTTAACCCTATATAATGTTCGGTAATAAAATAAAAATATTTTAAAACACTCTGTTACGAAATTTTGTATCACAAAAATACGTATTATATACTTGTACAAATTGAGTTTGATAAATTACAAGAGGACTTAAATAATTTAAAGTAGACAGTTTAGTCCCAAAAGGGAATATTTAGATTATATTAATGTCTGCATTCATGGATTTAATCAACGACAAATTCTATCAGAGCCTGTTAGAAAGGAAGGAGTTTAAGTGACGGTGGTCATCAAGCAGTACAAAACCTATTATTTTTTTAGGATTAAACTATTCCATTAATAAAATTGGAATACATTCATTCCATCTTTCATTTTCAAGTGCAAAAATATTTTTTAAAGCACCAACAAAATTAAATTGACAACGTGTAGAGCCTGAAGCGCCTGCGAAGTAGCGTAATTAATTATCACTCTATATATAAGTTCTTAAAAATATTAGAATATTTGAGGTCGTTTACATATACGTGGTGACATGAAGAGAGTCTGTGTAGATAACCCAGTTCTGTAGCCTAGCAGAACGTTGTTTTGGCTGTTAGTTCGCACGTTACAACCATGCTCACGCCAAACAAAACTTTACAGACAGTTCCAGCTGTTCTTGGGCTTCGGCCAAGAGCTATGGACTGTTAAAAACTCAGACAGCCGGAATCACGAACAAATACGTTTCCGCAGTGTTACGTCCGAACGACTTCCAGTTTGTTAAGTTCATATATTCATCACAGAACGCTATTTTTGAGTTCCTCGAAGCTTCCTCGGTGGCACGCCAGATTTCAGGATGGCAGTGAGTCATCAACGTCTGGGGAGTTCGTCGTACTCTTGTCTCAGTGCCTGTAGATCAGCAAAGGTTTTTTCTTCTTAATTTAGGCAATCGCCAACGTGGAGCAATCTTTATGAGACCTTGATATGATCTTGGAATTTCATTGAGGCAGTCGAGTTTGAACTGTTTTGTTTCAGCGAGTACGAATATTTTTGAGGCACAGTTGATGCTTGTTGACACAAGTGTTCAGAAAGTGACCAGACGATATATTTTTTTCTACGAACCTGACACCTATAAAATGAACTAGAGTCTGCCCCTGCCAACGAAGTTGTTTGACGTCTTCCTGTACCAGGTGAAGTATGTAAGTAAAATAAGCTCGATAAGAGGGTAGAGATGTGACGAGGACCTTCGAGGGGCTACTTCCGAAAACGCGTAGCCAATCACGCGATAGTAAGACACCACGTTAATGTCAATTTCAAATTTGTGAGTGAAGAAATTCAACAAAACCATTGCTGACCTTATACAGACACATTTTATTTATATTTTGACGACGTTTCGATACCTTTTTATATCTTCTTCAGGTATTTTCCCAATTAATATAATATCCTAGCAGAACTAAACTATACAGACACATTTTATTTATATTTTCACGACGTTTCGATACCTTTTTATATCTTCTTCAAGTATTTTCCCAATTAATATAATATCCTAGCAGAACTAAACTATACAGACACATTTTATTTATATTTTGACGACGTTTCGATACCTTTATATATCTTCTTCAGATATTTTCCCAATTAATATATCATCATAGCAGAACTAAACTATACAGACACATTTTATTTATATTTTGACGACGTTTCGATTCCTTTTAATATCTTCTTCAGGTATTTTCCCAATTAATATAACATCCTAGCAGAACTAAACTATACAGACACATTTTATTTATATTTTGACGACGTTTCGATACCTTTTAATATCTTCTTCAGGTATTTTCCCAATTAATATAATATCCTAGCAAAACTAAACTATACAGACACATTTTATTTATATTTTCACGACGTTTCGATACCTTTTAATATCTTCTTCAGGTATTTTCCAAATTAATATAACATCCTAGCAGAACTAAACTATACAAACACATTTTATTTATATTTTGACGACGTTTCGATACCTTTATATATCTTCTTCAGATATTTTCCCAATTAATATATCATCATAGCAGAACTAAACTATACAGACACATTTTATTTATATTTTGACGACGTTTCGATACCTTTTTATATCTTCTTCCGGTATTTTCCCAATTAATATAATATCCTAGCAAAACTAAACTATACAGACACATTTTATTTATATTTTGACGACGTTTCGATACCTTTTTATATCTTCTTCAGGTATTTTCCCAATTAATATAATATCCTAGCAGAACTAAATTATACAGATAAATTTTATTTATATTTTGACGACGTTTCGATACCTTTTTATATCTTCTTCAGGTATTTTCCCAATTAATATAATATCCTAGCAGAACTAAACTATACAGACACATTTTATTTATATTTAACGACGTTTCGATACCTTTTTTTATCCTCTTCAGGTATTTTTCCAATTAATATAATATCCTAGCAGAACTAAACTATACAGACATTTTATTTATATTTTGACGACGTTTCGATACCTTTTTATATCTTCTTCAGGTATTTTCCCAATTAATATAATGACCTAGCAGAGCTAAACGATTAACAAGTTATTAAATTCACACAGTTTTGAAAAAGATTCCGAGGAACACAATTCACTTAACGCTAACAAGTTGTTAGTTTATTATATTAATTTGGGACAAAATACCTGAAGAAGATACAGAAAAAACGTCGTCACAATATAACTAAAAAGTGTCTGTATAAGGCTATCAATTGATTTATCAATTCAAAATACTTTTAAAGAAATTCAACGATGAATGAATCAGAAAATAATAACGACATGCCGACATGTAAAAGTTTCTCCGACCAGTGTCCATAGAGCACATGCTCCATCGTAGTTTACTTAATAAAAATCAATAGAACGGATTCGCATTATTTAAAGGCTTTATATCGTTTCCAAATGGTAAACATTGGCTCGTGACATTCTGCACCAAAATAAATTTCTCCTCATTAACCGTAAATGGCCGCATCGTTATTCATGCCGACCGCGTGATTATCACGAGAAGTTTATATCGCTTGCGGTGGCAGTGTATGGCAGAGATGTTAGTGGCTCTTATCGGCTGAACCATAGGGAGAGAGACAGGAAGAACCGGAGATAAAGCAGCGCCGTAATACATGCCCCATCCCCCACCCACGCTTTATCTCCGGCCGGACATTTGTCCTCGACGCCTGGAAAGAGAGAGAACGGTTAACGACGTTCAAAGAGGATGCTCTGGAAGCTCTCATATAAGCAATTCCCGCAAAGCGCTGCCCGTCTTTGTCGGGATCAAGATTTCACGTAATTGGGACAAAAGCCTCGAGACATGGACTTATCCGTTTACCAAACTTGTGAACCCATATCTTTGTCCTCTTATCCAACATTTCCATGAACGACGCGCTGTTATTAACACAGAAAGATGAAAAGTCTGTGCTGATATTGAATTGCAAAATAACATATTGTTCTATAAAATTTGACGTTACTCTCAGTTATTGAATGAGAATTGAGGAATATATATATATATATATATATATATATTAGGGCAACAGGCTACATGAGGGTGATCCACATTGGGCAACTCCCCTTTAATAGCATAGGAAGGGATTAGAAAGCGGGATGCGGAAGGGTAGAGGAAGGTAGCCAAGGGTTAACTAGGGCCCCCGGGCTATGGTTTAGGGATCCTACCCGGCATTCGCCTAAAGAAATGCAGGGAAAACCCTAGAAAAACCTGCATCGGGTAGGTCGGGCATTGGGTACTTGTCCCACGCCCTTCCGATAGCGATGGAGGAGTTTGCTGTGGGGACGCAGCATTCCCTTCTCCGTGCCTCGACCAGTTTAGGAGGCAGGTGGCCGACTATTCCAATAGGAATAGCGAACAACTCTTGCCATATGCCCAAGGTCTGCGACCCCGGAACATACACCTCTCAAAACAGACCGAGGTGCCTCGGCATGTGGGAACCTTAGTTCAAAAAAACCAGAGAGATGTGAGAGCATCCCCAAAGAGGTGCCTCGGTAAATTCATGTAAGCGGGACTTCAACACGATGACGAGAGAGATGATGAAATCACCATCTATAAAATCAAAGACTGGTTTGAAGGAATCCACTAATTTTTATAGTTTTTAATCAGATTACAAATTAACAATTTATATTATACTAATTAACAACAATGGCTTATCCGCATAATGAGTTCTAGGTGATTCTCTTTCTAAAGGGATTATAAGTTTTCTTTTACAGGAGAAATTAAGTCTCAAGTACTCTTGAAAAAGGCCAAGGGCTGGTTGAAGTTTGTCCTATAACCGAGACCTTCGACCTCGCAAACTTACACAATATATCCGCAGAAACGAACGTAGTACGCCGACGTTGTTTTCCCTTTTGGGCGAAGTTCCGCTGCAGTGTAGAGTGATGGGGGTGGACGCGAATGGGGGAGTGTAACGCGCAGCCCAGACGGAGCGTAACGTAATAGAATCGGCTGCCTGTCCGAGGAAATTCTGCTCTGAAAAATGACGCGCCTCAGACGGGGAACTCTCCAGCAATTGCCTTGCCCCAGAGCAGTTCAAGTCATTTATATTTAAACTGGTCGCAGTTGGAAGCAGCCAGCTCGCCGGCCGGTGCTGAAGCGCTCTGTGTTACCGGCCAATTCTTGTGAACTCGAGCATTCGAAGTAAATGTAGCGTTCTATATTTATGACCGCTTCCTTTGTTTACGTCTGGTGACGATTGTTCTGCTTTACCGGCCACGTAGTTGCCTTCAGTGCCGGGTTCTTTCTAGCGAGAGTAAGAAAGCTGTTTGTTCCGGCACTGTCATCTACTTCCAGCAATATAAATTACAAGCATGTTCGGAGTCTCTAGAAAAAGGAAACAGTAATGCTGGACAGAACGTGTTCGTAAAACGATATAGAAAACTATATCAAATCCTCCAAATAATCCTATTATTAATTAAAAGGACGTTACACGTACGTAAACTAACAACTGGAACAAAACTGCGCGTAGTTGAGAAACATACAAGCTACACGTGGCAAATAAACCTCAACTAAAAATATTAATTACGCTATTTTAAATCTACACTGCATTATTTTATCATCAGAATTAAAAACATAATATGCTATTATGATCTACCTCTCAGGTCTTAATATTCTGTTAAAACATCCATAAGGCCTAAAAATACATATAAGACGCATCTGAGGAAGAATGAATCTAAATTTCTGCCTTTTTTACGTTATTTTTTCCACCAGCACAGTTAACAAGCGTATATCAAACCGCGAAACGTTATATGTTCTCAAAAAACAATATGATAAAATCCAAGGGGAAATTATCTACAACGTCAGAGATGTAGTTCAGGAATAAACTAATAAATTTGAAATTATTTTTAATGAAAATATTACTGAAGTTCATACAAATAAATTTTTATATATTTATAACAAGATTTTTACCCTTTATTCAGCAAAGTTTTCACCATTTAAATGGAGAATCTTATTACTATACTGATAGATATAATCAATACTAACTTAAGTTTTTTTTACTACGTAGGAAAATTATACATAGACTCGAGTCAAACCTTGAAGAGCTGCACTGCCTCCCATCCGGCTCACACTTAATCAGGCAAATACAGGCCTATATAAATTTTATATTATTCTATATTCATCGATTTAAAATTTCCATCCCCGTCCCTAGGGGTTCAAGGGAAACTTTAATGTCATAATTAAACCAGTGACATCTATAATCCAGGATAAAGGCTCCAATCTATCTTGTAGCGCGATATTTTCTTGTATAGACCGTCCACCCCCACCCCTAAGGGTGCTGCCTTCCCATGCGAAAAGTGGATGAAATTATACACACAAAAAACATCGATAGAAATATTATCAATCTCTTTGACGCCGAAAAATATTTTTTTTTCGATGCAAATATCGACCGTTTGAGAACGTTTGAAAATTTCCACCCCCGTCACTGTGGGTGGTAGACGTGTATTAAGCCCACAGCCTCCGCGGGTGTAGATTTTTATTTGAAACATACACACATTCAGGCAATTTTATTGATTATAAAATTGTATTTATAGAGAATAAAACAAAAATTCGTTGTTCTGACTTCCTTTTGTTGACGTCCACTTAAAGCAATCGTATCTATTAATTTTCCGAGTCATTAAATTACCGCGTGATGGAATCTATCATAGGAAAAGCAATAATAATTACACCCACAACTGCTTTTATTGCCGTGTAATTAGTAAGAGAAGGCCTGGAGCAACAGATTCCCCATGTTTACCTACAAAGGACGTAATAAATCCGAGGGACTCTCTCGCCTGCATCAGATGCAAGTTTATCCGGAAACAATCTGCGGCTTCAATCTCAGGGGACTATGAATGTTGCAAGAACTACCAGGCAGAGGCTCGGGGCGACGCGACGTCTCTATTTACCAACCGACCCTTCTCATTACAGACCACCAAGATCAGCAGAATCAAACCTGTAGCTGGTTCCCTCCAACACTCCTCGTACCGCTCAACATTACACAGAATTAGAAGATATATTTATCTGACTTCAATATAATACATATTTATACTAATAAAATTTTAGTCAACACCTGTATAAAACATAGAATTTTTATTTGAATTCTAGAGCTATGTCATTGTATACCTGGCAAAATCCTTGATGTAGAAAGAATCGTCGTTAATAAATTACAAATTCGATTGCGTTCATACATATTCAATTTCATAGAATTTATATTTGGAAATGGAGTTCACCACTGTTTAAATACCGAGCCTACACAACCAAAATAAATTGAATTTTATGAATAATATTGAAACATACTTGACTGTAAAATAAGATCAACCGTAAACCTTGGTGTAATACGATTTCCTGACAACATTTTCTGAAATCCCTTGTTCCACTATGGGACCACACAGGTTTAATAAAAATTAACTGAACATAATCGTATTGCTTCTGCTGGTATTTCATGACATTCCCCTGATATGAACAATAAAAAACCGTAATTTTTGGGGTTGTTAATGCTTTGTCTCATTTCGAATTATACTACCTGCAAGACACTCTGACGAAAGACGTAACCCTTTAACATGGTCATGAAGCTATTTTACTATTCATAAATTAACTGGGATTGATTTTTAACCAACTTTTCTAGATAAAAGAGTGGAGTAAGATTTTCAGCTGTAAAGTATGGAATTTTAGAAATTCCCTCAACAAAATTTTAATTACGTATTGAAATGTCAAAAAAAACATTAAATTCAGACTTATAAAATTTTTATTTTTGCACCTGAAGAGGTTACAAAAAGGAATTTTTATTTTATTAAATTATATTTCTGACTAATTTGGTTGGTTTATTCATTTATAATTCCATGACGTCAGACATATATATATATATATTGTATTAATTGGTAATTAAGACATTTCTAATTGGAAAGTTGCATTGTAGAGGACTCGTTATTAGTGGATATTGAGTGGACGCCGCAACAAGGCGGAAATGCAAAGAAAGTATTGTTGTCGATCGGCTGAGAATTTTACGCGCTCATAAATTTACGAGACGAGGAGTTCAGTCGGGCATAGAACAGCGAGGAATGTGGTCCAGTTACAAACATGCTCTCAAATATTGAAAAGTAAAGCAATTTTCAGTCGGGAAGGAGAGAATGCAACTAATGTTGTAATCGGTGGCTGAGCATAAATTCAAAATGCTGGCCATAGACAAACCAATGAAGTACATTTTTCAATTAAAGTTACGAGATCTGCAAATCCAGGTTGGAGTAAAGCATCGAGAACCTACCAATTTGTGTTAGACCAACTAACAAACTACGCCAATTAGAATTTGTTGGCATTTAGAGTCTGTGAGTACTAGAATCAGTGATATCCCCAAATTTTGTGCACGAAAAACCTAAAAATGAGACCTGGGCGGCCGTAAGTAGAAAAACTTTAAAATCATATTGTAAACCGTTTTTAAAAGATAAAAGTCAGATCGTTCTTTAATTTTAATTATTTAATTATCGATAAAATGAGATCGTTAATTCCTGATGAAATTTAAAACTGTTTAAATTCAATCTGTAGTATTATTTCTTCCACAACAAATTTCGTCTATGTTTCAGACGCATTAACTTCAATAAAAAGTAAATTTTATTTTAATTTGATAAATTCAACAATTTGTATTAATTATTACAATATATATATATATATATATATATATATACATATATATATTTAGAAATGTTATATTTTGAAATATAATTGTTGCTTGTAAATTAAGAAACCAAATTAGATTTAAGTTATACAAGGGACAATAAGTGTTATATAGTGATAATCAGTGACTGAGAATCGTAAAATATTTAAAAGTATAAGTTACCAGAGAAGATAATATCATCTCGAAGTTTACGAGCAATTGTCAGTAATGAGATGAACGTTTCACAGAGGTGCAAATTATATTCAAAGGCCTATGAAGATGTAGAAACTAAACGTGCAAATTGCAAAATCCAAAAGGGTCATTTCCAACGCCTATGGACTACTGGAAATGTGAGTTGTAAAAGACCCTTAGCGTTCTGCAGATAGTAAAACACTTATGGTCAATTTTGAAGAACAAGTACCTGGGAGAGATTGCCAAGTATAAATTGTAATTATACAGAACCAGGGTTCTAAGGTCAGCTGGTCTTCATTTCTGAAATCACCTTGCAGATGGGAGAAACCTGCACGGGGATAACGTTTTAGTATTCTAATTAACATTGCTAAAGAAATATCAACCGGATCAGCAATTCAGTTATAAACATTACAGCCAGGTAGAGATTTCAAATCCTCACCTAGTCATCAGCGAGAAAGTAGTTTGTGATGCTACAACGTTCATTCATTCTCGAAGAAACTCCAGAATCTTGTGTCATATTTTAGACTCATCTCGACCGGTTTTTTGGCCCAAGTTTATCAGATGTAAATAGAAATATGAAATATAATCAACCAAATGTTATCAGTACTTTATCTTCATTTGTTTCTTTAAGAATTCAGTTTTAATTTAATCTAATTTATTGTAATAATTTACATAAATGTGCGCTTTTAATGAAATACACTAATAACTTTAAACAACAAACAAAAATTATTATGCCAAATTTAAAACAATAATAAAATATACAAAATAATTGGGATCTCAGGGTCTTGAACTGGGTTTGATAATGGCAGAATTTATATAATCAAAATCACAAAAATTACATTTGCTTTATATGGGAATCAATGCATCTGAACATAGACGAAATTTGTTGCTGAAGAAATAATACCAAAGATTGAATTTAAACAATTTCAATTTTTATCAAGAAATAAAGAATGATCTGAATGATTAAAGATCTCATTTTATCGATAATTAAAGAACGATCTGACGTTTATCTTTTAAACGTGGTTTACAATGATTTTAAAGTTTTCTTTCTACTTACGGCCGCCCAGGTCTCATTTTAACTTTTCGTGCACAATTTTGGGGATATCACTGATTCTAAGTACTCACAGACTCTAAATGTTCTCAGACTCTAATTAGCGTAGTTTGTTAGTTGGTTTAAAATAAATTGTCGATTCTCGATGATTTACTGCAACCTGGATTTGTAGGTCTCGTGGATTTTTGTTGAAAATGCACCTCATTGATTTTGTCTGTTGACTGAAGACTAGTTCAGTTTCTGCATTTTTGATATAACAGCGTCCTGGTTACTGGAACACTTTCTCGTTCTTTAAATTAGACCTTTCAGTCTTCACTGCTGACTGACAAAGATTGTTCAAATTTTCGTGAATTAGAATTTTAATCTGTACATCTCGCCGTTTACTGCCCAACTGTTCGTTCTTTTACTATGTTCTACTTGCTGTCCGCTGCCCAACTGTTCGTTCGTCTCGTAAATTTTGAGCGCGTAAAACCTTCTCGACCGATCAACAATACTTTCCTTGCATTGCCGGTTTGTTGCGGCGTCCGCTATATCCACCAATAATGAGTCCTCTACAATTCAACTTTTCAATTAGAACAATGCCTTAATTACCAATTACTTCATTATATATATATATTAATATAATTTATCACGTTATTGATACGTCTCGATCTTTATCAGACAATTAAAGCAATTAATTCTACCTATAGCGTAAAGTCTAAGTAATTAATTAACATATTGTACCATATCACCGGGAGTGTCCTTTGACAGAGGCGTAATTTTGTCGGGTATTTTTGTGTATTGTTGAGTTCTCAACAATTGGGGCGGGCGAGCTTTATTGTTGCCTTGAATGGTCAGTTCCAAGTAAGTAGAAATCTACAAAAGTGTACTTAAAGCCACGTGTTGTGTAGGTCAAAATCACGCCTGCTTAATTTATGTTTCGATCAATAAAATATTAAAATCATCAAATTTAGGTTATTCACTTGATAAAATAACTCGGCGTCCAAAAACTGACGATTCGTACAACTAAGTTGTTTTTTTAAAAATTTCGGTTGTTGGTTTACAATTTACTCTTAACACTTGGAGTAAAAAGTAAATTGTTTAATTATTAAAGCTATTTGTCTTGAGTCCAGTGGCGGGTCTCCTGGATTTATTTAGTGGTCTTCTGGCAATAATCTCTTCAATCTTCTTCCTACGGGTTGTTGGACGTAGAGGTCGGCGATGTATTTGTTGCGGTGGTTTAGTGTTCTTTCTTTTCTTTTGGCAGAAATTATAATAAATAGTGTGCACACTACGACGCAGTTGTTTTCCAAAAAACTGGTGGGCAAGCGAACCGATTCCTAGATTTATTTGGAAGTACACGCACAGTAAAGAATGTAATATCGACAAGTCTCCCACAAACTCGCAATAATGTTAATTAACCTTCGAACATCAATATAAGAAATATATTAATATTAAATCCAGATGAAGGTAAATAAATTCTTGGCTGAACAAACACAAAAATTTTCCACAAGGAAATCACAAATACACTTATCAATAATCTTGACCGATATCGTCTCTTAAACATAATGTACAGTTATTCTAGAAATCAAAATTGCTTGAATTACACTGCCCTAGATTATCAAAACCTTCTAGAAGGTTCAACAGAGGTGTAAGACACTCAATGTTTAAATAAGGGGATTGGTACGGCCACCTAGCTTTAGAGTCCGTCCAAAACTAATAGTGACTGTTTTTAAGAACATTGACTTGATTAATTTTGATACTAACCCAATTCTAGAAACAAAACGTCCGAGAAACTGACAGAGGGCAAATTTACGTTAGCTCCTAAAGGTAAAGGATTTTACAATCACGAGAGAAATACAGAAGAGAAAAATGATGTTAATCGATCACCTTATGACTTAGAAATTTATCAACCCACTCTCTAAGCCGAAGAACATTCACTTTATTTTCCCTGCGTGGGATTCGAAATTGTTCCGTCAATGTTCGGTACGAATGGATGAGACTGTCATTTATTATCCAGGGTTTTAAGTCGCTTTGTTGCAGGCCGGACTTCACATTCATTTCTGTCACGTTTGTATATTCATTGTGTTCAAGATCTGTGAGTTCAGCCTCCAGTAACGAGGTCGTGTGTGTGACCAGCGACGACTCTGTTTTTTTTTTATCTTTATATGTTTCGTACAAATGGGTGCTTCCTTTCTAAAATGGAGTGGAAGCGAGAGACATCGGTCATTGCGACGCGCGTCTGTCCCGTGGTAGATTCATTGCGAGTTGTGGTCTACCAGGTGATGGATTGAGCTTATGTTCGAGCCGATCAGGCGGGACAAAGCCTCATTCGTCATACCGCACGCACGCTCAATATAACACTTGCTAACAGCACGCACCTGAGTGAAACGCTTCAATACTCCAAATGGAACTATAAAACGAGTAAATACATTATTGAAACAGTAAAAGTACTGGCGTACGCATTTAAGATTTCAGATGTATCTTCACACAAATATTTTTATGTGTGATGAGCGATTAATTGTTAGGAATTAACTAAAAGTACAAGATATAATTAATCAGCATCAAAGGAAAAAAAAATTTTTAGAATAGCAAGTTTTGATATACTAAATTATTGCATACAGGGTGAGAGAGAAATTTTTTCAGTCGTACGTAACGAATATGAATGTCGTAGTTGAAATATAGTTGTATAAAGGTAATATATATATATATATATATATATATATATACTTTTTTAAGGCAACAGGCTACATGAGGGTAATCCACTTTGGGCAACTCCCCTTTAATAGCATAGGAAGGGATTTGAAAGGGGAGATGCGGAAGGGTAGAGGAAGGTAGCCAAGGGTTACTAGGGCCCCCGGGCTATATTTTAAGGATCCTACCTGGCATTCGCCTAAAGAAATGCAGGGAAAACCCTAGAAAAACCTGCATCGGGTAGGTCGGGCATTGGGTACTTGTCCCACGCCCTTCCGATAGCGGGAGAGGAGTTTGCTGTGGGGACGCAGCATTCCCTTCTCCGTGCCTCGGCCAGTTTAGGAGGCAGCTGGCCGACTATTCTAATGGGAATAGCGGACAACTCTTACCGTATGCCCAAGGTCTGCGACCCCGGAACATACACCTCTCAAAACAGGACGAGGTGCCTCGGCTTGTGGGAACCTTAGTTCAAAAACGGAGAGGAAAAGGCATCCCCAAAGGTAGCCCCTTCGTATCTCTCCAAAAAGGTTCTGCCTGCGAGAGAAATTACGTATAGCTGGAGAGATATAGGTTAGGAAAAACAAAAGCCTGCGAGGGATTTTCTCTCGCAGGCAGAACCTTTTAGGAGTGATGCGAAGGGGCTACCTTTGGAGTACCCAATGCCCGACCTACCTGATGCAGGTTTTCCTAGGGTTTTCCCTGCATTTCTTTAGGCGAATGCCGCTTAGGATCCTTAAACCACAGCCCGGGGGCCCAGTAACCCTTGGCTACCTTCCTCTACCCTTCCGCATCTCCCCTTTCAAATCCCTTCCTATGCTATTAAAGGGGAGTTGCCCAATGTGGATCACCCTCGTGTAGCTTGTTGCCCTAAAAAAAAGAAAAAATAGGTAGTCGTATCGATTCGCAGTGGTCCGCTGCCCTGTAATTGTAGCGGCAATAAGTCGAAACTCACTCTAACACGAAAGTGATAACTTGGTAGAGTAAAAACTATTGATGCAAAGAAATATATTGTGTTCAATTCTGGATATCATGTACATAAAAAATTCCATCCATAAAAGTTAAGAGATGAAAACAGAGAACTGGATTGTGTCTTATATTCCGATAATGGATAGTTTTAGCTATGATAGAGCGGTAGCTCCAAGAGAGTTCCCACCTGGCGACAATCCTCCCTTTTTTCTACTGCGCACCTAACGCTCCATGCTATTTCTGGTGACCTATAAGATTGAACAAATTTATTACCGAGTATTCCAGATTTGTAATTGATCCACACAAAGTCCTGCTCCTGTCGTAATTCACCTGGTTACGCATATTTTACTATAATAGTTTTACCACTCACGATCCTATGGCATTAGAAGGCATTGCCTCAAGATAATCTGACTCCTTTGAACAATATATTACAAGTAAATACGTAGAACTAGATTTAATCTTCTTCAATTGTCGGCTTTAACAGAGAAAGTATATTGCAACGTTCTCCAGACGACGACCTACTGCCCTTTCTCGCTTCTGTTCGTGAGCCATTCGTCTGCTCTTCGCACGGGAGTTTTCCGGTCTTTGACCTCAGTACACCTTTTACTGACGTTTCCGGGAAAAAAACCATCTGGAACTACGCTTTCGACCGTTTCGATATAATTACTTTGTTTTCTACTTCAGAACTATCCTGGATATCAATTACATTTGTATCCAATTCGTCTATACAACACCCTCCGTACGATTTAGCATATATTGTATGTATCATTATCTTATTAAATGACTACAATTTGATTCTCAGACTTGGTCTCCACCTTGAACTAGTATCTTCCACCCAATATATGATTTTCCTCCGTTAAAATCATATATAGCATACGTTAGCAAGGACGGCGGGTGGCGCAGATTGAGGGAGGGGTTTCCTAAACTTGGCTGCCTAATGATGTATCGGACCTAATTTACAAGTTCACTGTAGTTAAGACAGATTTCTTCTCATTTAACCTTCTTATAATGTCTTCATTTTCTACCATTCCTACACACTTTATTGGATTTTATTCAATTCCTCCCGTTTTTAAAACTTTCCAGGTATTTTCTTTTTCCTCTTTCTTACTATCCATTTTTCTGATTAAAAAACACCTTGCTCCTGATGAACCATCTTATCAGATTCGTAAACTAGTTCATTTTATGATTCCTCCATCCCCTCCACCCCGAAAAAATTATTTTCAATCAGGATTCCTAAAATACTTGAAGTCCTCAATTTTACATTATTTTTAGTAAATTACACGTATATTACATTATAATCCAATATCTTTGATCATTATTTTCATCTAATAAATAAAGCAGAGTGTTTGTTTGTATGTATGTATGTTTGTATATATATTTGTATGTTCCTAATACAAATCTACACCGGTGCAGAAAATTTCACCAAATTTCGTACACGCGGCTATCACCCCCAGAAGCGGGGGTGAACGGGGTGGAAATATTTAAGCATGCTAAAACAGTCGATATGTCAGTGGGATAAATATTTTTAGGGGTCAAAGATATTGATAGTATTTCTACCGATTTTATCTGAATATAATTTTCATCCTCTACATCCTGGGGAAAGAGCACCCTTAGAACTTGGGGTGGAGAATTCAAATCTACACCGGTGAAGCAAATTTCACCAAATTTCGTACACGTGTTCTTTGCGACCAGGAAACAAACACTGTCGGGGTGAGACGCGTCTACCACCTCCAGAAGCGGGGGTAGACGGTGGTGGAAATACTTAAACATGCAAAAACAGCCGATATTAGATTTGGATAAATATTTTTAGGGGTCAAAGATATTGATAGTGTTTCTATCGATGTTATCTGAATATAATTTTCATTCCCTACACCCTGAGAAAAGGGCACCCTTATGGTTTGGGGTGGAGATGCTTTACAAGAAAATAACGCGAATACAACCGAGATTGGAGTCAAATCGAGGGTTATGGATATCACTGAGTTTAGTTACGACATTCAACTTGGCATTTATCCCTGAGATGCAGGGGTAGCGGGGTGGCAATTTTGGAACATGCAAACACGGCAGATATTTGCGTTGAATCAATATTTTTCAGGTTTAATTATAATGATTGTATTTCTACTGATGGTTTTTTATGTGTATAATTTCAATCCCTTTCGGCATGCGAGAGGAGCACATGTTGGGATAGGGTTCGAGGAGCGTTACATAAAAATAGCGCAAAAGCAACCGAAATTGGAGACATATTGGGGATTATAGATAAATGACATCTCGGGCAACGCCGGGCACCCAGCTATCTTAATTATTTGTTAAAACATTCACGGTAAATAACATATTTATTACACCGATAATAGAGATTTGAAAATAATTTTTAACATTTTATCTTAAACAATGCCAAACATGGGAAAACGAACAGCAAATATAATATTTATGACACTTCAATTTTTACAGGTATTAATGTTGTAATATTCTTTAATGCATAAAATGTTTCAATTTAATGTACTTGCTAAGTATTTAATCAAGGTGCAGTAGACAGTGAATGAGGTTAACGTAACGTCTCTATAATTTGTATTTTTCATTGTAATGTTACTGTGACACCATAGTTGTACTATTTCATGTATAATGTTTTTAAAGTGGCTGACACCTGTATTTTAGGTAAGTAGTACAAAACAAAGTCAGCCTAATATGTTATTCGAATTATACTTTCGATTTCAAAATTTTGAAAATTTTATTTTGAATTATTAGACAGATTTTTATTTGGAAGAAAAAACCTATACCAGAAGACGAAACGTTAAAGTTGTGGGTGAAGCGTTATTTTTTTTTCCCTCCAGTTTGAGATGGCGGTCTATTACGGGAAGCTCCTTAAGCAAACTCGTTACTTTTACTTTGGGCTCTGTAAAGCTGCAAGGAGTTATGGCCGCCGCCGCGGCGCGATCTTTGGCTTTCACGACTTGAGGAAAAGAGAGAAAGTGCTTCTCATTACGCGAGAACATAAACATAGCGACCTCATCGCAACACACAACACTTACAGAGCACTGTCGTTACTAAACACCACCCACGCAACACTCTCCAGCCTGGAGATACATCACATCCGGGGCTGTTACAAAACAGCCATCTTTGGAATGATCAACGTCAAGATCGCTTAGGTTTCTTGTAGACCGATTTGAAGAATCTCGGAAATCGTATTGTCAAAGAATATAAAAACACTCGTCCATCAGAATAAATTTATACAATGCTTGATTTTGCTGCATTCAGTAACTTCTCATTAATGCAAACTAAGAACTAGAAGGTACCGTTTCTTGACTTAACACAGGTACGTAAGGCAATAAAAGACATATCGTTGTTGAAGGCCGTGAAAATAAGTATAATTATCTTACATTTTAATTTTACGACAAATAAAAAAATTACCATAAGTTATGAAGAATTTAATAACACAGCTGTTAGAAATAATTTTTTTCAAGAATATATTAATTGAAATATTTTCCAATGTAAGAATATTATTTATAATTCTCCAATTCCAATGTACCGCTGATAAAGTTCTAAATTAAGAACGAAACGTTGTGTACTTATATTTGTATCAATTTTATCAGGTTCTTATGGCTGTGAAAATTATTTTTTGTAAATAAAAGTCAAATTCGTTATTTGCGGTTTGAACAAAAAAAACCCTATGAAATTAACATTTCGTCAAAAGCGCGCTATTTCGGACGGAAGGCATCGTTTGTCCAGGCGGCGGACTCGGTTGGTGGTCTCGGAACCTTTTCGGTGACAACGGATACTCTATGGCCTAAAGAGGGTCGCTAAATTAATTTGACGTGAATAAGGGAGCTTCCGAAGCTTAAATATATGGAGCTAACGGGCATAGAAAAATTAAAAACATATGCCAAAGGAGTTTTGGAGCTTGAGCGGTCAGTGGCCAGACTCAACGAGTCCTGATAAAATTGTGGGGTGTTCCCAAACCATCTGCCGCCATTGAGATGTGCTCAGGCTTCCCGGTACGAGCGTCGGACACCACCACAGTAACCAGTCTGAACCAACTGTTACCAACACGGCTCAGTATCGTTTGAATCGACTAAATAAAAGTATCGTAATGCCAGGTTCCTTCATTTTTACTTTCAATTAATAAATTCAACTTTTTAATACAATTAATTTTGCGATGTTGACATTCACACTACGGAATCCCCGTCAGAGAGAGTCCATTCTTTTTAATTATGTTCATTTTTCTTGTATAAATTCATTTTATGCGACTCAACTTTGTCAGTAAATAATTATAATAAGTAAATTAATCTTTGAACCCTGAAGTAATAATTATTACAGTGCAAAGAATTATTTTTGTGGGCTGGGTTTTTACGTTAAATCAAAATAATTATTTGACCAATAAAGAAATTTTATATAAGTTTAATAAACTTAAACATGAAAACTCTTATCTCAGGCACCTATGGTTTTACATATAAGAAATCTGCTGCCCGTACCAAATGCGTACTGTGTTGTGTTGCCTGCTGTAGCTCTCGTCTGACGTACTGGCGTCGACTTGGGGGTTGATCACTGGCTAAGGTGTCGGCCTCCGGGATTGAATGCTGGCAAGCCGTCGTACTAAATTGTGTGGTGCTATTCTGCGAACTCTTCACTAACAAATTGTGGCCCCTTTCTCACGACGATTCTGCCTCGAACTCTATCAGAGACAACAACTTTTTAATCACATCCACCAGCTTCGGTGAGCGCAGAACAACTGTCCTTTTCAAAAGCTTATCTCCTCCCTCATATCCTCCCATTCTTTTACTTAGTTAGTTAGAAAACTTCGTCAGTTTTACTGATTCTTCCATTGTCACAAGATTTATAGCACACAGCTGCAGTTCCGTAGTCAACAATGACTAACTATTCTGTCATGTTGAGGACAACAATCGAGACAGGACACGAAATTACTTGGATGGAAATATTTATCTCCTCCACCCCCACGCATGTGCACGGTTTCGAATTCTCAAGACCACAGCAAACAACACTTCCGGGACAATGAAAAGCTTAAACCTAAATACACGCGTTACAACAGATAGTATCAGAAAAGTTGTGAAAAAGTAAAGAACTTTTCAGGGGTGTTTGGTAATCAATTAACTTAATGGAAGATAACGGTCAGATGTGGGAAGAAAAAAAGGCATTAAAAGGAAGTGAGGGTAATGTTGAGGAACGACGTAACATCAGCTTACCTTCTACCTCATTTCTTTTTTGAAACCCGTTTTCTTTCCAACTAAATTTAATTAAATTAAAAATGGTAAACTGATAGGAGAAGAAAAAACGAAATCGACGTTTGCAAAAAGTTTGAGAAACAGCTAACGAAAGCTTGGCTCGTCATAATCATCCGGGTGACAGCGTGAGCCCTCGAAACGTCGCATAACAATAATACCTTTCAGGTATGGTCCCGAAAGCTGTTCGTTCAACAATTACGCCGAGAATACTCCGCTGCGATGCCGCAACAATGTCTACAATGGCCAAGCACCAATCAAAAGCCACCACGTCAAGTGCAATAAGAGCGAGCATATTACATAAACTAAAAAAAATTGTAAGTCTTCTTGAAGAATATCCTAAATTTTCCACGCTCACAAGAGAAATATAATTTAGTTTTCAACAACTACATAAACCTAAGTTTTGGTTCGCAAATATTTTACGCACACAATAATTATTTATCAGGTTCTACTTTCTCACGAGGAGATATATCGAAGGTAATTTTTCACCGAAGTAGATGAATATATCAATACGGTGAATGTAAATGCAGACCAGGTTTCCTAAAGCAATTGAAGATCTCCATTCTGTCAGTGGAGATGAAAGTTATAATTTTACGAGTTCACTATAAGTTTAAGATCATCTTCAAAAGATTTGGCACCACGACAAGAGAAAGCTAACCAACTCCTTTCATCCGTACTATGGTTATATTTGTAAAGCTCTCAAAGAGCTAAAGATTTTTTGCCCAGACATAGACGTAGACATAGACATAGAGAAATATAATACAAGTTGTGGCCAAATCTGTCTCTGGCGACCTGGACGTGTCAACAAACTCAAAGCTAACACTACTTGGAAGATATTTTTATGCTCTATTTTCTACGCTACGATTTTAATTCAATATAGTGAGAATTTTTTCCATTAGTAATCTCACTTTTAAGCTTCCAAATGTAAGCATTCAATTTTTTTTATGTATTCAGCTGGGCTGGTCCGTACGCGGCAGACCTAGGGTTTGATCCCAGCCAGCGGTGATTGGTCAACAGCTTATAGAATATTCCCGTAACGAGCTTGCGTGTTTTTTTTGTTTTTTTTTTGCAGTCTCCGGAAGCAGCTGGTTGTGTCTGTTGTGGTTTCCCTCCAACTATCCGTGCGTCCGGCGAGCAAATTGCAGCTCATGCAAATACCGGAATTAAATGCTGGAAGCGGACCTCAGCCTAGGACGCTCTTAATTACGCAAATGTGACGCTGAGAGAGATATGCAGCTAATTCGCGATTCACACATCTCGCTAAAGTTTCCGTGAACTTGTTGCAGCTTAATTGGCAAATATTCGCATTCCTCTGACTTCCGCCGGAAATTGGGCTTTCATGTACTGCCCTTCTCTAAAGGTCTCAAAGAGAGTAAAAAAATATTATTTTCTTAGGCGATGCTTCCCCCCTAAGACATTCCACTCTTGTTAATGAAACAAATGCTCACACTGGTAAGTTTGATATTACATATAAAAAAAAAAATTCCTAAATACTTGTTGAGATCAAAGAGAAATGGAAAGTTTCTAATCTAATATGGCCACAAGACTTCCGAAGACCAGTCACTGGAAACATTAGAGAAAGTACAAAGATTTTTTCACTACAGATTATATTAAATTAAATAGCTTTGAAGCTGCCCCCGGAGACGTAAGACGTTTGGTTTTTCGTAAATTCCGTTTTTTGAGATATAAGTCAGCGCATGATCCCCCACATTGGAACCCTCCTGATTATTCTTTGAGTAATGCATCCATTTATACCAAAATCGAAAATACTTTCCTCTTTCCCAGTCGAAACATTCCCTTACTTCCTTATTTATATCGTCTTACTAACTTCTAACATGAAGCCTGCGAGAGGATTCTCTCACAGGTAACCTGCGAGGGATGTTCTCTCGCAGGCAGAACCTTTTAAGAGAGATACGAAGGGGCTACCTTTGGGTATGCCTTTTTCTCTCCGTTTTTGAACTAAGGTTCCCACAAGCCGAGGCTCCTCGGCTTGTTATGAGAGGTGTATGTTCCAGTGTCACAGATCTTGGGCATGCGGTAAGAGTTGTCCGCTATTCCCATTGGAATAGTCGGCCAGCTGCCTCCTAAACTGGTGGAGGCACGGAGAAGGGAATGCTGCGTCCCCACAGCAAACTCCTCTCCCGCAATCGGAAGGGCGTGGGACAAGTACCCAATGCCCGACCTACCTGATGCAGGTTTTTCTAGGGTTTTCCCTGCATTTCTTTAGGCGAATGCCGGGTAGGATCCTTAAACCATAGCCCGGGGGCCATAGTTAACCCTTGGCTACCTTCCTCTACCCTTCCGCATCCCCCCTTTCAAACCCCTTCCTATGCTATTAAAGGGGAGTTGCCCAATGTGGATCACCCTCATGTAACCTGTTGCCCTAAAAAAAAACTTCTATCACGTTACGTTCACCTTAGCGTGGCCTTCAACGAACTTACTCTTCTTCGTATATCTTTTAAAAATTCCGGCAATTACAATTATTAATTTATTTCCATGTACAAAGAAAGTCTTCTATCGCATAGCTTAAAAATATATAGGATAAAGGCAGCGTTGGTCGTTGTGCCGTAAAGGACAAAATAAGTTTTCTGAACACACTCAATCTAATGCTTTTTTTTATTGTCGCATATGATATTATTTTTCCGACGAGAAAGACTCCCAAAAACCAAACTGAAAAATTTGGAACGTCTAATACGAAACCTCGTAATGTAAAAAACGACTCTGTTGAAAAATAGGAATGAAATCACAGCCTGTAATTCAAAAAAAAATAATATTGATGTAAAATTTTTATTGTGAGGTGTTGTACGGTAAATAGTTTTAATACCCAAAGGTAAACGGAAAATTCTTCTTTATTGCAATATTAACAATTGAATAGGACATTGAATTAGGAGTAACCATATAGACTATTTGAAGGAAGCAATATAATATTTAATTTTAAACGAAAAAATGGAGAGTTAAATTTTTAAACACATTACTGTGAAATGATAGAGTACTTAAAAATGATATTATTTGATTAAGAGTTGTGAGTTATAGAATAATTTCAAAAATTAGGTGGAGAAGACTAATTTTTAAATTTAGTAGTTCGAATTTATTTAACTTTAATTTTAAAAACGGTAAATTTAATTCCGTTATAGAAATTCATATATTAAAATATCTAGGAATTTGTTTAGTTAATTATATTTTGTAATTTAATACTGCTATACCTCATACGTGTAAAATTTACAATTAGTCTTTTCATGCACGATATACTACTATTGTATGCTTGTATTTATTTTTCCACTCATTAATAGAACTTTTTATTGTTTATTAATAATATACGGATCGGTTGGGAAAAATTATTTTTTTTAAAAAAGGACTAGGTAGTATAGCAGTATTAAATTGAAAAATATAATTTACTAAACAAATTTTTAGATATAATATATTAATTTATTTTAACGGAATTAAATTTACCGTTTTTAAAATTAAAATTAAATAAACTCGAACTAGTAAATTTATGACTTAAGCTCTTCTAGTTTTAATGCGAAATAAAATAATGTCACATTTTACGTAATTTTACCTGTCATAGTTATCAAAAAGATTTCTTTGGTGTCTTCATCGAAGCTTGGAAGAAGCATCAATGATAAATACGAAAACGATTGTATCAATTTTTTATGATTCTGTAATTAAGCTGAAATTAAAGACGCAGTTATAATTTTATTTCAAATTGAAATTAAGAAAGTGTCCGTGGGAAGCAGATTAGATTATTAGATTTCGCTGCCACCCGCCCGCGGCAACGTCAACGGTACAGTTCCTGTGGCGTATGTTTTGAATACATCATAGTTCATTATTCCGCAATTCGTAATGTGGAAAATACGTTCCGTTACTCTGTAACTACTCCTCGGAATGATTATTACACATTTGTAGCTCGTGTAGAGGGCCAGATGAGCAGAGCAGAGCAGAGCATGCTGATCCATATGCATACGAGCTCGATAACGCGCGTCAGCATGCGTTAACGTGCATAAACGCAAACATGCACGTGGCACTGCGTCGACAGCCCGCATTCCTACTACAAACATTTCCCATACTAAAGCTAAACAGTTTCCACTTCTGTTTGCAGCGCCAAAGAGGGAACGTTGTCCGCGTCGCCGCAGGCCCATCCAGCTCTTCAGGACGTTATCACATACTGTAGATGTTCAAATCAAACTTGCACTGAAAAGTCGACAAAAAATACGACAGTTTTGCAAACATTTTCTGTCGGCGCTTTTTTTTTCCGACACGGATAGGTTTTTAGCTTGGAGCTTTGAAGTCTACGGTTGTTGTCGAAGGTTGTGAACGACATCTAAGGAACGTAATTTTATTGACTCACAACCCAAATATCTTTAGAGTTGAAGGACGAGAACGAATTTTTAAAACACTTTGCAACCAATAATAATATGTTATAACTATTACGTCAGAGGATGATGGTTTAAGGTGACTTAAAGTTGTACAGTGAGAAGTGATAGGAGTATCTTGCAGTGATAGTAAAAGATGGTTAACGTTAGGAAGTGAGTCTTGATGGAATTGAGTTGATTAATAAAATCGAGGAATAAGAATTTCACGAGCAGGACCCAGAAAGAGAGTCTGACCACGTCTTGTAATTGCCACCAGCTGCAATAAAGGAATGGTTCACTTTCGAATGAATTCATGCATACTTTTAAGTAACGGCCACCGTTATTAAGCCCACAATCCCAACAAAAAGCGAGTTATTATCGCTCAGCATATTGAAAAATAGGATATAAATTATTATTTACACTTCTTATTTTGCTACACAATTAATATTAATTGTGACGAATTCGTTAAATCTATTTGCCAGCCATCCACACTTTAGAAACTGAACTGAAATGACAGACCTATGCGATGTATTTGATAGGCTGATTTTTTGTTAATAAATATAAAAGTAGAGCACGTTACTAGTATCCATATTATTGTCAACTACATTATTTAGATCTTTGTATTCCCTAGTAATAAAATTTAAGTATGAGCCCATTTTGTTATTATTAATTTAACAAAAGGTAAAAAATATGCAGTCGATACGAAGTACTACATCAGGCTTTCAAATCTCATCAGTTTCATTGCAATTTTTTATGACGCGCACCGCTTAGATAACATTTTAAAAATATTCGACGAGGATGGGATTCGAACCCACGCGTGCAGAGCACATTGGATTAGCAGTCCAACGCCTTAACCACTCGGCCACCTCGTCACGCTGCTCTACAGCCATTAATCTTGTCATCTCGCTCTGCGCGACCATCCGAGAGTCTCAACGCGCCATCTGTGAACGCCACAGACAAACTATCGCAAGTAATAAGCGCTATTTAGCACGTACCAGCTTGGAATCAATGAATATATTATACATACAATAGCAAGTGCAGAACAAACAGCTCAGATTCCACCTGATTATCGTAAGATTATACGAGAAGTGGAGAAGACGCTCGGAAAAGCGAAAATTAAGACAAAGTAAGACCCCAAAGCTTTTCAACTCACAAGGAAAGGGCTTATTTATTCCGATTCTTAAAATGTTTGCTAGGTGCCCATAAGAAAGGTGATAAGTTGTATGATTATTTATTTATGGCATATGTTCAACTACATCGTCGGAAAAATAATTTTTATAATCCCATTTTAGAGAAAGTATTACATAAAAATAGAAAGAAGATGACAGTATTCAATTATATTTACTTAGAAGCAAAATGCCAATATGTATTCTACTGCAAAATAAAATAAATAACACCATCAGGACTCTGTATTAATAAATATTATAATTTCTAGTATTTGATTCTAAACTAGAGAGCAAGACAATTATTATCTGCTGCTTTGGATTATCGTTACGTATTTTATTTCCTTAAAGTGAACACGTCTATGCTGCGACATTTTATTTTCGAATTAAAAATTTTCAACTTTGCGGATATCGTAATACAAAACAATCCAAAATTATTTACGTTAACAAATTCACCGTAATAGCATCACAATATTCAGTCAAGCAGTAATGGAATTCAATAACTGTCCTATTAATCATTCTTTGAAATAATTTGCAGACGTACTTATACAAGTAATTGATTTACCAAGATTTTGGAACTACTGTCTTGTGGTTGACTGTTATTATTTTCTCATCTAAAAATATTTGAAGTGTGATATGATCCTGAGATGAAGACATACATAGAAATACATGTTACTGAGAAAAAAAACCTGATAAAAGTAGAAACAACTACAGCAAATGAAGAAATATCAGGAACTAAGAAACAAAAATATATTAATATCAATCAACCTTTCATAGAAAATAATAAACGTTATCAATAAATTTATGATAAATTATTTTAAATTTTCTTTGAATCATATGAGTAATATGATGTAAATCTGAAAGATATTACATGATTATAAAATGTACTTGATAAAAAATAGTTCCTAAAATTGCTTTAAATAATATCTTAGCTATACAACATCATAATTAAAAACGATCATTTATCATAGATTAATCCTAAAGCTAATATTGGGAAGTAATACCACTCTTTCATCACATGTTAAAGAACTGAATCATGAATTTAATTTTAAAAACACATCAAAGCTTATATTCGCCGAAGAAATTTATGTAAATTTAAATAGGTAAATTATAAGGATCTGAAATATGGATACATAATAACTATATAATGATTAAACTATTAATATGAAATCTATCGTTATTATTAATTAAGTATGTTGACAGATATGGTCGAGAAACGAAATGTAATTTGCATTCATCGATCAACAACGTTTAACTTCATGTAAAAAAAAGTCACTTGACGATCAGCAAGTAGCGTGAACAGACCAAATATATTTTAAACTCTGGTTTTATTTCTAAACACTGTTTAACGTAAATATAAAAGAACTACAGACAATTGAAATACAGGCATATAAAAGAAATATAATCTAAAATGTTAGTAACTTGTAAATAATTTCGATGTGTAGGTCAGATATATTACAATAAAAATACTGTAGAAACCAAACTGACAATATAATATGTAAAATATTTTATAACATAATTTGACCTTAATTTAGAAACATAAGTTTATTTTAAAATAAATCTTGATACTTTGCACAAGCTAATGTAGAGTTCTCTATAAAAAAAAATGCTATAAATATATTCTGACTACTGAGAAAACTAATAAATAAATAAACATCACATTTCGGAATCGCCAGTCGATCAAATTATTTTTAAAAATATTTTTTTTAAAATAAGCGACGAAACGTTGTTTAATTTCACATTTATAAATTCTTTTTTTCTGACTTAAAATTGGCTGATGTTTAATTCTTTAATAATGCTATAATTTTATTTTACTTTACAGATGGAAAATGGCAACTGTAGAAAACTCTTGTTAAAATAAATAATACTGTTTGGAGACTGGTGAATGTTATCAATAATAAAGTCATTAATTAATTAATTAATGTCGGAAGACGGCGGTAGAGAATGACCGCAGAAACGTTAACATCGGTAAATCTGAACATGGTGCTCAACCGCGAAAAAGACTATCTTTCTTATTCAATATTACGTCGATCAGACGTAATTTTTTTTCATTTTAAAACCAAATGAATATATAAATAAATGAAGACGGAAACCAGTTTAGCCTGACCACAGCGTCCAGGACACATGTGTTTCCATGTCGCGTAGAAAATGTCAGGCGATTAACATTTTTATATTTAAAATAATTAAGCTGTCGAACCAGACATATATATATATATATTGTTAAAAACCTGATGTTTTGATCTGTATAAATAATCATTTATTTTAAATGGAATAATTTATTTTGTTTCTCTGCAAATTGACAGCTCTTCACACTGAAATATTAGTCATATATTTTATTTTCAAGTCTGTTTTTAACAATGAACATACTTAACGGCCATTAACAGACAATTTTTATAATTTAAAATAATTATGAATCATTAAGTCTTTAATTAACAACACAAAAACGTTTCTGTACATATTTGTAACACCGTCAGGCTGTGTGAGTGGAAGAAAGGTTTTTGTTTTGATGTTTTCAACGTTTGCTCAGTCATGTTGATGATCGTTGAATGTATCTGCTTGGTCGGTCACAGTGTAATTAATCTCGAATTTAAATACTGATACAATATGTGACATATATATATATATATATATATATATATATGTATATTATAAGTGCTGATATTGTCTGCTAATGTAACAATTTATATGTTTCACGGTTACGCACCAGATTCAGATTTCTCGACGTTCTCGTTCTCCACTGCTGTCTGCAGCCTGTGTGGCGCTGCGTGACTTGTGCGAGGTATACCATATATGGTGGTGGACATGCTGCGACCTGATTGGCCGCTGAGGATCGTCTGACCACAGCGTCCAAGACACATGTGTTTCCATGTCGCGTTGTAAATGTTAGGCGATCCTCAGCGGCCAATCAGGTCGTAGCATGTCCGCCACCATATATGGTATACCTCGCACAAGTCATTTGTAATTACTGTAAGTACAGTAATTATTGATTTATAAAAAAAATAATTACGGAATACGAAGAAGATGAATATGGGAACATCAACATCATTACACTTAAAACAATTGATTTGTAGAAAAATAAATAAAATTAAAAAATAGTTTTTAATTTAAATAAAAAATAATTATTTAATTTCGAAAATTACTAAATTAAGTACCACATTATTAATTTAATTAAGTGAATTTTCAAACAATGCAACCTGGCTGATAATACATTTAGGGATGGGGGGGTCGAGTTGCGTTACATAAAAATAACGAAACAAATGGGGGGGGGAGGTATTTAATGATAAATGACATCTCGGGCAACGCCGGGCACTCAGCTAGTTAATAATGAAGTGTTATGTGAAATAACTGAATGTCGTACTGGAGCAGGTAAATAAATGAATCGAGAGTGAGCATATGAATGCGGCGGTGCACCATAAAAGTGAGATAAATATATGTACGTTATCACCCTCGATTGACATATATTGGTTTCGCGGGCTGATATGTAAAGACGTCTTTAATTGCGATAATAACCCATTCATTTGCTGTTGCGCTTTCAGTACGTTTCTCTACTTTATTCATTGTGTATTTTGAAGTTTGTGCTGCGACTGAAGCTCCCATGTTTCGAGTGGCTCATTATGTGGATGGCCAAAGTTGCCAGCACTGGAAGCTATTCAGCAGAAATTCAATTTCTAAACGGTTCAAATATCCGAACGCTGCTTTACCTGTTGCGATCAAACGGATGGGGCTACAATGGAGATCCCTCTCTGACCGCACATCCTTACTAATTTCTCTATGCTACAGTTTCAGACCACAACAATGGATTCCACTTTGCTGAAGCGAATCGTGTATTAAGGTAACATCGCAACAAGTTCTAATGCTGTGAATTTGGGCGAGTCTGTGCGTACGGGTAGATTGCGTGGATTGGTCTACAATGTTCACAAAGAGATGGTCTTCTTTTGTTGGATATCGGTGACGTTGATGTCTACTTGCATAGCCACCCTCGAAGATGTACTGGATTTTACTAAGATCATAACATTACGAAAGAATTGGACAGCCTGTTAACGGATGAAACCACGAGTTTTTTTTTAGGTAACAGGTTATATGAGGGTAATCTACACGGTGCCAACTCCCCTTTAATAGCATAGGAAGGGCTTTGAAAGGGGGGATGTGGAAGGGTAGAGGAAGGTAGCCAAGGGTTAACTAGGGCCCCCGGGCTATATTTTAAGGAACATACACCTCTCAGAACAGGCCGAGGTGCCTCGGCTTGTGGGAACCTTAGTTCAAAAACGGAGAGGAAAAGGCATACCCAAATGTAGCCCCTTCGTATCTCTCCTAAAAGGTTCTGCCTGCGAGAGAACATCCTTCGCAGGTATTGCCTGCGAGAGAATAGCCCTCGCAGGCCATCAGATCGCTATTTTCATAAATACCTGGAAGCTTTTCTACTGCAGGCATACCCAAAGGTAGCCCCTTCGTATCTCTCCTACAAGGTTCTGCCTGCGAGAGAACATCCCTCGCACGTATTGCCTGCGAGAGAATAGCCCTCGCAGGCCATCAGATCGCTATTTTCATAAATACCTGGAAGCTTTTCTACTGCAGGCATACCCAAAGGTAGCCCCTTCGTATCTCTCCTACAAGGTTCTGCCTGCGAGAGAACATCCCTCGCACGTATTGCCTGCGAGAGAATAGCCCTCGCAGACAATTTTTTTTTTAGGTCAACAGGCTACATGAGGGTGATCCACATGGTGGCAACTCCCCTTTAATAGCATAGGAAGGGATTTGAAAGGGGGGATGCGGAAGGGTAGAGGAAGGTAGCCAAGGGTTAACTAGGGCCCCAGGGCCATATTTTAAGGAACCTACCCGGCATTCGCCTGAAGAAATGCAGGGAAAACCCTAGAAAAACCTGCATCAAGTAGGTCGGGCATTGGGTACTTGTCCCACGCCCTTCCGATAGCGGGAGAGGAGGCCATCAGGTGAGGAATATATCAAATGAATACTACTAATACTTGCGGGCAACCCCGGTAAAGCTCGAGTAAAATATTTTCAAGAACGTAACATTCATTAATCATCCAACAATGTACCCTGTTGGTACTATTTAAATTTAAGAAATGACATATTTTCCAGCGGTAAGTGGAACAGTGTCCGTAATTGTTGTCTGTGAGGTAGCAGGATGGCGGGTAATTTGCGCCTTTGAGTCTGTTGCTAACGAGGGAGCTGCATTTCGTCGCACGCTTCACAACGCTCTGCTTTGTACAGCTTGCCTTGTGGACGGACAAATATTTTGCCCTCTGGAATGCAGATTAATCGCGTCACGGGCAAGCGCCTTTAAAACTGCCTGCTTGAGGTCTGTTGGCCATCAGACGTCAGTCAGTCTTTGTGCAGTCGTTTTAATATTGCGTGGTAATCGATAGTATCACGTGTAATGTTGACGATTGATGTTAATAACATCATGACACTCTTTCGAACTAATTATTATCTTATTATAAGAAAAAATTGTTTTTAATGATATATGAAACTCCAACCGTACGTGTATTTAATTATAGTAGCAGTAAAATTGAAAAAAATTGGACTCATTACAAACTATAAAATAATAAAATATTTTTTCCAGTGAATTTCTTATATTAAAAAGTTAATAAATTGCAGTTTACAATAAAAGAAACACACAACGTTTCTACCATATATTTGAGACCTCTTTGGGCGTTGTATCTAAAAATTACTGATAAATTGATAGAATATTCAATAAAAATGGAAAATTTAATGTTAAAATAAGTAGGTTACATTGTACAAAATCTTGTAAATTAAAATAAAAACATAATTTACCTTTTTGTTTTCATTAAATATTTAACTAGATTTTAGATATATCACCAGAAGAGATCATTGAACTTTGTGTTTTACTTTGAACTGAAATCTATTAACTTTTTAGTGTAACTTTTAATTGTTCAGTGAATAAATTTATTATGACTGTTTTTGGCCATGTTTCATTATGAATGATAAAACATAATTGTGAGGTTCTTTTCAAAATCTCCAATTCAGTCAAAAATATTAAATCCAAATTAACATTTTAGATAAACGATGTAATTTAAAAATTAATTTTTTTAAATGTAATGCTTGTTATATGCGTCAAACCAAACGTTCTTTGAATGCTGAAATCAATGAACATGAAAACAATTTGAAATTTAACGTCTACAATCATTCAAGTCTAAAACTTTTTATTTAATAACCTAATTTTCATTGGCATAATTTTTTTTAGGGCAACAGGCTACATGAGGGTGATCCACATTGGGCAACTCCCCTTTAATAGCATAGGAAGGGATTAGAAAGGGGGGATGCGGAAGGGTAGAGGAAGGTAGCCAAGGGTTAACTAGGGCCCCCGAGCTATGGTTTAAGGATCCTACCCGGCATTCGCCTAAAGAAATGCAGGGAAAACCCTAGAAAAACCTGCATCGGGTAGGTCGGGCATTGGGTACTTGTCCCACGCCCTTCCGATAGCGGGAGAGGAGTTTGCTGTGGGGACGCAGCATTCCCTTCTCCGTGCCTCGACCAGTTTAGGAGGCAGCTGGCCGACTATTCCAATGGGAATAGCGAACAACTCTTACCGTATGCCCAAGGTCTGCGACCCCGGAACATACACCTCTCAAAACAGGGCGAGGTGCCTCGGCTTGTGGGAACCTTAGTTCAAAAACGAAGAAGAAAAGGCACACCCAATGTAAAATTTTTACATAAATAATTCAATTATTATCCCAAATAGGTGAGAGAAATGTTTAATGTTAGATCCAGTTATTCATCCATTAATGTAAAAACTAATATCAATAATTTAAAAATATTTTATAATTCCTTTCTATTGTATTATATTTATTGCATTATAATTTTTTATTCCATGGCTTTTTTTTATTCATCAGCCGTGTAAATTTCGGCCGCAACATGTGTGCAAATTGCTCATTAGAAATTTGTTTTCCTACATTTCATATAATTATTTGGTCTTTTCGATAATTTTTTGCATAATTGTATTATAAATCAACACGTGTGTAAATTATTTTTTCTTCTTGGAGATTTTAGATTACGAATTTAAGTTGTAATTGGATTTTACAAACCTGAAGAGGTCCAAAAAAATTAGTCTTAATTTATTATGATGTTTTAAATTTTTCGCTTGATTTCTGAGTAATTGGCTCTCGTTTGTCATTCATTTGAAGAAGTCAGATAAATATAATTGCTCATATTTCATTATTTTACAGTAGCAGTTCTATTCCTCGTAGTCAATAAAGTATGAAATCTACATGAATTATTACGTAGTGTGAGTTATTTGTAATTAGTTCTGTAATAATATTAATTAATATTGGTGGAATGAGCCCACTACTTGTAATACAATAAATTTTCTTCAATTTCAGCTGTTCAGGTGAAAATAATATTTGTAATAGCGGGAAAACTGCAAAAATGTATTGTTTTAATGTTAGTGGCAACGGCAAGTTGTCAGGTCCATTTCTGCAGTCAGAATTTGTAGTCTACTCTTTCAGGAGTCAATTCTCGTTGCCTTCGTCAACGCGTGGGCAGCAGAAGAAAGCGTGAATCAGTTCTCCAGCCAGCAGGACCTCAGAACAATACAATACACCGTGTTCTGGTTCAAGGCGATGTTGTTCAACTCGAAAGTGAACACTTGTACTGACAGAAATTGGGTAATACAACAGTTAATATAAGTGCTTCCAACCAGTCGATGTCGAGGACCAGGTGGAAGATAGAGAGATCCATCTTCCAGAATTTAATTTGTCCTACCGTAGTTGTCACCTCATCTCATCGCTCTTAGGGCTCTGCGTGAAGACAGTTGACGTCTCTATCTTACCGTAGTTTCAAGTATATTCTGACTTGTTCCTCAGTCATAAGTTGGTCGCTGACCGTCCTGAACGCACAGGCGCTCCTAGACTAGTCCATATTTTACACGTAGACAAGGATGGGCAGTATAACGCTACCTTATGACGTCGTTGCTTTATCTTCGTTCTGCCGATCCGGTTCAGAGAGACGGTTACAACTGAGGCTTGCTAGCTGACAATTTACAAATGTTTATCTGTCTGCTCACGAGTGTATCTGTTCGTACAAGAGATTTTCTTGTATCGAAATGGAAACAAAATGTCAGCGTAATGTGAGTTTCTTTGATCGTTTGACAGGTGTCTCGGCATTCTTGATGCGTCATCTACGCACGTCAGCCGCAAGGACGCGCATAACGACGACGGTTTCCAGGAGGAGCTCATTTGCAATGCAAATGGAGACCGACTCATCTCCGGCCGAGCAACTGCCAAGTGCCACGTCGTACAGATCTACTTCCAAGCCGAAAACGAAACATCGGCGCCGTACTCCGTCATATGCTAGAATGGATGTATCCCTCATTCTTTCCTACATCTCTCCATCTCCATACAAGTTCACCAACCATGTCAGCTATAATTTCGAATGTATTCCAATTATGCATCTGTGAAATAAGCAAATAGACGACCAATTAATGTAGCCTATATATTAACATGTAAATAAAGTAGTTTTATTTTCAAGTTTACTGTTTATTATATTATTTAGTCTATTTCAACATTTTTATAGCGATTAACTTCGCTATTATACACTCATTCTAACAGCAATAGTTTTAAAATCATTCCCGTCGGCTAAAGGTTTCTTTCTTCACTAAATTTAATTTTCCTGAAGAGATTAATTTAACAGAAACCACCGTGACAACCTTATTTTAATCGGGATGTTTGTGTGAGCAAGATAAGTAGCCGTATATGCATGTAAAATGAAAAGAAAAAATAATGTTACATTGTAGTAATTACTTTGCAAGTGGGCGTGTTTACTACTTGCAATCGAAGCAGTTATAAAACAAACTCTTTTAATTATGTACTAAATTATAATGTGTTAAATAAGTTATTCAGAACGAGTATTTATTTTGACAGAAAAATAATTATGGGCAATTCCGTAAGGGATTCTCCTGATAGCAATTTGTCCATTCAAACCAGAAAAGATTCACTCACTAAAAATTGTAACCAGAAGTCCTACAATTCATCCGTTTAGCGACGATGCCCATCACTTCATGGTATATCAGCGTGTATTTATATGTAGATTTTTGGAATGCACCGAAGTCGTAGTTGAACTACCTGTTCCTTGACGTCACAACTCCCACTCACGACGGTCAATCCATGGGCGGGCTCGCTACTGGGAGTAATTAAAAAGGAGGAGAGTGGAAGGGCCGAGACTGAACCCACCCCCATCTGCTGATGAGGCGAGGAAAGTTATTTCTAGAGAGCTTACATTGCCGAAAAAAGGGCATAAAATGAGAAAATCTGAAGGTACGCTCCGGAGCGAAGGATATCAGTGGAAGAGGTTATAACAGATTTTTTTTTCGAGTACTGCACCACCGTCCTGGTTTCGATGTTTTCTCCTCTGTTCTGCTCCTTGCTATTGCTGACCCTTTCGCAACTGTATGGAATGAAATCACGTAACTTATCCATGTTGCTCTTGATAGATTTGATTATTTAATAAAAGTTGAAAATATATTGATAAATAGGTCGATTTATAAAACTGGAAATATTGGCTGTAATAATTCTAAAAGAACTTATTAGCTAAAGACCAATTGGACAATTAACCGGCAAAAAGAAGTGATATAGATGTTTCTCCAATCCTTTCGTCGTGTGATCCAAAATCGACAAACACCACACAAACCAGCTGACAAATTCAAAATCTACGCTAAAACGATCTCAGAAGCAAATATATAAATAACACAAAGAATTTAAGCTGATGACATCTTCGCTTCTACATAAATTATATTTGGTTCTGAGTCGTTTTAACTTTATTTTTTCAGTTAGTTAGCTGGTTATTTTGGATTTTTGATCACACGACAGAAGTGACAAGGTTTGGAGAAACGTTGTGTGATATTTATTTTATCACTTACGTTTATCTGTTAATAAGCTACTTACTTATCTTAATAATTGTACTTCGGTTTTCCCACAAAAATACATGCAGTGGCACAGGTGATATAAACATAATATATTAGCGGATAAAAATATTTTTATGTAAGCCGAAAATTAGAGAGAAAATTGTTCTTACAGGATTCATTCAATTATTCTGTAGTAGAATGGCGTATGCATCTTAATGAAATGATATGAATGTAATTATAACGGCCAATATCCATCTGTTTCTTCATTATGTTGGCGATACGTGGCGGATTCGTAACAGGCTGTAAATTATTAAATAACTTGCCCTAGAGCAAGAATCGTGACTAGAATTAATTAGGAAAGACTTGAGTTTCGGAACGAGAAAGTTACTAAAGGAGTGAGTAAGAATATGTTGATAACGCACGCGGTTTTCACACTTTCACATGGACGGCTGAATAAGACAGAGATATTCTATTAAACTAATGTTTCATTCTTAGGAAATGTTGGGCGATAAATTACCCTATGATTGTCCGTATTCGTTGTTTTAGTGTAAATTCATAAATGCTACCTACATGTCTATAATAAATATATAATATAGACGAAGTCAGAAAAGGTTTAATCATGGTCATTCAGAACAATATAATATTAATACTTTTCGTCCCTAATTTCTGACTTCATCAGGTGAAAAAAAAAGGAAAAATAAGATGAGACCATAATGATTAATGTTATAATATAATTTTTTTTATTGGTGTACAATATTTTATAAATTTGATTGTATACTCTTCCAAGGTTTTCAATTATTAGGTTCCAAAAATGTTTAATTACTTAAATTTAATTATTAAATATTTTCCGACTGGTCATGATAATTATTTATTGTGTTATATGTCAGATAAATATCAATACTACCTAAATATGTTACTTATGTTGAGTCTCTCATTACTTTATATAATTATTACGATATATGAAGGACGTAAATATAATTTTTAACAACTCCTGAATTTAATTCGTATTTATTAATATGAAATATAGTACAATAAAACAAAACGTTCACCAGCAGGAATAAATAGTTTGCGTCGAGTAGAAAATATTACAGTCAGGTGCAACAAGGGCTATTTTATCGTGTTCTTACAGTCGCGGAATCTTGTGAGATTTGACGCCTCCCACATGCCAAATCACAACAACCTCTTCCTGATTAACTCCACAAGATGATTCGCCTGCCACGTTTCTCATGAATGATCCTAAAATCACGTGTCCTTATCACACCAATTAAAATTGATAATTCCGGCAGATTGTCTGCACTCTTCTCCGATCGCCCGGCTAATAGCACAGAATTTTTTACTTGAAGACTTATTCGTTTTGTTTCCCCACGTTCAGGTCATAACCCTCCATTTATAAATCTGTTTGCGTCCTCTTCGTCTGTGGAATCTCGTAATAAAAATAGATTAGGTCTGACTCAGCCTTACCATTATATTAACCCAATTACTCATCTATGGCGTTACAGGGCCAACATAGTTTTGTATTTCTTCACATCATACACTGGGACTATAAGGTTCTATAGGCCAATATATTCTTTTACCACGATTATAGTTGTAGCGCTGACTAAGGCGATGTTTGCTAAAATATTAATGTAAATATATTCACTCACCAACAGAAACTACATTTTTTTGTTATTTTTATCCAGAAATACATGTGACATGTCAATTGCATTTCATCTCCGAATGTTCCAGTTGTTACTTTGAATGTGATTGTTTTGTGCGAGGCTTTTTCCCACCTGACGAACCAAGCGGAGCCTCGCCGCCTGTTCGCAATTAAACGTGTTTTATTCAGGGAGTTCAAAATATTTGCAGGAACAGGTGAATCGCATTTGCAAGCGAAAACTCTCGATTTGCAACGCTGATGGTGCACCTGCTCTCCGAGTTAACCGTAAATTTACCTTAGAACACCCTCACCACCAGCCAACCAACCACCCCCTCATTAGCACATAAATTGCATTCCAATACGGAGCCTCGGTCGCCCATTCATCTTTGCGAGTGCGATTGTTTTAACGCTATGATTATCATATCTACTGAGAATATTCCATTGTGCGCACGTGCTTGGTAATCGATTAGAAAGCCACACAGAAGCTATTTCGGGAATATCGAAATGTAATAATTTACACATTCCTATTCCAGGTTGAGACAATTTGAAATACATAGTTTCCTATAGGCCTTAAAGCGGAGCAAAGAGGAATATTTTAGTTTTTTTTACAAATTATTGAACCAATGCCCATAAAATTATAATGCCGTTACGCTTTAAGGGTTATCAAGTAAATATATCACAACTATTAGTGATAACGTTACGAATACAATTCATCTACGTATAATGAACAAATTTACTAGTTGGCGATATGAAACATCTGATGTACAAAAATGTGATTGGGTCTGCAATAGAATTTATTTGCTGTTTCCCAGCTTTATATGCATTTACAAACAGATTAATTATGATACACTTAAATCAGTGAGTCTATATAAATAAAACCCTAACATGATAAACTCAAAAAACAAATTCTAATTTTTTGCTTCTACTTTCAGGGCTATGATGCGTTTCATGTTAGTAGTAGGTGAATGGATCTGATTTTTATTAAAGTGATATTTTATTTAGTAATTACAACCCTGAAGAATAAGTAGAAAATGACGTGCTTATGATATCAGAATTCAACGCTGGTGAAAAAAAATATTTTATGACTCGACGCCAATCCAGAGGATGTCTTTTGTTTTCAGGACGTACCAGAATTTCTCGATCGTTCCCTCAGCACACCTTCGATGAGATGCACGTGAAGCACGAATAGTGTTAACCACGGTAACCTCATCAGTTTTGATTAAAAATTCCGTATTTATATGATCCGGTGTTCTTCATTAGCCAGTCTACGTAAAAGAAGAGCCTTTAAGGATCAATTACTGATGAGTCGCGAGTGTTGGTCATCATTCTCAATGCAGAAATTGATCAGTGAGGGACGTCAGCGATCTTGCTAATCCATCTCCGTTCTCCTGGTTGTGCAGACAATTTCTAGGACCTGCTCTTTTCAGGACCTGCTCTTTTCTGCGCGTTTTACCCTAGATTATGGTTCTCATGCTTGATTAGCATTTATGTTTAAATTTTGAGCGGTATAACTGAGTTCCGTTTTTCCATTTTGAGTCTATTAATCCTACTCCGTGCGAGTATTCTATTTACTAGCGAGGTAAAGACTAGTCGTTTCTTCCTTTCTTTGGCAACGAGAGACGTTTTTAGGAACAGTTAAATACATTACCAGGAACCTGGACCAAGACCGATTGCGAATCGAGGATGATCATCCGGCGCACAATTCTTACATTATTTACGTATTTCAGTAAATAAGTACCACACGAAATAAAATATAGACTGTATAGTGGATATATAGTCCGTCATCGAACCGTCGTGGCTTTAGCATTCTTTGACACGGATGTAAATCCAAGAACTACTCATCCAGCAAATACACTGGGAAAACCTTCGATAATTGTTAGACTATATACTTTGTTCAGTTTCAAGTCATGAGATGAGTGTTAGAAGAAAGTCAAAAGACATTTTATCCATTGGATTAATAATACTTGAAGGCAGATATTATGCGTTTAAGTCCTATGATCTGGATGAAATGGAAAATTTTATAGCTCGTCAACGACGAGTACATACAGTTAGTATTTTATAAAGAGCAAAATATATAATAGTTTTATTATAAGATATCGGTCTTTGGGCTGTTGGGTCATGTATAGTTTCGGCGTTACTGCCAACGTTTCGCTTGTTATCACCAGTCATTATCAAGGCTAGGCGTACTGCGATTATTTTTTGTAGCTTTGACTCGATTAAATAATTCACCTTGTTCTTCCCTCAACTTGGAGTAATGTTTAGTAGGTTTGTTGCAGTAAATAAGAACACTTGTTGGCATACCAAGAAATTTCACTAAAATCACACCGAGAACTAAGCGCGTTTTGTCTGCAGTCTCGTGGAGCGTTGAAATGATAATGTTGGACTAACAAATTTAACACGACGTAATTTCTAACCGAGAAAGGACAGCAAACTTCGGCGTTCCCGCGGAATAAAGACCCGGGCTAGATTAGCACAAATGGAAGACGTTAAGAGGGTTTGCCCAGCTCGGGAAGTGAAGTGGTTTCTCTGAACCAGCCGAGAGTTTCGGCAAACACACACACACACAGCCTTGGATCCTCTTCCACTCCTGCCGTTTTCAACAAATAATTTTCACGAACCCCTTCGCCTTAGAATAACATAGGCGTTCTCAAGAGATATACAAATATTTTTGATTTCGCTTCTAAGAAATAAATATTTCTCTCGCAGTTTTTCGAATAAGATTAGAAATTGAACTCACGAATAAAATTGTTTTTGTTGAGGGATTTTGATTAAGAAATGTTTTTTCTGCGAAAGGAGTATAGTAATGTTGTAGTTGACACGATTTCAAGGTCACTCACCCACGTCACCTACCACTGGCCATAAAATAATATTCAGTATGTTGAACAATTATTATATTATAAATATTATAAAACAAAGTAATGCAGAGATAATATCAAAAAGAGAAACTATAAAGTTATTGGTTTCACTTCCCTAGTAGTTCCGTGCAGACTTTTACATGTACAAGTAGCAAGGACCAAATTTGAAACTGAATGTATGGTGAAACGTTGAAAACAAACAAACAAATAATTGGATGAAGTTTTCTCGGGATTCCAACCGGGTAGCGTAGTTTTGTAAACACAACGTTTCGATCGCTTCGATTCACTTCACATGAAGAAGATGGCGGTGCAAGCCGCATCTCTTTCCCTTTACTGTAAAATTCCTTCCGGGAATTATTAGCACAAATGGAAGACGTTACGAGTGTTTTGCCTGACTCGGGAAGTGAAGTTGACAGTAAGCTCGTGAGTACGTTACGAAATTTATTGTGGTGTAAATAAAAGATATACAGCGAGAGTAGCTTTGACTCGATTAAATAATTCAACTCAATCCTTTTCTACTTGTTCTTCCCTGAACTTCGTACAATGTTTAGGTTGGTTGCAGTAAATAAGAACACTTGTTTTCATACCCAGAAATTTCACTAAAATCACATGGAGATTCACTCGAAAAAATCAAAAAAATCAAGGGTGAATTTTTCCGTGAACAACATCATTTATACAGATATAGATCCTGAATATGAATCCAAAAAGATGAGATTATTTTCAGAAATTACACGTGTTGGATAATGTTCAAAGGAACTACACATGCACGTTAACCTACAGATTGTAATACACACATTTATAAGTTGATAATAATGAGAAGTGGGGCTTATATGGGTTTGTTTTTCCTTCTTTGTTTTTGTTTAGTTGCTATGGTGATGGCGTAGCGCGAACAATAAATTAATTAAACCATATTAAGTTTATTTTTTAATCTGCATGTCCTGCTGTAGATTCAAATGAACTGAACCTTGATGTAGAAAGTATAATACTAATTGAAGAGTTTATTGTAAAATGAGGATTAAAAGTGTTTGCTATCGTAGTAAGGAGCCTCAGTGTTTATTTCTCTATTATTATTATTATCTCTCTCTATTACACAACAACGTTTCTGTTATTCCATATAACGACGCATTTCGTTTTCTGTATTTTTCACGCTTCTCTCTCTCTCTCTCTCTCTCTCTCTCTCTCTCTCTCTCTCACACACACACACACACACACACACACACACACACACGCGCGCACGCATTATTTAATATTTTCTCGTAATATTACTATCATTTTCTTTGTTCAAAGGTTTCTAATGACTTTTAGACTATATTATCATTCTCAAAATCAAAATAGGAATGCAATTAAATTTAATAATAAAATACAGTGAAAATTTTGTCAACTTTAAATGTTCGCTCGTTCCAATATTGGCAGACATTGTGTTTGAGAATAACTGATGAGTTGTATAATTAATTATTATCTTCTGGTGTTTTTTAAAATTCATTATTCATTATTGAGCATACTTCAACAGTTAATTAATTTTCCAAAAAAGAGAAAAGGACAATTATATTAATGTTTCAAAATCCAGTTTAATAAGAGTTCTGTGAGCGAAAGCCGGAATTTTTGTTTTTATACGCCGGCGAAAATATTTCTCATTTCCGTATGTCCCTGGAGACAACGCACGGGCATAATATAGCTGGAATCAAATTTTTATGAACAGCTTCGTTTTTATGACTCGAACGTTGACAGGAACAAATGGAAATTGCTTTCCGTTTTACTACGTTGTAGTTGATATTTGGAGAACATATAATGCATTATTTCCACTCCTGCAGCGGCCGAGAGAGAACTTTCCTCAAATCGTAGAATTGCTCTCCGCGCTTCTGTAAACGTTTCTTGTTCTTTATGAGAGAGGTCGTTCGGGGAAACTGTTAGGACCGTACCTTTTTTTTTTCCGGCAGATAAAATACAAATGTACTTGTTGTTGAGCTTTCCATGGCTGGCAATGAGCGGTGAAATTCCTCTTTACTGGCGCCCGGTTTGTATTTTTACGCAAATATTATCATGTGTATTCAGTTAGCAGCGGAACCGTACAATTTTATGTGGACGATTGTGCGGAACGCCTGTTGCATGAGTTGGCGATGTAATTCAGACACACAAAGCCTTTCCACAGTGTACGTGAGTGTCTCTACTCTTCTCCCGTAAAAATCTTCATGAAGGAAATGAGGCAAATTGATATTTGAACTCTTATTTCGTGTATTACGGACGTGTCTAAACATGGCAACTAAATATTTAATACTCAATGGTAATGATTCACTGATTGGCTACGTGATAAAAGCCTTTTGGGTAGATAATGATGGCAATACGGCATAATCAATCGTAAATGGCCAATTAATTCCTCGCTTGAAATTCACGGGCAACCTGCTTGTTTTTATTGCTCAATTATTTATCCAGCTTAGATTATATGTATCTGAACTTAATCCGTACATAATTGTGACGTTAATGTAGTTACTGACGCAGGCTCGAATCCTGAGCCCCAGGAGTTCGAATCCCGGAGAGGGCTTGGATGTTGTTTGTGTTTATCATGGTCGAGAAAGTTTCTGGAAATCATAGAATAATTTTCATAAATTATATTAGTTTATTCTGTCAGTATTTTTAGTTTATTATTACGGCCAAGTCATGCGATTACAATAATTTTTTCCATGTTTAGTCTCTTATATATGAAGGGCAAACATGAAATTGTATGAAGGTAAAGAATTTTTATACTGACAAATTTTAATATGTTGTCATGTTAATTTATAATTAATTTAATTCATGAGAATCTTAATGTGATGGCGCCTTATTTAATTGTACATATACTTATAAATCATATCTGGATATGTAATATGTTTTGATTCTAATTTTTGTCGGTAACAGGCTACACGTTTTTGAATCACCTGACGAAAACAACAAGGATTGCAGAAACGTTGTGTGATACTTAATTTACCACTATTTTTGTCTGATATTTGGCTTATTATATATCTAATTAGTACATTTTTATCACACACGTTTTTATTAACCTGGGTTTATATAGATACCCTCTGTTTAAAATATTCTTAACCCTTTTCTACTTATATTTTTTTATAATTAGCTACAAATCTCATACTTGCGACAAAATTTTCTATATCTCGCAAGTTAATTTTACATCTACATAATACCCAGTTAAATCATTAATCTAATATATACGTTTATTAATTTATGTATACAGAAAAAAGTAACAAATAGTATTCGATATAAAAGTTTAATATTTGAGCAAATAGTTATAAGTATTTTATAATATCTATAGTAAACACTATATAAATCATTGCAAAAAAAACTCATACTTACGCTAAGAACAGAATATTGTTTTTATCCCCGCGTCGAGAAACAGTAACCAGCTAGTGTTCGTTCTTTATGCTTCAGCTGTAATTAAACGAAAACTGGTCGTTCGCTACGTGAATTTCGAAAGTACGCTTTCACTTCAATATCGCCTGGCTTCATAATTTCTTTCAGGTTCTAATCGTAACAATGTATATTTAAAAGACTTCCAGTCCTTATATCGTGAAAAATAGCATGCCGTGTCAAGATAAGATGCGCAGTGGTTCACTGCCCTGTAATTATAGTGGGGGTAGCCTGGAGCCTGGGCTTTGTAGTGTAAAAGAATTTACTAAAAAATGAACGCATGGAAATATATATTGTGTTCGATACATGATATGTTTTGCACCAAAAAACTCATACGTAAAATTTAATAGTTGATAAGTAGGGCGGGGGAGGGGGGATAAAAAGACCTTTTTGCTGTCTGTATAACATGTTCGTAAGAATATAATTAATTTTTCTAAGAATGTTAGTGGCGAAGTTCCAGCTTCTCCGCAAGGGGAAGTTCCCATCTGACGACAATGCTCCCGTCCACCTTCTCCCTTCTACCGCGCGTCTGACTATACTATACTTGTATTTCATTCTCAGCCCGGGTTTAACTGAATTTATTTTCATAGGACTAGTAATTTTTCCGCAATATGAAATAAAAATCACTGGCGTTGTTAATTTAAAAATAATTCTAAACCGGAGCTGACTGTAGAGAGTAATTTAACCATTTTAGAAAATATTACGACCAGGAGGAGGTCCTTTATATTGCCGCAATGAAGAACATAACCTTCTCTGCCACACCAGTTAGGTAGCTCAGGAAAAATGCAGCAAGGACGGCAATATTACCCGCTGTAAAACTGTCTTCGAAGGCCATTAGGAGAAGTTTATGCAGCACTGTGCTTTCCGTAGGCCATTCTTCCTCTCCCAGAGCCGTTTTCTTCTTGCGCTCTCCATGCTTCTTGCCAAGGGTCTTTTTCAAGTAGTAGTTTTGTCCTTGTTGTATTCATTAAGAGAATTGAGCGATCCTTAACAATTATTCGTTTTTCAATATTTGGTGCACTGAGCATTTTTTGCTTCGTCCAACTGAAGGAAGCATAAATATGCTCGTGAAACCTGTAGGCAGACTAAATGTGCAACCTGTTGTAAGGAGAGCAGGAAACAGTATTTCTAGATACTGAGACGAAATTAAATAAAAGGAAATTAATATTTTACTATTCACATTAAGAGATATTATAATTAGTTTGCAAATTATTTGTTTTAATATCCTATATATAATATTTCAAATAAGCTACATTTAAATATTTGTAGAACCAAGTTTTTCTCGTGAACTGGGGGTTGTATATTAGTGGTAAATATTAAAAATAACGCCAAACGATCTAGATGTTTAAAATGCAGGATAATGTTGAGTTCGATGCTGACTTTCACATTAAGTTAAACTGTTATCGGAAACGTTTTTCTCTTTTGCGGCATCTACAGGAACCCTAAAAATTCTACGGAGGTAAATTGTGGAAATATAAGAAATTATATTTTAAATCGAACTATAATTCCAGAGGAATTTAGGCTGTGTCAAAAAATTTGGAAACAATGGAGAAATTGAAAGAGTTTCGTTACTCATGTCATATTAGATTCAATTGAAAAAGAACAGTATCCATGACCTTTCCAAAGCATTCGACTGTGTCGATCCCAAGAAAAGTGGAAATGAGGGGAAATTATGGAATTCTTATTTCACCATCTGTTTCAGCGACAGGAAAAAAGTAACTCTGAAGGATGCGTATTCATGTCAAACCGTTCATTGTGTGTGTGGAGGAAATAAAGAATGGGATTCCAAAAGACCGGGCCTGTTACTGTTTTTGTTTTTTTATAAATGACTGAACAAAACTCCATTTTATGTTTGCAAATGACACAATCTTTTTAATAAATAATAAACAAGTGACGAGAGTAGGAATTAACCAACGTTGAATTTTTGTATAATTACACGATTTCAAAAGAAAAATGTGAATGTAGAATTAGGATCTAAAAGTGATAAAATTTGTAAAATTTTCTAAGGATTATATGATGATAATAAATTAATTGGGAAATGCTCATTAGAACACTAGAAACCCAATTAAGCTCAGCTACCTACGCTGTTAGAATAATGTCTCCAACATGACGACCTGTGTTTATATCTCACTTTTTCTGAAACTTTTATTTTTAAATACTGTATACATTTAAGTGTAGCTTCAGAAAACTTAAAATACGATTTCTGAATGTGTGTGAGGCTCTCACTCATAAATTTTACCTAAAACTTTAGTGTAACTTTATTTATCTTAAATTGCACTCAATATATTCATAAAACTTTAAAACACCAATAGTTATGAAGAACATAAAAAATTAACAAACCACCTCTCCATATCGGCTCACTCAACGCCTAATTACTTCCACAACCTGTTAACCAACATACAAAAGATTAAATTACCTGTCAGTCACAAAGTGGATGTAAAATTAATCAAGGAGGTTGTCAGTTTCAATATCGCACTTTTCGGTAAGTATATGCGCCTTGCGACACCTTGCAAAGTTAATTAAAAGTGAGGTCGCAACTGGCGCCTGCAACTGCGCCTGCACAATGGACCTCCCACAAAGCCAATCCCTTTATCCAATTGAAAACGCTGAATGAGGGGATCATTGTGCTCGACTCGCTGGTCAGACGTCCTTCTTGATCTCAGCATGACCTTTAACCACGAATGAGATAATTTATTCTCACGGAAGATGGGTATAGTCCAACTGTGATTTTCGTATTTGGTGCATTTATATTCAATTTTAGACTAGATACTAATAAAACTCTTCGATTTTTAAATTAATTTGACATACAGTATTAAAAATGTTATACGTTTGATTGGATTTCGGCTTCAGCTAAAACTATCAATCTTTAAATTCTTGTCAAGTAAATGATCTTTTGTGAAGCAACGCTGTTCACGGACACGACTTATACAATAGCCATTTACAGCACGTTAGGTTTGGCTAATACCTAAATATGTTTCATGATTAGTACAAATTTACATATTCATATTAAAACCGTTGTTAACGCACGTTTCCAGCATCATTAAAGTTGATCTTGAACTCAGGTGTGTAGTACTATTGGCATGTTTTGATGTGCGCCGAATTTTGAGACTCGTCGCGAGTTGCCCAGTTGATTCTTCGAAACTATTTGCTACTCATTTCATTCATTTATTTGGGTCTCCACTAACTTAGTCACCTACATGTTTATGGCTGTCGCATCCTATTTGGTACACTGCAATTCCGAAGTGCGCGTGCCTGCTTTCTTGTCGGTTGCTGAACATCGTAATTTTGTATTCTAAATGTACAAAATGTCTCATAATCCTCTTGGAATTGTAATGTCGTTATGTTATACTCCACCCTGTGGGGCGACCGTGGGCACGTCAGTGCTAACGGAGCAATGCGCGCTGCCGACCAAAACGGTCCTTCGGGCAACTTGGTACCGAGGGGCTCGTTGGTCTATCCTCTAGAGTTACATAAGCCCCAGATGGGTTGCTGCTTGTCCACGTCCCAGCCCGACGTATGTTGGAGTCGAACTCGAAGAGAAAATTTCTCTTACGTCATCCCCAAGGTGCAGGACCCAGCCAGCCTGGATTTAGGCAACCAGGAATCTCCGTTATCTCCTTGGAAAGTTCGAAAAAAGGCCGCAGGGAAGCAAACCATATATATCCCTATGTTTCAGCGTCAGCCTAAAAATTTGAATAAAATAAATTCAACTGCTTTAAGAGGTACAAGTACTCTGTATTCATAGAGATGCTTTGGAAATAGGTTTCTGTCATAATACTTTAATTTCTTTCGCAATTATCCAATCAATGAACTAATTGATTTATGCATTAGCATCATTAGAGTAAAATTTCTATTTTTGTACTGTAAACGTGACTATAGAAGAAACTACAACGAATCCATTTTGAAGGTCAAGTACGAAAAAGTAAGGAGAAAAAGTAAATAATGAAGAAGGTTACTAAACCCAATTTTAACCTTGGGTGTCCGATCATGAATGCAGTATAAGGGGAACGCCAATTTGCTACCTCACATGGCAAATTATTGGGCTGTAGCGATTTCGTAGAAGATAATCCCCACCGGTGTTAAGCGAGGGCCACAGACGATTTACAGCAACGACAATGAGGCTAACACCTGTTGTCCAACCGGACGAGGATATTATGCACTAGGCACCAGGTGCAGGGAAATACCTCCACTCAGATCCGCAAATTACCAGTCATCAAGGTCCTCCTCCTTACAGTTATACTATCAGCAAGCTCATTCTACTGACTGTATACAAAATATTAGAACGTTACTTGTACTGCTCAACTCCCAAGTTACAGGAGAATGTAACAGAGTGAAATATAGCCTCTTTCCGCAGTTTCCTGTTGACTCTTATTGCAATCACACTTAAATGAACATTAAATACAGTTTTGTTTGGACGCCTTAAATTTTGAATAGATCGGTTAATAAATCTGCTCATAATCCAGAATTAAATGTATGCCATCAAAAAAGTATAATATTTTTGAGGACAACATGATCTTAACTTCTTACACTACAAATTTAAATACAAAATTTAGAGTGGATATACAGTATGATCAATTAAAAATATACTGTTCTACTGAATCTTAGAATGGCTTAAATTTTCTCGTGGATGCAACAGAAAAACTAGTATAAATATTCCTGCAATAGTTAACGCTTATGACTTGGATTGGTTTTGTCTTATTCAATGGGAAAGAGTTACAAACTATTTAAATCAGTATAAACCACACAATTATCAAAATTAGTAAATATTTTCCCTGTAAAATACCAAGAAAATAATATATATGCCTCTTGCTTCTTCAGTTAAGCGACTGTTAGGCGTGGTGCTATCTCCTCTTGTCCAACCGAGGAATTCAACTGGTAGGCGTTTGATGTAGTGTATCTGGGCTGCACCCACAGGTCCCCTTAGTTGATTTCCCTCGTGCTAAGTGGGTCACGAACCCCGAACCCACCGCATGCCATCGCCAATTTGAGACAGAGTGGCGCTGTCCATATCGGAACCTAATGGACCCAGCTCTCCCAAACACACATTATGTCCTTGTAAGGTTTTACACATTTTCCAACACATGATATAAGTTTCAAATGGCACATCATACCTAAGACGAGCTTAGAAAGTAACTATTTTCATAGCATAAGCCGTATAAACTCTGTGACACTTGAACCTATCAACCATTACCGGTGTACGGCTCTATTTCATAACAATTCTTTGGAAAGTGGCTAAATGTAGATTATATTTTGAATTTGGTGATTTGAGATAACCTTACTAGAAAAATTCAGATAATGTATTTCTCAGATGATTCATTTTATACTTTGTAAAAGTATTAATTGATTTATAAGGCAAGCACAGAGAGCATAATTTTTTTAATCATCGCTGTAACTATTATAATCAGATCCTATATAAATCTTTCTTAAATACAGTAAAAGCATAGTTTTTTCAATCATAGTTCTAATATCTAAATGCATCTGTTACTTTTATACTGAGATCGTATAAAAGTTTTTATTAAATGTAGCCGTTATTTCATATTTTTCAAAAATTCTTTGTTAAATGCAATTGTAAAACGCATTCGTTAATTTGAATTAGTAATGAGTTACATTTTATGGGTGTTTGGTTATTGAGATAAAAATATATAGTTTGTATGGAAATTAACGCTTCGTTTAAGAATAAAAGCAATTCGCTCGTCCGCAATCATAATAAATAGGCAGCACATGTAATTCCAGAGCTGAATGTGTTGCCTAAACCGCAGGGGTTTGCGTAGCGCGGCAGATAGATGAAAAATATTGACACAGTAGGGAACATCGCTGGTTGCGCATTCAGATGGTTTTCAACTCGGGGAAAATAATAGTTTATTAATAGATTTCGTATTTTCTATTTATCGGTTATATGATGGTTCTTTAATGGATATCAGCTTCACTTTTCTTTTGAGATATTGTGAGTCCAAGAAATTCTTTTAAAAATATTTGAATGTTGAGTTTAATGACGTGTTTCTGCGGAAAATGGTAGTTTTTTCAGTATTTTCAGTTTTTGGAGGCTAGAAGCAGCGTTCGGCAGCAAGAAATATTGTTATTTAAACTAATCTTTTTTCTTTTACTTTTTTTACTTATATAAAATAACATGTATAACCAATCGTAATAATATGATAACTGAAAATTAATTCGAAAATAATTTTAAAATGTTTTGGAACTTTATTTAGACTACAGCTAGACTGAAAATTTATGTAGTAAAATTATAGAAACTTGAATTATAAATGTTCACTTAGTTTGTATGTGAAGTTTTCATAGATGGAGCTAATAGTTGTCGAAATGTTATTTTTAAGTGAATTTTTAAATTAAAATGTCTGCTAATGATCATAAAATACATCGCACGAATAGTTTTTAGTTACTTTATTTGAATGAATACTAAATATAATTAGAAATTGAACTTTAGAAGAACTTAAATTAAAATGTCTGCTAATGATCATAAAATACATCGCACGAATAGTTTTTAATGACTTTATTTGAATGAATACTAAATATAATTAGAAATTGAACTTTAGAAGAAACGTAAAAAATAAGTTTGTAGTTCAAACCGAATAAAACTTTCTGATATTTACTAGAATGGATTTTAGATATTGCAATAGTGTATTTCTTGACTTATAACTATTTATATCACTCCTTTATATTAATTTACTTATTAAGTTTGAACACTTAGTTTTCAGTTTCCTTGAAGACATAATTATAACGTCAGTTGCAGAGATCGAATTCAGCAACTTACGACGGAGTGCAAAGGCATTTATTTACGTTGAAAGATCATAAACTATTATAAAATAAATTATTTTAGTTACCATGTATTCGTATAGCTTGAAGGGATAACTTCTTCCAATTAATAAATAATTAAATTCTTTTTACATTAGCTTTTAATAAAACATTTTCTATTAAATATTAGATAGTAACGGTATATATTTTTATGAGATATCGTTAACGTCAACATTTAATTTTGTGAAGTTCATGCGTACCTGTATTTACAGAGTTTTCCTGAGGTGCTTTGATCCTGTAAGATCCTTCATATTGCAATTTACCGGGAGTTATTAGACTTCGGTGGACATGCAAAAAAAAAACTTTATCTCAAGTCTCTAAAGTTTCTTCACTTAATTTTACTTCCACGTTTCACCAGAACACACGATATTGTTCTTATTAAATGTAATTTTAACAGAGGCCATGCATCAAAAGACTAATAATTATATTCATCTGACGTCTTTGAATTATACATGAATAAACCAGCCAAATCAATATTTTTAATGAAATAAATAATTAGAAAATATTAGTAATAAAATAGGCTCGACGTATCGTTCCTGTTTAAAACATCTACAGAAGAAAATGAGGAAATTTTACAAGTTTGACCGTAATTTATTTATTGAAATATTAATACATAATTAAAGTTTCGTGGAGAAATTTTCTAAATTTGTACCCTTTACCCACACATTTCAGCCGGAATATATATTCATTCTATTAATACGTTTAAATTTTTTATTTTATTAAAATATATTTCCGACCAATATGGCTAGTATATTTATTAGTAATTTTAGAAATAATATATAATTGTATATAAAAGAAATTAACTTATTTTAAATAAGTCCATTCTTATTTATGACGTTTGTACTTTGTGATATTGATTAGTCACGAATTTCTTCGTCATTTGGTATGAGAAAAATTTAAAAAAGGCTGCGATCTTTAATAAAAATCGCATTTCACAATACTAAATAGTTATTACTGAATTATGAAACGTTAGATACTTCGAATAGTCTAAAATATTACGTGTCTTTTTGTACCATATTGAGACCTGGCTCTATGGAAGTAATTTTTATAAGGTTCCTTGGAGACTCTGCACCAAGAAGAGCGATTAATGAAGCGATTTTTAAAAGACAGACTTCCTACTCCCTGACAAAAGTCTGATCCCAAGAGACGCACGTCGAGGGAAAGTTAAAAAAAAGTAAAATGTAGAGGCAAGAAATGTTCGCGGACCGGTGAGATCAGATGAATCGTCATTTTTCACGACTCAACCTACACTTTAACTCACTCGTAACTAAGCATGAGTTTCAGACGATATTTGTAAGTTTGAAGAAATTATAACATTTGATCCAAAGCTATAAATACTGTATAACTATAAATTACTGAATTACAAGTAGAAAATCTCTGATATTTACAGCTCATTTATGTATTGACTAATGTAAAATTAGATCATGAATACGTGTTTTAGCATTTTAACTTTATTTATGGTTGCTAATTTGTAATAAAATAAATTTAATACCCTCCGACGACATCAACATTGAGAAATTTCTCGTCTCCTGTGAAATAACGCTCAAAAAATATATAAGTTAAAATATAACAAAGAAAATAAACTAATAAAATGTTATTATTTTATATCATTATGAATAATTAAAGGGCTGTTAATAAAGTTTAACTAGATCCAACCTTATAGATATTTAAAATTCTTAGAAATTAAATAGAAGGTTGCACGGTGTTACACGCTTATAATTTTTTTTCTTTCCATGCTGAAGATTTATTATTAATTAAGAAACTCTGTTGATATTTTATTTTGAAATTAATATGATATATTTTCTTGCATTCTCATTGGAATCATTGAAAGTGATTTTTACTATATTTCATCATAAAATGTTCACCTGCAAATATAGTTTTAAGTTCATACAAAACAATAGAAAAACCATTTATTGTTGGTTAATTTATTTTTTATTCACCAAAATGTAAATTTTCTGAAGCTCCTCGATAAGAATCTTTTTCCGGTGATCCATTTTGCAGGTTATAAAGCAGGAAGAGTCATAGGAAATGGAAGTAATATGGAAAATACGTTGGGTCAAGAGTTCCAACTTTAATTTAATAATTTCTGCAATTAAATCCTGTGGATTGACGTCCAGAGCAAAAATGAATCATTTAATTTATTTATTGGTTTCAGCGATCCAACATGGCCCAAAATCGTCTCCATTTATCGTCGGTGATGTGTATAATTTCGCGTGCATTTCCAAAACAAAACATGGCCGTCATCTTCACGGCCGATATCCAAATGAACTCAACCTTTCGACCTTTCGTCTGTTCCTTTGTCTCTGAAGTGAACCGGTTCAACCATAGTTCGTTAACAGTTATGTATCGGTGTTGAATCTCCTCACGATTGCGACCGTGAATCGCCAATCCAGCTAATGAAACGACCACAATATTGTGTTCAGTTTCGATTGTCAGCAATCGCGGCATCAAGTTTGTCCATATTTTTCTCAACAAATTTGTACAATTCTAATTTGAAAACCCTGATACAAATGAACGACAGCAGAGTCTAGAAGAAACATGCTTATTTCAAAGCTTAACGTTATCTCTTAAATATTTTAATGTGCGCATTGGTATTGCCTACTATTAAATTGTATTGAATAATTATGAAACGGAGGTATAACATTTTTAAGTTAACCTACTACACCAACTTAAACCATTGGCCACAACGAATTCATTCGTTTATCTCAATCACTTCCACTGGGCGTGTCAACATATTGTGATGAAAAATTGGAAATTTTCGAATTCAATGAGCCGGAAAATAGAATTTCCTGTACACCCAAACAACGGTGTTATTAACGATACGAAAGGGCATTTATTGAAGCCGCTTGTTATTGCAATTGTGACGGGCCGGAGTGATAGGATATTTTTATTCGGAAACTCATTACGTAATCAGAGTCGGCCATCCGCGTCATGGCTTCTGCCCCAATAACTGCAAATTCGAGGCGTGGCGAGCTGCACATCTACAACTCATGTTAACAGGTAAATTCCGCTGCAAGTATGAGCAATAACAGTGGATGCAGAACTGCTATTGCGACACAGGGCCCGGTGGGTAATAAATGTTATCAAATTGTATCATGTTGTATCCCGTAGCGTTCGGTAATGACTCCGCTGTAGTTTCCACGTATATTCATGACGTGCTGGTGCATATTAACTCCGTGGTGGCTGAGCCTCTTTGATGGTGCCTGTGCAATAGATTACCAACATTATTAACGTCACAAGCATGTGGAGCCTCAGCTTTCCTACGTAATTGCTTCCTGACTACTGGCACGTAAACTTACTTAATTCGTTGTCGAGTTCTACCGATGAACCATATATGTAATTATTACATAAAATAAATAAAATATAAAAAACACATTTTTAAGCATTAATTTCATAATAATTCTGACGAGAAATATTCAGCAGTATATACCTGTTACTTGAAATCATTACGGAATAAATGCCCTGCGTATTTTCTGAAACACAGGTACTCTTATAATATTAAGTTTCTCGATAACGATATATCATCGAATCAGAGACAATAATTTAATCACTGAGAAAATCTACATTATTACCAGAAAATCGTCAAAGAATTTCGTCATAGTAATTTGACAATCCTGAAAAAAACAATTACGTACTACAATCACATTTTTCATTCATGATAACACACAACGTATTCCGAACGTAATCTAAATAAAAAAGGAATTCTTACAGAAAATTTATGAATGTTGAACGTTGACACAAATATATAATACATGAAAATAAATTGCGAATAAGAAGAAAAATTAAACAGTTCACAGTAGTTGATATAAAAATTAGTTATTAAATAAGATAAATTCTTTCGAAATAACTATTTATATGGGGGAAAAAATTTCTTTAAGTAAACATGAAAAAACTACAGAAAACATTGGTCCGTGTTGGTGACTTTCAATTTTTTTTTTAAAAAAAAATGTTAAGTTTATTGGAATGTTGACGTATAAAATTATTCTCTTTCGGGTAATTATAAGGGAAATTAGGTTCTTAAACTGTAAATTAAAATCGGCTTCCTAAAGTGGTCGAGACACGGAGAAGGGAATGCTGCGTCCCCACAGCAAATCCCTCTCCCGCCATGGAAAGGACGTGGGACAAGTACCCAACGTCCGACCTGCATGATGCAAGTTTCCTAGAGTTTGTCCTACATCACTTTTAGGCGAATACCGGGTAGAATCCTAGTTAAACCCTTGGCTACCAACCTCTACCCTTCCGCAACCCTCCTTTAAAATCCTTTCCTATGCTATTAAAGGGGAGTTGCAACCATGTGAATTACCCTCATGTAACCTGTTACTTTGAAAAATATTGAAAACAGACAAATGAAACATTAAACTTTCTACCGTTATTTCTGAGAGCTTTAACATTTTTTCCCCTGGACAAAGTTGTGATTTAATCACGTGAGAAAGTAAAATTTCAGGTAAAATAATTTAGGAAACATTATTAATGCTTCAGATGCGGAGAAAATTCCAATTAGAACGACTGATTATCCAATGGACGCAAGATCTAGTGCAACGGACTAGCATTCATTCCTGATTGATATGTAAAGGACTCTATAGATTCGAAGATCTATAGCGAATGGACAAAAAATAAATGAAAGCAAACTGAGCTAAACTTCTGCTGGAAGGCAATTAAAAGTTGCAGGTCGGCTATTTTCTTAATTTTAGTAATCTTGGAGAGCTTGAAGGTTGGTGGTACAGCCGTTTTTATTTATTTACGCAGCAGTGAGAGACTCCATGAATGGTAGGGCGGGTTGCATGTCAGTAGTCGATCAAATCTCATCTCCCCGAGGAACCTGAAAGCCCTTGGCAATGGAGTTCGCTGTCAGAAATAAAATAAGAGCTTTTGCGGCATCGTTCAAATAAGAAGCCTCCCGCCCACTCAATTTCTCCTCTTTTATAGGTATGCATCGGCGAAACTCGGCAAATCCATGCTCCATAAAAATACCCCAAGACACAATAGGCAATGTTGCTACCCGTCGGTCGTAAAGCGATTCCGCGGGTCTTTACGAGCACTTGCAGCCCTGTACCGGGAATCAACTGCACGGAAATATATCACAAAATAATGCTGTTACTGGGATTAATGGATGAATACGGACAGCTGGTGATTTAATATAATACGAAGACTTGAAGCGGCTAATTGGACAGAAGAAAACTGATAAAGTACTTGAGAGAAACAGTGGGCTTATAGGCGTATGTTACAATTTACGCGTGTAAAACAATTTTCATACACCAAAAATACCTTTGGTGATCTTGTTTTAATCAGCTAAACATTTAATATAGGCATTTTTCAACACTGGCTGGAAATAATAGAACAGTAATAAGGAAGACGTTTCGTCCGTTGTTCCTACAGCTGGCAAATGTAATCGTGAACAATTATTTCTTCCAACAGAACGGTGTCACATGTCGCACAGCATATCAGACTATGGCGTTGTTTCATGAAAAATTGCCCATATGGATCATTTCACGGAATGATGTTGCGATCTGACCGGCCTTTTGACTCCTTCAGAGGGACTATCTGAAATCGAAGGTGTAACAAACAATTTGCAGCATGTGAAAGAGTATACAATCGTCGTGTCTCAAGAATCCATTCATTATATCTGATCATGAGAGGATATTAGAATTATTTCAGATTCTAATTCTTAACTTTAAAAAAAATATATACTGAATATTTCAGATTTTAAAGTTGTCACTTTTTCCACAAGATCCTTTAATTACCCTTCGTTTATTTGTTGTTGCATATTCAAAAATGTTTTACATATCCAGTCACAATAATAGACAAAGGGCGCACTCATATTTTTCACTTTAGTTCTTAAGGAAAAGTTACATGACGATCCATTTGTAGAGTTAATATATGAATGGTGTTTTTCCAATAATGATGGGAATTTAACTACGATCACAAGATGAAAACCATAGGTTTTCCCGCTATATTAGCTCAAACGAATCATGTCTTCACCGCGGTGTACTTTACAGTCATTCTTGTGCATATTATGGAATATATATATTACGAGCAAAAAACTTGTTGAAGTAGACAAAAGGAAGCAGCAGCTGGCGCTCTGTAATCCAATAACGCGTGGACGTCTTCTGGGTATCTTCCGGTGTCGGGAAATACAGTCTTCGAACAACTTTTGACGTCTAGGGAATGGAGAACTTATCTCTCACTTATAAAGTTTTACATATTCCATTGAAGGGGTAAAATTCCTAATATTAAGAACTTCGTCGTTTCGGATGTTTTTTCAAAAAATCCAACATTAAACATTGCAGATGCACTTTGCAATTCTGTTTCAAATGGGGTTTTCCAAAAAAATCCTAAAAACTAACTCTCCAAACATCATTTCAATATATTTTTGCTAGAAAAATACGTCAGAGTGAATACAGTTCTTTAAAGCATTATTCTAATAATTCCTATTTAAAATAATTAAATAAGGGAAATGTTTCAGCTTACAATAATAATTTTTGTGGTGCTACCTGAGTAAAAAGAGTTTAAAATGAACAAAAAATAATACCGGTAAACTCTATTTACTTTGGCGAAAGAGAATAACTGCGAACCGTAAATTAGGGCCAGATTTAGAGAAATAAATTCACAGGTTTATGATCGAAACGAGTCTGGAGTTGAAGCTCCTACGACATAAGGAGCCATCAAATATTTGTTTATGTAGCCGAAAATAAAAGAATTTTGTTTCCCTTGGGCGAAAAACGCGTCACGACAGTTTTTTTAACCAACCTGCAAGCAACCATCCAAAAACAGTACGACAATGCAGAATTTCGCAACCCTTAGAGACACCAAGATACAGTTTTTAGTTTTTTTTACCTGATTATATTTTCCAGTTGAAGTTGCCACAATGGTCTTATTTATTAAACGCTAAAATTATTCTATACAAAAAATTCTAATAAACATTGTTAATGTTTACAAATTGAAATTGTTTATATAATATTATTACTTTATCATATATTGAGCTTATTTTCCTGTTTTAATTTATTTTGTTATTTAATTAAATGACCAATGATTTAATGTCATTTTAATAAATTCTTAAACTTCAAGTAAAATAAATAACCTACACCGATTCTTAGTAATTATAATAAATTGATCAATACAGACGCACATAATCTGAAATGACGAACATTAGTTTGCAAATATACGTATTTTTTTTATATTCATCGGTTGGAAAAATGTAATATAAATGGTAATGAATTTTAAACAGCTGATGTCCAGTTTGTGGTCCCTTTTTACCTGCAAGGGTGGTAATAAGACTAAGAGGGAAGGCCGAAGGGCCTCTGGTGTATGTAGCGATGCATTATTGACGGAGTCTGTGAGCAATCTTGGCTACACAAGAGTCCGTGGCTCTACCTTGTCTTGTCTTGGGAGAGAAGTTACTAAACTAAGATACACACTGGCTGGTGCCTCCCTGCAGGGGCCCCACACTGCAACATTCTGTTTACTCGCATAATACCCTCAAGCGTTGCTAATTCCGTAAATTATACAATCCCTCACGATACTCAACCTAAGTTACTGTAAAAATCACGCTTTGCTATTCGGTCTAAACGAATTAATTGCTCGGGTGTTATTTATATAATAGACTGCAGACGTCAGAACAGCAATAAAATAATTTAAATGTGTTTTTACTCCACTACACATGACTAAGAATCAACAAACTATATCCAATGAAAGTATAACTTTAATATGAAATAAAAATTTATTAACATATTTTCAGCCATTTTTAAGTTTACCCTGGCTCGGTTATGCTTTATATACAGACAGATAATAATTATATATAAAAGCTATAACATTAAGTTGCCTGTCCTGTTATTTTGTGACGATTGACTAACATAGATATTGCATTTGTCCATAGGATGAGTATACAAAAATACGTCTTAATGCAAACTAATATTTCAGTTGATTTGCACCTGTATGGTTCGTTATTTTTGTAATTAATGAGCGGGTGTAATTTTAATTTAAAATTATTTCTGAAATTTAATAATTTATTATAAATAATATTTCATCTTTGCACATTTAATTAAATAAATTAAATAGTAACAGGAGAATAAGCACAGATAATTATAAATATTATTTTAAAAATTAAAATTAATGATGGTTTTGTGTTCGACTTTTACACTGTATAAATAGTATGCCGTGGCGGTTTTCTATTGGTGCTTGCTCGCCCATTGCGGTGACTGTGATGATGACGTACGAGCTTCACTACGATTGGACTTCGAGTAAACCTTCTACGATTCCGATCTTCATCTAAATTCGCCAAACAATATATCCTATTTTGTTCCGTGACAAAACTGGTTGTACAAACAAGTAATATAAATAATCGCTGTTCTTCCCAACTCTGACCTCCTGAACACTTCAAGTATCTCTCTGAATAATGTGGGAGGTATTTAATCTCCCCGTTTCACTCTTCACGTCACCTTTCGGTGGTAGTGCTTGTAGCGTGTCCTTATAATGAGTAAAATCCGTAGAAGGGGAGACGTTGAATGTCTTGGAACTAGCTCTTTGTCAGTCCCCTTCTTCAATGGTCGACGAGTGCCGTCGAAGTGTCGCGGTTCGTAATTGGAGAACTTGCGTTTCGTATAAACTAAATAGTAAACTGAAGAAATCTGTTGGCACCAACCACTGCCAGTTCGTTTAGACAATAAGTATCTGACGGACCATGTATTGCCAGGTATAAATTACATCTCGTGCGATAAAAGCATTAACCTGAGAGTTGAGAACTGCTGGATCAGAAGAGGATTAGAACGGTTTTCCACGAGTGTAAATCCAGACAGTGCTTCAAGTAGCGACGATGAACGAGGGTCGCCAGGAAAGGGTAACGACCAGCTAAATCAGGATTACGCCGTCCTGTCTAAGATACACTCTGGGTATTACCACTGCGGTCGGGCCGATTGAATTTGTATGACCTGACTACCTAGATAATTTTCCACTCTGAGACTGCGGTAGTAATTAATTAGAACAATTAATCCAGTCAACCTAAGAGGCTTAGTGTGACACGTTTTTAAAATCCCAATCTAATTATATAATTTTTTGACTGAATTGAAAACATCTATAAAGTTTGAGATTCGTGAACTACGAAAATTTTTCGTTCCTTGATCCATGGCTCTCGATGGGAAGGATATAAGTGTTTAAATAGGTAGTAGGCAATAAGGCAATAATTATGCACACAGACACAAACACACACACACACATATATATATATATATATATATATATATATATATATATATATATTATAATGATTTACTTTATCTCTACACCGTAAGAAATAAAGATGAAACTTAATTCTTGTTAAATATTTATTAATAGGGCAGGTTAAAATTAAATAGTACAACCGTTTTTATCTTTAATAACAAAAAATTACCTACCTACTCTAATTACCAAATTTAATTACAACCGGCTATGTACATAAAAAATACAATGACACTTATCTCAGGCGGTTGTGGGTTTCGAAATACTATTGTCATAAATCTTTGTAAATGTTGCCTACTGTAGAGTTAAAAACACCAAGTTTGACGGGCATACTGTTTGCCAGTTCCTGCCGATATCTGGCAGACAAGTCTGCTCCTCAGATACCGCGAAGCAGCAATTTCGCGTCTAATGTGTCCGCGTTCCAGGAAGAGGGTCGCACAGTCTTGTCGGGTGCCGGAATCACAGGTTCGTTCAATTAAAATTTCTCTTACAACACTTAACTTTACTGCCTCGTAAATCTACAACTTCATGACGTTAAATATAATAAATAAATAAAATAACCCCAATTTATGTATTTCACCTATGTACACTACATACATTTTTACGATTTTTAAATGTGTGAAAATTTGAAATTATTTCCAAAGTACAATTAATAATCAAAAATGGTTACCTGAACACTTTAAGGCTTTTTAAAATTTATGTAATATTTTGCATATAACCCTCTTCCATTCATTACCTTCAGTATGTTTTTTTATATGGTAAATGACACATTCAATAAATGTTCATGAATGCTGAAACACGGTCACATCCATCCGTCTATCATAAATATTAAAGTAATATTGTGCCTTTTACATAGACCCTTTTGAACGGGTTAAAATCAATAACAGGTGAAGAGATTTCAATTATTTTTTATATTAATAGTTCTAATTTTTGTATTTGGTCATATCAGGAATATGATTGGTACTTCATCAACGACGGTTATGTAGAGCTTCTTATTACTCATATGCTTAATTGTTTATAGATTTTATTTTACATGTTAGCTTGCGACAAGTCCTGGCTGAACTGCACGATAAACCAATAAAACGAGAATGAATAAAAACAGGGCTAATTTAATTTTCTTTGTTTCGGAATACTGAATGATAGATTGTCAGATCATTAATTTTAAGCAACTGAGAAGATGAGTTTGAGTCCCGGCCTTGGGCCTTCGCACAGCTGCTAGTGTTTCCCTTATTGGCGACGTCACCGGTCCATGGCAGCCGTCCAGATTTATGAAGCTATTCATCTTCCTCAACACCCCCATCCCCACCCCAAAACAGCCGGCAGGTTCCTTTAAACACTACGCCACTAGAGGAATTTGATTACGCCAGGCGTCTGCCCCAAGTTGTTGGTGTGCCAATTCCCCTTTGAAAAATATATTTGCGCTTTTCTGCAGAAACACGAGGAGGACTTCCTTCGTCAGGGCATCTTGCTAACGATGTGACATCTCTGGGGTGAGTCGGTAATTGGAGCCAGCTAAGGTGATGGACATCTTCCTTTCTCGTCCAGGAAATGAAAAGGACTAATTTGCTACTGTCGCCGTAGGCAGAATATTAGCTCAAAGAAGCATTTAATTTATAAGGCAATTAGGCGAAACTCGCATCAAACAAAGAAACCGAGTAGAATTAAGTCTTCCCTGGGAAGTTCTTCAGTTGATTCATTAATTTTCCAAATACAGATACATTCACGCAATTAATCATAAGTGACTGGAATGATTTGAAATTTAATACTACAAAATACGAAAATAATTGTTTTCAGAATGAATGATAGAAAAATGAACGTTTTAATAATTTTAAAACAGAAAATACTAAGTTCGTACAAAATTCTGCGTAAATAGTATTGCAAATGCAGGATTAACTTGCACAAAATTTAACTACACAGTGGAAGGGTAATTCTGATCATATTTGACACGAAATCAACCTCCATTTCTAGCCAAAATTCTCTAGAAATTTATATGAAAGACTAATAAATCATTAAATCTGTGACAGGAGACTACGATGCTATTCGTGGAAGACTTCAATGTTGAAAAGCTTGAAAGGAAATAATGAAAAGACACGAAGTATTGAAGGGGAAAATCGAATAATCGAATTTTGAGAGAGACAAGGTTGGCAATCATGAACACCCTCTACTAAAAGCCGAACAGAAGAAGATATGCGTAACAAGTACAGGGAAAACAGTTAAAAAAATTGATAAAAATACTTAGAAACCGAATATTTAACAGAAAACCGAGGAACAGGCTTTGACTCTAATGGAGATGAAATAGACTTAATTTTAAATAACTAAAAATTAATATCCAGTTAAGAAAAACAATTAATTTATGACCAAAAAATTTTTGTTACGTAAGAATATCAAAATATATAATAACAGTTGCCTTAGCCGATAATCGTCTGTATAAAGTGGAAACAGCGAAAACAATAATTGAAATTCTGAACAGGAACTAATAGTTCATATAAACCTTGCAAATAAATTCAATTTTCGTTATGTTTCCTTTTTACGGATGATTATATCCGGATATTAAGGGATGTTAAGGTTAGTATGTCTGTCTTCTTCTCTTAAACGATGAAATGTAGGCTATTAACGGCTAGAATACTTAATAAACAACGAGTACAGAGATAGAATGTAGTTTTGTTGAACAAAGTTCGATTAAGAGCTGAGGCAATTCAATCAAGATTAAATAAATTTCCCGAAAAAAAATTCCACGGTATGTTCTGAGGAACAATATTAAGCATTTCATAATAAAAAAAGAAAATAGTTTACCCACATTCTGAGTATCTGTAATCATAAATATGTTCCGTTAAAGAGGGCGCATAACGAAAATATGAAAAAAAACTTAATAGAGTTTAATTTTTAAAAATTAAATATTACTTAATTCCTAGATTTTGAATCATCCGACCATAAACAGTGAATTTTTATTATTGACAAAAACTCTTAAATATTATTCTGATCCATATTGACTTTATAATATAAGAATAGTAATATATTCATTTAACTTCATGATTTCAAATAAAAACAGTTTTAGTTTATTTTTCCTAGAACAACTAATATTAAAGTGAACCAAAGTTTAAATCCGTTTAAAATTAATAAAAAGTATTTGTAACGCTGTTTTGTTCATAATTCATCTTACATATCCTTTCATAGAATATTCTCTTAGCAGTCCCTCGTTTATAGTGATATTATTATTGAATGTTTGTCCAAATAAAATTTATATCGTATTTCTCTAGCCTACAATTTTATTATAATAAGAAATTTTATTTCATCCCACGAGTATCACGAAATATACTCGTTATAATTTCAGAGAGTCCACGTGAAAGGCGTGTAACGGGATTTCTTTAATCTTAGAATTGAGCTTTTATAAAAATTCATGGACGTGAAATTAGCCTTTTATCTCGATAAAGTGAAAAAAACCTCTATTGACGTGGCGCACGAATCCCTTTATTATAGGCTCTCAACATGGACGATCAATACGAGAAGCCTAAACTATCACTCATCCACGTTCATCTACCATGCTGAACACTCAGTATAATTTTGCGTTTACGATAACTTCCATCTACCAACAAAAATACTTCAGATATGCGATTTGACTGAAATATCTCCAAAAACTACGCATCGTATCGTATCAAAGAAAGAGGGTGGTGAAATTTATTCATCTCAATAGAACGACATTAAATGTTACCAAATTCGGGGGCAAATATAATAGATAAATAGGGAACACCCATTTTTTATAACAGATTTGAATTCTCAAGAAGAAGTTGCATTTATTTAATTCTTTTCGTTCCCAAATAGCGCTGTAATCGACTTGAATCAATTTTAATTAGAAAAACGTGGAAAAATGGAATAAAATGGAGAAATACACATTAAATCAACAAAAGCAGAATGTAGAAAACAAGCATCCGATTTTTTGAGCCAAGGCGACTCACATATATGAACAAAATACTCGTACGTCCACGTCGTTATTCCCGGGTTAGGCTAAAATATTTTTTTTACTTGTCGATAGACGAATAAATTAACTTTTTCGTTTTATTTCGATTGTAGTACCATCTACGAAAGTAATTACATCAAGAATATGGTCAAAGCAGTTGTTTAAATATATTAAATAAAATTGTGCAGTTACCGATTGAGGTTTTTATCTCCCCTCTTCCCGGCCTGTTTCTGCGCAATGCAGAGAACATTACTTTATTTTTTCGCTCTATGAGAGCAACGACCAGGTCTGACTTGATAACAAACATATAAGAAAATACGTTTATTTGAAATTAGCCGTAAGAGACGTGCGTGTTGTTGGGGTAGGAAGCATATGGATTCGGGTGCAGCCGATAGTTGCGACGCGGTACATCGAGGGACGTCGCCCCACAATTCAGTGCCACACATGAAAGGAAGACACAAATTGTTAAAGTGAATATAGTATGACTGCCTAATATTATATTTTGCTCATATTTGTGAATAAAGAACATTATAAATGTAGTAAAAGAAATTACAGTGAACCTTTTTTATGTGTTGTTGTGCCTGTCGTTAATACGGTTACAAAGCTGAGCACGTATTCAAATTAAAGCGGCGGGGCGGCAACGTCTATCCCCATTTTGTTGAATTAAGCTTCACATATGCCCACATATTAGTAAAATAAAATTATTTCGTAGAAGTTACACTACTGTAAAATTAAATGCACTTTGGTCATTCAAATATTGAAAACTATTAATGACATTAAATATGGAATCAGTTAGCATTTTAAGCATGATTTCCATCCACCTGAAATTCGAACAAGTTTGCGTTTCATCTTCCGCATATAAATACGACGCTTTATGATTGCAGCCATGTTTATATGGCCGGGGAAATATTACTGAGGAAACCTCTTTTTATTTGTGTTTCAAATTTTTGTGGCGTGGCTAATATTTTAAAGATGACACGCAAGTTCAGACGTCAGGAGTTCTGCGTGTGTATGGAACGAAAAAATAACAATAATAGGGACTGAACATAAATCAAGAGTAGAAGAGAGTCAAAGAATCTCGTGACTACTCCTCTCACAAACAAAAAAATAATTTTTTTACAGTTAACGGTATTTCCTACAAAAATAATAGAATGTTATTAATGATAGAACTGTGACTGAAAAAAATATTTTACTTCAACAAAAAATAAGAATTGCCTTTATTTCATATTTTTTAAATGGATAAAAATAAAAGTTTTCAGTAACAGGATAATCCATTGAAGTTTAAGAGACTAATCTTTACCTAAATTTCATAAAATTAATTTTATTAAATTATATTTTTAACCACAAGGTTTTTTAATCAGTCTCGGATATTAGAATTATATATTTGACCATGTTTATTTTGAAAACGTACATTAATTATGCTTTCCGAAATATTTTGCAACTATTATAGTCTTTTGCAAATTTATTTTCAAATTATAGTTTACTCGATTTGATTTAATTTGTATTCCAAAAGTATTTCCGATCTTATGTGTTTCTATCCTAAGAAACTTTCGGTAAAATGTTACATATACATCACACCTAGATCTAATTAATGAATAACTTAATTTACATAACAATAATTTATAATAAGATAAGATAACATCCGAATATTTTATAATTAAAGTTTTTTACATTTTTTCACTCTAATATATTATAAAAGGTTCATTAACGTAGGTTAAAATAACTATTTGTAATTTCATCAAATGAACCAAAAAATAAAGGAATCCATAAAAATATAATCCATTTTAGATATCGTACGATAGAAATTTCGTTATCCCGAATATTTGCGATTCAGTTTTCAATGTTTCCAGAAATCGCACTCGTAGTTTGCAGAATCAGAACGCTCTGAGGCTTCCCGAAATGCGGTTTAATGAGTTCCCTGGAGCATTAAATCCCTCTTATCCTATCAATAGTGTAACAATACTGTCCTCCAAATCCGCAGCTCATTCACGCCTAAATAATGATAGACAGTTTGAATGGAAGCAAGAAAAAGAAATGTCTTTATTACGACTCCCAGAAGGTATTGTTGGTGAATCCTTCTCTTTCCAGCAACCAGGCATCTTTTTTTACCGTTCACAATGTATTACGAATGTTTGTTATAAATTGCGATATTTCTAGAGAGGAAAAATAACAGTAGAGGTATCAGTAAAATATTATCAGCGATTACAGAAAATGTACTTTGATGGTTAATTGAATAACGAAAAACGTCCGATTTACAATTAAAATATTAGACTAATTTTTGCAAATACGTATTAATTCTTTGGTCGAGACAAATTTTTAAGAGGAAAAATTCAAAATAATATCTCTGCTGCACTTCAGAGTAAAAAACTTACATTACAGAAAATTTTAGATTTATAATATCGTTTCACATGACTCTCAAGATTTTAAATTACATTAAACATTCTTTACAGTCGCACAAAGTAAGAATTTAGTTTTTAAAAACTCATGTCGTCGAAACGTCGAAATATTACGATATATTAATTAATATTAATAGATTAAGATTTTAGAAGTGCAGGTTTGAGTAATTTTTATAAAGAACGAGTCATTTATTATGAAATAAGACTTTGTTATTTGAAGATTCTTGGTTGGTGAAATTCCAAACTTGTCGTCGAAACGTCGAAATATTACGATATATTAATTAATATTAATAGATTAAGATTTTAGAAGTGCAGGTTTGAGTAATTTTTATAAAGAACGTATCATTTATTATGAAATAAGACTTTGTTATTTGAAGATTCTTGGTTGGTGAAATTCCAAACTTGTCGTCGAAACGTCGAAATAATGGGATATATTAATTATTATTAATAGATTAAGATTTTAGAAGTGCTGGTTTGAGTAATTTTTATAAAGAACGTATCATTTATTATGAAATAAGACTTTGTTATTTGAAGATTCTTGGTTGGTGAAATTCCAAACTTGTCGTCGAAACGTCGAAATATTACGATATATTAATAAATATTAATAGATTAAGATTTTAGAAGTGCCGGTTTGAGTAATTTTTATAAAGAACGTATCATTTATTATGAAATAAGACTTTGTTATTTGAAGATTCTTGGTTGGTGAAATTCCAAACTTGTCATCGAAACGTCGAAATATTACGATATATTAATTAATATTAATAGATAAAAATTTTAGAAGTGCAGGTTTAACTAATTTTTATAAAGAACGAGTCATTTATTATGAAATAAGACTTTGTTTTTTGAAGATTCTTGGTTGGTGAAATTCCAAACTTGTCGTCGAAACGTCGAAATATTGGGATATATTAATTAATATTAATGAATTAAGATTTTAGAAGTGCAGGTTTGAGTAATTTTTATAAAGAACGTATCATTTATTATGAAATAAGACTTTGTTATTTGAAGATTCTTGGTTGGTGAAATTCCAAACTTGTCGTCGAAACGTCGAAATATTAAAATATATTAATTAATATTAATAGATTAAGATTTTAGAAGTGCAGGTTTGAGTAATTTTTATAAAGAACGTATCATTTATTATGAAATAAGACTTTGTTATTTGAAGATTCTTGGTTGGTGAAATTCCAAACTTGTCGTCGAAACGTCGAAATATTACGATATATTAATTAATATTAATAGATTAAGATTTTAGAAGTGCAGGTTTGAGTAATTTTTATAAAGAACGTATCATTTATTATGAAATAAGACTTCGTTATTTGAAGATTCTTGGTTGGTGAAATTCCAAACTTGTCGTCGAAACGTCGAAATAATGGGATATATTAATTATTATTAATAGATTAAGATTTTAGAAGTGCAGGTTTGAGTAATTTTTATAAAGAACGAGTCATTTATTATGAAATAAGACTTTGTTATTTGAAGATTCTTGGTTGGTGAAATTCCAAACTTGTCGTCGAAACGTCGAAATATTGGGATATATTAATAAATATTAATAGATTAAGATTTTAGAAGTGCAGGTTTGACTAATTTTCATAAAGAACGTATCATTTATTATGAAATAAGACTTTGTTATTTGAAGATTCTTGGTTGGTGAAATTCCAAACTTGTCGTCGAAACGTCGAAATATTGGGATATATTAATTAATATTAATAGATTAAGATTTTAGAAGTGCAGGTTTGAGTAATTTTTATAAAGAACGTATCATTTATTATGAAATAAGACTTTGTTATTTGAAGATCCTTGGTTGGTGAAATTCCAAACTTGTCGTCGAAACGTCGAAATATTGGGATATATTAATTAATATTAATAGATTAAGATTTTAGAAGTGCAGGTTTGAGTAATTTTTATAAAGAACGTATCATTTATTATGAAATAAGACTTTGTTATTTGAAGATTCTTGGTTGGTGAAATTCCAAACTTGTCGTCGAAACGTCGAAATATTGGGATATATTAATTAATATTAATAGATTAAGATTTTAGAAGTGCAGGTTTGAGTAATTTTTATAAAGAACGTATCATTTATTATGAAATAAGACTTTGTTATTTGAAGATTCTTGGTTGGTGAAATTCCAAACTTGTCTTCGAAACGTCGAAATATTGGGATATATTAATTATTATTAATAGATTAAGATTTTAGAAGTGCAGGTTTGAGTAATTTTTATAAAGAACGAGTCATTTATTATGAAATAAGACTTTGTTATTTGAAGATTCTTGGTTGGTGAAATTCCAAACTTGTCGTCGAAACGTCGAAATATTGGGATATATTAATTAATATTAATGAATTAAGATTTTAGAAGTGCAGGTTTGAGTAATTTTTATAAAGAACGTATCATTTATTATGAAATAAGACATTGTTATTTGAAGATTCTTGGTTGGTGAAATTCCAAACTTGTCATCGAAACGTCGAAATATTACGATATATTAATTAATATTAATAGATTAAGATTTTAGAAGTGCAGGTTTGACTAATTTTCATAAAGAACGTATCATTTATTATGAAATAAGACTTTGTTATTTGAAGATTCTTGGTTGGTGAAATTCCAAACTTGTCGTCGAAACGTCGAAATATTGGGATATATTAATTAATATTAATAGATTAAGATTTTAGAAGTGCAGGTTTGACTAATTTTCATAAAGAACGTATCATTTATTATGAAATAAGACTTTGTTATTTGAAGATTCTTGGTTGGTGAAATTCCAAACTTGTCGTCGAAACGTCGAAATATTACGATATATTAATTAATATTAATAGATTAAGATTTTAGAAGTGCAGGTTTGAGTAATTTTTATAAAGAACGTATCATTTATTATGAAATAAGACTTTGTTATTTGAAGATTCTTGGTTGGTGAAATTCCAAACTTGTCTTCGAAACGTCGAAATATTGGGATATATTAATTATTATTAATAGATTAAGATTTTAGAAGTGCAGGTTTGAGTAATTTTTATAAAGAACGAGTCATTTATTATGAAATAAGACTTTGTTATTTGAAGATTCTTGGTTGGTGAAATTCCAAACTTGTCGTCGAAACGTCGAAATATTGGGATATATTAATTAATATTAATGAATTAAGATTTTAGAAGTGCAGGTTTGAGTAATTTTTATAAAGAACGTATCATTTATTATGAAATAAGACTTTGTTATTTGAAGATTCTTGGTTGGTGAAATTCCAAACTTGTCATCGAAACGTCGAAATATTACGATATATTAATTAATATTAATAGATTAAGATTTTAGAAGTGCAGGTTTGAGTAATTTTTATAAAGAACGTATCATTTATTATGAAATAAGACTTTGTTATTTGAAGATTCTTGTTTGGTGAAATTCCAAACTTGTCATCGAAACGTCGAAATATTACGATATATTAATTAATATTAATAGATTAAGATTTTAGAAGTGCAGGTTTGAGTAATTTTTATAAAGAACGTATCATTTATTATGAAATAAGACTTTGTTATTTGAAGATTCTTGGTTGGTGAAATTCCAAACTTGTCGTCGAAACGTCGAAATATTACGATATATTAATTAATATTAATAGATTAAGATTTTAGAAGTGCAGGTTTGAGTAATTTTTATAAAGAACGTATCATTTATTATGAAATAAGACTTTGTTATTTGAAGATTCTTGGTTGGTGAAATTCCAAACATGTCGTCGAAACGTCGAAATATTACGATATATTAATTAATATTAATAGATTAAGATTTTAGAAGTGCAGGTTTGAGTAATTTTTATAAAGAACGTATCATTTATTATGAAATAAGACTTTGTTATTTGAAGATTCTTGGTTGGTGAAATTCCAAACTTGTCGTCGAAACGTCGAAATATTGGGATATATTAATTAATATTAATGAATTAAGATTTTAGAAGTGCAGGTTTGAGTAATTTTTATAAAGAACGTATCATTTATTATGAAATAAGACTTTGTTATTTGAAGATTCTTGGTTGGTGAAATTCCAAACTTGTCGTCGAAACGTCGAAATATTACGACATATTAATTAATATTAATAGATTAAGATTTTAGAAGTGCAGGTTTGAGTAATTTTTATAAAGAACGTATCATTTATTATGAAATAAGACTTTGTTATTTGAAGATTCTTGGTTGGTGAAATTCCAAACTTGTCGTCGAAACGTCGAAATATTACGATATATTAATTAATATTAATAGATTAAGATTTTAGAAGTGCAGGTTTGAGTAATTTTTATAAAGAACGTATCATTTATTATGAAATAAGACTTTGTTATTTGAAGATTCTTGGTTGGTGAAATTCCAAACTTGTCGTCGAAACGTCGAAATATTACGATATATTAATTAATATTAATAGATTAAGATTTTAGAAGTGCAGGTTTGAGTAATTTTTATAAAGAACGTATCATTTATTATGAAATAAGACTTTGTTATTTGAAGATTCTTGGTTGGTGAAATTCCAAACTTGTCTTCGAAACGTCGAAATATTGGGATATATTAATTAATATTAATGAATTAAGGTTTTTAGAAGTGCAGGTTTGAGTAATTTTTATAAAGAACGAGTCATTTATTATGAAATAAGACTTTGTTATTTGATGATTCTTGGTTGGTGAAATTCCAAACTTGTCGTCGAAACGTCGAAATATTGGGATATATTAATTATTATTAATAGATTAAGATTTTAGAAGTGCAGGTTTGAGTAATTTTTATAAAGAACGAGTCATTTATTATGAAATAAGACTTTGTTATTTGAAGATTCTTGGTTGGTGAAATTCCAAACTTGTCGTCGAAACGTCGAAATATTGGGATATATTAATTAATATTAATGAATAAAGATTTTAGAAGTGCAGGTTTGAGTAATTTTTATAAAGAACGTATCATTTATTATGAAATAAGACTTTGTTATTTGAAGATTCTTGGTTGGTGAAATTCCAAACTTGTCGTCGAAACGCCGAAATATTACGATATATTAATTAATATTAATAGATTAAGATTTTAGAAGTGCAGGTTTGAGTAATTTTTATAAAGAACGTATCATTTATTATGAAATAAGACTTTGTTATTTGAAGATTCTTGGTTGGTGAAATTCCAAACTTGTCGTCGAAACGTCGAAATATTACGATATATTAATTAATATTAATAGATTAAGATTTTAGAAGTGCAGGTTTGAGTAATTTTTATAAAGAACGTATCATTTATTATGAAATAAGACTTTGTTATTTGAAGATTCTTGGTTGGTGAAATTCCAAACTTGTCGTCGAAACGTCGAAATATTACGATATATTAATTAATATTAATAGATTAAGATTTTAGAAGTGCAGGTTTGAGTAATTTTTATAAAGAACGTATCATTTATTATGAAATAAGACATTGTTATTTGAAGATTCTTGGTTGGTGAAATTCCAAACTTGTCGTCGAAACGTCGAAATATTACGATATATTAATTAATATTAATAGATTAAGATTTTAGAAGTGCAGGTTTGAGTAATTTTTATAAAGAACGTATCATTTATTATGAAATAAGACTTTGTTATTTGGAGATTCTTGGTTGGTGAAATTCCAAACTTGTCGTCGAAACGTCGAAATATTACGATATATTAATTAATATTAATAGATTAAGATTTTAGAAGTGCAGGTTTGAGTAATTTTTATAAAGAACGTATCATTTATTATGAAATAAGACTTTGTTATTTGAAGATTCTTGGTTGGTGAAATTCCAAACTTGTCGTCGAAACGTCGAAATATTACGATATATTAATTAATATTAATAGATTAAGATTTTAGAAGTGCAGGTTTGACTAATTTTTATAAAGAACGTGTCATTTATTATGAAATAAGACTTTGTTATTTAAAGATTCTTGGTTGGTGAAATTCCAAACTTGTCGTCGAAACGTCGAAATATTACGATATATTAATTAATATAAATAGATTAAGATTTTAGAAGTGCAGGTTTGACTAATTTTTATAAAGAACGAGTCATTTATTATGAAATAAGACTTTGTTATTTAAAGATTCTTGGTTGGTGAAATTCCAAACTTGTCGTCGAAACGTCGAAATATTACGATATATTAATTAATATAAATAGATTAAGATTTTAGAAGTGCAGGTTTGACTAATTTTTATAAAGAACGAGTCATTTATTATGAAATAAGACTTTGTTATTTAAAGATTCTTGGTTGGTGAAATTCCAAACTTGTCGTCGAAACGTCGAAATATTACGATATATTAATTAATATAAATAGATTAAGATTTTAGAAGTGCAGGTTTGACTAATTTTTATAAAGAACGAGTCATTTATTATGAAATAAGACTTTGTTATTTGAAGATTCTTGGTTGGTGAAATTCCAAACTTGTCGTCGAAACGTCGAAATATTGGAATATATTAATTAATATTAATAGATTAAGATTTTAGAAGTGCAGGTTTGACTAATTTTTATAAAGAACGAGTCATTTATTATGAAATAAGACTTTGTTATTTGAAGATTCTTGGTTGGTGAAATTCCAAACTTGTCGTCGAAACGTCGAAATATTACGATATATTAATTAATATTAATAGATTAAGATTTTAGAAGTGCAGGTTTGACTAATTTTTATAAAGAACAAGTCATTTATTATGAAATAAGACTTTGTTATTTGAAGATTCTTGGTTGGTGAAATTCCAAACTTGTCGTCGAAACGTCGAAATATTACGATATATTAATTAATATTAATAGATTAAGATTTTAGAAGTGCAGGTTTGACTAATTTTTATAAAGAACAAATCATTTATTATGAAATAAGACTTTGTTATTAGAAGATTCTTGGTTGGTGAAATTCCAAACTTGTCGTCGAAACGTCGAAATATTGGGATATATTAATTAATATTAATAGATTAAGATTTTAGAAGTGCAGGTTTGACTAATTTTTATAAAGAACGAGTCATTTATTATGAAATAAGACTTTGTTATTTGAAGATTCTTGGTTGGTGAAATTCCAAACTTGTCGTCGAAACGTCGAAATATTGGGATATATTAATTAATATTAATAGATTAAGATTTTAGAAGTGCAGGTTTGACTAATTTTTATAAAGAACGAGTCATTTATTATGAAATAAGACTTTGTTATTTGAAGATTCTTGGTTGGTGAAATTCCAAACTTGTCGTCGAAACGTCGAAATATTACGATATATTAATTAATATTAATAGATTTAGATTTTAGAAGTGCAGGTTTGACTAATTTTTATAAAGAACGAGTCATTTATTATGAAATAAGACTTTGTTATTAGAAGATTCTTGGTTGGTGAAATTCCAAACTTGTCGTCGAAACGTCGAAATATTGGGATATATTAATTAATATTAATAGATTAAGATTTTAGAAGTGCAGGTTTGACTAATTTTTATAAAGAACGAGTCATTTATTATGAAATAAGACTTTGTTATTTGAAGATTCTTGGTTGGTGAAATTCCAAACTTGTCGTCGAAACGTCGAAATATTGGGATATATTAATTAATATTAATAGATTAAGATTTTAGAAGTGCAGGTTTGACTAATTTTTATAAAGAACGAGTCATTTATTATGAAATAAGACTTTGTTATTTGAAGATTCTTGGTTGGTGAAATTCCAAACTTGTCATCGAAACGTCGAAATATTACGATATATTAATTAATATTAATAGATTAAGATTTTAGAAGTGCAGGTTTGACTAATTTTTATAAAGAACGAGTCATTTATTATGAAATAAGACTTTGTTATTTGAAGATTCTTGGTTGGTGAAATTCCAAACTTGTCGTCGAAACGTCGAAATATTGGGATATATTAATTAATATTAATAGATTAAGATTTTAGAAGTGCAGGTTTGACTAATTTTTATAAAGAACGAGTCATTTATTATGAAATAAGACTTTGTTATTTAAAGATTCTTGGTTGGTGAAATTCCAAACTTGTCGTCGAAACGTCGAAATATTACGATATATTAATTAATATTAATAGATTAAGATTTTAGAAGTGCAGGTTTGACTAATTTTTATAAAGAACGAATCATTTATTATGAAATAAGACTTTGTTATTTGAAGATTCTTGGTTGGTGAAATTCCAAACTTGTCGTCGAAACGTCGAAATATTACGATATATTAATTAATATTAATAGATTAAGATTTTAGAAGTGCAGGTTTGACTAATTTTTATAAAGAACGAGTCATTTATTATGAAATAAGACTTTGTTATTTGAAGATTCTTGGTTGGTGAAATTCCAAACTTGTCGTCGAAACGTCGAAATATTGGGATATATTAATTAATATTAAAAGATTAAGATTTTAGAAGTGCAGGTTTGACTAATTTTTATAAAGAACGAGTCATTTATTATGAAATAAGACTTTGTTATTTAAAGATTCTTGGTTGGTGAAATTCCAAACTTGTCGTCGAAACGTCGAAATATTACGATATATTAATTAATATTAATAGATTAAGATTTTAGAAGTGCAGGTTTGACTAATTTTTATAAAGAACGAGTCATTTATTATGAAATAAGACTTTGTTATTTGAAGATTCTTGGTTGGTGAAATTCCAAACTTGTCGTCGAAACGTCGAAATATTGGAATATATTAATTAATATTAATAGATTAAGATTTTAGAAGTGCAGGTTTGACTAATTTTTATAAAGAACGAGTCATTTATTATGAAATAAGACTTTGTTATTTGAAGATTCTTGGTTGGTGAAATTCCAAACTTGTCGTCGAAACGTCGAAATATTGGGATATATTAATTAATATTAATAGATTAAGATTTTAGAAGTGCAGGTTTGACTAATTTTTATAAAGAACGAGTCATTTATTATGAAATAAGACTTTGTTATTTGAAGATTCTTGGTTGGTGAAATTCCAAACTTGTCATCGAAACGTCGAAATATTACGATATATTAATTAATATTAATAGATTAAGATTTTAGAAGTGCAGGTTTGACTAATTTTTATAAAGAACGAGTCATTTATTATGAAATAAGACTTTGTTATTTGAAGATTCTTGGTTGGTGAAATTCCAAACTTGTCGTCGAAACGTCGAAATATAACGATATATTAATTAATATTAATAGATTAGGATTTTAGAAGTGCAGGTTTGAGTAATTTTTATAAAGAACGTATCATTTATTATAAAATAAGACTTTGTTATTTGAAGATTCTTGGTTGGTGAAATTCCAAACTTGTCGTCGAAACGTCGAAATATTACGATATATTAATTAATATTAATGGATTAAGATTTTAGAAGTGCAGGTTTGAGTAATTTTTATAAAGAACGAGTCATTTATTATGAAATAAGACTTTGTTATTTGAAGATTCTTGGTTGGTGAAATTCCAAACTTGTCGTCGAAACGTCGAAATATTGGGATATTTTAATTAATATTAATGAATTAAGATTTTAGAAGTGCAGGTTTGAGTAATTTTTAAAAAGAACGTATCATTTATTATGAAATAAGACTTTGTTATTTGAAGATTCTTGATTGGTGAAATTCCAAACTTGTCGTCGAAACGTCGAAATATTGGGATATATTAATTAATATTAATGAATTAATATTTTAGAAGTGCAGGTTTGAGTAATTTTCATAAAGAACGTATCATTTATTATGAAATAAGACTTTGTTATTTGAAGATTCTTGGTTGGTGAAATTCCAAACTTGTCGTCGAAACGTCGAAATATTACGATATATTAATTAATATTAATAGATTAAGATTTTAGAAGTGCAGGTTTGACTAATTTTTATAAAGAACAAATCATTTATTATGAAATAAGACTTTGTTATTAGAAGATTCTTGGTTGGTGAAATTCCAAACTTGTCGTCGAAACGTCGAAATATTGGGATATATTAATTAATATTAATAGATTAAGATTTTAGAAGTGCAGGTTTGACTAATTTTTATAAAGAACGAGTCATTTATTATGAAATAAGACTTTGTTATTTGAAGATTCTTGGTTGGTGAAATTCCAAACTTTTCGTCGAAACGTCGAAATATTACGATATATTAATTAATATTAATAGATTAAGATTTTAGAAGTGCAGGTTTGAGTAATTTTTATAAAGAACGTATCATTTATTATAAAATAAGACTTTGTTATTTGAAGATTCTTGGTTGGTGAAATTCCAAACTTGTCGTCGAAACGTCGAAATATTACGATATATTAATTAATATTAATAGATTAAGATTTTAGAAGTGCAGGTTTGAGTAATTTTTATAAAGAACGTATCATTTATTATGAAATAAGACTTTGTTATTTGAAGATTCTTGGTTGGTGAAATTCCAAACTTGTCGTCGAAACGTCGAAATATTACGATATATTAATTAATATTAATAGATTAAGATTTTAGAAGTGCAGGTTTGAGTAATTTTTATAAAGAACGTATCATTTATTATGAAATAAGACTTTGTTATTTGAAGATTCTTGGTTGGTGAAATTCCAAACTTGTCGTCGAAACGTCGAAATATTGGGATATATTAATTAATATTAATAGATTAAGATTTTAGAAGTGCAGGTTTGAGTAATTTTTATAAAGAACGAGTCATTTATTATGAAATAAGACTTTGTTATTTGAAGATTCTTGGTTGGTGAAATTCCAAACTTGTCGTCGAAACGTCGAAATATTGGGATATATTAATAAATATTAATAGATTAAGATTTTAGAAGTGCAGGTTTGACTAATTTTCATAAAGAACGTATCATTTATTATGAAATAAGACTTTGTTATTTGAAGATTCTTGGTTGGTGAAATTCCAAACTTGTCGTCGAAACGTCGAAATATTGGGATATATTAATTAATATTAATAGATTAAGATTTTAGAAGTGCAGGTTTGAGTAATTTTTATAAAGAACGTATCATTTATTATGAAATAAGACTTTGTTATTTGAAGATCCTTGGTTGGTGAAATTCCAAACTTGTCGTCGAAACGTCGAAATATTACGATATATTAATTAATATTAATAGATTAAGATTTTAGAAGTGCAGGTTTGAGTAATTTTTATAAAGAACGTATCATTTATTATGAAATAAGACTTTGTTATTTGAAGATTCTTGGTTGGTGAAATTCCAAACTTGTCGTCGAAACGTCGAAATATTGGGATATATTAATTAATATTAATGAATTAAGATTTTAGAAGTGCAGGTTTGAGTAATTTTTATAAAGAACGTATCATTTATTATGAAATAAGACTTTGTTATTTGAAGATTCTTGGTTGGTGAAATTCCAAACTTGTCGTCGAAACGTCGAAATATTACGATATATTAATTAATCATAATAGATTAAGATTTTAGAAGTGCAGGTTTGACTAATTTTTATAAAGAACTAGTCATTTATTATGAAATAAGACTTTGTTATTTGAAGATTCTTGGTTGGTGAAATTCCAAACTTGTCGTCGAAACGTCGAAATATTGGGATATATTAATTAATATTAATAGATTAAGATTTTAGAAGTGCAGGTTTGAGTAATTTTTATAATGAACGTATCATTTATTATGAAATAAGACTTTGTTATTTGGAGATTCTTGGTTGGTGAAATTCCAAACTTTTCGTCGAAACGTCGAAATATTGGGATATATTAATTAATATTAATGAATTAAGATTTTAGAAGTGCAGGTTTGAGTAATTTTTATAAAGAACGTATCATTTATTATGAAATAAGACTTTGTTATTTGAAGATTCTTGGTTGGTGAAATTCCAAACTTGTCGTCGAAACGTCGAAATATTACGATATATTAATTAATATTAATAGATTAAGATTTTAGAAGTGCAGGTTTGACTAATTTTTATAAAGAACGAGTCATTTATTATGAAATAAGACTTTGTTATTTGAAGATTCTTGGTTGGTGAAATTCCAAACTTGTCGTCGAAACGTCGAAATATTGGGATATATTAATTAATATTAATGAATTAAGATTTTAGAAGTGCAGGTTTGAGTAATTTTTATAAAGAACGTATCATTTATTATGAAATAAGACTTTGTTATTTGAAGATTCTTGGTTGGTGAAATTCCAAACTTGTCGTCGAAACGTCGAAATATTACGATATATTAATTAATATTAATAGATTAAGATTTTAGAAGTGCCGGTTTGAGTAATTTTTATAAAGAACGTATCATTTATTATGAAATAAGACTTTGTTATTTGAAGATTCTTGGTTGGTGAAATTCCAAACTTGTCATCGAAACGTCGAAATATTACGATATATTAATTAATATTAATAGATTAAGATTTTAGAAGTGCAGGTTTGACTAATTTTTATAAAGAACGAGTCATTTATTATGAAATAAGACTTTGTTTTTTGAAGATTCTTGGTTGGTGAAATTCCAAACTTGTAGTCGAAACGTCGAAATATTACGATATATTAATTAATATTAATAGATTAAGATTTTAGAAGTGCAGGTTTGAGTAATTTTTATAAAGAACGAGTCATTTATTATGAAATAAGACTTTGTTATTTGAAGATTCTTGGTTGGTGAAATTCCAAACTTGTCTTCGAAACGTCGAAATATTGGGATATATTAATTATTATTAATAGATTAAGATTTTAGAAGTGCAGGTTTGAGTAATTTTTATAATGAACGTATCATTTATTATGAAATAAGACTTTGTTATTTGGAGATTCTTGGTTGGTGAAATTCCAAACTTTTCGTCGAAACGTCGAAATATTACGATATATTAATTAATATTAATAGATTAAGATTTTAGAAGTGCAGGTTTGACTAATTTTTATAAAGAACGAGTCATTTATTATGAAATAAGACTTTGTTATTTGAAGATTCTTGGTTGGTGAAATTCCAAACTTGTCGTCGAAACGTCGAAATATTACGATATATTAATTAATATTAATAGATTAAGATTTTAGAAGTGCAGGTTTGACTAATTTTTATAAAGAACGAGTCATTTATTATGAAATAAGACTTTGTTATTTGAAGATTCTTGGTTGGTGAAATTCCAAACTTGTCGTCGAAACGTCGAAATATTGGGATATATTAATTAATATTAATGAATTAAGATTTTAGAAGTGCAGGTTTGAGTAATTTTTATAAAGAACGTATCATTTATTATGAAATAAGACTTTGTTATTTGAAGATTCTTGGTTGGTGAAATTCCAAACTTGTCGTCGAAACGTCGAAATATTACGATATATTAATTAATATTAATAGATTAAGATTTTAGAAGTGCCGGTTTGAGTAATTTTTATAAAGAACGTATCATTTATTATGAAATAAGACTTTGTTATTTGAAGATTCTTGGTTGGTGAAATTCCAAACTTGTCATCGAAACGTCGAAATATTACGATATATTAATTAATATTAATAGATTAAGATTTTAGAAGTGCAGGTTTGACTAATTTTTATAAAGAACGAGTCATTTATTATGAAATAAGACTTTGTTTTTTGAAGATTCTTGGTTGGTGAAATTCCAAACTTGTAGTCGAAACGTCGAAATATTACGATATATTAATTAATATTAATAGATTAAGATTTTAGAAGTGCAGGTTTGAGTAATTTTTATAAAGAACGTATCATTTATTATAAAATAAGACTTTGTTATTTGAAGATTCTTGGTTGGTGAAATTCCAAACTTGTCGTCGAAACGTCGAAATATTACGATATATTAATTAATATTAATGGATTAAGATTTTAGAAGTGCAGGTTTGAGTAATTTTTATAAAGAACGAGTCATTTATTATGAAATAAGACTTTGTTATTTGAAGATTCTTGGTTGGTGAAATTCCAAACTTGTCGTCGAAACGTCGAAATATTGGGATATATTAATTAATATTAATGAATTAAGATTTTAGAAGTGCAGGTTTGAGTAATTTTTATAAAGAACGTATCATTTATTATGAAATAAGACTTTGTTATTTGAAGATTCTTGGTTGGTGAAATTCCAAACTTGTCGTCGAAACGTCGAAATATTGGGATATATTAATTAATATTAATGAATTAAGATTTTAGAAGTGCAGGTTTGAGTAATTTTCATAAAGAACGTATCATTTATTATGAAATAAGACTTTGTTATTTGAAGATTCTTGGTTGGTGAAATTCCAAACTTGTCGTCGAAACGTCGACATATTACGATATATTAATTAATATTAATAGATTAAGATTTTAGAAGTGCAGGTTTGAGTAATTTTTATAAAGAACGTATCATTTATTATGAAATAAGACTTTGTTATTTGAAGATTCTTGGTTGGTGAAATTCCAAACTTGTCGTCGAAACGTCGAAATATTGGGATATATTAATTATTATTAATAGATTAAGATTTTAGAAGTGCAGGTTTGACTAATTTTTATAAAGAACGAGTCATTTATTATGAAATAAGACTTTGTTATTTGAAGATTCTTGGTTGGTGAAATTCCAAACTTGTCGTCGAAACGTCGAAATATTGGGATATATTAATAAATATTAATAGATTAAGATTTTAGAAGTGCAGGTTTGACTAATTTTCATAAAGAACGTATCATTTATTATGAAATAAGACTTTGTTATTTGAAGATTCTTTGTTGGTGAAATTCCAAACTTGTCGTCGAAACGTCGAAATATTGGGATATATTAATTAATATTAATGAATTAAGATTTTAGAAGTGCAGGTTTGAGTAATTTTTTTAAAGAACGTATCATTTATTATGAAATAAGACTTTGTTATTTGAAGATTCTTGGTTGGTGAAATTCCAAACTTGTCGTCGAAACGTCGAAATATTGGGATATATTAATAAATATTAATAGATTAAGATTTTAGAAGTGCAGGTTTGACTAATTTTCATAAAGAACGTATCATTTATTATGAAATAAGACTTTGTTATTTGAAGATTCTTGGTTGGTGAAATTCCAAACTTGTCTTCGAAACGTCGAAATATTGGGATATATTAATTATTATTAATAGATTAAGATTTTAGAAGTGCAGGTTTGAGTAATTTTTATAAAGAACGAGTCATTTATTATGAAATAAGACTTTGTTATTTGAAGATTCTTGGTTGGTGAAATTCCAAACTTGTCGTCGAAACGTCGAAATATTGGGATATATTAATTAATATTAATGAATTAAGATTTTAGAAGTGCAGGTTTGAGTAATTTTTATAAAGAACGTATCATTTATTATGAAATAAGACTTTGTTATTTGAAGATTCTTGATTGGTGAAATTCCAAACTTAACGTCGAAACGTCGAAATATTGGGATATATTAATTAATATTAATGAATTAAGATTTTAGAAGTGCAGGTTTGAGTAATTTTCATAAAGAACGTATCATTTATTATGAAATAAGACTTTGTTATTTGAAGATTCTTGGTTGGTGAAATTCCAAACTTGTCGTCGAAACGTCGAAATATTACGATATATTAATTAATATTAATAGATTAAGATTTTAGAAGTGCAGGTTTGAGTAATTTTTATAAAGAACGTATCATTTATTATGAAATAAGACTTTGTTATTTGAAGATTCTTGGTTGGTGAAATTCCAAACTTGTCGTCGAAACGTCGAAATATTACGATATATTAATTAATATTAATAGATTAAGATTTTAGAAGTGCAGGTTTGAGTAATTTTTATAAAGAACGTATCATTTATTATGAAATAAGACTTAGTTATTTGAAGATTCTTGGTTGGTGAAATTCCAAACTTGTCGTCGAAACGTCGAAATATTGGGATATATTAATTATTATTAATAGATTAAGATTTTAGAAGTGCAGGTTTGAGTAATTTTTATAAAGAACGAGTCATTTATTATGAAATAAGACTTTGTTATTTGAAGATTCTTGGTTGGTGAAATTCCAAACTTGTCGTCGAAACGTCGAAATATTGGGATATATTAATAAATATTAATAGATTAAGATTTTAGAAGTGCAGGTTTGACTAATTTTCATAAAGAACGTATCATTTATTATGAAATAAGACTTTGTTATTTGAAGATTCTTGGTTGGTGAAATTCCAAACTTGTCGTCGAAACGTCGAAATATTGGGATATATTAATTAATATTAATAGATTAAGATTTTAGAAGTGCAGGTTTGAGTAATTTTTATAAAGAACGTATCATTTATTATGAAATAAGACTTTGTTATTTGAAGATCCTTGGTTGGTGAAATTCCATAACGATGGATGCTAAAGATAAACTCATAACAAGCAGTACGAATTTTCCAAACCACGATTGATCACTTGGGTATAATCACACATAATCCTCTAAAGCAAAGACTCGGCTGCTTCGCCGTAATTCATTAAACCAGCCTCCCATTTCGATGAGCGGCCCTTAGGTTCTAATTAATGCCCTCCTGCGATAACCCCTAATCAATCACCAGCTTTCAAAGATATATCTCGGATAGATTCCCGTGCCCTACACCCAAATCAATCAACTGCACTCGTAAATATCTGTCTATGAGAGCAGCAATTTTAATTGATCATAACATAACATTTATTTTTTAAGTAATGCTCAATAATATTTCAAATTGTCGGAAGTGAATAAAACTATGAAATTTATCATTTTTTTCCAGCTGTAATACTTTTATATAAAAAAATAAGAACCACCAAACAGGAATTCTCGTGCTTCCATCCGTTGTTTAATCAATGTTGATGGCTGTGATATGTATGGCATTCATCTTTATTCGGTTGCTAAACGTAAAAGAAAGATTTGAAAGCTCTATGAATATGAAGTAGAGTTATTCGTCGCTTCACTAGCGCTTGCCTGAAAAACACAGTAATGAATGAATCGTCCTGTTTATAATCTTTTTCAAATTACCATTGCCAAATACGTTTATCAATTAATGGCCATAAATAACAGACAATACAAACCACAGATATCACATTATCAAGATGTTCAGTATGCAACAGAAATTTTGCTATTGGCTTGTAAAGCACACTTGGTTTGTTAAACATAACACTGTGAACAGTCCTTAAACTCCAATTTATAAGCTATATTGTAGTTTTGCCAAATAGTTATGGCAAATTGAGGTGGAAGGGTGTGACTTTAATCTTGTGGCGGAAAAGGTACTCAGTACCGCTTAGAATCAAAATCTATTTTTTGAAAAAAAACGATTATTTTTTATTTGGTTTAAAAAATATTTTTCAGAGTAAAAAGACACTTGAGACCAACATACGTTCATCCTTTCCTGTTAAAACTGAATTTAAATTTGAAAAATCGTTTATTACGCGTATATCGTGTTAGGAACCTATATCGCAAATTTAATGTTTCCGGCTTCAGTAGTTCCACATTAGCTCCGAAATGGAGTCACTTGCTGATATACGAAATAGAATTATATACATATCCTCTTGCTTATCGTCTGTATGGACAACACCAATTAGAGATCCTGGCCTCAACAGTTTTTTGAATCTCCGCGGATTTTTAGTATTAAGATATATGTTACCTATTTACGATTAATTTACTTAAATATAAATTTCTAACTCGATCGGTAAGATGGAATTAATTCTTGTATAATATTGCTCAGAAGTTCCAAAGAATAATTCGGAGAAGTAGGAGAACGAAGAGACGAATGAGCAATTGACGATTGTAACAGTAAACCCAAAGTAAATTTTTAAAAAATATATAGCAAAACAGTTAAATATAAATTTCATCTTTACAAATTTTTCGTAGCAGTAACCCTTTTACATCCAGTTTTCGTCACAGATGTTCCTAAAAGCGGACCTAATTTTTCGTACGAACTGAGCGTTTCGGAGTCCCTGACAGAGGATTGGAAGTGGAGGCTTCGTAATGAGGCCTCAATTATCGCCTCGGCGTTTGTCTCCGGCGCCGTTGTCAAGTGTTAATTGCAGCCATATCAATTAGAGTAGCTAAGAGTCGATTACTCGCACGGTCGGCCTCGTGCTGCAAGTCACCAACCTCGACAGCAATCAATAAATCACGTAATCACAATGTCCTCAAATAGAAAAGTACGATTCCATTCATAACATCGTTTAACGGCTGATTTTATTTCGGTTGCAACAGGCAAGGCAGCGTAACCTTGCCTCTAAATGTTTTGTATGATTTATAAATTAAATTACTAAACCTGAAGAAATCGTAAAACAAGGACGAAACGTCAGTATATTTACCTTTTTTTAACAAACAATTTTATGACTCAAAGCCGTTTATGTATTAATGATATGTCAATTTTTTATGTATGTTTTGCTTAGTATAATCATAACATTATAATTTCTCTTTAGAACCGTGACGTAGTTGTATATATTTTTGATAAGAACCTGAAATAAGGTCGAGCGACGTTATATTGTGGTTGTATTTTATTTTAATTTAAATTGTTGGTTACAAATTTATTTTGTTAATGTGTAGGCATAGACTACCCGCTCAACAAATTCTGAAAATCTAATTCCTGTCCAGAGAAACTCTTGAAATATTAAACCACCAACTGTCACGTCTATATTACGCCTTTCTTACTAGAATATCAAAAAGCGCCGATAGTCGTGTATAACATTTCGGACAGTCCAGATTTATCGTTACAATTCTGAATTTTTAAATGAATGATGTTTTGTTAAATTCGAAGACGAACGATTCCTGTCGGCCGCCTTACGCGTGTTTTTCGATTGGGGAACTTGGCTAACAGCATCTTTTACTTTATGAGAGTACGCCTTTCTGCCAACCTCAAGTCCAGAGACCCATTATTTACACAACAAAGGCTGTCACGTGGATAGTGGAATAAATGCCGGTCGTAAATAAAGGCCTTCCTACCCTCACCACACACATCGATTAAATATCAATTTTTATTCGGCTTTCAGTCCTTCTAAAGGTCCGTAAATCAAAGGTCATTTCGACGCCAAACCTGCAAATAGAATAACATCAACAACCCTCAGATAGAGGGAGCGGAAAGGAGAGGGATAATGGTGGAATATTGCCGAATAGGCAATAAATTTCGTATATTAATTTTTGGAACATCACCCTATTAAAGAAAAATATGGTGAAGTATTCCAATAAATTCTACGGCATTCATCTTAATCGACACTTGAAATGGAATAATTAATTATAGGCCACGGTACTCACAAAAAAACTATTTGTTATGATAGTTGTAATCCATCAATGGATTTATATTATAAAATTCCAGAGAATATTTTTTATGAATCAGTTTTTTTCAGATTTCATCAGTATCTGGTTTATTTGTTCCATAATTTATTATAATTATTACTGACTCTTTCTGAGAAACACACAATTGTTTTTCCTGTCAACCCACATACTTTTGGAGTTTTAAACTCGAGGTAGTTTTTTAAAAAAGGAATAACCTATAATTTATTTAGTCTTGGTATGAGTATTTCCCGTATAAAACTAAAAATATTATTATAAACTTTCCGATACAAAACTAAAAACAGTATTTGCAGTTTTTACGAAATCGCAGGAAAATAGTGAAAGATTCCTTTTTGAAATTAAATATTTTTGTTCGAATTGAAACTTCAACAGAGGCATAGATAAATAATCAAATGACATTTTCGAATGCTTCGTTACATATCTGACGATTGAATTAGAAAAACAATTTAATAATAAATTATTATTTTAATTAATTTAATTACATTGTAAATATGCGGATAGAACTTAAACACGCACACTTCACTTGAAACTTTTGATTAATTATGAAAAGTAAAATATTAATACGCATCAATATATATATATATATATATATTGTAGTATATTGTCCAGAGTCGACTGATCACGAAACTGCACGACTGTTCTACAATTTAAGAGTTTTTTTTTAATAGAAATATAATTATTCAGAATGGAATTTGCAAATAACAGAAGCTAATTTTTAAAAATATATGTGAAATAAATTTACAAATAATATTATTTTTTGCTTTAGAGAAATACTGATTTATGTGTATGACAATAAAATTGAAGATAAAATTAATGCAAAGACTTATCACTCGAACCATATTTCTACTATTTACTACAAGATACAGAACGTCTGACGACAAAATATAACAATTAAATAATGAAATGATATATAAAAATACATGGAGCTAGTTTGTTATTTAATTCTTATTTTAGCACCAATAATAACGCATATATTTTTTTAAAAATATAACGGCACTCATACTGTAACTAGGTTCATCCATTTTTATGAAACAAATTAAAAGTAGGTCCACACTGTGCATTCGTTCCTTTCGCAGTTATAATAAATTGTGTATAGCTTTCTTTGCTTCAGGAACTCCGTCGTTTACTCCTTTACTTCGTCAAATATTGAAAAATGGTTTATTTTGGGGAATTTGGTATGCATTTATCGCTGTAAGAGTCCAGGACAATTTGGACAGTAAACAGCGAGAAACCGCTGATCGATTTTCATATCTCACATTTTACGGAAATCACTATTATATTCTTCTCACCCATTGCAAAGGATTCGATCAATAGAGATGTAACACAATAACCGCGTAACACAACACTAAAAATCAGTCACTTTATTTTATTCTCGTAGTGCGTAAACCAAACTTAATTTATTAATTGCCAGATTTTCGGGGCAGTTATTAAGTTTATCATAACTGACTCAAATAAAGAAGATGATGTAGGATCATTAATATTCTGATGATCAAGTTAAAGAACCACAACAGTGGTTAATTCAAAATCGAATGGATATTAGTTTCACTGAATTGTACGGTCGGATCAGGATGTTATTATTTGATATTCTAAGATTACATTCCACGAACAAGCATGATCATCTTCCAGACGGAATTAAAAAATAATAATATGATTCACGACTCGATAATCGCGATTTTGAGCCAAGGCAAGGAGGTCCACCTGTTGCCAATGCCGGTCGTCGTGATAAATCTCCGCAAAGTGCGTCTCTCGCATACATCATCCGCGATCGCTTGCTTATCCTCACATCTGGAACGCCTACCTGGTCGGCATCTGCTCCGAATTAAGGCACGCCACTCCGCCGAGCGTGAAGGAAGGTCACGAGGTTAACCGAGGCAGGAAGTGGGAGCCATTGTCGGGACGACGAGGCTCATGCCCACCCGTGAACCTGCGACGTCAGACCACCTTTACAACGTCACTTTCAACGAGGAAAAACGAACGAATGCAACACTAACAGCAAAGGATTGTCTAACGACCAGCAAACCTGTTTCCAAAAATATTGTAATAGTGATTTTATCTACTTCTTAAAAATACCAATCTGAAAATTTCTAAACACGTAATGAGAATCTATTTTTCGCAAAAGGAAAGCGTCATAAATATAATCCATTATCCCGGAGTAAAGCTGTTTTCCAGCTTACCGACGGCTTATAATCTTAGAATATTAATTAAAAATGGCCATTAGTTTTGAGTGAAGCCAAAAACAGCAAAAATATCTTCCTATAAAACATATTCAAGTTAAAAAAAAGCTATTTTGTAGTATTCATGATTATTAATAATTACATAATCGACCAACATACACTAGCTTTATCCCAAAAAAGTGAAATGCTGTATTTTTTTAAAAAAACTTCAATAAGTATAATACTTATTTGATATTCTTCAAATGTGAGCCAATTGGCAATAAATGGCTAGTCAACGTTTATTCTGTTTATATAAATAAAGAATTATCGTAAATTTTGACGAATATTAGAAATTTATAATAATATGAACAAAAAAATATTAAACTCCTTGCTTAACCATACGAAAGGCTAACAGGTATTTATAATTATTTTCGTCTTATTTGATATAACACCTGTACCCAATCCATCACTGTTATGACGTGAACGAAGTGTCCTGTCGAGAAATTAGCAGTGCTGAGATGATTGAACACAGTGTCCTATTACTAAAATAAAGAATTTTCCTTAATGTCTGAATTGCTTGTATTTAAAAATAATCATAAAACATAAATAAAAATTTCTCATTACGTATAAAAAATTAAACCGTCGTCAAATATTTTTTAATTTTATACTAAAAGCTATTATACTTTTACTAAGTAATAAATATTAGAACATAGAACAAACACTAGTTGTTAGCGGATAGAAACTCTCAACATTAACTTATTATTTGGAACAATTGAAATGAATGAAATGGGTCCTTAAAAATATATACATTGCCGAGCAGTATGTGGAGAAAATTGTGTTTAATTAGTACCACTGAATTAATTTAATAAAATTATCTTAATAGCACTCAAACAATTGTTATTTCTTACCTCCAAAATCTGATAAAACTCATTTAATTCAATGTGAGTTGATTTGCAAAGGGAAATCAATTTTTATTTTATCGCCCCTTTCTGCTTTCTTTGTACCTGTATATTTTTCAATATTTATGTAATTTCACCAATCGATATAAGAAGAAAAGCGTCGACATGAAAGGTGAATAAAAAAAGGGTCACAGACGGTTTGTTGTGTCTTGGAGACGTGAAAGGAAAGATTGCCCCCGATGTCTGCACTGAGTTGATTGGACCACCGCTCGCAGGAATGATGCTCAGAATTCAATTTGACTTTGAATACAAACAGGGTTTCCGTCTCCAATCTGGAAGTTTCGCTTCTATACTCGGGCTAATCTAGGATTCTGGAATTCTTCTCCCTTGCGTGGTCGTCATTTTGTTACAGATCACTCAATTTCGTTTGCCCAAATAACCACAGACAGTTTGAAAATGTTCAAAAAATTAGGGAACCTTGAAACTAATTTATCATGTATACAAACATATAAGTAAAAATTATTTGATTTAATATTCATAAAATCAACCGAAGTAAGCATCAGATTATTAATGATTCAATTTACTATCACTACTTTGATATTCATGTTTTAATTACATTTATTGTACGTAAATATAAATTACCGTAGAAATACAATTTTGTTCAATCATTTGTTCTGTGTAACAAATAGATTATTCTTCTCTGATTTTTTGTCATTTAAAGTGTGTATATTTGTCAAATCTATATTTAATAGACCGACACGTGTATGTTAAAATACGATGTTTCCATTTTTATAATTTTTTACATTCAAATTTGCTAATAATTTTAGTAGTGTTTTATTTAATTTCTTTTCCCGTTATTAGGTGATTTATATTCATTATAGCAAAATATTTAGACAATTTTATATCTTCCAGTATTTGTTTTCAAGAATTTCCACGAACGCTAAAGACGCTGGTCCGAATCTAACATTAAGACTACAATAATATCTGGATGCAAACATTTAAAAATAATTATTTTATGACAGCAGATGTGTACACACGAGGCTGTTTCAATCCAAACGGTTGACTGTAGTGCGGGAAGCATATTTCACCCCTAACACGAACGTCAGATGGATTATTACAAATGAAATTTTAGTATCTTTCACAAGATCTTACCATCAAATAAATTACATAAATTTGCCTCCTGTCTCAAATACATAATAATATTAATACGACAAATAGTTTAAAGTCACATTTGTGATATTGTATGCAAATCTTTCAGAATTTACTCAATGTAATTTTCAGAACCGTATCATTTTCACTGTAAAGTAAGTAATATATGGTAAAATAAATTATCATCTAAAGTATTAGACAGTGTGAATAGTAGAAATATTTTTTATTCGTTTATATATATATATATATATATATATATATACAATAATAAGCATCTTTAACTGCAACAATGTAGTTTTATTAGCTTTATTAAACAGTTTTGGGTTATATTTTCTATCACCCTTCAGTAAAATATTTAATGTATAAAAGAAATGATAATTTTTGGGAAAAAAATTGTTTGAAAATTTTAAAACATATCATCTTGGCCTTTCGTTAATGCCATAAAGGCTAGAGACCCGAAAAAGAATTTTAAATGATAGATTGTTTACTGTGAAAATTATATTTAGGTATTTATATGGTTAAAACAACTTAAATATTCTCTTTTATATGTTATTTAAATTTTCAGTTGGTTTATAGTATTAGTATACAACTTTCTGATATCACATCTTTCATTACTAGCATTTATGATTACTACATGAATAGCATCCAATATTTAACGTTTATAAAAGATGTTGTAATTTAAAACTGATTTGTGAGTCTTAAAGATGATTTACATGTATAATCTTGGTAAAATAATATGTTTTCCATTCTCAGTTTTACAAAATTTCTGCCCTGAGAATTCTTAGATCGCAAAAAATAAATCCTGAATATTCTAATATGTGGTGGTGAGGTATTTTAAAAATATTATCAAGATAAAATACGTAATCTACCGAGAACAAGTTTCTATTGCATTTACTGAGGCATCGAATACTAATAAAGGTGGGGATTGAAGCTACAGTGGAATGTAAGAAGAGTGGGATGTAAAATTGAAAACCGCATCAGCCATTAACATGTCTGACGGCTTCGGAAAATACAGAATTATAGATAATTAGTTTTTGTGGTTTGCGTTTCGAGATTAATTATTTTATATTGAAGGTATTGTGTTCTCATTAATTTATTTTTAATAATTATCTGGACGGATCTGATTATCTATCTTGCTCCCGCGTTAGTCAAAAGTTGGTTGGGAGACAGCAACAAGTACACAAAATGGCACCCTGTGGCTCCTTCCCGACCCTTCCTCTCCTCCTGTGTGAAGGTTTAACAGGGGAACCAGAAGGAATTCTCCTCAGTGAAGCATTCTTGTCATATAAGACACCTAGCATTGTAGGCTCTGTAGTCACTATACTCGGGAAATCGGTCGAATATTTTTCATATAAGACTTAAGTGTTTTTTCTAAGTCAAAATAACTGTAATTTAAAGTTCTAGACAACCTTTATTGAAGATTTTCAATTCTCTGTTCTGGTTTTGCGGTTGTCATTTTAACTGTATCGTATTTTATTTTCGTTGCGCTTTGAATTTGTAGAGTCAATAAAGTGACAAATACAAAAATCGTCTTTAAGGATTTTGCGAGAGCATTTTATGTTTCTTTTTTGCAAGAGAGCGTAAAGGAGCGCGGAGCCGCCGCGGCGTATCGACCGCGTCCAGGTGCGGAGGGTAGGGGGTTTGTTTCCGAGATGAAGGCGCCTCTAGAGGTTGCTTGCTTTCACATTGTCCCTGACTGGAGTGGCGTACTTTGTAGTCTGCGAAATCGTCTGACGCCCTTCCCCTTTTTTCGCACGCAGTGTACGGGAGGGGGGGGGGGGGGTGGAGGTAATGCATGCAATCGAGGTTCAGGGTGCATTGTGCCTTTGTGCGGCGGTGCATGGGGGCTTGTCTTATGCACCACTCGCCAAAGAGACGACGTATGAATGGGATCTCTCACATCTGCAGGGCCCGATGCACTCGCAATTATCAAAACGTGTTGCTCAATGCACGTCACGTTACGACTGCAGGACAAAATAGACCGACAATGGCGTCGGAGAACAATGGCTGTGTGCAGTACGTGTGATTGGATTTGCTCCCGCTAATTCTCACCTCATTTTGTGTTCTGTCAAGATGTATGACAAATCAACTACGACCGAGCTCTCGGCATCACTCCACTGCGTTCACGTGAAAAGACTATGCATTTAACACACCAGATACTACAAGAGCCGCCTGGAAAACAAGATCGGTTCCAACAGGGAAGTGAAAAAATGTAATGAAGAAAAACAAGTTTACTCTTTTCTATCCATACATTGATACGAAAATAACAAGTGCTTTTTCTAACAAGTAGAGCTTTCCCGAACAACAAATATATTAAAATCATACCTATATGTGAAAGACGAGAAAATTTTTCTAAAAGAGTGTGAAACGCGACTCCATGCTTCATACAATAGAATAAAGCACATGCTGTATCATCTTAAGAAGTCACAACATACAGTCTTCAAGGCTTGTACTAAACTGTGCAATCATTAGTTTTGTACCATTACTATATAAGTACAAACGTCTATATTTAAACAAATAAAATAATAATAATTATTATTATTTAAAACATGTTTTGGCCCTTACGTGGACTCCCGTTAGTTATGATGAAAACAACAATTAAAAATATTCAGACATATCAAATAAAAACACATTAAATTATACATAAATTTACAGAAGACAGAATACATCATGTAGAAGACGTAACACTCAAAACAGGAAAAATAAAAAAATGTGAATTTTTTAAATACTTGGGGTCAATAATTACAAATGTAGGAACATGTGAAAGAGATATACAAACTAAAATTTCAATGACAAATAATGCTACCAAGATTTTACACGGAATAATTTCGAATAAAAATTTAACAAAGGAAACAAAATTCAAAATTTATAAGAGCTTAATACAGAACATTCTATGTTATGGAAGTGACACTTCGCCCCTGACAGAATTACAAAAGAACAAAATTATAGCAGTAGAATTAGATTATGTGATGAGAAGTCTTCAAAAAACAAGACAGGATAAAATTAGAAATGAGCTCCTTTGGAAAGAATTAACGTAACTACGTCTGTCGTTAAAATGATTGAAAATCAAACCCTTAAATGGTATGGTCACGTACAAAGAATGGAAAATGAAAGATGGCAAAAAGAAATATACTAATGGTCACCTCCTGGAAAAAAATAAACCGGGCAGTCCCAGATTAAAGTGGAAAACCCATGTGGAAACCATAATGGAGGATAGGAATTTGGAAGAGGGAGATTGGAACGACAGACAGAAATTGAAATTGAAGACGGCAAACCTATAAAAGGGGGAAAAGCCAAAGAAGAAGAAAGAGAGAATATTAACCGAATATAATTTTCATTCGAAGTTGTTGAATTACATTCTTGATTTATTTCCGCTCGTAATGTTTTAAAACTTAAGAACATAATACTATTGTATTGTGAGTTTGACAAGAGCAATGATCACTGTCTAAAATTATACTTACTTCAGACAAAATTGTTTAGATTTCTCTCTTTAACCTTTCACTTCTTCCTAATATCTTAGTCTTGTATTATGTTGTTACTGTTATAACTAATGATTGTCCTTTTTGTAACGGAAACGTGTTCAAATTAATTAAATTGTTATAAAAAAAACTTTTATTTGTCTGTTTACGATAGTAAACACTTATTTCCCTTAGTCGTAAGTTTTATCCCTTTTTTAACTATTCAAAAGTAGTAAACTCCCTTTAAATATGGTTTCCACGGATGGATAATTTTTCATATTTGCTGTTCCTTTTCTTTATACTAGTCGCTGCAATAAATAAACTTTCCATAATAAATAATGAGACTACAGAGCAAAACTTTACAGAGTTAAAACGATGTGTATTGAAATTGTCCAAATACGAGACATACACTTACTTCGTTCGCCAACACGATCACGCTGATTTTAGGAACATCCAACTGGCCGTGGTCTTGACTGCAGTCTTGCGACTTTCATTTATACGATTTTTTAAAATTCCGTACACCCTTTCATAACCTGTCGGTACTGTCATTTTTGACCAAACAAACTCATGTCCTTCATAGAATTTATCTTTGCATCTGCATTAAAAACAATTACATTTTTTAATAATTCTGGAGACTAAAACGTAATATTGCTGGAAATGATCGACATAAATAACATCTTTTATCGCTAAATTAGTAATCGTTCAAGCATTAGGATGATTTATATTTTCTTAAGATTAATCCGTTTGGGAATATAATTTCCTTGAACGTTGACAAAAGTTTAGAATGGCCTCTGTGTAAGTATTTCTTGCTCTGGGCGTATTGCTCCTGAGTAATTGACGCAGAGGCGTTCAAATCCCACATAACACAGCCTTCAACTGGTGCGAACGTGGGATTAACTTCCTGTCTTGCACGGCTTTGTCTTTCAAATATAACTCAAACAAATCATACCCAAGTACCCATAATTTCGTATTAAATGATACAATAATTATAATAGATCCAGCTTGTTAATTGCTCTTCCATGCTCAGTTCAATACTAGATAAAACTATATATTTCTGTCACTTTATATCCCAGCGTATAATTGAGAGGCACTCCTAATTTTAAAGATGTTTCAAAATCCTGAAAAGGACATAAGCAATGGAAAAGAATAATATTTTCATTTTTACGTTATAAATATTTATTTTAGTATTTCATCAATATTAAGTAGATATATTTTTCAATATTTAATTTTTCTTTGTTTGTTTATTCTATTTTGTTATTTTTAAGTGTTGTCTATCTACTTAGAAATAGTAAAAACAATCCACTTACTTATAACAAATATGAATTATAAACTCAGCCGAAAGCAACGATTTGCAGATATTTATATTGAATGTGATTTACTAAACTCTTACAATATATAGAAATACTGAATATTTAATTATTTTAATATTTTTTATTGGGAATATTATTTCTAAAATCCCTGTAAAAGGCGCTGGTGTTATTATATGTTTTTATATAACTAATATGAAACGATAAATTTATATCGAAGATATTTTAAAGCAAATTTAAAATTACATTTGAACTATTGAGTGCATATTTTAACTGGTTGCCATTCCATTTACCAAAAAAAATGATGAAGTAGTAAATAACTTAATTCGTCACATGACGATCAAACGTTTAGTTCAGCCTTTACAACTAAGAGTCATGTATACAATATCTTGGTTTCCAATATAGGTGGAGCCAAAATGTAACCAAAAAATTCTTAAATAAAAAATAAACTTAATATTGGAACAATGATTGATATTATTATAATATTAAAGATAAAAGATGGCAGACATTGTAGATAAATCCCTAAGATTAAGATCCCGGAAAATATCATTTCCAGCGTTAATGTCGGAAATCCAGTTAGTATTTAAATAAATTACGAGGTCGTGAGGAAATATTTCCCTTTATTTTATAAATAGTGCATCTAAAAATTTGTGTTTATAGCCTTAGTTACATATTTTATTATATTTATTTATACAATTAATAATTCCCTGAAAATTAATTTCAAACTCATTTTCTATTTTTAATTTACCGCCGGCTAAATAATTTTTTTCCGTTTTAAAAGTCTCCACATTTTACTCATAATGAACTTATTAAACGGTAATGCTTATTTTCATAATCACTGTGTAATGCTTATATCACTTAAATGGAGAGTAGTGTTAAAAAGTTGCCAGTTTCTGTATATTTTTTAATATTACGTGCACTGAATAACAAGATCATTTTAAGCTGTAAATCTGCCCAATTAGGCCTTTGCCCGTTCTCGTAGTTTATTATCCCTCCGAGTCTGCCTTTGGAAAAAATTTCATAAGTTCGAGATGGTGGGTTATGAATTGCTGATCCACTTTAAATCAAAGCTGCTGTGTGTAGACGCAATAAAACGCCTCCGCTGCTCCCAATCGCTTCATTTACTCACGTTATAAAGCACCGCATTTATTGCCCCAGTGGTCGTGTAACACAGAACCTCGTTTCTTTCTCGGCTCTGCCCACGGTCCATAGACACGACTGAGTTACGAAACAATAATAGTTGAACGCCCTAGGAACACGTATTGTACGAGCCTGTGCGTAAAAGCAATGGCCGAACGGGTTTGCCTCTAGTAAGTTTCGCTGCGAATTCTGTACACGGGCCACAGGCAGAGGAAAATACTCGGTTCAGATAAACAGAAAAATAAATATACTAATTTGTTACATTTAACTGACTATTAAATTTAATTTCAAGAAACTATTGTTTTTATTGCTTTTTCCCTCCAACGTTGAATACGCTTAGAATCGAACGAAGGCAGCAATTGTTTCATTAGTTCAGATTTTATTTGAACTCTCTTTTGTGTTTCATTCCTGAATGTGCAAATTTAATCCACGCCATTCACAAATAATTGCGCACTACCAGACCCTTTCTAAAATATCCATCGGTTTAAATATGAAGCATTTGTCCCACAACGAACGGCTCTTCGCTGTGAAGGGGATTAATTTGATGAGCTTGATTCGCACAGCCTCCCTCCCACGCACACCTGACCTAAAAGCGGCGTTCATTAGCCGACGTCAATGTGACAGATAAATGCCACAATATACTGTCAGCGTGTTAATGTTTTTAATGTAATTCTCCGTAAACGCGGGATTTAGAGATGGCGCCAGGAAACGAGAAGCAGCTGTCAGCATTTCGACGTTACGCGTTCTGATATTTGTGAATATTCTTGCACCATTAAAGGTTATACAATAAAATTTGTGTTTATATTTTGGGGTATACTTGATTTAAAAATATTTATGATCGAGTCCTAACGATTTATTTTCTCGAGCCGAAAGTAAATGGCTGGCATGGTCGAAGTGTAACCTCATTGGAGATCTAGAAGCAACTCCCTATAATTTCTAATGTTAGTTCTGAGGTTGAAGACCCTCTACATAAACGGTGAATTTTTAATTATGTCATTCACTCGTCGCGCTTGTTCAAGACTCCCCTCCCAAAAGAGTTGGGATAACCGCTGCATCCGTAATCCTTATTCTAAGTAACACCTATTCCGTTATTATTTTATATTTATAGAAATGGCTTTCTTGCGATTGACGACCTTCTTTTTTTGTTCAGTTACTGGCACTAACAAGTTAGTTATAGTACCTTTTTTTCGTTTCTCTACCCTCTGTGGTTCTGAGGACATGAAAACGTTTCTAAGACGAACTAAATACATTAAAATTATCAGAATTTTATGAATAAATATAACAGTACAGCCATAAATACAGTTAGAAAAAATTATTTATAAAATAAAACAAAAAATCATATTAATACAACGTTTCGTTCATAATTTTGGATGATGTTCAAAAATTGTGAACAAGCGTTATAATTTTTGTTTTAATTAATTAATTCATTTTTTCCTGACATAATGACTGAATGACTGAATTGTTTATTTACTTATTAAATGATAAATGTCATATTATAATAAATATCAGCATTTTATCCCATAAAGTTTACAGTCAAGACTCGACAGCAGCATTTATTTAATGTAAAAATTTACGTCGGATTGAAAATTAATAATAAGAAAGACAATATAAAAATATTTGTATTTGGCTGTCTTCCTTATTATTAGCATATATTTAATTTCTAGTGATTTCCACATTTGTTATCTGCCACTACCAATAAGGAAGTAATTTGATAGGTAAGAAATGTACTTTCTATATCATTTGTACTTTATTTAAATTCTCTGATTAAATAATAAATTATTACTTACAGTTTATTTCTTTAAACTTTCTCGTTTATTAAATATTTTTTGTTTGACTTACAATTTTTCCAATGCAAAATGTATTTCGCAAACATTTGTTTTTAATACATTAATTTTTTATTCACTTTTCATATTTAATATTGTCATCACAGATTTATTACGTCTTTACCTATTGCTTCACTTTCTTGGTTGCTGTGAGCAAGTAAACAATACGGAATATTATTTATTTAAATGATTTAATCCAGACTTCCTTATAAGACTGAGAACTACTTTATGGCGCATTTAAATGTGCCAAACTGGTGGGCAAACGCAACGTCTGGCGTCGCGACGCCCACGCGGATGAGTCGACTCCCCTCTACAGTGGACATGCCCCGACCAATAAATCCGCCCAACACGGTCCAGCCATTTATTATTACCTTCCAGGTTCAGGATCACCATCCCAAAAACAAAATTCTGCTCCGTCGGTCACTGTGATATCTAGTAAACAGCTATTACAAATATGTTAAAAAAATAATTATGTTTTCGTGAAAAACCTTACAAATTTACAATAATTTGAGCTTAAAGTTTTCTTTATAAATATTTTTTATATATATTAGGTTACTGTTCTTTCCGTCTTTCACGATTGTTCTGGTTTGGTAACTTGTAATTAGCCTTAATTGAATGAGTACGTTAAGGATGTATATCAAATTAGGAAAGAAACATGACACTGCCCCCGAAATATGGCAAAAATCCTAAGGAGGCAAAAATAATGTCAAGTTCGCAGTTTGACCGTTTAATTTAGATTATTGCAATTAATTTAATGTGCATCTTGTATTTTATCAGTAATTCCCAAAAGACGTGTCTCCCACCTTCGCAAGGAATGTCCAACGTCACCTTATATCACTGGCTCAATTTAAAACATCTTTTGAATTTAGGCAGACAATTACTTTTGAACGTTATTTAGTGACACGGAAAATAAATGGCATTTTTTTTTCTCTTACTTATTTTTCCTACCACCCACAATAGCATTCCAGAGCGACATAGGTAAGAATTTTTTCCCGTGCGATGCTCACAATGGAAAAATAAATTTCCGGATAATTACGAGAATAACGTGGAAGTATTTCGTCACACGCAACGGCGCCGTTCCCTTGATGAATGTGACACGGGCACATTTGCATATTATCCATTCAGTGTGTTTACAGATTGTTGCTCGCTCAGCGCATAAAGTTTTCACGCCCCCTTGGTGGAGAGAGAGTCTTGTGAAGTGTACCTCGTGAAATATGCGAGGCGCTGTAGGGAAATGGTTATGGAGTACAGGTGTTTCACGGTGCTCTTGAACGGGCCCATGCATATGGATGAGGGAAGGCTCCTCTATTGTCAGCCGGGTCGTGACATTGGTCGGCGAGGACACCGCTACCGTACGCTTCCCCACGATCTATTCTGTATTTTTCTTGTGTCCGTGCATTCCTCTAACACGGTACATGTCGACCGATATCCGGTCAGCCATCTTGTTGACCACAACAACGTGTAGTTAAAAAATATAAGCAGATAGATCTGGAAGTCAAGGAAATGCAATGGTTATTTGGTGGGAGATCCAAACTACCACTTGAAAATAAACTATTTATATATAAAATTATCCTTAACAATGATGGATTTATGGTATTCAACCCAGAGGTTTCACGAGCAAGTGTAATATGGCAACAATACAGAGAAACCGATCAATAATGTTACGTATAATCTCAAATGGCATATCTCTAACTTCATAAAGACTTGAAAGTACTACGAAACGTTAAAGATTTCATAACTGAAAAAAGTATAAACCACTTCACAAAAGTAGGAAACCTCACCAACACACTTCTGAAACGTTTTATGGAAATTCAACATGTCATAAACGCCAAATGACCAAGATATCTGAAAGGGCATGTCACTGGAGAAGACCTCATGACGACAAATCAAAACTACCTAGTTCTTAGGCCTGGTCATTATGTTATATAATGTAATATTCTGTTTGCTAATACCATAATTTTTATAAAAAAAACTTTGTGAATTATCAAATGCACGAGTTACATCTCACTACATACAAAGGCTTGAACGTCAGACCGTTTTCACTGAATTACAAAGATCTAATTCCCTCCTACAACATTATTCTGTAAATAAATTTTGATAGATCCATCATGAAAAATGGAACCACGGTACTTGTCATGAACTTGAAAACATAACTTGAATCGTGTGCTCTAAATATAATATCAAAATTTTCTCACTTCGTGGAAACGATCCTGTATTTGTTTTCAAATAGGAACCGTTCTGGCTGTCAGCCAATGAGAGCAGAGAATTACACAAACGTTGCACACATCGTCAATAATGAATGACAACAAACTCTCTTACTGCAGCTGCAGGAACAACGTCGAACGAATTTGATTCGACGGCGCAAGGAAGAGCTTCAAGGTCAAATCGGCTCCGTTTTGAAAAGAACTGTAGTGACCCACAAATATTTTCATTGTGATGTATCATGTTGGGACAACTTAACAGAAAACGAAAAATCAATGTGGGCTATTTCAATTATTATTGGATCTACTCAAGAGCATCAAGACTGTTTAAAATTTAAGTTGTACATACGATCAGAAATGATATTGTCGACTATTAACAGTTGTTCACCAAGATAAAATACAGATAAATACAATACGAAATGAATGAATTTTAACTTTTATAAACGTCATACGTATCTCTCAATTTGACGAAAACAAGAGTATCACGGAAAATATAATCCTATTCATCCAAGTTTCTCAAAACATCATTCGTTTACAGTAATGAATTGTAAATGAGTTAATTTTTTCCTTAGCTTCTTTTATTTCGTTTAAGATATTTTCATGTAATATGGGTGGATCTCGAGAAAGAGGTTTACTTAATTTTTTAATACTCTTACGTAACAAATTTATTTCCAAGGTAACTTGTGTACCAATGGTGAACTTTTAATGGAGTTAAAGGCACCCCGGCCGGTAAGCAGTTAATGGACCATCTGTACACAGTTGATTCTTTACACAGCAATTAACGATGACGTGAACGAATGAAGTTTTTTCAAGCTGATTGAAAGATACGCACCAATTGGCGTCTCCAGAAACAAATTCATTAAATGCATCTAGATCTAATTGGATCTCACAAAAAATAAATATGGGAGACTTAAGCAACGGTCACTGCCACTATATGATAGTCAGCGTGACGAAGCAAAAGAACACAAATAGTTGGGAGGGTTTGAGTAACTGGAAGACAAAACGGGCAACCGTCAATGTTTTTGTACGATTCACTGATAATCGCAATTTTCCTATAGTCATGTATATATTCATATATATTAACGTATAATTGCCTCTATCTCTCTTTATCTCACGATAGTCCATCATTAATCCTTAGAGAACAGTCAAAGAATATTGCAGTATTTAAAAAATTCTTAATGTGACAACAATATTTGTAATTATTAAATTTAAAATTATTAAAACTTTGTTGTTAGGGCATTAATTCATTTTTATTTCATTTTACAAAAAATAATATTCATTTATATTTATCACATCTGAATTATTGATTGTAGTTGCTATTAAAATATACGTAGTTCGAAGGTAACACATATACAGAAATAGTAATTATACATTATTGCTGACTAATTAAAATAAATATAAAACTTGACCATATGTTAACAATTTCTTTCTTTAGAATACTGATTAATTCCTTAACTATATTTGGCATGTTTCTTTATTTCCCAGAACACTACTAGAATCATGAATATCGTCGTTCGGTGCAATGCTGCAGTTCCAGGAAAGGCTGCATCTTTGACATTATTCGACATGTGGAAGAAGGAAATCCGGTAAACCAGTTTTACTTCGCTGACGGAGGGGAAGAGGGAAGTATAGGGGAAAGCAGAGAGTCGGCAAACGTCCTACAGGGGTACACTGTATTAACCTGGCGATGTAAAACCTGCATCAGCTTGGCTCAGCACGGGACATTCACCTTCACGATTGACTACTGAAAAAGTCAAGCATTAAATATAATTACTTTGTGGTCACTACAAATGATTACAGTAGGAGAAAATAAATTGGCGTTCCAAATTACCAATCTAAAAATAAATATTTCATCGTCTGCAAATTTATATATCTGTTTCACATATTAGCTGGGACCTGAAAGTATTTTTGCACTCAATGAGAAATTTCATTGCGTGATGAGCTGCATCGTGGTTGCAATGCAATGCGAGGGGGCGTGCAGCAGTGCAGCAGGTAATGTGATTTGCAGGCGGTCGACCAGATATAAACGGTGCAGGTATCAGTAGCGAACGGCCGGGAAATGGCTTCAGAGAATTTTAAACAAGCCCCAGGGACAGTAAACGCCGCCGCTTTCAGGCCAGTGTTGCCAATATTCGCCCACGTCTCCGTAGTAAAGCAGCGATTTCAGTGCGACCACGAAAATTCTCTACGCCGACTTTATCGAGCGTGTGAGCGTGGCGCAGGTAGTAAAGATCCTACTGCCCCACAAACGATGCTATTTTTTTTTCTCCTGCCGAGTACAAAACACTTGGTCTCGCAGAACGAGCGCAGAGCGAACTTAGAGGCTGTAAATTCAAACAACCGACACAGAACTAGGTAGATAAACGATACTGAAACGTACTATGTGAATATAACTAGAAGCACTAAGAAAGATTCATTCGTTTCTAGATAATGTGACGTAACGTGTAAATAGGACAGCTGCATACTCCTTGAAAATGATTGCAAATAAAATTTTCAGACCTTTTGAAACCATCTGAAAAGAAACTACTGACCCTGTATTTATTTCATTTCACACACAAGTAATATTTATTTATAATTATTAGTAATAGACAAAATTTGTCACAGACGTCATCGTTTTGAGATCTCAAATTAAAAATTTTTACGAGCAATATTTGTCGGTGGCACAACTAAAATTTTAAATATTTTTCTCACAAGAAATAATATTATAATTGATTTCATTTTTTATGAATTATGTAGCATTTATTAATATATGTTATATTTATTACAAACAGAAGCAAAAATAAAAATATCAAGTATATTGGCGAAACTTGTCAAGATTTCGATTTTTTGAATGAATTAATACTCTAATGAGGTTATAGGGCAAGCCGAAATATACGTATTACATACATAGATATTAAAATGAAAAATTGAAATATAGATCAGTATAAAAATACATCAATGAGAAAGAAGAAAATTATACAAATAAAAAAAATACACAAATATAAAAATAAATATGAACCACTGAATAATGAATATAGAAATAAAAATAGAAAAAAATATGGTACGAACATACATAAATTGAAGAAGATTATTACATAAACGAGGAGAAAAAACGTAGACTATGTTTGAAAACCTGAAACAAGAGCTGGATGGATTCAGGATTCAAACCAACCACTAAGTTTCTCTGTTTCTTTAAGCGGTTGTTGGAATATGTTTTCAACTCCTTATTTTGATTCTTAATATCTGAAATATCCTGAAACTTGCAATAAATTAATTACAAATGTCTATGAATGTAATGTTCATGCTGTTTCTAAAGGGATTCATAATCTATTTTTTTAATTTTAGTAACTCACTCCAAGCGGTACGTTTCCACGAATGCACTTTTTTTGTAGCTCGAATATTAGCCAACAAATATTTAATTTATTCAACGTATATTTACCCCCTGTGAATATTTATCGGACTCCAGCTGCTACAAATATCCCGAGTGAACCTTCTGCAACAGAATGTACAAAAGTCGAACAACCCAGCACTGAATAATGAATATATCCATTTTAATACAGGTAAGACGAGATGTATATATTCATGGGTCATGTTGTTCTGTTTTCGTATGATACGTACAACTATTTATGGAAAAATGTGCCGAAGCACGGTGGTACTTAATAATAAAGTATAAATAAAAAGATAACGTCATTAAACAATAAACCAATATACGTGTATATATGTGAATGGCAACGCTCTTGTAGTCTTGAAAATTAAATCGTGGTTCAATCGGTAACTGAAGTTATTGGATACATTTTATTTGTATGTTTCAGAATTTGTTTTGTTTTTCAATACATTTAGTATAAATTTTTGTTTTCTGATGGTTGTCCTTTTTAAATTTTTAAACAGTGCCTATTAAAGACGTCGAAAAGATCATGGAGTGTTGAGTCTCAATGTAACCCACCGTGGTTGTCCAACTTTGACCCGTGATGATAGTTTCAACGAGGAAACTATTCATATTCGTGGTTCATCAATTTTTATCATCTGTGGCAGACTTCGCATTTTTCGTGTGCGATAGTGAGTGAGTGGTTGGTGTCTCTTGTGACTTCGGTAATGCAAAGCTCTTTCCCTTTTCCAACGGCGTTAAATCTGGACCCTTGGGGTTTCCGAAGGTCGACAAGCCTAGTCCTGGCTAATGGAACACGCACAGTCAACACTTCGGAGGTGCCACCACATCTCACGTTCAAACTGAAGACCAATTTCTGTTAAAAACTATACACTTATAAATGTGAGATTTACTTCAGTAATTTACCAAGGCAATTCGTGTTTGCTAGAGTAATGAGACTGAGGTCAAAGAAATTCCTCCACATCGCTTTGTACACATCACAAACTCTAAATAAACTAAAATATATTAATTGCATTTTGTAAAACTACGAACTCTGACCTATACATGATTAAAATAAACAAAAGAGATACGACATTGGATTTTAATGAGATAAGACAGTCAGTGGTCGCGAGGACCAACCGATCCGCTCGGCTTCCATCCTGTGTCCTCTTACTCTCATCCTTTCCGAGTAAAAACAATAATTTACTAGAATTTAAGAATGATCCTAAAATATTATAATTATGCTAAGACAAGTTTTACTTGCTGTTCCAGGGTTTTTATTATGTCCCACACCAGTTGGAGACAAATGTTCAATATAAAAAGCAAAACATCGTAATATTTTTTTTGAACAGTGACACTTAATTACACGTATAACACAACGAAAATTATGATTTAGAAATCACACGGAGGATAATATTATTATTAAACAACAGCTCTGATATCGTCGTCAGTGAAAGCTTATAAATAAATGGTGTTTGTGATTGCAATTATTAACCAGGACCTATATAAATAATTACAGTATTCAGTTTTTACTGTATTTGTTATCGATACCCAATTAAGATATTTTGAGTCATAAATTAGAATGTTCTTAAATTACTTCTAATTTTGTTTATTAATTGCTCGCCAAAGGAGGAAAGAATAACTACTCATCACTTTTTTGCAACTATTCACAGAAATCAACTACGTGTTTTAAGAAGAGATTATATAGTCCAACTTCTGTGTAATAACCTACTCCATTCCAGCAATTATTAAGCAAGTTTGTTCCAACTAACTCTTCTTTGAATATTTATACACAACGTCTGGTGTGATATTACTTTGACTGTCCATATTGAACGGAGTTTGCAAAGAGAAACTTATGCTATTACCCCTACGTGTAGCAAAGTTTGTTGAAATCGAAGGCTACTTATAGTCAAAACTCATTATTATTTTAAAAACGTATGAGATAACAAATAAAATGTCTTTAATCATGAATTATTATTGTTCACATAAACTAATTAAATGTGATGAGTTCTGCGTGCGGCGTTTGTTGCTCATGCGGATGTGTGATAATGTCGCTGGCTGGCTGGTATTTATAACTGCTAGTACATAAATACGACTGATTTGAGTAACATTCCTTCAAGATCCTTAAAGAAATCTTGTAATTTGAATATAAAAAGACTTTAATTTGTTATCCATACTTTGTGCGTAATATTAAACATTCTTGTATAACACACAATTTTAAAAACTTTCAGACTCTCTTTTGGGGCTTTCAAACTGCCCATGTTTTTCTTCTTGTAGCCCCTAAAGCATAGAAGGTTCTTCCGCAATCATAATTCAATATTGAAACTAAAAGACTTCACTTCATGAAGAACTTTCCCTTCCGAGATTCTGACTTTGATGCTGCGCCCATCATTGATCTTCGTCCCTGAATAAGATAAATCTCTCTTCCGCCGCATCAGAACCAATTTTTGGTATTCTATGTATTTTCTTGTCAGTTATTGAGCGAACCTAGATTCTCCTTGAATTCCGGATCCAATATTTTGTATATAATCTTCACTAAAGTTATAAAATTGCCATCTTACAATCGTACCTTCTAGTAACCTTTAAAAATAACTCCTAAGACTTAGTTTCTATTTTTAGGTATTTTTTCCTTCAATAGGTTGTAGAGAATTAATTACATGTCTGAATGAAAGTCAATTTTTCTCCAAAATATACGGATAATTTTACATCATTTCCTTTACTACTCTTAAATTCTAATTTATCCTCCTCTATAATGTTTTTATTTACATTTCGATGTCGGTTAATTAATAACCTTTATACATAACTAAATGAATACTATTCTAGTAGCAATTAAAAACCGCAATCGCTCCTGGTAACATATATGATTAATATACTTTGGTATTCTACAGAAATTAGTCGTTGAAAGTTTGATAAATATAAATAAAAATAGGAAAGTAAATTTGTAAATATCGAAAATACTTTATATGTTTCGATTTAATGTCTCCAAGTAGCGATTTAAAAAAATTCCTGGAGCACATTTTTATTAAAACCGTTTTTATTATTATGAACGGTTCTGTTCTTTTAATATATCTGACATCAATTGAATCAATGTACAGAAACCGGCCAACAGGTCAGAAACAGTTTAATTAAATAAATATACGAAATTCCACGTTTCGTTCATTTCGACTTGTGTCTGAAATAGTTTTTTTCGCTTACATTCTCTCTAAAAGGATATTATTTATTGAAAATATAGGGAAAAAAATTAAAATAATATTTTCTTTTAAATTCACGTGATGTATTATAAATGTTTTGATATTATGGTCACATAAAAATTGTTTCTTTAAATGTTTCGATTTCATACTTGTCGAATTCATGAATACCAAATTTGTTATTGAGGAGGTTCCGAGACAAGGAACGAAATGTTATGATTTATTTATATTTATTATATGAAATTGTTTGTAACATGTTAATTAGTGATTCAATTATTTTAGTTTCTTGCTTCTTAGCAGCAAAATATAGCAAAAGCGCTGATAGGGGCATTATAAAACGTAAATGCTATTTTATCAGTGATAATCTAAGAGCAGCATGATATATTGTTATAGCGTTGTAAATAACACGTGAACCCCTGCTTATCGTCTCGAATGGGGAACTTAAACTGGCTTAGAAAAGGTCAAAGAATTTAGTCGGGGAGTTTGGCACGCCAAATTCTATGCGCCTGATACCCTTTCCGTGAGACTTGCAATATATCATTTATTTTATTCTTAAGGTTATTATGAAATATCGAACAGTTCTACGAAAGATCAGCCATTGCATTATTTTTTCACCATGAGCCACGGATTCACGAAGAGTTTGTGATTAAAATATGAGATACTTTGCTGCAGAGAGAATGTAATAAATCTAATAGTTTATCGACCGGTTTCACAAAGTTTATATTTAGCTAAGTGAAACGTAAAGATAGATTGTGTGGCGCTCTCCGGCGTCTGGCGTATCGTATCGAACAAGTGTCAACGTCGACATTTGGCGCAGTGATTGACAAACACGCCAGCGCGCAATCATGCCCACAAAATAAATTAACCCCCATCCCTTTCGCCTCAGTTTGATAAAAGCCTGGTCCATAATCTGCGTCGTGCCACAACCAAACTGGCTGCCCTTCAAAAATAAAATATAACCAACTTGTTGGCATGTCATGACATGCCATTTCTTTGCGTTGTAGTACCTGGTTTCCTTAACCGAGGTAAATAAACTTTATTATCACCATCCAAATTTAATAATATTTTGTATTTATATTACTTTATTTTATTTATGATAAGACCTATTACGGTTAAATATGAAAAAGTTTAAAAAAGATATTAACATATTTTAATTTTATGGTCAATTTTAAAATTAATAACTTACTTAAAATTACCAAAGAGGTAAAGACAAAATTAGAAAAATAAAAAACAATGTTATATATAACATTAATTGTGGTCATCATAATTCTGGAAAATGTTACATAGGACAAACTAAGCGTCCTTTTGAAACGAGATTAAAAGAAAGCCAGAACAATCACAAAACTTTAAAACACAATGTTGTCAGTATAATAAATTAGAAAAAAAAACATGAATTTGCCTGAAATACAACTGAAATTTTAGATATTCATCAAAATTTATCAAAACGTAATTTTTTAGAAATAATACACACTAAAATAACAGTAAACACAATCAATTCATATAATAATACCTTAAAATTACTTAATACTGTAAAATCTATATATATTTTTCATTTTGATTAAATTTTTAAATACTTAGTAAAAATTTGTAATTTAAATTTGAATGAAAATTAGGCTCAAATTTACTTAATGGTTGGTAATATTTATTATTAAATTACAAGTATATTGAAACGTTATTATTTGATTTTAAACATTATATTTTTTTACATTTAAAGATAGAATAAGATTAAATAAATATTATATTATATTTTCTATGTAAATATTTGTTTTTCTTTACACTATTTATGGGAAAAATCTGTTATCGAAGAAAATTAACAAACAACCTGATGAAAGTAACAAAAATTTACTGATACGCCGTTGTAATGAATAAAATATTTTTTAAATATCTTAAAAAAATTGTTGTTAATTAACTTTCTGTTAGTCGTAACTGAAGTTCTGCTGAATTGCAGTTTATCAATATTTAAAACTAGACTGGAATTAATTCTGACAAGATAAGTAGAAAATATTTAGAGAAACACGAATTTAATAAATAATACAAAATAATTTCTGTAACTTGTTAATAAATACAAGTAAAATAATTTCCAAAATAAAATGATTGTTAGTTTGTATAGTTTTCCTGTCCTTATTTCACTTTATTTAAAACTATCAGCTTCTCAGCAGTCGAGACCTTGAAGATGCAGAAGCAAATTATTTGCGGTTGTTAATTACTGTTGATTAATGTTAACATTATTATTAAAATCCTTATAGCTTCATGGAGTTTTGCGCGTATTCAAATAGTTCCATGACGGTTATCGATACAAATGTTTTAGATATAGTTTTGAATGGAAACTCCAGGCTGGTTATTTATATTGCGCCACGGGTAAAAGTGGAAACTTGAACTGAGTGCATGTAGACACAATTTAACTCTGTCATGTTTGAGAACGTAAAACCGCACGGATCAGCTTTCAGTTAAAAGGCGTCTCCAGCAATATTCACAATTAGAAAGTTGTATTAACTTTGCGAACACTCCTCTCGGTACCTTGAAAACACCTTAAAGAGAGAGCAACAAGCTGGAATTATCTGGCATTTGATCTAATTAAGTTTTCAGTTCTTATTTAAAGTTATTAACACCTCGTCATTAATAAAATTGTATTTGTTGCCGCAAGGATAAAAATTGATCCTAGTGATACGTTTAAGATTATTTACTTGGTTAAAATTTAACTTGTGGTATCATATATTGGTATTGTGAAAAAAAAAATATATCGCAACTAATCCTATATTCCTGAAAATGTTTTTCTCGCTAATGTATTAAATTTGACAATTCACTTAATTTAGAAACCGACCCTATTGTGGAGTATTAATAGAAATCCCGATTTTCCAGAAGGCAGATTTTTCCCTCGAAGCAACAAGTGCTCTCCAACATTATAATGGACAATAGGCAGAAAAGGAACGAAGGAAGGAAGGAACTGCTGAAGCAAACCAATAACCCATCAAGTAAATTGCACCCTCCATTAATGGATGAGGAATCGATATTGAATTAGGGTAGTTGCAAAAAGAAAACGAAAACTTCCAATGCAAATTCTGCGAGACCGACCGCATCCATTACTGTGCAAATCAAATGCGGGTGGACCATCGCTAAACCAAAGTCTTCCTTACCCTTCACCTCCTTGTTAAGTCCAGAACAAGCGGCTAACTTTCAAGTGGGAAATCCTTTGAGGAATTACCGACTGTAAAACAGAAACCACCATCTCGTGGATCTTATCAGCAATAAAATAAATTTGTGAATTCTGTCGGAGCTTAAAAATTATGTATAAGAGAATAAACAAGCTCCCTAGTATACAATTTGTTTCAGAGAAAAAAAATTAAACAAGCTTATTTCTTTATATGTTATTTTTTCAATTCTGCTGTAGAACCTGAGACATATACCAGAAAAATTCAGATTTGAAATATTTTTGAATCGTCCATTTTTCTAAACTCGGAACTACTTAAATTATTTTACGATTATTCATTATTTCCAGTGTATTACAATTATTTTTTTCTGCTATATTTCTTTCATTATTTCTATAATATTGTAACGCGTCCATTTTCTTCGATATTAAATTATTAAATATGAATAATTTAATGGTATTTAGTATTACATACTCGGTTTGTGGCCAGGTATATCTGGTTGAACTCAAGTTGTTGTTTACTAATTAAATTTTATAAACGAAGAAGACGCTCTGTTTTAACATCTTCATGTACTTGATCTACATATAGTCGGGTGGCGCGATAGTACGTCTATAGAAGGTGGAAAATAACTGCTTAATGAAGTGGGAATATGCATCCAAAAATTTCTGGAATCCACATTTATTGCTGGACATAGTGGGGAACTGAAAATAAAATTAAAGGGACAAATAGGAACATGTGCCGCCATGGTAGTATCTAACTTCTAATAATGTTTGAGCGGTGAGAATACCTCGAAAGTGGAAGATGTGAAATAAGCTAGAGAGAGGTGATTTCTTCTTATTTTAAATGAAAATGTTACTGGTGGTGGAAAGCAGAATGATTTTTTTGATGACTAGAGAGTCACGAAATTTGCTAGGCGGGAAATAACCGGAGTGACGGACAGAAAAGCCACTTCTGCAGCCGCCCACGCATTCAATTCCACTTGAGAAGATGCCTGTGACATCAAAACTAAATTTCGAAATTTATATGTCTATAATAGGACCAAGTAATTTATGGAAACTCATGAAGGTAGTCTCTGTTACATGGCACAGCATCACTTGATTTTAAGACAGTCATATTTGTTTGTTTTATATTTCTAATTTATTAAATTTAATTATAATATATTTGTGTTCCTTAATTTCTTAAAATTAATGTTTACTAATCCGCCCGTCATTATTCATTAGAACACATTCCTTAATTCTACACCTCACTGGCCCAATCTCACTTGATTTGTTCGTAAACATTAACAAATCCACACTCAAAATTAACGTATTACATCATTATCATCGGAATTTCCTCTCAAGGGAAGCATATTCCACTAGGACACAACGTAGAGACCCTAAGTTCGCGTGGTGTGGGGGTCGTGAACTACGTTGACTCTGGACGCGTGTATTTCCAACCAGGGTGCTTGTTCCTGGGAGGCATTTGTCGATTGTTTGATGGTGGGGCTAAGTGGAGTATAGCAGTGAACCCGGGCAATAACATAAAGCTCGGAGCTGCGATATTACTTCCAAGAGCACTTCGTGGGCATTCCAATCTCGCTCCACCACCCTCAGATCCTTCCATGAAGGAAACATGCTTGGCTTGCCACTGCTGCCACATACTCCGTATAGAGATCTATCCCGTCTCACTCCGCGTCAGGATTAAACGATCAAAAATCAGTTTACAACTTCCTCCTTGAATTTATTCGCAGACCTGCTTCTCTGAAACCTGTGCTTTAAATTAAGTTTTATAATTTGCTGTACTGGCAATGCGACGTATTTAAATTATTTTTTTTTTGGTTACTAATAAACCATTAGAACTAAGACATGAATCTATTTCTTTTGAGAATGTCGTATTAAAAAGGAGAAAACAACATACAAAAGAAACATCCATAACTCTGGTCGCAGAATTCATCACATTCGAAGGTTTACGTGCTTGATATAATGCAACCATATTGTCATTGTATTGGTGTAATATTTTCTAAAATTAATTACCCATATATTTGTTTTAATTCAGTTGGATTTTATTATATATCTACAATTCTGGGACTGTATAATTAAAATACTTAGTATGTATTCTGTAAATAAAATTAATACGTGTGTTTAAGAAGGTAAGCAGTTCAATGTATTTTATCAATATCTAAAAAAATAACCTTTATTATTTCAAATATAAGTAAGGTAATGAGTTAAAAAATCTTTTGGTCAAAAGACAATCAATATATTCCTAATTAATTGTATTGAGTAATGGAAATTTTAGCAGTTCAAGAGTTCATCTAAAGACCAAAATAGCTATTACTAATATATTGATAATTTTGGGTGTATTTTCTGGACTATCACAGTATTCCACAAAATGCTTTCTTGATTGAATGTTATTGATACTTTGTTTCTTTCCTGTATGGCGTGAATCGACACAAGAACTTCTGTAGAAGAAACGAATCACTGAACACTTCGTGCTTCTTTTAATCTTTTCTGTCCGGATGAAGTTTTGAAATTTATGTGTGTCGTGTTAATTATGAATAATGTACATATATTTACACTTTGGAGGATAAATAGAAAAATTATAAAAGAACAATATAATGAGTCAACGATACATCTGTACCACGAAAATGGCTTATTTTCTGATGGTTGGTGGAACTCCTGCTCTATCCTGTCGACCGGGTTGCCTACATTGGCTGTCAGGTCGGGAACCTTTGGCTAACCAGAAGGAAGAGATTATTACATTGACAGTCTGATTCCATTCTGTGGAAATAACAAGTCAATCTGAATGTTAAAAATATCCGGTAAGTCGGTACTCTGGTTGAAAGTATATGAAGACACAAGACAATATTAAGAAATGATCCGATATGAGTAGTGCAGTAATATTCGTACACGTTTTCAGCAACTTAGAAATAAAGTAAAACATTATAGTTTTAAAATACTCTCAGATAAACCTACATTCGCCTTATATTTTCGTAGTCTAAAATAATATAACTCAACGATTATCGGAGCAGAAGTTTTATTACCTCATCTTCATGTCAAATATAAAAACACTGTGTAAGTATAGTAATAAATGTGTCCAGCCATTATTTTAACAGTTTTAATTGTGTGTGTGTGTGTGTGTAAAGTTTTTGGCACCCCGTCAACACTGTGGACTCTGTAGACACGCAACACATCATCACTGTCTTGAGTTCCGGCGGTTGCTCATTCCATTTGACTTACTAATGCCAGCAACCATCTTATCTCCCCAGTTCGCAGCCCTCCTTACTCTCTTCGTATGATTTATGGCGTCCCTCTGGTGTAGTTCATTTTTCCGTATTCTCGTTCCTTCAAAAAAAAGTCTTAGCACTTTCCAAATCAGATATATTATGCAAGTAACAGTGAAATAGATAACGTTTTTGGTTTTTTTGTTTATCCCAAAATGTATTTCCATTAATCAAGTATGATGATGCAGATATTTTAACAATTTTAAAAATGCTCCAGTATCCTTTAACCTCCCAAAACGTCCTACTTTTGCTCCGATCGTCACAAAAATAAACCGCTAAAAACACTCAATCGATCATGAACCAAAAGTTTGTTATCAGAAACAAGATAGCGTTAGATTTCAATAAAACAAATCCTTTCTTTACTTGTATATTCCTTAAAATGTACAATTTTTTTCATATTGTAAAATTAACCTCATATTTAGAAAAGACCTGTTAAATATGTAATGTTTGGACTGAAATAGTTTAATAACGTTGAAATAAAAACATTGAGTCAGATTCTAATACTTTATTTCTTCCACTCTTCGACTCTACCGAGTCAAATTCATCTATTATAAATAGAAGAATTTTATTTTTTAAAAACCCTGCTGCATTATATATAATTTAATAATCAACATTATTGAACATTATTAGAAATACCTTCGTTACTTAAATTATAACCATTGCTTCGTCTTTATGAAAAGTCAATTTAATTGTTAGTTTTGATTTCAATACTTGTAAAAAAATTAATCAAGTATTCTAATGGATTTAAGTATTCTATTCTTCGTATTTAGCCTATAATTTTAACCAGCAAACAAAAATCCTTGTAATTGAATAGTTATCAGTTATAATTGAATATTCATAAAGTTTTTGACGCCAAAATATGCATTCATTGAGACAAACTTGAGCACAGACTGAATATTTATAGGAGGCGTTAATGAATTGCCTTTAACTTCTGTTCGTACGTCAATTAATTTCTCTGAAGAGCCTTAACAAAGTTATTGATTTTCATTACTTATATTTTTGGACAACTACATTATAGAAGAAGAAAATTATAGCCAGTGTTAGTTAAACGTTTCGCCCGTTAAGTGCTTCAGAATTCGAAAAATAAATGCGAAATTAATTTAATGCTATGAATACACTGCATGTACATACTTAGGCGAAAAGTAGTCTTAAGCCCGACGTATTCTTCAGGGGGATTGACCCTGCTTAATAACTTTGTCAATTAAGTGCGAATCGTGAATTATTTAACCAATTTAGCATTATTCAGAGTTACGAAGATTTATGTAGTTGCATTGCAATTTTAATTGTTTACTTGTGCGCGGGTCTAATAAATATGCGTTTCACGATGCTTAATGGGATTGAGAGCGCACTCGGACGCCGCCTAGAGTAATTTCAAAGGTTACAAAGACGTGGTTAGTTCAGAAACATAATTATAGCCGCCGTCAAGGCCCTCGTTGAAGAAGTAAAAGTCCCCTCCTATTCAGAACGCGTAGGTGCCGGAGAAGTACACTTACTTTTCCACAGATGTCGCGTCGAGAAATTTTCGTGTGACAGGAAGGGGTGTTCCGATTTAACGTCGGGTTAAAAAATATATTATTGTTAAAAGTATAACATGTAACATGGATCATGCACTTACTTTCTGATGTAAACGGGTTACACAATTTTCTTTATCAAATTCCCAATTCCGGAAAATTTAGTACCCAATATTCATAACTTATATTATTATCATCGATGTTAATCTTCTGTAAATTTTCTGGTACCCCCCGTTGAACACTTTTGCTGTCGACCTACGACCCCAAACTTGGCGCAATGCGGTTGAGTAAAGTTGCTCTCAGTTCTGGGGCTAGTTGGAAATTACTTCCGTGTTTTACGACCCCCAGTATTCTGTAAGTGTTCTTTGGAAGCTTTACAACGGTTTCCGCTGCGCCGCGAGAACAGCGACATGGATAATAACTAGACCGCTCTCTTATTTCTGCAAATATTCTGAGCTGGATTAGTCGCTCAAGAGAAATCCAGTGCGCTGCTCATAACTGAGTAAATCGCAGAGACAATCTTAGGGGATGCGATGAAATGAGAAGTTTATAAGAATAAAAAATTCGAGTAAAAGTGTAAATAGGAAGGAAGTTTGGAGAAGAAGTAGAATGGCTGAAGTTATTGCTTCGGGCGCAAATATTTGTCTACGATGAATAGGGCAGGACTTTGGTCTATTTCTGCAACACGTTACTTAAAGCCAATATTTCAGTGTCAAGTATTTTCTTATTTAATGATTGTTAATTCTACAAATTAATTTTTACTGTCGCCCACTCTTGACAACAAATATTTTGTTTACCTATAAAAATTAAGATCCTCAAAAATAAAAGGAGGGTGGACAGACTTAATTTCAAGCTTTAACTTTTTTAAAATGTTATTTTTCGCTTCAGAAAAAAGACCGTTTTTCTCTGCAATTTCACTGCAATTGTATGTATACATTTGACTTGTCCTATTTGATCCATAAATGACTAATGGCGTCCATAAACAAATCTTAATGCAGAAATAATAGGAAAGTTTTAAACGAAGCTCCGCCATATAGGCGATGAAATTATAATTAAAGGATCAAGAAGAAAAAATCTCGACCGGACAGGAATCGAAACTTCTACTGCCCTTAGGTTGCTCTAACCACTGAGCCATCCGAGTCAACTCCTAGCCAGGCACTAGATTTCTCCATCCATTGTATATATAACCAGTAGGTGAAACCGGGCTGTAGCTATGCATACAACGGATGAAGAAATCTCGTACTTGGCTTACAGGGTTCTTTTCCAACCTGATCCTTTAAAATTTATTTCTTTCTTCTTATAATCCCTGATAATTTTCTCTATTATGGAATTGTGTTTGTTTTTGTGTCTTACAGTTCCCCACAATTTTCATTATTATGCTATTGTGTGAATTTTTCCTTATTCCAGTCTTTAATAATGTGTTATGAGCATTGGAATATCTCAGACAATTGTCTCAAAATTATTGTCTGTTAGTAAATATAATAGAAGTTTTTTTCTGTAATTATATGCGAGTGATGATAAGAAAACAAAAGTCTAGCATGTCTCGAATTGTAATTAATTTTTTTCACTCAATATCACTAATACCAAGTTCTCTAGTGTTTTTTTATCTCGTGAAGAAAAAATTTAGTGTAAGAAAGTTTTATAAGGTTTTATTTTCAAAACAGAATAAGGAAATTGAGAATATATTAATTCCAGGGAAACAATTATTCTTCCTGAGTTTCTACCGCGTGTGGTTGTTTCCAGAATTCGAATATCTTAAAGTGGAGTGTTCAGCAAGGAAAAGATATGTAAAGATAATTATTCAATTTTTCTCTCGGGTCCTTGATGATTTTTTTGGAAACCAGAGAAAGTAAGAGAAGAAGCAAGAAACTCCAATCAAGACTGTATTCACCGTGGATCATCTGCCGGAACGTATTTATCAACAACTCTTTCTCATTACAAATACTGAGAATAACTAACACCCTCATCCTGTCTTCCGCGTAGTAATCGTCGTGTCAAAGAGAGCGAGGTGAAGTGGCCTCTTTCCAGGGCGAGCCTCATTAAACGTGGCGATGGCCCATAAAGCAGGCTTCCTTCCGCTTTACACCCTTGACCTCAGGTCGTCGGTTCCGGACTTGTTAAGTCCCTCTCCTTTCCATTTCCCAGCCCTCCGGTGACAATCCATAGCTGCGAAATGAGCTGTTCGAGCTCGTAATTTGCCCGGAAATGACGACTCGAGCACAACACATTATTAGACTTCCGGTGTTGTGTGTCCGCTGGCCTTAATTAATTGGCGATGTTCTGCGGCTGTAAGAGAACATCTCCCCGTACTACAACAAGCGTTGTATCCGCGCACTGCTGGTTGCATAAAACTCCGTCCTGTCCACCGAGATGAAAATAAGTTAAAGCGGCTGAGAAGGAACCTGTAATATTCTTAAAGAAGTGTCCTATTTGGTGAAAATGAGAGCCAACAATCGCCGTCGCAGACGAAGACAATGGGAAAGTTTTGTGAATAGCGACACCTGCCGGGCACGGACAATGCATAACGAGGTAATCCAGAGGGCGTTTCAGCTATTATGCAGTTGTCAGGTCCTAACTAGGCGAGCAAATTGCTGGAAGGACGAGAACTACATTCCCACTTAAAGCTCAGACGTTACGCTTAGGTTTTCATTTGCCCTTATTACTGCGCTGACCGTAAAGCAACAAACTACACGGAGACGTGTGAAGCGACGCGGAACACTACAAAATTAAATAAAATTAGGTGACAATGCACTCGGTATTATTAAGATATTTACCAAAGCTTAAAAATAGTTTCTTTAGAAATAAATTTATAAATTTAATATTTATAACACGAGATGACAGAAATTACTGCCCGAAACGTTACGATAAGTGTTTTTTTTATTTACTGTCAATTGAATTGATAAAAAAATAAAATAATTCACCAACTATAAATAGTGACTACATATAAAAATAAATATATTTCGATCACTCCGATTTATTTAGAATTTTTTTAAAAAGTCCCCGACGTTTTAATACATTTCAATAGACAGGTTTTGACTCTTTCTTTCTAATAATTTTATTGCAAAAAAATGATCAACCCCCAAACTATTTTGTAAAGATAATTATGGAAATATTTCCGAAAGCTCCAGATTTAAAAAAATATTTTATAAAAATAATAAGTTAATTATCAGAAATCAAAGGTTTCCTTACTAATCTAATAAATCTATTTAGTTTTCTTAATAAAATGGTGAATGATTAAAATAATCATATCACCAGTCATATTAAATTTAAGATTCTTGAAGAATAGAATAATATTATAAAGCAGATTTTTACATAAAAATTATCAAAACATATAAACCAACCAAAAAAATCACCTTTTTTCCGTAAAAATATTTATTAAGATAATTACAAAATATGTTAAAAATACCTTAATATTTTTTTAAAGAAAAAAATAGGGATTTTTTACGTTTACTTTGATTATTTTGATATGCATAAAAAATTATATTTTAGTTTAATCCTAATATTTTGTGAAAACATTGTTCATTTATGGAGAAAGAGTCATAAAATTTTTAAGGTACAAAATGTACTGAAAACTGAATAATATTTTGACTTTTTTCTTAAATAAATGTCTGTTATTGCTTTTTTAAATAAATTTAAAAAAACACACGTAAAAACAGAAAATTTTAAAAATAATGATTAAAAATTATAATTACTGACTATTATATGTTAATTTTGGAATGTAATTTAAAGTTTTTCTTGGTTTTAATTTGTCCATGTGCTCCACGCAGCTCCACGTATTACATTATAAGGCTTGCATTATGTAACGTCGTACAGATTGTTACATTACACTCTACTTTTAGTCCGTAACATGCTTATAACTAATCATTAAAACCCGCATCTATTTTTAAAAGCGTGTACCGACGTTTAAAAAGCGTCTTAGCCAATCAACATCCAACTTTGTCTAGCCGTTGTACAACGAGAAAAAAAAAGTTTGATTCACGACAACTCAGAAAGCTCTGCGACTCGCGTGAAATCACGTGACTATGGGTTGAAGACGCCATTTGGCCCTGTTACGTAGTGTCAGTGAAATAATACATTCTGCTCGATCAGTCTTCTGTTTACCTTCAATTGACCGTATCACGCACATTTAACTGTTTGATATTTGTTTATTGTCACATTATCTTCGTCCTCTTGCGTCGACCCCGACAACTTTTCTCTACCATCACGTCACCAATTTTCTAGTATCTGCGATCACACATTGGTTGCTATTGGTTTTCCTTCCTGCAAACAAATTGTATGGTGTTGGACGAAATGAGCAAATTCGGAGAGAAAGTAGTTCCTTTTCACGAGTAGATTTTGTGAATCAACTTCTGGCCCGGCTGTGTATGTTTGTGCGAGAGAAAAAAAAGGGAGGAAGTGTGAACGGGACGGAAGAACGAATCTTTTCATGTCCCTTGAAGTCTGAAGCTTAGAAGCAAACTTTTCACATTACCGCCGTATAAGTTGTCCTGTCAACCTCACACCAAATTTTGATACTTATATCAAAAGAATTCAGAATATTTACATTATTATGTGAAGTGTTTTTTAGAATACTACGCATAATAAAAATAAAACTACGGATTTAACTAAGATATTATACTTATTAAAATTAGGAAACCAAGTAAAATAGTATATTTTTTTCAAAAATACTAACATCAGTGCAGAGACAGTAAAAATTTTTAATATTCTCATTTCATTCATATTATTTAGAATGATTACCATTTTATGACGCCTAAAACGTTCACTTCAAGCTTAAATTTCTTCACATGAATGTCGCCAGACACAGTAAAAAACGAGGAATGTGTATGGAATATACCAAGTGTGTTTAATATATATTGTTTTCGAAGCACTGTAATATCTGAGTGGCTTACAGTTCCCCAAAATTTGTGATCTAAGCTCAGATTGGTCTCAAGATCACTTAATATACGAACAAATTTCTTCTCAACCTCCATACCGTATTGCTTAATTTTTGTTTGGGTAAAATAGTGTTTTCTCCCCTGTAGTACTAAATACTGTATATTCATTGACTGCCGTTGTAACGGGTGGACAAGTGTCTTTTTAACTCAACGACTATTAATTAGTGATCTATTTATGAAATGAGATACTTGATGCTGCTGACATGCCACCGAATATTTATTTAATTTCTCATTATGTGAATTGTTAGTATATTTTGCTCATCTGTCAACCGCATACGAATAATTTTCTCGTAGACGGTTGTTGCCCGTCTGTTGACGACGTCCAAGAGCGACCGACGCCAGGCGTCTTGGGGGTGAGAGACGGACGTCTTTGTTGCGACACCGCACGTGGCAGACCAAGCGCATTCGGTTCTTTTCTGACGTTAAATTGCTTCCAAGGGAAAGTGCACAACAGTTTTACGGTTTCTCCGGAGAGCGAACAAAAAACTACACGAAAAGACGCTGTCTCGACCAAATTCTCTTCTATTCTTTCTTAAGTAAACGAGCACGCGTCAAGCGTGGAGGAGGAAATCCGACAACAATGCTTGCAAATATCCAACCGCTTTGTAGTCCGGAGTTCTTTGGTACGAAAATAATTTCACATCACGTGTAGCTACAAAATAGATTTTTAGGAAGATTGTGCTTTGACAGCCTGTATTTCTCTGTTAGTGACTTCCTGTTCAATTCTCATCAATTATTATTTCAAGTTTTTAATACATTGAAAATTAATAAGGTCTTGTTTAAAAATATGATGGCTGTATTGCACTATATTATGTAGTATCTTTCTGACACAATGATTTTGTAATGGGGTGTAGATAGGCTATGTATAGGGTAATCCACATAGTGGCAACTCCCCTCTTATAGCATAGGAATGAGATTTGAAAGGGGGGATGTGGAAGGGTAGAGGAAGGTAGCCAAGGGTTACTAGGGCCCCCGGGCTATGGTTTAAGGATCCTACCCGGCATTCGCCTAAAAGAAATACAGGACAAACCCTAGAAAAACCTGCATCGGGTAGGTCGGGCATTGGGTACTTGTCCCACGCCCTTCCGATAACGGGAGAGGAGTTTGCTGTGGGGACCCAGCATTCCCTTCTCCGTGCCTCGACCAGTTTAGGAGGCAGCTGGCCTACTATTCCAATGAGAATAGCGAACAACTCTTACTGTATGCCCAAGGTCTGCGACCCCGGAACATACACCTCTCAAAACAGGCCGAGGTGCCTCGGCGTGTGGGAACCTTAGTTCAAAAATGGAGAGGAAAAGGCATCCCCAAAGGTAGCCCCTTCGTATCTCTCCTAAAAGGTTCCTTCTCCTAAAAGGTTCCTTCCTAAAAGGTTCCTTGTCCTCCGATTATGATGACCAATTCTGTTGATTTTTTAAAAAATATGGATTAGAAGTGACTGCGACATATCTCTTCATCTCAGTGTGTCGATCAAATTAAATAGTGTTAAGTCGAGGAGTTATAAAAATAACAGATGATAATATTCTGGTCAAGTTCACTATTAAAATGTTGCATACAATCGATGTACAGCAGATGCTATATAAACATATATTGAAAGCAAGCAAAATGAACAGAGATATATATTTTTTATATTGGAATTGGTATTTCCAGCTAAAAGTTGTTATTAGAGATGTTGCTAGATTTAATAAGTGAAACTGTATAGTCGGCCAGCTGCCTCCTAAGCTGGTCGAGGCACGGAGAAGGGAATGCTGCATCCTCACAGAAACCCTTTGGGACAAGTAGGTACCAAATGCCCGACCTAACTGATGCAGGTTTTTCTAATGCTTTTCCTGCATCACTTTTTGGCGAATTGATCCTTAAAACTACAGACCCGGGCCGCTAGTTAACCCTTGGAAACCTTGCTCTACCTTTCCTATGCTATAATAGGGGAGTTGCCAATATGTGGATTAGCCTACATACATCGTGTCTACTCCTTCTTCTCCTTCTCATGGGGAACGGAGTTTATAATATCAAATAACGATGTAGATATTGAAGTGTTGTTATAGAGAGCTCCGTTGTCTGAGTGTCGGAAGCAATTGGTACAGTAGGAACAGTTGGGACGATGGTGTCGAGTATCAGTCGTCAGGTTGATTCAGGAACTCGAATTTGTGAAAATTTTTGTGGACCCGGCAGGTCTGAGGTAGACTGAGTTGAAGCTCCTGAGAAGGAAGGAGACAGAAACATATTTATTTACGTATGATATATCAGTGATTTCTATATCCATTTCCAATCGTAAAAATTCGCTTCGTATCTCATAAGACTCCTGCTTCAACGAGAATTATAATCTAAATAACATTGTGAGATATTTAGAATATTTTTTGGCTTAAGTCTGTAAATGATATTATTTTTCTTTTATAGTGTTCAATATTTCCTTCTTTCATTATGTCTTGTTATTTATATCATCTTCATTTGATTAAATATTTTCGTAATTCATAGAATCATTAGAAAAACAATTCATGTAAATGATTATAAGGTAAATTAAAAAAAACTTATAGTAATCGTACGGCTGGTAGTTTTTAATTATCCGATAGAAAAGGAACAAAAATCAGCGTTTATGTGCTCCTTTAGCCAAAGCACACCGTTCACATTGATTTTCTGATGCGGGAATTTGAATATAAATAAAATTCCGGATAAGAAGGACTCGTTGCGTCGGGAACGGAGCGTAAGGTGGTCTTGAACAGTCTGTGCTGAGGGTGACGCCCTCACAAAGGATTGTAGGAACCCTGCTATCGTCAGCTTACAAAGAGGGGCGACTTTAAACGGATTTCCTTCACTAAGAAGAAAGGGCCCCCGCAGGTGCGCAACACGTGGGGATACCCCTGCAAAAAAAATATACACAAAAAATATTTTTTTACATCACTCAATAGAGTGGAAAAAATTGATACAGGTGAGAAACAAAAATTTTAGGATGACGAAAATGTGCATTTTGGTCAGTAATTGAAAATTCTACTCGAACACGGTTTAAACTGGCGCTGTAAAAATGGCTACGTAAGATTTTGCAATTCAACTCTCGTACAAACTATTTGCAGACTTGTAAATGGTACGGTCACAGCGTTTGAATGCAGATAAGGCCGTAGAGCGACGGGAAAGTGAAAATTAAATAATTAAAAAGAATCTCATAATCATTTAATATAAACGTTTTAAGATTTAAGATGCTACCAACGCTGCTGAAGTACAGGTAATAATTTATATATTTCATAGAACGTTTCATACAGAATAATCTTCTTTAGCGCGCTGAAACATCGGCGGAGACAGTTGAAAAGGCAAAGCAGACCGCGATTACGCGCCGCGCTCTACTTGGTAATCCGGTTAAGTGCACGCATCGCCCAGACATCAAAAAGTTCTGGGGGAGAAACAGCCTTCGGAAAGGAAGAGGGAGTCTGGAACAAAGTCACGTGCACCCTTATGCTCAGACTCGCTACAATCCTTTGTGAACGACGGCTCAACATTGATTAGTAAGGAGAGACCGAGGGTTTTCAGCGAGCATTCGAACACAGGAGACAAATTTGAATGGCATCAGGGTCCAACGTGTAATACTTAAAAAGCGATCCTGCAGAAACAGTATATAATGTTTAGCGTTGTCCGTCGTAAGGGTGTTCACAGAATAACTGGCAGTTAACAATGTTGAAATAGGCTTGTTTTAATATTTTAGAATTTTATTAGCAGGGGAAAAATAAATGATTTTGTGGTACGATCTTTGTAATACTACTGACACCATTTTCCTTAAGCTGTAAAACAACCAGACATTTCAAAAGAATGGTTTGCTTTAAACCAAGGTCGTGCCAAAACCGGGAAAGCCTCAATGTGTCAAAAACAACTTTATTATCTGGGCCACGTGGGGTAACGGAAATGACGTTTGCAATGTGGGGGAACGTCGTATAAAAAGTCAGAAAAAACGTTTACGCAGCTAATTGATCATCTGATACATATTTTGGGGCTAATATTATTTTTTCACGTAAAATCGAGAGAAACAGGGGAAAAGAGTTTCTCTTTCGAAGAAAGAGTGGCGGCAATTAGGAAAAACTGGCTTTGGAACTGGAAAACCATAGAAGGACTTCTTAAAGATACCGTAAAACGTTTCCAAATGAGGTTAGCAAGAAAACCCCGCAATTAATTCTTTCGTTACATTTATTATGAATAATTGTTTAATTGATTTTTTATTTTAGTTATTCAAAAACCACAAATTTCTTAAAAAACTGAGATAATTCGTACTTATTTGAATTATTTTAAATAAATTAAAAAAGGAATCAGAACTTTATAATGAAAAATTTATAACATTATAATAAAACAATCACTACGTTTCATTCCTAAATTTTTGGTACCTCTTCAGGAATAAATTTCAATTAAATGAAAAATTCGTAACTAATTACATTAAATGAAGATGAACATAAATTTATCATAATAAATTTCTGACTAATTGGCTCATGATTTTTTTTCATTTGAGATAGTTATTATTTTTCATTAAAACGGTGGCTCCATTTTATATAAATATTGTAACAATTCATTTGGAATATTTTTAACGAAGAAATATAATAATTATTTTATTAAAAAAATTGGAAATATAATTAAAAATTAATTCTTAATAAAATGAGATTTGTATAAAATTATGCGAACACTTACGTAAATTAAATACAGCACCGTGAACGGTTCAGATAGTTGTACCTTAACTGAAAAAAAATTAAAAGCACTTAAAATGGTGTTGTTTATTGTATCCATTGTTTTCTACACTGATGAGGTTTCCCACATGCAATCAAGGTGCTGAGGACGAGAAGAATATGCGTTGGTGGTTGCGAACGTAAAAAAAATAGGCGCACATGCTAACAGTTAAATCATATTAATTTTTCGCCTAAAGGAACATTAATAACATGCTGAATATTTTCTATTCACAGCAGTCTTTTGATTTATCAATCATGTGGAGTTTAATTACGAGCAAATAAGTTACTTAAGATGTACTCACATCAGAGAAATTTGGGGGTTTCTGGAAATAATAATAATTGTAAATGACGTGAGGCTGTCGGAGTTGTTTTCGTACCAGAGCAATTGTGCGATCAGTGGAGGCGTTTCAATGACCTGGGGCAGTTAGAGTTAGCTTCAACACGACCGTTACAATTACAGCGCGAATAACTCTCGCGGTGACAACTTACCAATAACTGGCGCACGCTAACACCACGGCAATTATCACAAAACACGACACCGGGGCCTCTGTGAATTCCCCTATTACAGTAGAATCTCTGGAGATATGCTCACCTTGAAATCTTTTAACCACAATTGACTGACGCCGTCCTCTATACGTAACGTAACGCTAAAAAAAAAAGAGAGACCAGAGTAGTGGTGAGTTACTTTGTTCGTCTTCGGTGACTTCTTTTCCAGCATTGCATTTTTAAGTGCTTTATGACAATATAAACATATTTTAACTTTATTAGGATTACAACTACCCATCACACGTGTGGTTCAAAATTTATTTATTTTGACAATTTAGCTTAAAGCTAATTACATATGTTTCAATATAACTATTTACATATCACTATTTTTTATCTCTAACAATATTTTTTTTAAAATTCATTTAAACAATTCGCAGTCTTTATAATATTAACCCACTATCAAACATCGAATTTTTACTACTTCTTAGATTCAGATGATCAATAAAAAATATCCCTCCTCTTGTGTTATGATTTTCTTTTAATAAAAATATTTAAATACTCGGGCAACTGCCTCTTATCTATTATATAAATAAAAATAAAAAAATCATACCAAAGTTTGACCCTAATATTTAACAATTATAATTTATTTAACATATCCTGAATCTTTCAATATTTATTTTTATTAAAGACAGCTCTTAATCCTCTATCCATATTATATAATTTATTAATAACATTACTTCTTAACGAAACAGTAATAAATTACAATAAATTTTAAAACTTCGGGGCGATTGTCTCATGTACGACCATCGCAAATGCCACTTAAGTGCCCAAAGGGCCCCACAGTTCCGTTTCCCCTGAAAAAAATATTACAAGATACTGTCCAACATATTACCCAATAGCCTGGAAGCACGCACATATAATAATGATCCCAAAGCCAAACAAACCCAAATCCTGTCCCAATAGTTATAGACCTATCAGTCTCCTCCCCTCTCTATCCAAACTGTTCGAAAAACTACTTCTTCCCCTCCTTAGGAAAGAATTAACCCACCTCATTCCTTCTGTCCAATACGGCTTTAGGCCCAAACACTCTTGCACCCATCAACAATTCCTTCGACACCAATAACTCGTGCATTGGTGCCTTTCTAGATGCAGAAAAAGCTTTTGATAAAGTACACCACCAATCTCTACTTTCCAAAATCAAAGACCCACTTAATGATTCCCTCTTCAGAATCCTTACTAATTATCTTACTAACCGCTCCTTCTCTGTCAAATTTAACAATACCATTTCAAATTCCTACCCTATTTCCTCCGGCGTCCCCCAAGGCAGCATCCTAGGCCCTTTCCTCTTCAACCTCTAGTTTCACGACATACCTCAAAACCTAAAACAGTACTTTTTGCAGATGACCTTGCCATACTCCTTCAAACATTCTCTCTAGACTCGGGCTCCAAAAAACTACAAATCGCCCTCAATTATATTGAAAGCTGGCTAAATAATGGAGAATCAAAATAAACCCTACCAAATCCACAATCAATCCCTTCACCCTTAAAACCAAACATTCCCTCAACCATTCCTTCTTTCTCAATGGCACCAAAATACCTATCCAACAAACTACACCATACCTAGGCGTTATCCTTGATTCCAAATTATCATGGAAACCTCACATAGCCCACATTACCTCCAGAATCAGCAACAAAATAAAACAACTCTTCCCTCTTATAAACAGAAAATCTCCCATATCCCTTAGCACCAAAAGACTCTTCTATCTATCCTTAATCCGCCCCATATGGTCGTACTCATGTGCCATATGCCTATTCCCACTCCAACAAAATACAAACCAAACAAAAAAAAATTCTCCGTTTAATATCAAATTCCCCTTGGTACCTTCGCAACTCAGTTATCCACAAACACCTTGAAATTCCCCCAATCCTTGCCATAATTCAGAAATCTACCAAGTCCTTAATAAATAGCTCTATCAACCATCTAAATCCCACCATTGAGCTATTCTACAGTAACCCACCCCCTCCTTCACAAAATCGCAGACTAAAACGTAAACTCCCAATTGACATCATCCTCCCCTTAAATCACTCTGGAATTACCTAACTCTACCCCTCCTACCAACTGGCACTACCCCATACTCCCTATAATATTCGCTCTTCCCATCTGCCCCATAACATCCTTAACGCTTCAAACATGTAGTTTCCCCAATGACCAGATTGATCGCTAACATCATGCCGGTTATATGTTAATATGCGGTAAACAAGTTAATCTGCTTCTCTCGTCTCTAACTTGGAATGACAAGGGTCACATCCAAGACCACAAGTTTACATGTGAAATATTTATAAATTGTAAATACCTTGTTATTTGTTAATTTTTACAATTGTAAATACTGTTATTATTATTATTATCACAACTGTAAAGTCTACGGACTAAAAGTTAACTTTAATAAAAATAAAAATAAACAATAAAAAAAAATACAGTCGGTTTTAATGTCAAGTTGATATGTATTGATACCCGTCACCTGGAAGTTGTTCAGTCAAAAAAAAATTATTCTGCCGTTTATTTTCGTTCCAGGATCCATAAATGGTTAAATACAACAAAATTTTATCTTAATTTCTGGCTTGTTGGTTTAACGAAGTTGACAACAGAGGTGGAACTTTCTCGCTCACAGCGGCGGACGTGTCGACTGTCGTGCTTCAGCTTAAAGGTGGAAGACATCAGCTCCCTTCCTCGGAAGTCTTGCAACTTTAGGCCCCTCAACAACAAATCCCGAAGAAGGGAGCTTGATACGGCTTCCAGCTGAGAAACTGTCAACTCCAAACTGCCGCAGAAATTAGCCGTGTCATTGAAAGCATCTACCAAAAGCCTGAGATTTATACTCAGAAGCCGAGTTATTCACGACGTAAGAAACTTGGTCTGATGCAAATCCTGGCTTACTTCTGCACTTCTTGCTTTTGGAGCTGAGGCGTTCTGAATGAATGTTAAGAAAATGTTATTTCAAGAGTTATTTGCTTCGACTTAGACTTAGAGCCAATCAGAGATCAGCCTTGTATGCTCATTAGTAACGGCAGAAAGAAATAATACGCTGTTCACTCTTTATTGTGCATATAACTGCATTGAAATTACTTTTATCTTACGTTTATCTCCAGTTAAGTTGAGAAATTTTTCTCGATGAATTTTAACTGTCACCGTGTAGTATTGTACCAATGGTGAGTACGTTGTGTCATGTCAGCTCCAGAAAGAATTGCCATTGTTGAAAACATCTAAAATGAGTTGATTCAGGTGAGATTATTTGTCTATGTAATAACACGGGAAGACGATCAAGCAGTGCTCCTGTCTCAGTGTAATTACTTTCCAGACTGCAAATCTACTCTGTCAACCGACTTGCGTTGGAGGTACTAATCACTGTCCTCAGCAAATGAATACATTTAAGTCGATAAGCCAATATTTCCAGGAATTTTTCCAGGAACATCATGAAGCTAAATAGATTTGTACCAAGTAAGATTCACAAATAATAATTTTCTAAAAGCAAACAAATTTACAACATTCTAAATATTATACATTAATCAACTGTCTCTTTTGAAATTTGTTGAAAACAAAATGCAACTTTGTCTCGAAAATAATGTTCAGTATATATCGTAACATATTATGACTGTTTTTATTACTTTTTTTCTGACTCACTTGCTGCCAGTCAATCGTCCGGATGGCAGATTAGATATCGCACTGTCAGCATATCCCGTTGATATTCGAGAGCGGTTCTTTAGAAAACCAATTGGCTCATCCAGCAGACCCTGCTCTTTGGGTTTTATTTCATAAGTTCGAGTGACGTTATCCTCAAGTTTGATTAAACGTCTGACGCAAAATTGAGATCCGTTGTATGTCGTTCCGGTGTCAACTCGCAAAGAATAATAACACTCTGGTGCCGATAGTAATAAAAAGAATCAACACACTGCAACTAACAAATCACTTACCAGTATACATAAAAAATAAAAAGATTCAAAATGATGATAACTCGACATGCATTATTTGTGAATCTCACTTGGTACAAAACGATGAAATACACTACATTTAACTATAAAAATAAATGAACACATATTGTAGACAAAAGAAACAATGTTGAAGGTGGAGATTGTTACTGACACTGTCCTTTCTTTGTGTGAAACAAATATATTTGGAGTCGGCTTCCTGTGGCCACTTTGTACGATAATGGAGGCCCGATTACTCCATCGATTTCCTGTGATTGGAGGTTATGTACCCCACCCAGCTTGTCAGGAAATTGGTTTCCTAGCTCCCTCGATAACTTTCCTGCCAGCATCTTCCTGGGACAGGAAGCCTAACGGTAATAGCTAGGATGTGCATTGTCTACGTAGCGGAGTCGATTCCGGCAGTATGTGGTTTTTGCATGCGCAAATAATCGAATTCGAGCAATTGACGATTTCTGCAAGCCATTGCGAGCTTGACGTGCGACGCGTTGAAGGTTTTATGACAATGTTGAATTTTCTGTTGTCAGAGATAAATGGCGGAAAATGAAAGTTAACAAAGGATAGACAGACTGTAAGAGAAAGAAGTAATAAATCAAGAGAAGTAGAAAACCTATGTTTCAAAAAGACACATAGGACTACTTCGTTAACAAGATAAGAAACACAACCATATATATATATATATATAATAACATGAAAACTCTCACAGAAAACATTCATTTACTCTTACTTTTCTTAACCCCTCTATTATTTCTTCCTCTAATTTATTCTTTTACTTTAACGTGTTAGACTTTCTTTTCAAATCAGTATTTTTTCTCATCCTTAGCTTATATCAAGCATTCCTTTACTATTTCGCTTTCCAGATATATTGTACCGGAAATGGAAATGTAAACGATGTTTTTACTGAAAAGCACAATGAGATTGAATGTGTTCGAGTTTTAAAATGGCATAATCCACAGAACCGCATGAAATTATGTAAGCGGAAAATGATATGATGATTGATGCCTTTAGGCATGTAGATGGCTTGAGGTAGGGGACAAAGAAGACGAAACAAAGATTTCAATTCAGTTGACAAATCTTTACTTATGCTTATAATATATTGAAATGAGACAAACTAAAGTAAACATTCTATTTCACTTATATTATAGGTTTAGTCACTGAAACATGGATCTGGTGAGTTAACTTCTTTCTCAGAAATAAATGTTAATCTTTTACACAAACCTAATTTCAAATGTTAAATGTGGCACCATTGTGTGCCATAATTTGTAATGAACTTATTATTGTTAATATTATTAAGTTACCTGATTGAAATGATGTTCATAACTGAAAATTTAACAACATTTAATAATAATTTTCATATATTTTAATAAATCAGAAATAAATAATTGAATTTTCCACAAGGAAGCAAATTGGGATCTTTGTTATTTATATAAGTGACCTACCAAGAATAATAGGGTATGCAAAATTCACTTTTGCATGATGATGCATTGATTTGTCTGTATAGAGATGTACAACAGGTAGTTTATAAAATTAATGAAGAATTTAATATAATTTGTTAGTGGCTACTTAGAGATCAACAGTGTAGTAATGTTCAGAAAACTTAGTGTATGTTACTGTGAAAGCCCAGATTTAAGGATGAAGCTGTAATAAGGCAGAGTTTTACTTAGAATGTGTAAATATATATATATAAATATCTTGGGGTAATTATTGATAACAACCTATGCTTAAAATAACATGTTGAAAACATATCGAGTAAAATAGCTTAGAATGTGAAATTGTTATACAAATTAAGAAAGACTATTTCAAAAACAGAAAAGGAGTTGTTATTTAAACTCATTTTTTGTATTGAATTTATTTAATCCAGAAATCTCAATATAAAAGAAAAGGGCAAGTCAAGTGATTTGGAGAATGCTTTTGGTACCACATATAAAGTATTTTTCTACTGTTCTTATTACAGCAAATAAAATGGAAATAACAAAGTTGCAAAAGAACTTTCATCGTGCAATGAGAGTAGTATTAAACAAAAGATGAAGTTAGAAGAAAAACAAAATGTTACAAGAAATAGGCAATCTATCAGTAGAAAATTAAGTTAAAAGGAATGTACTGACATTTATTTATAGATTAGAAAATAAATTACTACCAGAGTACTTTGAGTGTTTGGTAAGAAAAATACAGATGTACATAACTAGACAGGTGTTTCATCTCGAAACTGTGAGTAGCAGAAAGGGTTAAAAATTGGTATTCAATAATGGGATTGCAGATACACAATACCAGAAGAAATCAAACAATTAGGTTCAATAAAATCATTTAGAGAAATAGTGAGTTTTTTAATAACTATGAAATACTTAAATACTAATTCTCAGGCTGTGTAGAATGGATTGCATGTTATAATTAAAAATGTACCTAAAAATGGAAATATACATATTATGGTTTCGATGATTTTTATGCAGTTGACTGTTAATGTAAAACAAAATTATATATTTATTAGCCATAGGCAATTTTGTAATTAATAAATAAATATAAATATTGATTTTGATAAGCTAATTTTTTATATATATTTTTAACTTAACAGTTATAATGAAAATTAGTTCTCACACAAAAAATAAGTTCTAAATATTCATGAGTCATATTCTGTGCTTATTAAAATGAAAGATGTGAAACTAATGCCTATCAGATTTGATATTTGAAGACAGTGTGACAGTTTTTTGAAAGCTGAACACTGACTTATTCAGGAACTTAAGTTCAGTTTTTTAAAACCATTCTGTCCAAATGGCGATGAGTACAGTTCATTTGTCCCACACTACCACTGCAGTTTGAATCCAGAAGTTATGATTTCCAGTAGAAATAAAATGACAAGTGTCATTTGCGTCCATCCAAATTATGACGGTACACACCACGGATGTACCTTCCAATTCTGTGTTAATTGTCCATCTTCACTTTTTTTGTTGACCATTTTCCTTAAGAATACTTGCTTATCCCATTTTTTCTGGCCTCATGAGAGACCTTTCTCTAAATTCTATCTAGTTAAATATTTTCTGCCCTCTGCAGCTGATGAATGCAAAATAATTTATTGTTTCATGACTTTAAATTGCACTTTGTGCCAAATATTTGCCTCTCCTCTCATTGACTGTGGCTATCTGACATCTGAAATATACCCTAGTGAAACCCATTCCATATTGAATAAATTTTTAAATGAATTGACATATTTTTCAGACCTCAAAATGTTGATGTTTACAGAATATAAATAAATATATAATATCAATAAGTATATTCAAAACACACTTCATGATATTTTAAGATCTGATGTTTTAGAATACAAATAATTGGTTTCAAAACTATTCTGGAATTGAATAATGCACCATTTTTTAATGTTTTTTCTGTGCTTCACTTACATTTGAATATAAGAATTATTATTTTCAAATCACTTTAAATTATGATTTAAATCAGGAAATACAACAAACTTTAATGTAGGATAAAGCAGCCATTAATGAAATTTCACAGTGATTTTTTATTAGCAATTTAATGTTTCAGCAGAGTAACTCGATATGCAAAACTAGGAACAATTCATTTCTAATAATTAACATTGTGTGATTTTACTAATAAATATCATATTAGTATATGTAACATTATCATAAACATTTCATCTGAGTAATTCGATATGCAAAACTCAGAAAAATTCATTTCTAATAAATAATATAGTGTGATTTTACCAATAAATATCATATTAACATTATCATAAACCAAATATTTGCTAATATAAATTGTATGAAGAGAAATATTGATAACAAGGACAATATGAAAAAGATGATAACAATTTAACCCAATACATTTGAATTTTTATCCACATATTACAGTTTCAGGTATTAATAAAAATGTCAGATTCCTTAAATACTGTATAGAAGCCATGTTTCAAGGGTGTGTAATGTGTCAAACTGTTTATTTTAAATTGATAAGTAAATAATTTCATAGTATCATATCATATCATAGAATCATGACAATCATCATCACCTGTTAAATATAACATTGACAATACCTTATGCAACACAGGATGTTGATGATTAGTAGGTCATGCCTACTATTTACATTAAAATTTAATTCTACATCTCTTATGCTTCTATAAATTCTTTCACTGAATAGGAGTTGCTAAAGAGAAAAGAAGTTAGCTGTGTTTAAAATTGACTTTGGTTATTTGATAACTGTTTAATTCTTTCTGGCAGTTTTTATAGTTAGAAAAACCTGAATAATTGACACCATTCCATGCAATAAACAATTATTTACATTTTTGTGTAGATTGTCTCTCTCTTGTGTTGAAAGTTATGAATATTAGAATTGTTGATAAATAAGTGCCTATTATTAACCACAAATAACATTAATGTTGGTACTTAAGAGTGAAAATACTCATTTTTTTAAAGAGATTCCAATACAAGGTTTGTAAGGAGACCTGACAATCTTTTATGATCTTTACCTCATCACCACCTGTTAAATTTCCCCAGAATATAATTCCATATGATAAAACAAAATGAAAATATGTAAAGTAAACTAGTTTTCTTGTTGAAATAGTACATAATTCTTACTGCAAATATGGCTGAGCTGAGTCTCTTAAGTATTTGACTAATATGATCAAAACAATTTAATTTATTATTTAGCAGTAGACCTAAGAATTTAGCACATGAAGTTTCATTTGTATTATTATCATTGTCTCTTACAGTTATTTGTTATAAAGTTGTTATGCATGTGAAATTGCATAAAATTGGTTAGTCCCAGTTAATTGTTAATCTATTCTAGGAAACTAGTTTAGTAGTAAACACATGAAATGTTGGAACTGTAACTCAATTACAAACCTCATCAAATGAAATGTTTAGTTAGTGTTAATGCCTGGAATTAAAACCACTTTCCTTCGTCGATGTGGAGTTTCTATTTGCCCTGTATAGAACCACATGGTTGTAAGTATTCACAAATTGGGTACTTTTTAATAGTTTTGTTTTACAGTACAATGGCTGTTTGTAAATACTCATCATGTTAGAATGTGACTTTTGGTTATCAGTTTGTAAAATTTATTTCCTTACATCATACTGATTAACAATATTTTTTGTTTGTTTTGGTTTATTTTAGTTTCAATTGTTACATTCATTTACATGTGTAGTAATTAAGTCACATTTCTCAAAATGTACTCAGGTTATTTTACTATTCATGTATCATGGTTACATTGTCTTAATTTCATTCATTCTAGCTATATCACATGCAATTACAATACAATATTTTTAAATACATATAATGATGCTCAAAGGTTAATTAAATTTTCAATAATTATTAAATGAAGACTTAAACACAATCAGGGAGGAAAATATGTTTACCACAAAATGATATCCTTCAACTAATTTTTTATATATTCATTGTAATAAATGTAACTACCATTAAGCATAAAAATCAAGTAACCTTTTCCGTTCCTACTGTACATAACAACTATTATTTTTAATGTAGCATGGTGAATTAGAAGTTTAGTTCTTAAGTTAATTCCTTAAGAAAATATAATCAACAGTTATATATTATAAAAATGGAAGTTCTTCATTTAATTCTAAAAATTATTAGGGTACTTTTATAATGAGAAAAAGAAAACACAGACAATAGTCACCCTAGCTAAAATAATTTACAACACAGATAAGGGACTTAACAGTTTTGTTTTACTTTAATGATGGCAATACTAATTTGAATAATAAATATGAAGATTTTGATATTGGAATAAGGTAATTTGCAATTACAAAAACACATTCTCAACAACCGAGTAAGTTTTGAGGAAAGCAAATTTGGACAAGAAAAACTCACTAAAATTTCAAATAAGAATACTAATGTCTGCTATGACTAATATCCATATTCCTTGAAATAATATTGTCAATGAATAAGCAAGCTGGATCGATTAAAATATAATGTATCGAAAAATCATAAATTCATTGATCAAAATGCTGTTTAGTCCAACATAATAATATAAAGAAGCTTACTTATTATACAGGCAGTTTATAGACATAACAGAATCTATAATATCAGAGGCCAATAAAGAATTGAACCTGAGAAGAATATGTTTAGAATAAACTCAATAGTAGAATTAAATAAGGCATTAAAATATTAGAAACAGCTATTGACATAAACCTAAGAAAGCTTGAATGAGAATCTATATGAAAGTGCATGAAATGTAGGTTGGAGAATAATGACAATAAGTATTTCAGAAAATTATTAAATATAAACCACAAGTTCATAAACTGCCAAGAGAATGTCCATTTGATAAAGGTGACTATGGTTAATTCGATGCAAGTCCTCTTTCATTAAAGACAAGAACAGGAAAAATTGTTTGCACCATATACAATATATGACTGCCCAAAAAATGTTTTGAATTATGTGTTAATAATATTACAGTAATCCAACTTTGTTTTGTGAAATATTTTAAAATGTACATAGACGTTCAATATATTCTTAAATGTTTATTTTACTTTTCTTGACATTTATTGATATACAATGGGTTTATTGTCTCTTAAGAATTCATATTATAAATGTTATTATTAATTGGTTATACTTTTGATTTTATTTGACGTGTTGAAGAAAAATGTTATTTTAAAATGAAAATATTTCATGATGGACAAATATCTTCCCTGGTTTCTGATCTGAGTTAACATGCATTATTTGTAGGCCTCCTGTTTAATCACATGTACGACTATTATATTGTAAACTTCTTATCATAGAATAATTAAATATTTTGCAGAATATTCTTTTTTCCACAACAAGTCTACATGTATATTGGTTGTTATCGCCATTACAACATATTGTTGAAATTTATTCCTTAGATCTGCATACCGTCTGTTTCAACTGGTTGTTAGAATATAAATTCATCTGTTATTGTAAAACATTTTTAATATTTGGACTTAATAATTAATAGTGACTCTCCAATATTATTTCGAATCACAGTATTAACATTCACAGATAAAGATTCTGAAATTTTAAATACGTCTTAAATTAAATATACTGATGTGATGGTTCTTGTTCTTAGAAATATAATATTTTATTATTGTTTACTTTCCTGTGGTTAGAGTTAATTTGTTTTCTATAAGCTATGTATTTCAATTAACATTGTATGATTACTTTCCTATTGTAACTCAACAATATTTTAGCACAATCGTCTAAGTGTTGGAGTAAAGCATTACTTCATTTCATTTCAAAAATAGTTTTTAATTCATTGCATCTGATTTAGTCTTTTGATATTCTCTTTTGAAACTGACGTTTCTTGCCTAAATTGTTTCTCAAATAATATTTTATCCAATCATAGGGTACCGAACAAAGCATAGAAAGTAGACTGATTGTTGTTTTTTTTCACAATTAGCTCCTCCACTTACTGAAATCCTTTTTTTTCTGTAAGAAATTACTTCATTGGCCGCTCAGGGAAATTTGATTTTAATATCAATATTTCTTTCATCGCCTAAGACTTATTTTCTCAATTGAACTTTTTTTTTTGCCTCGGAATAACAACCAACTGTTATCCTTTTACACCGTAAAACAATGTACACGATTTGTTTTGAAATTAAAACTCAACGTAGTCAATTACATTTTGTCGTACTGGTATAGACATACTGTTGGAATGTTATTGTTGGACTGGAAGAATTGGTTGGTGACACTGTAGAATGAACAGGAAACAAAATACGAATTTTGGAAGATTATCAAGGTGATTATTAATAACTGGCAGTTCAGACACAAAGAATTGGATAGCACTACGTTTGTAACAGTTAAAAAAGCTAGTGTTTTCAGTGGATCATTCGGTAGATGTATCTTTAAGGCAAGCTGTTCATTACAGATCAAATACCCTTCAAATATAATTTATTTCGGTTCAACCACAGTTCCTCCTCAATGACTTCTTTCCTCAACTCTTTCCTGTTATCTACAATGTTCCTAATGTAAATTTTTAAAAATTCCAAAAAGACGGCCGTTATTTTCATATTGTGAATATTAATAAATAATATATTTACCACAGTATGCATATTTAAAAAAACGAACTTAAAAACCCTATTCGACATGTTATGTGCATTTTAAATTTTCGGCCATGTTAATTAAAATACAGTTCCGGATTAGAGACAATTTTTTAAATTTATTTTGTAAATGATACGGTAAATTTGAAGACATTTTTAAGATATTACACTGTGTACGGTGTGGAGAAGAGTAGAAGTAAGCTAAGATGAAATATTTAAACTTAATGATGATAGATTTTAACTCTACGATTAATAACCAAATACAGTAAAGTATCAGAATTTCCCTCTGCGGGATATATTAGCCACTTAATGATACGTTACAGTAGAGAATATGGAAATAAATTCTAAAGAAGACAAAAAAGTAGCGGTGAATTCATGACAACCGGCAAACGTTAACGTGGAAAGAAGTATCGAGTCCGAAGTTAATGTATTCCTTTAATTCAGTAATTGAGTATCATTTATTTCAAATGTAATACTTAACATCGGTGAAATGGGAATACTTTTAGAGATTATAAATAGAATAAACATAACACGGCGGTATAATACATTGTATACCTCGACAAGTAACACACTTGTTAAGTGACGAGGTGGCCGAGTGGTTAAGGCGTTGGACTGCTAATCCAATGTGCTCTGCACGCGTGGGTTCGAATCCCATCCTCGTCGAATATTTTTACTGACTTTACACACTTCATTTTTGTACCACTTGCCAACTCGATGATTGTAGTTCCAGAGAAAAGCAACAAACCACATGACAACAACGAATCTAAGATTCGCTATAGTGGAAAGTTGGAATTGAAACAATGGTGAACGGTTTCATATATGAAACTATATAGCACGTCGTTGTTATGCAACTTTATTTCATTTTCAAGTAGCCTAGACATTTATTTGAGATGTTATCATCTGAAGTTTAGCAGTGAAAATGATCCCGTTGACAGTTCCAGATAATTTGTTTAAGATAATACTTTTTCAACAATCCACACGTATCCAACAATGTAATTTCACTCTGCTTGGTTGCTTGTTGGTAAAGTGTCGACGTCGATAATTAATTGTTTCTTTGTTAAAATAAATAGTTGGGAAATTTTAATGAGTAAAGGTATTATATCAAAGATGGTTACTTATAACATGATTGGTTGCATTTCCTCTACTCGAAAGTTTTACACTAGTAAATCAATAAAATATGGCATATTCAAATTAGCTATAGAACGAAGTACGGTAATATTGGACCGATTCTAACGTCATTTCTTAAAATTGTTACGTAAACATTAGAGAGAAAGAAAAAAGGAGTCGAATAATGTACAACGATAGATCAATCTGATGCATTACAACTATAAACGTCACTATTCAGGCCACGGCCATGCTGAGTTATTGAACTGCATTGCGACTTGCTGAAGATAATTTTAAAAAAAGTATGTAACGTTTTTCGAGATATGCTTATGATGGAAATGTAATACCAGGAAACCTTATCAGAAAGATAATATTGATTCACCTTTCCTTGAAACTGAACCAACAGTCACTACTCATGGTTATCCGTTCTTAACCACGTGGAATTTTATCGAAGAAGTGAATGTATAATAGAGAGCGTAAGTTTTCCCGACGTATATTCAGTATAAAGAGTTCTCGGGTTTTCGGTCGGGTAACGTGATTAGTTAAACACAACGTTTCTATGGCTGACGCATCCACAACAGTTCACCTGACGAAGATGGCGGTGTCAGCCAGAGAAACGTTGTGTTTAACTAATCACGTTACCCGATCGGAAACCCGAGAACTCTTTATACAATGTGAATGTATTTCAAGGTTTTAATTGAGAACAAAATTTATTTCGAATTTTCGAACCATATATTTATTATGCACAAACTGCAACACGTCCACGCAAATTACGTTCACAAATAAACGCTTGAAGTGCCCGCTAGTTAAAATATTCAGTGAACCTATCCCAGTAAAATATCTAGGAATCCGTCCCGACCAAAAACTGACATGGAAAAACCACATAAAAGCCAAAAAGGAACAACTTAAACTAAAAACATGCACTGGCTACTTGGACGAAAATCCCAACTCACTAATGAAAACAAACTGCTTCTATATGAAACCATACTAATACCTGTATGGTCTTACGGGATCGAATTATGGGGATGCAGCAAACCATCAAATATCAAGATCTTGCAGACTTTTTAATCAAAGACATTGCGCACCCTGGTCAATGCACCGTGGTACATCAGCAACCATACACTCCAGCAACCTCAAAATACCATTTATTTCAGAAACCATCAAGACGTATGCCAATTAAAAGCAAAGAAAGAACACTAAACCACCGCAACAAATACATCACCGACCGCTACCTCCAACAAACCCGTAGCAAGAAGATTGAAGAGATTATGACCAGAAGACATCACTAAATAAATCCAGGAGACCCGCCACTGGACTCAAGACAAATAGGTTTAATAATTAAACAGTTTACATATTACTCTAAGTGTTATGAGTAGATTGTAAATCAACAACCGAAATTAAAAAAAAAAGACTCAAAATTTCATTGCTTTTCAAAGCACCAGAACTCAGAACGATAACTTAAAAAACGGTTTTTGAGTAACAATTTGGAGGTAGAAAGAGAAGTGCGACAAGGCTGATGAAGGCCTGTTCAACCTCTATGGTGAAGGAGTTGGAGTTATCGTAATATTCAATTATTACAATAAAATATGTAGTTGGCCTGGTATTGTTGGTACGTTGGATGGAAGCATGGAAAGGATATTCCCATGTGGAAAAGAATTACAAAATGTTGATCAGATGAAGAACATTAGAAATCTTTTGACGGACTATGGCTACAGTCTTCTTTTATTGGCACTATAACCCAAGGTGAGTTTTGGCCTTATTAACAGTTTTCTTCCATTCCACCCTCTCCTGTGTCAGTCTCCGCCATCCTCTTACTTTCATGGTTTGTATATCCTTCTCGATGTCATCTACCCATCTTGTCCGGGGGGGTCTCCCCCTTTTCCTCCTCCCAATTGGCTTCCAGTCCATGATCCGTCTAGGTGTTCTGCTTTCATCCATCCTAAGTACGTGTCCCATCCAGGCCAACCTTCTGCTCTTGATAAACCTAACAAATGTCCTCGTTATTCATGAGCTGCTTTAGTTCTTTGTTTGTTCTAATTCTCCATTCGTACATACAGGTCCGTATATCCTTCTCAGTATCTTGCGTTCAAATATTCTGAGTAAGGGCTTATCATTATTATTAAGGGTCCACGTATATCACTACAGGTCTTATAAGTGTTTTGTAAATTTTTAACTTCAATTCCCTATTTAACATATTGGATTTCATTAATTTTCCATACATGTAGTAAGTTCTGTTACCGTTGATGATACGTTGTTTTATTTCACTTCCCACATTATTTCCACCGCTAAGTTTTGAGCCTAAATATGTGAAATCCTGTACTCGTTCAAAGGTATAATCATTTAATTTAATATTATTTGTACTAGATTCTTTCTTTGTAACCATCATATATTTAGTTTTCTTTTCGTTAATTATAAGCCCTCTTTCCTTAAGACAGTGATCTATTGTGGCCATCGTTTGCCTTAATTCATCTATATTTCTAGAGATGATATCAATATAATCTGCATATGCTGATATCTGGACCAGTTTTGTTCCTATGAGATATTCCGGAGATATTAAGCCTTTGTAGAGCTATGGCTACAGTACGAACGTAATAAAATCACGAATGACTGAGAAAACATTCGTCATGAACAAAGCCCTACTGGTAAAGTACAACATCTGGAACAGGGTTTCGTATGGATCAGAAAACGTGAAGAAGAAATACCCGGAAAGTTCTGAAATGTGGTACAGGAAAACTGTTGAGAAAAATAAAGTGCACAAAAATTTAAAAAAAATGAAGAGGATCTAAATAAATGTAAATAAGAAGATATCCATCATGGCTACAGCTGTTAAGAGAAAGGCAACTGGCCTGGAACCATCCAAAGGAGAAATTGTTTAATAACAAGACAGATAGCCATAAACAGACAAACGAAGTGATGATGTAAATACCACACAACGTTCCTGGAAGCCTTGTTCCTTTCCTCAGGTGCTAAGAAAACTAAAAAAAAACACAAGTTGACAAAACTCAAAAACTTATGAGTTTGACTAACTTTCTCATTATTAATTTTCAAAACAGACGTAAATTTTTCATTTTGAGAAATTGTTTACATCGCTACATCATTGATGAACTTCAAGGTCATGTCCAAGGTCCTACCAGGAACACTTAATAATCATAATACAATTAATTACTTTGACAATAATTTATTTATCGTTCTACTGTTTGATGTGGTGGTGATTAATGTAAAATTGAAAAAGCCAACTGAGGAATGAATAATCAGAATTTACGCTTTTCCATTCTTAATAACGGCGTGGAAACCATTTTTCAATGATTTCAAATTAAATACCGGGTTTTCAGGCACCATCATTCAGAAAGGAATGTATGAGAAAAATGCCGTTAAAATATTTATGACTTACAAACGGCTTTTCTTTAATGGAGATTCGGTTCACAGAATTTTCGTGTCATTAATTGGTACAGTGAAACTACATATTTATATAAAGAAACATTAAACATATTTAAACGTTTTCATTTTTTTTAAGTTTGGTTACTTCCAATACGTCACGCACATGTTTGTCCCGTCCATAAAAGGCAAGACAGATAAGGTAAGGAATTCGTTGGAAATACTTTCCAATTTCTTATTGACGAACCCAGAATGACAAATGTAAAGCATATGAAGTTTTAATTCGTCAAAATTAGCATATGTTTAAATCGTATGTTAAGAAAGTAACGGGATATAATTATTAAAGTAGTGGGATTCTTGTTTCCATAATGTTTTACGATTAAAAAATATTTATTTGAGTTATATTATACGTAATGAGAATCAATAGAGGAATTGTAATAATTGTGAGAGCTAGCAGAAGGCAAATTATGTATTTCAATAAAAGTAAACAGGTACTGATCTAGGTTTTGTAGGTTGAGGTTAGTTTCATGTCGAGCTCGCAACCAAAGATATGCCAGTACCAAAGTCTGTAAGTAGTTAATTTTGAGTTATATTTTAAAATGACCGCCTGAAGTAGGGATTACTTAATATTATGTAAAAAAAAACTATACGTTTTGCTGACATTTTCTGATATTAATGTCATACATTAATTACCACTGAACACAAAGCAGAGTAATTTCACTTCTTACGTTTCTAATATTCGTCTTGGCCAAAGATGCAAGTGTCGCAGTCATATATCTCTATAATGTTCATCGTTGCCATCCCATAAGCTCAGGAAAATCGTATCCAGTCCTGAATCTACTTTCCGCAGTCCGAGGCTACAATCTCTAACGGCTTCTGAGTTCAAGATTATGATAACGTATTTTTAAACCGTTGAGACTTTTGTCGCCGAAGGAAAAAAAACAACATTATCTCGTTCAAATTGTCTGTCTCAGTAGCACAGATAATTTCTGTAGACAAAAAAATCTGGTATCACATTGAAGATCCATTGTTGACGCTCAAATCAGAGACCTGTGTTTTAATTTATTTTTATTCATGTGCAACTTTTTTTTATAGATTACTCCATGCCGTTGCCTCCATGGAAATATAACAGCGCAGAGACTCGGGGCGACCTCTCTACTACTATCATCGCTGTAACGAGGACAAATGAAATTCATTTCGCATCACTCAAATTTTGCACATTGATTATGTCTTGTAACAAATATTTTCAAATATATTTTTTTCTTACTCTTAAAAACTTCGTAAATAATTTACGCAAGATTCCAGCACTTGCGCAGGATCTCACGTTGTCTAAAATAGATACCTGTAATTTAATCTTTGAAATGGTTACAACTACATGGGCAATTTTCATCATCAGCGTAACCATCCATTCTACTAAGAGATACCAATTGAAACGTTTATTCGTGTAACTGATAAAATACGTAAACAATTACAAGTAAAATGTAACAGAACCAATTTTTTTTAAAAAAAAATGATTGAGGGACCTACTCGAAAATTAAGATTTAATTACGTTTTCTTGCTTTTATGACTGAATTATTATTAAAAAATATTCTTTAGACTCCGAGTATGCATTGCGAGTATGACGTAATTAAGAAGGGTTACAACTACAATGGTATGATTATTAAAATTATGTGATTGGAACAGAAGACATGCTCTAAAGTCTTATCAAAAGTGATTTAACATTAATTTTTTCCGACTTTATTTATTTATTTACCAACTATTCTAACGAAGCAACTCCAATAGCTGTTGAAATCCTAAATTAAGACGAATCGTTGAGTAATTACATTTTCTCAACTGCTTTATTATTTTTCCGTGACTTATAACTAAATAATTTATGTACTGTAAAATTAAAATGTCTAATTATTATAAATATTCAGAAAGTTAATATTTAGCCGCTGTAGGTTACGGAAAAAACAATAATATCATCGTACTATAAAGGTCAAACGCAGGCACGAGCTTCTGCTACTAAGCTCAAGGTCTATAAAATTTTATAGATAATGTTCAGTGGTGGCTCGGGAGTTTAACTTAGTGCTTCACCACTCCTGGCAACAATAAATTTAGAAGGATACTATTACCAATATACTGCGCCGAAAGAACCAACCGCTAATATGGTATTTTTCTGATTCCATCTACATAATATTCTATGGTATATAACTTTTAAAAGCGAAAAAATTTATAAAAAAAAGTTGCCGCACATTCGCAAGATATAAGTATTTTTACTTCGTATTTTAAATTAATTTTAGAAACAAGTCACCCATGTTGGCAGTATTGTATGTGCTCACAGTCACTGAACACAGAAAAGATGGCAGTTTTTTGAGCGGTAGGGTGAAACGGAATACTGAGCATTAGCATTTCTCATTCCAGATAGATTTTCTGTGCTTAGCGCAGAGAGCCAGAGCAACCGGGAGGTGGCCAGTTTAAATACTTCAGGTAAAACACAAGTATTATCTCTAAATTTATTTATGCCCTGTGGCACAGAGGCACAAGTTGCCACTGGGTTCTGGTGATGATCAGTATGTAACTGGTTCTACTCAGAGACATCCTTGCTGAAAACTTAAACGGAACCAAATCACTTTCTGGTTTACTCGTTCTTGAAATCATTTCGCCCTTACAATCTAAATGTCTCCAAAGCGTCTCATTTTAGTAATTGCTCAGCAGCAGGACTCGGATGAAATATGTGAATTAATGTAACAGGTTTTGGTATTTATTACAAAAAGTAGTTCCTAATGAGTAAGTTTTTTTTGTGAACATGTAAGAGATTTTAAAATGACTGTAGAATAATCTTCCACGGACGATGGTTGGGCAGAAGCAGCCTTCCTGTGTCCTCGAAGGTGAAAACGGCCCTCGTTGTGTTATGGTGTGACGTCAGCGCTTCTCGTCTGCACTGAAGGACAATCATTTTGAAACTCATGGACATTTGTATTTTGATTTTATAAAGAGTAGTAGACCAGACGGAACCTACGATGGATGACTTGTCTACCCAGACTAATCGCCGTGAGCCCTGTAGAGACCAGATGTGGCAATCAGGCGGCCGTAGGACCACGTTGTTATCGTGGGCTGAGGATCGCAGCCAATTTCCTTTAAAATTAATGTAATATACTAAATGAAGTACAATGTTTCATAAGAGAATGTGAGGTAGTCTTTACCAGGATGTTACGGCTCGTTTTCATCAGAGACAATTCAGGAGCCTGTCTCCCTGTGTCACGGAAGCTGAAAATGGCCGTCGTTGTCCTGACAGTGAGACGGAATTTCGAACGTTTTTCGCCTAAAATCAAACGCAAGATTTTTATAGAGCGAGCACAACTGAAATGGGTTGTAACATAGTAGAAAGGAAAGAACTTACAATTGCAAAATTTGTTTCTATACGTGAGGCACCTTCAAAGTTGTGGCGACCAGATGGAACAATCCCGAAATTGTCGGACGTGAAATTTACAGTCACCGCAGGTCGCTCGGATAAAAAAAATATTATTTCGTCATCATCGTGCAGTTAAAGTTCCAATTTCTGTGAAAATAATCTCACCGCGTATTATTACAATTATGAGAATTACAACGTTCGGTTGCAGAGTGTCAGTTGGTCCTCACCTGGATGTCGAGCACGACGAACTCTGGTCGTTACAGCTGCTTTTTTTTTCGGAAACATTTATTTTTAATCCGACACGAGCACCAACAGCGCAAAGTGAATTTCCGAAACGTTTCACTATATAACCAATGTTCCGAAAAAAATGTTGAATATTTGGAATTTAGATTTATAATTTAGGAACTGAAATTTTGAATGAAACCAGGCAGGTGATTGTAAATTTAAATAGAATTTGGGTAGACGAAACGGGCAGAAATATCTTGAGGAGATACTGTACGATTACTGAGGGAAGGGTTGGCTTCGTCTAACGATGAAACTTGAGTGAGGGACGTGGAGGAGACTCGCCCGGACAGTGGACAGGCGGCGTCGTCGACGTCCGAGATGTCGTCTATCGGAAATATAAAGACGAACTTGTAATTTATAATTTCCTCCCTGGTGAAGAGGGGTTTCGATTGCGAGGGTTTCGCCAAAATGGGAGGCTCATTCGCGGGGGAATGAGAATTTTGATTCAAACATAAACAAGAGCAAAAAGAATAAAACGAGTTTCGAAACATTGTTTAGTCTAGCTCATCGACTCGTTAACTCACCTTTACGCTTCTCTCGTATCTGCTTCCGTCTAGCGCCTTGTCTTCAAACGAAGTGATGCTTGATAGCATTGCTGAGGATTTGTCACCTAGGTCAGAGATGTATGCAATTTAAACATTTATTTATCCAAAATATTGGGCAGTAAGGTCTAAGTATGTACGAAAGAAATGTGTTGTAAAATGCTGGAAGAGGAATTCCGTTGATAAAATGTAAGTATTTTGTTTGAAAAATATTTACATATTATTTATGTACAATGTCGAATGAAATAAACTCTGCAGTAAGTATCTGAAACGCAGGAGCAATAACATATGTATTTCTCGGAAAGCAGACCAAGCCCTTCGTTACCTTCAACTCCTTTTTTAAATCCTATCCTATGCTGTTAAACGGCAGAGACGACCAAGTGGCTGACCGTAATGTAGCCAGCCACCCTATAAAAAAATTGTCTTAAATTCATTACTTAACGTTTCTGTTCCATAGAATTTACAGAAAGGTTGATGAACAACTTTTGAATTTTTTTTTATTTTACTTTGGTTGTGTACATTCGCGAATCAAAGGACATCTTAGAAATCAATACCCGAGACGAAACATATTAATAATTATAATAAAGTAGCAGCGCGTATATTTTCAGTTGATAAACTATGAAATTTCTTGTAATTATGGAAGATAACCAAATTGATATTTGATTCATTCAGCCGCGTCAAAGCGTTTTTGATCAATTAAATTTTGTGTACAATCAAGTCGCTCACACTGTGAAATTTGGAGTGAGAAAATAAAACAATTACCTAAATACCTGTAATTATTTTTTGCTTTTTCTCTTACTTATGTCCTGTACCGCCGTAAGATGGCAGGCGCGTTGCGCTAGGGAGCAAGGTCTATAAAACCTTTTATAGTAGGAAGTAGATATAGGCTGATACAGGTAAGCCAACTGCTCTAGTCCCAGAAAGGCTTTCTGTCCTCTTCCAGGCTTTAAGCCAGGTACTTTAAATCCGTGACACCTAGTCAGGATTTGTATCGGGTTCGCAGACGTTGCGGATACGGCAAGAGTTGCCCGCTGTCCTTCTTGGACCCCTCAAATACGGTGCTGGCATGGAGTCGGGAATACTGCGTCCCCACAGCAAACCAAACTACCGTTATCCCAAGGGCGTGGGGCAAGTATCAAGAGCCCGGCCTACCTGATGCAGGTTTCTCTGCGTCACTTGTATGCCTTCCGATGCTATTAAAAGGAAGAGACCTCAAAGCGGATGACCCTCATGTAGCCTATCGCTCAAACAAAATGTAGGAAGTAAGACGATGAAACTACAACGTTTCAAAACTCATACAATTCGAAATTGCTACAGGAACACGATGGGAATGAGTCACTAAAGGGCGAGGTCGAAATAAATAGGCTATCTGAACAATATAATGACTAATAATTTCATGAGCTCTTGATAAGTGTTTCTCTGAATGATAAAGAATTGTGAGATAAGAACTGGTTTTTTTACGCTGTTTTCTACATTAACCGAGAGGTGAAATTGCTTTTCCCCAATCTATATGCGCAAGTTGGTCACTGTTAACAGATTGAGGAATCGATAAAAACTTCATTAGACTACTGGGGCATGATAAATGCGTCTGAAGTAACGTTTGCGACAGTTAATTGTGCCTATTTACTATAAATTCAGACTACTTTACAGTGTATAAGCTAGTATTGCACAATTAATACTTTATTCGTGGACATTTTTTTTTTCAACTTTTGAAACGAATTGTGAATATGCAGAAAAGTATTCAGCTTTAAAATTTAATAACGCATTATTTATTATCCGGTAGTTGAATTCGGTTCGCACTGACATTAATTGCCCTTCATATCGTTAAAATATATTGAAATATTGCCTGTTAACGAAGTTTATTTTCTGTATCAATGTGAGCCAGTATTTGAAGCTGTTGCTGAGTCAAGGTAATCTTCACGTCACATGTTTACTCATGATACTGTGAGTTATCAGACGCGACGTCTCAAGTCGAAACTACAAGAAAGCTTAAGTCGACAAGATTAAAATATCGCAATTTCCTACCAGAAAAAAACGGATTTCAAAATAAATCGATGGTATGTCTTATGTTTCTTAATACGTCACGCGTGCGATTTCCCCGTTGAATTTTAAAAAGAAAAGTCAAATATAATCCTTAAATACGTCGAACTATAAAACATAAATTGTATGGATGAATATCGTTAACGGAAAACAGTTACATTTATCTGACCTTTTTAAAAAAATTAAAAAACGTCTGCCTATGAAGTCATGAATTTATTATGAATAAAGATTTTAAACATTAAAACAGACACGACGTTTTCATTCATATGTTTTTGGGCCCTGTTCAGGTTGTATGTGTGTTCAAATAACTAGTTAGGAATTTATATTCCCCTACATTTCAAGCAATTATTTATTATGAATTTTAAAACACCTGAATAGTTTTTTTTTCTTGTATAATGTTTTTAATTTTGATTCATAATAAATTTATATTTTCAGCCTATTAAAGGCTGGTGTTTTATTCATTAACAGAACACGTTAAAGCGAAATATTTGAGACATTATTTGACCATATAAAATTACAGAAGGCTTGTGCTGTAACATAAAAACCGACAGAAACCGTTTTATTAATCGTCTTTTTTTAAGTATTTCTTGTGTATTCCAATTTCTGAGTAAAGAGTAAGAAATGTCGAGAAAATTAGTCAGACAAAAATACAACAATATTACGTCACTGACAACAAATTGAAAATTATAATCATCTTTCTGAAAATAACACATCAATTTTCCCTTCGCTCTTTGATAACACATCAATTATTTGACTTATTAAGTGAAATATAGTTAGCCACTCACAATATGATACTTTCTCTGATTTAAGAGTAAATTTTAATAGTAATTTAATTTTGATAATCGCGTAAATTAATTCGTAACAAAATCTAGTCATCTACTATGTTGTTGATAGAAATATTGAAGACTTAAAGAATGTTAATACTCTCAAATCATTGTATTGTGCCTTTGTCCTTTCAGTATTAGAATATGTTTAGCCCATATTATAAGAATTTTATTCATCTTACAAAATAAATTCCTCAAGTTGGTATAAAGTAAATTAGGAATTTATTTATAATAAACTTTATAATTACTTAGTTTAAGTTACCTTGCTTAGATGATGTAGAAAAAGTAATGATGGGTTATTTTTGTACTGCATTCGTTAATTATTTGTTAAAGTCTCCCAAGTCCACTAATGTTCAAAGTTCCAGCCCGTCTTGTCAGAGATTGCCCTACATTTAATAATAGTCATCATAGATATAATTATGTTAATTATGCAGTTCCTATGAGTAGAGTTATGAGAAATAACAATACCAGAGACTGATTTTTTAAGTAATAGTAATCATGCTTTAAAAAGAACCTTAAATAAACTAACATTAAATTCTATCTTGTGTGCATTATGGTCATTTTTGAATTGTTTTTATATTTTTTGTAATTCATTTATCATATTTAAATGTACTTTCATGATAATGTGAATAAGCAATATGAAATATAATTAATTAAACTGCAAGAAATAAAGAAGTGTTCCGGTAGGAAGTGATTGATTTATAAAACACGATAACGCTACACGTTCTATATCACCTTTTTCCGTCCCTGACTTGGTTATACTTGCATGACCTTTCCTGGTTATGAGTTTGTCAGCCTGTCTTGAGGCAAACAAATTCAGTTTGAAATCCGGAAACTACTTAGTTTCACAGTCGGAAATTGTAGGTGAATTTGTAGTCCGAGTTGCCTCATTTATGTATTTGAATATCTCGATAAAATCTTCTTATTCATGTATTTTCCTATTTATATAGTCCATTTTCATATTCAAGTATTTTGCTTATTAATATCCCCTATCTGGCAGTACTCTTGTAATATCCGGGCCGCAGCAGCCAATTGCCACATTAATAAATTCCAAACATTTCAAAATAAAGTTCTAAGATTCATCACCAACTGTCCTTATTATTTCCCCAACCACAGGATCCATTCTGATTTGAATATTCCCGCAATAGTACAAGTAGCAAAAAAAAAAAGCATTCAGTAGGCAACTGCGCAGATCCATCCTACATTAATTTCACAAACCCTCCCCTATCAACTATGGTAAGAAGACTTGAAAGAAAAAGACTTACAGATTTAACAAACTAAGTACTAATTATATTGTAGGTTTATCAGAATGACAAAATCATTCATGTCAATATCACTGTTTAAATAGCCATTATAACACAAAGATAAAATCATTTAGATAATAAGTTATCCAAATTTAAAAAATAAGTTTTTTTAATTTTATTGGTTATTTAATTTTCTCAATCGTATATACGTATGTATTTAATTGATCTATCTATTTGCGCAATAGATGACTTAGGGAACCAATAAATAAAATGAAATATATATTGACGGCTTCATCATTCGGAATTCCTAAGAATAACCGTTCGACGAAACTCTCACCAGCGCTGGACGTATTTATCTGAGATAAGGATTTTGTTAGTGTGTGTCTTGCACGCAGATCTGCTGGAGTGCTCTCAATCCACACGGCAGGTAAGCTCTCGCTTATTCAGCGTATATTCTAAGAGAAAATACTAAAGAATCACTGTCAGACATCAACGATACACATTGTTTCAGTTGGGAGTGTCTTTTTAACGTTTACGTAGACCGAACTTGTACGATAAATACGTAAATATAATACGTATCAGTTGTTAAACATGAGCTCAGTCTGTAAATCCGAAAATATATTTTAGTGAATTCGTCTGATTAGTGTTAATCCACAACAGGAAAATTGAGTCTACGCGACTTCGATTATTTTTAATTGTTTAAAGGTAAAAATTATGCACGTTTTCGCCTCCAGGATCAACATAATGTTAAATGTTAAGGACTCTTAATTTTAAATTGTTCCTTATGTATTTAGTATAGATATAGAATTTTCGAAGTGATATGGAATGAAATACTAGGGATATAATATAATATTAGCAATGTTCAGGTTGACGTATTGAATAGTTTCCAATTAAATATTGCTATATATGTAGAAACATAAAAATTAAGCTCCGAGATACTTTTTATTGTGTATACTAATTCAATTATTTTTTCAAAAAATCTGGTCTATACTACGCTAGTAAATTGTGTTATTAATATCCTGCACTATGATCAGGACGTGCGCATTATATCCGAAAAAAATATTTCTAGAATATTAATTTAATAATACACAATAAATGCAGTCTTTCGGATCGCCCAAGCACTAAGTAACCATCAATTCTAAAGTAGCAGAAATTTTAACTTTATTTTTCCAGAAATTGAACAAAACAATTGTAATCAATTGAACAAATCGATCGTCATAAATTTATTCTGAAATTTGTTCAAGTTGCCAAATTATAATCTGGATGTTTAAAATGTATTATACAGGACAACGTTTCAATGTAAGTATAGAAAATAGACTCCAGTTGAACGCCCAGATTATAATTTAGCAATTTGAACAGATTTCAGAATAAATTTATGACGATCGATTTGTTCAATTTACTGTAAATAGTAAAAATTTCTGCCACGTTAGAATATTATCGTTCACTGTGAGCAATACATAAAAGTAAATTCCCCAGTAAAGGTGTGAAACCCACGACACGATTTTGAGCACAGTTGTGCAGTAAACACAATCATATTTATTCCATGTTAATAATTATATCGAGAAAAAAAATCTAAGTTGTTTTCAGTTCGTACAGATTGTTCAGGAAGACATTTTTTACATTAATAATTATGTCGTCCTCGAACACTATTCAGTCTGGTAAAATATATTATAATTTTACATTAAAATACAATAAATGTCCATGGCATAATTTATAGTATAAAGAGAGTTTGTCGTGTTGAAATAAGGTGTGCCCTTTAATCTTATCTGGGCGTGCAAATGATAAGATTCTACAAGAGTCCCAGAAATCCTGATTTCAGTTTTAAAAAAATTAGATTACAACAAATAACATTTTCGTCCAACTACACTTAAAAGTCAAATCAAGAGATATTAAAATGTTCTTCGCTGAAAAAATTTCTCCTTAAAGCAAAAAATAAAATTATTCTAATAACTGTTACAAATCAAAAATAGGGAATCAAAATTTTGATTTCAGTAGCTGCAGATGTGGCAAAGTTAGGCGCATTACTTAAAAAAATAAATCGTCAAAATGATGTTAGGCAACATTTATTTTATTCGAATATTATTTAGTTATTGTACTCTTGATCTACTTTTGACACTAATACTTCAAGGTTGATCAGAATTATGGTGCCTTTTACATGTGTTGTAGGAGATTGTTGATAAAGTTGAATACGACAGACAAATTGTGAATAATGGTAAATGAAACGTGTAGACGAAAGCAAATTGACACTTAACAACATATCTTCGAATAAAACAATAATAATCAATTCCCTACAAAATATAGTTTATGAACAATATATCTAATCCTACTTTAATAAGTACAATCGCAATAATACAGATTTTGTGCTTGACGACGGTGGTTTTTATGCAATAAAATCATAAATCACATTCATTATTCACAAAAAATTGACCATCAGGGAATCCGGTTTTTTTAGAGTGAACTTTTAAAAACCATTATACGTAAAGTAAATACTTAATTGTATCGAGAATTTCGGAAGTAGCAATTAAAAGTTTTGAGTCAGATTAACTGGATGCAAAAATTATTTTAGTTTTACTGGCCTCCATTCACATTTATTAACAAAGCAACGAAATTATGGGTACAGGTGTTAGAAACACCGATAACGTTGCAGTAACATAAATTAATAAACAATCCTAATATTTCTGAAATATATTTTAATAAAATACCTATTATTTAGTAATATAGTCTGTAAGAAACTGTTGATTATTAATTGATTCCCTCAACAATCTCAGTGTTTTTATGCCGCTCCCACTCTTCCTCAACAAAGCTGGATGCAATACCTTTATTATTGAAAATTAAACAAATGAAAATTGTTGTAGATGAAACAACTATTTATTTATCGCTTATGAATGATTTAAGTTTTTTTGAAAGAACAATACCGTTTCGGGTCTATTTAGTAAATGAGATCACAATAATCCAGTTTTGCGTGCAGTTTGACGGAGTGTGGAATTTGAGCAAGGGCGTTGGTAATAATAATGTCTGGTTTCACATGGGTTTAACCTTTGAAAGGTCTTTGTTAACTAATGGTGATATTAATAGTTTATAAAATAACAAATTAACGTCTGTAAGACAGTGACAATAAATGAATGAATGACCCGTAAAACATTAATATTATAACAGATATTATTAATTATTGTCGCGGGTTTCACAATCTTTGACTATTGTTGAAACTGCATGCCGGTAGTTCTCGTAACGACTGGTGTTCAGTATAGCTTGTACAACTGTATCAGAGAAGTCGATTATTGGTAGGTGAAAGCACTTGATAATATCAAATAGGATAAAAGTTATAATATAAGCACAGTTATAATATATACACATAAGAGCTGTAGTTATAAAATTATGTATTAATACCAATTTATTTTACTTTTCAATTGATAGATCTTTTCAGACCAGATATGGCAAATGCTAAATTGTACTTCGTCTTAGGAGTTCTGCTCGTCTTAGGTGAGTTCTTTCTGTTCATTGGTATTACTCAAATAAGTTTAATTGTACAAGTGTTTAAACGAAATCTTTCAATTAACTGTAACAAATTTATATAAAAATTTTGCAATCAACAATAAGATGGTATCAAAATTTGATATGACATGGGGACTTGTACTAAGTACTGTACGTGTACCACATCATCTCTTGAAAATGGGGATCAGTGACATGCCAGTAATTTGTATTCGACTACCTTATAAGAGGCATCAATTTATTAATGATTTTGCTAATAAACAAAATTTTCATGTTAAATATCAACTCCACGTGTTAAGTCGTCACTGAACAGCATCAAGTAGGCCCAACTGAAACTGAAACAAATAGTTTCATGTCGCCTGTTGCTAGTTCTGAATTTATGCGTTGATTTTTAAACAAAACATATTTATATTTAATCGTGCCTGATATAATCTGTGGTCGTTTATAAAACCTTTAACAAAACTTTACAATTATTGAATACATACATGAGACATTTTACTGTGATACATGGTTGCATTTGATGTTAAATTTGATTCAGTTTTATATAATTATTTAAAATATGTTGGAGGTAAAATTTTACATGCAACATTCCATTTATTGTACAATTATTTCATTATGCTTTGTTTCAGGAAAAGAAGTTAAGGCAGATAATATTCCAGATTATCTACTAGAATGTTACACCAATTCTTCACTTTTAAGTAGAGAGAATCGCCTTCCCATGACACTCGGAACGTTGGTTGAGATTATTCGCAAGGTGGAATTAGGGACTACGATGGACATGAGAAATCTTGCTTCTAGTTTATTACACATGTAAGCGTGTCTCTTTATGGTTGTCAAAACGATTTTTTTCCCTGAATAATACGTACCACAAATGTATAACTTAATATTTATAATTAGTATTCCAGGACTTTAATATATATATAGCAATGTATAACTAAATATCTATAATTAATATTCTAACACTTTAATATATCTATATTTTTGTAATTATATTTCATAGCATGCATATTTGACTGTTGTATTAGTTGTTGATTCATATTGTGGTAAATTTTATACCTTCACGTCATCCCATAATTGTTTTCAGTATTTACACTTTTTTATAGGTATATTTTTCATCATATGATAAATATTCATTGCAATTCGTTCTTAATAGTAGCTTATATATTAGATAGTTACTAATCTGTCCTGAGAAATGATCTCTAATTACCAATCTCCAAAATATAATCATTGTCAAACTTCTCCAAAACTTCCTGTCCTAAATTGCAACGCCCTGTTATGTTAACATAAGTATTTATATTGGTGTTTTTCTTCTTTATTTTGTAATTTGTAGCTCTATTATAGGTTTCGTGTCGATGGGATTCAGTATATAACTGGTATTGTACCTTCACCTGGTGTACTTCCATTTGGAGTGTTAGGCAATGAGCGCTTTAAATGGGACATTCTTCGAGAAAAATACATTCCGAGGCCAAGTGTTTCATTTCCTAACGACACAATAACACCGATTGAGAAGGTATTTTAAAAATACTTTATGTTGCAATATGAAATTGAAGATAGTTTATTGGTATCGATATTAAATTTTATAATTCAAATATATGAAGTGGTTTTAGGTTTTCATAGAGGCAATACCACTGATACCCTAGTGATTATTGTAGATGTCATCTTCCTGTATATCATCATCCCCCATGTTTATCTCCAAATTTTATCAGTTGTCATCCAGAACATACCAAATGCTCCACCCTATAGAGCTTAGACCTGTCTGGCCACCTATACCTAAATAAAAAAACCCTACAGACTTCATCCAGAAACAAATATCCTGTTCCCTATACTCTGTCCAACAACTCATACCCATCCTTGACAAATATAAAAGTCTTCCCCCTAATCACAATCTACATTTCTGGATTACAAAATCTCACATACATTCTCCACATCACCTAAACTGGACAATCCAACATGATGTAGGATGTTGCCTCCAATAATTAGTTCCAAGTGGGACATCAAGATTTGATTTCAGGTCAGCCACCACATATATCTCTTTCCTTTAATTATTATATTTATATATATATATATATAAATATATATATATATATATATATATATATATATATATATATATATATATATATATATGTAGACACACATATATGTATATAAAACGTATATAACTGTGAGTAAGGATGTGACATCAAAATAATTTGTATGGAAAGGAAAGAGAGATAGTCCAAAAGTAAAAAATACTGACATTTTGAATATTAATATATCTATATTAATTTGAAATATTTGTGATTAGTAAAATCAACGATTGTGTAGTGTACTAAGGATTATATTTTGTAAGAAATGTTTCTTTCAATGTGATGGAAAGTAAAACTTTCGTGCTGTTTTTTTTTTTTGTATTTTAGTGCACACTTCACTTTATGCTGTCAAAATCTGTTGATGCATATGTCAGAGGAGATGAAAGCATAGTTTGTAACAAGTTGCGCACCCGACGTAATGTTCCTGATCAATCAGTTACTGATATTGTAAAGGAGGAAAGCCTAAAAGACAACGGTGTAGAATCGACATCTGTTAAAACAGTTCATGAAAATGATGGAACTGAGACTAAACTGCACATAACTTCTACTACTGAAAATTCTGAAGGAACTATGGCAAAGTCAGGCACAAATACTGCTAATTCAAATACTGGAAAAATGCAGATTACATCAGGCATAAATTCCACTACAGGAAATAATTTCACGACTACAACAGAAACTGGAAAAGAAGTTTCAGCCACAGAGTTTGTGTAAGTTATTTGAAATTAGAATGTATCACAAATAATTGATAGTTTATTCATTTGTGCTAAATATATATAATTTATATACAAGTAATACAGTTCAATTATCTAATGTGATAATACTATTGCTAATTGTATACCTATAGTAAAATATGCAGTAGCTACTTGATTAAATGATTAAATCACAGACATACAATTTAAGCAAATTTGAGTAATTTTGACTACTTGCAATTCCATATCCAGTAGGCATAACTTTATTATTAATAATTAGACTCATACAGTAAGGAGTTTAAGGAATGATATATATTTTGAACTGACTTCATGGAATAACGAGGAATCATGAGTAGCTTGTTATTTCTAAAGTCTAGATCAGGGTGATGGCTGCCTCTGGCTTTGTCTAAATAATGTCCTAGTGTGTTTTATTTCAGGGTTGCTAGTAGTTCAAAAAATTCAACTGCACAGAAGCTACAATCTGGAAAGTATGTACAACAACTTGAGAGCAGTACTTGTCCTATAGAAAATGGTGTCATTTATACAAAGTATGGTTCAGTAAATATAGGAAGTGTTATTGCAGGTATTGCAACTGGATTAAATCCAATGGATATATCTACAGGAAACTATTCACATAACAATTTCTGGGCTGCTACATTGGCAGGTATGTCTCAATTTAAATGTGTTTTTAATGTATAGGAGGTCAATCCAAAAAGTAATGTCTCCTATATTTTTAGATATACAAACAACTTTATTTTCTGTAATAGTTACATTATAAAGGTTTAATTACTTCATTTTTCTACAACATCTTGATTGTGGTTGCTGCATTTTTGTAGGTGCTGTGGCAGTTTTTTAAAGTTATGTAACTTATTGATAATAAATGGTTGTATATCTAAAAATATACAAGATCATACTTTTGATTGCCCTCGTAAATACAACTAAGGAGAATAATCCTAACACTCATAATTAATAGATATTTTGTGATTAGATATTCCAAGAGTAAATGAATGATTACACTATTACATCATATCTGTAACAATGTGGTTCTTTACCCTTATTAATTTTGAAAGTATATGCTTGTATGACAATTGAATAAAATATTAAAAAGTAATATTATATAATGACTACTGGATTGAAACACATCAAAAATTAATATGAGTAATATATACTTTGTTTAACAGGTGACTCAGCAGAAGTGGCTGTGCACCAAGGTCCAAAATATACAGTGTTGACAATAGGTGCAGAGGGTGGGTGGAACAGTACTGCTCTGCCTCAATGTTACTTCCTAAAACGAAACGAAAAGTTAGAATTAACAGATGCTGAAATTCGAGGTGGCCTAGATGGTAATTTTGTAACTTAATTTAATTATGAATAAAATTCAAGTAAGTTAATTTTAACTTTTATTATTCCAAAGAAGCATTATAATTGTACATTGTAACATTATTTGTTTTGCCTTTCAAAATTAAATAATGTGAACCATATTTACATAATTTTCTGTTTAGGTCTCTTAATTGCAAAGAACATAATGAACTGGAATAACAAATTTGGAAAGGCTCTACGTTTGTCACAGTTACTGTCATTATATTATTCAGAGGAAGGTGTCATCTCAAAAGATGCTAGAGCTTGTGAAAGGAAGATAAACTTCACTACAATTGCTCCATTGCAAGAAGCTGTTCAACAGGTGATTCTGACAGATCTTTATGTTATTCAGGAAAGACTAATTCTGACCGCAGCCGGCCGGCCGGCACGTGGAATATGAATGGATTGTATATATAAATGTGAGAAGGGATGTGACATCAAAATAGAGATAATTGGTTATGGATAGGTGGCTTACCTGAAACTGAAGCTCAGCATAGCCACTTGAGACAAGCATTTTCTTCAAATTTATGGAGGCACTTGGCCCATTTCAGGAAAGGATTAACATTTTCAGCAGGTGGCCGGCATAGGAAATGTGACTTTTCCCTGAAGAGGGGGAAATTACAAATTTGAGGGGTTTTGTAAATTTGAAGAACATACTTTGAGTGGCTATGCCAACTTCAGTTTCAGGTAAGTCACCAAGTGTCTTTCCTTTCTATACCAAATATCTCCATTATATATTTGTGTTTTAAATCTTACTTTAGGATCATTTTTATATTAAATACAACACTGCAACTTACACAGGAATTAAAAATTAATAAGTGTTATGTAATTATAATTCTCACTTATAATTATTCATGTATTAGTAAATTCAGGCTAATACAAAATATTTAAATTTATTTACAAATATGGGGTGATGTATCACAAAATGTAATAACTAACTGTACATTTGAAGTTGTGTGGTAGTTTGGTCAAATTTAAGTTGCTCAGGTTTTATTTTTTCTATTGTGTTTCAAACCATATTGGATCTATAGAACTGTTATTGTTGTGGGATTGTCTGCCACACTAAATTAGTTTGAACTAATATTATAACACCTATGGTGAAATTGATATTGTTTTAACCCTTTTCAGACGTATGGGTTTTCAAGGGTTTTGAATGTGGATTCTGAAACTCCAGAAGTGCAGGCTAATGTTTTATACGAGTATTCAAAGAAAGCCGCTGATGCACTTATCACTTTTGTTCGTAAGTACCAGTCAATCAATTTAATTTTTATTATTGCATAAAACATTATCAAGCTTCAATTGGGCATTACCTTTCACAGCTAGCATGCAACAAGCTCCTTGTTCCACCTCTAATAATATGATGACTTCAAACGCAACAAGAAATGTGGAAATAGATTTATACATTATTATTGATACCAAGTGGGAATTAAGTGTGATTCGAACTCTTATATTGTAAGTATATTTAACTTTCTAATTTCAGAATTTTACAAAATTTGTTTTATAAAATGAAGTTTGTCACTTTGATCTGTTCCAATCATATAATGGCCATGTAAAATTTAAATAAATTTGGCATCTGAATAAAATCATTTATACCCTCTGGCCATCCTGAAGAGTTAATATTTGTATTTCATATTATCCAAAATATTCTTGGAACATAGTGCAATGTTTTATATAAAAAAATTCAAATTAACTTTTCTGTTTCAGTTAAGCAAAATTCATTTTAATTTTTATAATGGAGTTGTAATTTTTAAAATACAAATTAATTTTAAAATTGTGATTGTTCCAACATAAAATTATGACGAAGAATCATATTGCACTTTGGACTATTTTAGTCTCATTGTACTACTGGATTTCTGTAATGGAAATTAAAGAGCTCAATATTTAAATTATAATGTGAAGGAACAAATGTTTTAGGTCAAACTGATTGTGATTATGGATATATTGCCAAGTACACCATTCAAAATTAAATATTTTTGAGAATTATTGAATTATTTTAAAAAATTTTACTGATTACAAGCATCGGGGAAAATATTTACATAATCCAAATATAGCTGAATTTTAGAGTATATTTTGTTCCAATAACATGTAAAATATTATTTTGTGTTTCAGGCAAATAGCAGATAAAATTGAATTTTATAATGCAAGGAAAACAGCTATTACTATCATTGCAAGTGATGGGTTTCAAACAATTGTTAATTCCACCAACAGCATTAATGATTTTTATCTGCGGTTTAATGCATCAAGTTATAATGGTAAGTTATTCGGTTGGTGATTTCATAAATTTTCTATCTTTCTGTGATTTTTATTTTTCACTATCATAATGTGTAAAATTTTTATGGGATACCATTTTGATGCTTACTTTTATGTAATTAAGCTGTAAAGAATATAATTAATTCTTTTATATAGAAGTGCCATGAACATACTCTAATCTGTGTAACAAATCACAGTTTGTTTGTTGAATTAAATAACTTGTAACATTTACAGGTAGAGGACAAGCAATGGACATTAAATCACTTCTTGAGAAGGATATATTTAATTACTTTTCCAATCAGTTAGATATTTTGAAACAAAAGAATGAAGCTGCTGGTATATCAACTGTTGTACTGTTTTTACCACAGGGCTCAATAAATTTGGATGATTCCAGTTTGAATGCTGCACAAAAATCAGTCTCAAATTACAAGTCAGTGATGCCTGGTATGTATAGTTTTAGTAATTACAGAGACCTCTAATATTATGTAAGGAATTTATAGGATAGAAATATTTTGCAAATATTTTGGCAGCAGAATTTTTACCTTAATTTTAAGTCTAAAATCAGATTCAATTTTGCTATCGAAACAATGCAATGCACGTCTTCAAAGTCGAAGTCATTTTTTTCATATACTTCCAGTATATTTTTCTTGAAACTTAATTAGGGAAAGATTAAAGCTGAAAGTTTCTGCAAGCACGTATGAAATAATTTTAAGTCTAAAATCAGATTCAATTTTGCTATCGAAACAATGCAATGCACGTCTTCAAAGTCGAAGTCATTTTTTTCATATACTTCCAGTATATTTTTCTTGAAACTTAATTAGGGAAAGATTAAAGCTGAAAGTTTCTGCAAGCACGTATGAAACAATTTTTTCTATTGTGTCACTTATAGCATTTTATGTGAAGTAAAGTACAGAATATGTTGATGTAATTGGATTTTTTTAATTAACATAAGTTTAAAGATTTAAGTTTTAGATTTATGTAAAGTACCATTTGTTGCTTTATTTAAAATGGTGGCTGATTTGTATCTGCACGAGATGTTACTAATACAACCTTTGAAGGTTTGTTATTAATAGGTGATTTTTACAGAAAATAAATGTAAAAAATTGTGTTTAGTGTCAAAATTCTGAGCTCAGGGTATTTCAAAAGTGAATTTGATTAAATAAAATTATATCGATACTCATTTTACTTAAGAAATCATTACTTTTGTGTTTTATAAAATAACATTTTAATTTTTGACTTATTTTAATTTAACAGTCTTTGAAAGATTTTAATTTAACAATCTTGGGAAGATGTTAATTATGTCCAATTTGCTCATTATTCCATAGTTTAATTTTAGCATGTAGCTCTAGATTTAATTTGGTATAAATGTTGTAATTGTGTTTTATATTTGCAGATTTGCATTTCATTTACTATGTAAGTTCTGGAGGTGATAGATTGAATTCATTGGTGGAGAATCCATCTACTGACATTGTTACATACACATTAACAAATGATAATGAATTCAATGTTGACAAATTAATAGACAGTTTGGTCCAAGGCAAGTGAATTTAATTAATACCTCATGTTTTGAAATATATTTACATTTAAATTTTAACAATTTATTATTTACTTAATGTTTTATTTACACTTCATTAAAGCCAATGAAGTTCTAGAACCTTTGCAATGATTTTGATTATAAACTGTTTATAAGAATAAATAATTGAAGATTATGATAGATATCCAAATAACAGTAAAAAAAATAAGTGCTAAGTAACATATTGTTTCTACAATCTGTCTGTTTTGCCAGTTGATTAAAAAAAGTTTGAGCAGGACACAACACACAATCCAGGAGACAAACTTAAAAGCAAAGATAAAACATTGTTAAACACAAAGACAATAGAAAAACTTGATGAAAATTTATGAATTTTAAATTACATTTCAACTTCACTTATTCTATGTTGAAAGAAGTTAACTATCATAAAGTTTAAGGTTCTGCCTACATTGCATATGTAGATGACATTTTTAGTCCAGTTAAGTCCTTTAAATTTAACACACACCCACATTAGATAAAAAAAAATTCAAATACTCTACTGATACTCGACCCCAATTACATAGTAAAGGGTGCATATAATTATTTTTATTTATTATATATAACAAAATAAATAATTTTATTTAAACTCAGGATTTCAGGCCTTACATCAGACACTTTAATTGAAATAAAACTGACTTTCCTGGAGCCACAATGCTTGCATTGCTACCTCCGATGTTTCCCTATTCCAGCATAGGCCAATGACTCACAGGCAGTGCCTGCTCATGGCTAAAAAATGATCCTCTGGCCACTTCATCATATCCTCACATTTATTTTCTCAGCAATTCTCAGCCATGTATTTCAATCTTCCTCCAACCAGAACTTTTTGCCCAAAAATGCTATTCTCCACACTTCAACTAAGTCTTTCCAAAGTTCACCATCACACCATCTCTCTCCAGACTTCCATCCACCTCATCTGTTTCAAAGTCCAAAACCTACTCCCAGACACCTGTTTTCACATCTGGGGTTCACCTCCCTGCACTTAGGGCTCTGTCCGGACACATCCTCTCTATCCTCTCTACCTGGAGCGGTCAACTCCTTTGTCCGCAAATACCACAGTCATTGACCTCATACTGGTCTTCATGGGATGGTAATAAACAAAACTGGGCTCTCGGTTCGTCTGAGGCATGAGCCAAAATGTACGTGTTACAATGTTAATCCAAAGTTTTTCTTATCTACCTTATTACACATTTTTACATTGTAAGTTTGTCCAAATTTTTAAATAATATCAAATATCCATATCATTTACAGATCTATTAATACACTTTTCTTGACATATAGTAAACATGGTATAAAAAATCTCTTGCTCTGATTATGATCACTGCTACATTGGTCGAGCAAAAAATAAATTTTGTGTTTGTCACCTGGTTTGTGTGGTTGTGTCATTCTCATTGCTCTTACATTTTTAATCAACTGACGAAAGCAACAAGGATTGCAGAAATGTGTGGTATTTATGTTATCACTTCATTTTGTCTCATATGGCTAAATAATGTGAATTATGAAATTCTTCTGTAGATCATTTCCCTGTTATATGTTTAAAAATAAATATCTGACTCATTTTTTACTTTTTGTTGAAAATTGCTGATGTGTAGTATTTAGTAGAAACTAGTTAATATAGTAATCAATTTTCAGAGAAAAGACGAATCTATAATCCGGTTTGTGGTGCTACTGGAAATACACAATCTTATAACAATGTTAAATACAATGAATTCATACCCTGGAAATATGTTAATTATTACAAATTAAGTTCGAAGTATCTGTTTGGAGTGAAATCTGGAAGTATTAAGGTAATATCTAATGAATAAATATGATAATATTTGCTTTGTAGTATAATGTGTAGTTCAACCTAAGGTTGTGTACATTGACTAATGACTAGTTAGATGTATTTTTAAGAGTTGTCCTGGAGAAGGGGACCCAGTTCCTCAAAAATTTGAAATACGATTTCTCCTGAACCTGGCTGGCCCAACTGTTGATTTAGAAATACTTAACTTCTTTTGAAATTTCATAAATGAGAAGTGAACCGTGAATATTATAATCATATTCAGAAAGGAAAAATGACACCTATATTTTAAATTTGTTTAAAATTTTCACAATTTAACTGGAATAGAGAAAGTAATAAAACCAAATTAATATTGCTTTTGTGACAACTCTTTTAAAATTATGCTTTTCTTATTAATAAATGTGGGAGTGAAGGTGAAGGAACAACAATCTTAGCATAAACATTTAAATTTGTAGTGCTAAAAGTAATAGTAAAAGTAATAGTCAATATAAAAGCATATTGTTAACTTCATGCTCAAGGGATGCTTTGTCTAGAAAAAATTTGTGCATTTTATATTTAGTTTTCTATTGTAGTTTTATTCCAAACAGCCTAGGGTATAGATGCTAAGTGTGAATTTCCATTTTAGCTGAAGCATATTTTATTTATAGTCTGGTTTTCTGTATTAAAGTTTAAGGAAACATAAAATATTTGAAATAATAAGGTACACAATATTTTGATGAAATTTCAAGATCAATATTATATAATCTTAATATTGGAATTATCTCTCAGGTGCATGAAAATGGTTATGGCAGAGTTAGGACCTGTTATTCTCGAGAAGTTGAGGAGCCACTTTGGGGCAGCAATGTAGATTCCAGAGTCACCTGCCTTATTTCTTCTAATAATGATTCTATGATTCCTTTATCGTTGCCTTGTGAAAATTACGAATTTTATTATCAGTGTCCTCCACTCTATGTATCAATTGAGGGATTGGAGACATCCTACAACTGCCGAGGTAAATACTTATTACTTATTCAGACTAGATCTTTAGAGTGTTATAATGTGTAAATCCTTGTTTGATTCTGATCAACTTGAATTAAAGTTAACCATGTTCAGATGTAGCTCAAAACAGATTTATTGTATCCAGTGATAGCTTTTTCACATGTGCTCATATGCTAGAGCACAAATATAAATAAAGGGAGATTTTTATGTAACAATAACATGTATAGCTACTAACAAAATTAGGATAACCATGTAAAATACTAATATTAAAAGTTGTTGCTTGAGTGTGATGTAGCACATAAGTTATATTGAGCTACCACTATTTTTATCTGAAGTTGAATTGTAAATTAAAATTTAAAAACTGGAATCTTATTTCATTCTAACATAATTTTACTGACAAACTGCAGTTAATATTTCTGACAAAATATTTTAATTTCCTATTTTTTGGTTGCTTATTTAAATAAAAGTTTTTTTATAATCATTGTGTTTCACAGGATCATATTTGTTGCATATATCCAATATTTAATATATTTTTTTCAGATTCAGGGTGCGTACTACCAACTGACGTACTTGTCACAATTTCACATGAAGGACTCACTTGTGGTGTGGGGTGTATTCTATCTAGCAAATGTTTGTTAACAGTGGCCATAATAATTTTATTAAAAAATATTGTTTCAATTAATTGAAATTGAACATGACTAGTCCATAGCTCATTAATGATAATTTCTTTGAGCAACTCATTTTTTGTTTTTAGTTCCCAACAATTGTATGTTGTAAGTGAATGTAATTAGATATAGTCATAATTTACATGTTAGCTTGTTTGTAAAAGAAAACAAATGTTTCTTATTCAGTGTTTAATTTTTTGTACTGTTTAAATATTGTAAATAAACTAAATGTGACAACTGTCCAGCTAGACATGTTTTTTTTTACATTAAAAATGTTATTTTTAAATTACATTGCAGATGATTATGTCTGGAGTATGTTAAGATATGTAACTCAAATAAAATGTGTGGCTGTTTTTGGTAACTCCTTTTCAAGTGGAATTGAGCTTATTTTATATATAATATGTAAGTAGTGCTTCACAATTTTGTGCACTGGCTGGCTGCAGGGTGTGTGTGTGTGCCAGCCAGCCACCCAGTTAAGATCTTCCTTCCTGACAAAGGGGGCTCAGGCCCTTGAAAATTTGAACTTCCACCTATGCCAGTCTGGACCAGCTATTGACGTCAGTAGCCATTTCCGTCTTTCCTGTATACATATATACACACAGGTAGATAAATATTGTGGCATAGTCAGCTGGGCTGAAAAAATTTAATCCAGTATTCAATGGATAAATGTAATTTGTACAATTATGAAATTTATAAGATAATGGTCATACAGTTGGCATGTGGCATGATAATGTTGGATTTAGAGCATTTCCAGACTTTTTATCAAAATATTTAATCCCAACTGAGTTAAAACATTTACTTATTTGATTTTATATACATATTAGGGGTGGGGGTGTATTATGCATTTTGAGAAGTGAATTGGAGACAGCTTCAGCCACAAAACACTGGATTGAAATGGACAGCAAATAAAGCAAAGGTTTCTGGATGTGTTATGTGGTCAATTTAAAAAAATCTTACCTGTGTGTGTACTGTATTGTATTGAGCATTATGTTACTGCTTTGCTATTTGTAATGAATGATACCAACTACTAACTGCATATCAACAGTATGAAGCATGTGTAGGAATTTGGATTTCCCACTTGGAGTAAGTGATTTTATAGCTGGTTACCACTTGTATGTTTGTCAATTTAATAGTTATAATGTATTAGGCCCAATAGGCTACTGATTTGTACCTGTTGCCAAATGAAAATGCTTCACTTGGCAGCAAAACCTGAAGTAAGAAATGATGGGGAGGAATTTGTAGTTACAATAGTGAATTTGTGTGGGAAAATGGGTCACAAAAGTTGTCAGGTGGTATAATTTATTAATAGTGCAGTAATTCTGTAAATAATATGATCCTGATTTTTCTCTCCTTTGTAGTTATTTCATTAGGTTTTGTAAATTTTTAAAATGTAATTAGCTCTTCATATTTTATCATTCCACTCCAGACTACTTACCTTTTTTCATATGCAACAAAATGTAATTACAAGCATATGGCAAAACCGACTAAGAGCTAAAATTTTTTGGGTCGGTTTGATTTAAATTGAATTATACTTAAACTACAACTGTTACATTTAAATTACTATATGAACAATTATGCTTGAGAGATGGAAAGTCTGGTTCTGCCAGTTGGTAGTCTGCCTAGCTGACTTCATTAATACTTTTAATTTACTTGATGGCAATCCCTGTTAGGGAAAACGCAATCCTTATAATAGTCATTCAGTTAGGATATTTAAGATACGTAAAAGGAGAAGGGAGAAGATGGAAGGGACTTGTCAAGTACGAATTCCCTCTTGGACCAACGCTACTAACATTCTTACAAGCATTAATTATATTCTTACGAACGGGATATAGAGACAGCTGCATAGTCTTCTTCCTGAGTCTCTTACCTAATCCTGATAAGTTTTTTGATGCGCAACATATTGTGAGCTGAGAACTACATTTTCTTGCGTCAAGCTTTTCAGAATAGTTTTTACGCTACCAAGTTGACGTAACAAAGGTTCGTGTTAAACTGAACTCCGGCATACACGCATTACAAGTGTAGGGAAGTGGTCCACTGCTCATCGTATTCAGACACGACTGGCTGTTTCTCTCCAGCGGTAACAACTTTGAAAAGAAATTAAGATGCGAAATATTTGAATCAGTTTGGTGACGCGCTGAGAGTTGGAGTCAACATAGTACACGAGAATGAAGAACATCCATATTTCGGAAAGGGCGCTCTGTGACAAAACGGCAATTCGAGGAGTAATAAGAGGACTGTTATTACCAGACTTCAACTGTCAGATAGTTGTTAGTCCCTTTCAATCAGGATCACCTGATTTTGACGTAACGCCCAACAGAGTTGGAGTATGAATAGGTGTATGATTTCCGTTTTCCCTCTTGTGTTATTGAGTGGAGGGGAAGTTACAGTTTTCATAACGTCTGGAGGTGCTTATCACCTTATCTTCACTGATAAGTTGTTAACACTTTCATTTGTGACTTGAATAGTCCCACGGGTCGACATTCCAACTAATCATGCGTGGTGTTTTAAGTTTGCTGATTTATGCAGGTAAGTAATGTGCATTAGTGTTAAACCGCACACGTAGACGGATATTCAAAAATATTTAGGAGAGTGGAAATGGTAACTGTGTAACTGTAGTGCAGTGATTAAGCCAACGAAATGCATGTGTGCCATCATCTCATACAGGAATATATCTATTCAGTTCCAATTTTGTCTTTCTAATTTAACAGTTTACATGGCAGCTTTTGTTCGCATCTTTTCAAATACTTGGCAAATCTAAGTTTTCCAAATTTGTGTTTAGCCTTGACCTATTTTGCTTTATAAAGGGCTGTTTTACCTCTTGGTACTAGTCGAATATTTCCATTTTTTTCGATGTTTGTATTCGCTGAATCACTAGTATTTCTTTTTTTTATATCCTGACTTGTTTTATATATAACCTGTACATGATACGTAGCATATATGTGAGGTTAGGGAAAAAAAACAGTTTGTATAACTGGAAAAATGCCCCTCATTTGTTATAAATTCAGTATTTGAGTCGAATTTTTAAAAAAGTCAACAAATAGTTCTAGTCCAAGCTTCACAGGGGATTTTATTTATCAGATTGTTGGTTTAAAATAGAGATTGCACCCTTATTTGAGAGGGAATGAGTCACTCAAATCTCTCATTATCTGGCACTGTTTACAAATGGAGAATATGACGCAAAACTAATCTAGAGATAACATAGATTTCCAGAGAAGAAACGAAAGAATGTGTGATGGACAACATTAATCACTTTTCTTTGTTGCCAAGTGTCTACAGATTGGGAACGTTTTCTCAGAGCTTGGAAAATTCCGAGAGAATATCGAAACATCTTACGCAACGAATGGTTGCACGGTGCGGCAACAATTATTAAAGCTGTTTGCTGAATGACAACAATGATTCCAACTAGACTGGCGTGCGTAAATACTACTTAATTATAATGCAGGCTGTCCTCCTCGGTCACTGTGACATCCATTTAATCAGACAGCTGATTGGAAAAGTAGGATGTCTCCTCCAAAATACTCATTGTTGACTTTAACTGTGAGTGACTTTTGCGTAGTTTTATAAACTCTGAGGTCAGTAGTTAAAATTATTAGTGTTTCGTTTTTGCAGGAGCAGGCACTATTATTAAGTGTAACCTTAGTGTATGTTGATCGTCACACTCAACTTACAGATGTTTAACAGGGAAAATTACGGGGGCATAAACTAGTTTTTATATAAACAACAGAAAGCTCAGGTCTCAAACCCAATCCTGGTTCAAAGTTATTTTCAAATTACTACGATGTACGTTGGGAAGTTTGTGCTGAGATGATCATATAATTGATGTCTCATTACTTGAATCACCGCAGGTAGGACAGCTTATTTCAGCAACAGCTCCTTTGGTTCTTTCATCGCTTCGTCTACCCGATTCCCTACTGGAAAACATCCACCACCGTGAATGCTTATTCACTTCTCAAAAAAACTCACGTCACCTTCCTGAGGTGACGTACACAGTTTCGCACCTCCTCTCTACAGTTCTTATATAGAAGAGTAAGATTAATAAATAAATTGACCGATGATATAATATCCAAATTCCTAGTAAGGAAATGTGGCGTCAGTCTAAGGCATAATTATTCATGAAAATTATCATTCTAGGTATCAATAAAGTTCGTATCGACGGTTCTCTGATAACACACAAAACATGCGCATGTAAATATAGTTCATTCTAAAAAAAAATTGTTCTGAGATAAGATAAACGTTCCACGAAACTCTGAAAGGTTGTAGATGATGGAATGTGATGAGCGAAAGATTTTAAATATTTGATTACTGTTTAAGAATACTGGAGACTGAGTAATTCTAAAAACGATTCTGCGTGATAAATTAAACCAGATCCGTGAGCGTTATAGTCTTAAGGGTTTTTTTTCTTTCTAGAGATCGGAAGTACAAACGGAGATGAAGACATTACACTGAATATTACACAGGTATTACATCTAGAATAACATGGTGTCCTTTACGAATGTCCGTTTATCTGATTTAAAGACTTACATAGTTTAACGGACATTATATTCATCATCAATTGAGTGAGACCTGTACTGATAGACTTAAAGATATGAAAAAAAAAATTCGTTTTCTGGTTGCGACGCTTCAAGGAGAGACGAACACTGGATGACAACAACTGGAAACCCCAGTGATGTCCTTCTTTTGTGATAACGAAAGCTTTTTGTGTTCCAAAGGGCGATACGGCTGCATCTTACTAACATGTTTTGTTGTAAATGATCCTTCTAGCATTGTTTATTCACGTACCTCGTATCAAGAAAACCCTAATACACATACAGCGATTATAATTCAACAAATTTCTTCGTAAGAATGACGTACCGTCTCACCTTCACTTTTCACCTGTCTTTTAGCTCCTACAGTCTTTTTTTTTTGATTTTTCCAGCTCAAACAAAAAAAAAACCATCGTTTACTATTTATCATGGAATCGACATTGTTAAAAATGTGGGCGTCTACAGGCAGATTATGTTTAGGTTTATCAGAAGTTTTAAATGTCTATTGTATGTAGTTGCTCAAAAAGATATTTCAAAGAAATTGAAAATATGAAAATGTTGTTTGTCACACAGAAACGTGAATTGAGGAAATTAGAAAACTGGAAACTCAAAAGACGCAGGTCGCAACACGAAAAAAAGATTAAAATGCTCAGTTAATTCAAATCATTTACAGATCATCATAAGCATAGTGGAGAGGATCTTTATTATACCATAGATAAAATTATAGCCTCAGAAAATGGATGCGTAGCTTTTTGGAAGTCATACTAATGTTTTCAAAACAGAACTTTGTGCAAATTTAATAATTGTTCGCCGTCAATTAAATAAAAACGCTTGGCCAGAGTTTTTAGAATAGAAGTAGAAGATCGTGATAAAGCTAATTGGACACAGGAAGAATGATATTCCGAATGAAGAGTTTTTGGTATTTAAACCGGGTGATGACGTTTGTTTGCACAACGTTTCGAAGGCAGGTACCGGCATCTTCTTCAGCGGAAGTCATCGAAACGTAGTGGCAAACGAACGTCATCACCCTGTTTGGGTCTCGAGATCTTTTCATTCAGGATATTGATGATGATGACATTTGAATCAAATGAGTCATACGACTAACTTAAAGATCATTAATTACGTTTCATGATTTCAGCGACCGTTTGTCTGCAGTGGGGCGTTGTGGACGCTTCAGTACCTCTCAATATTACAATTTGCTACAGGGATCTGATGGACAATCCCATTCCCATGGACACAAAGTCCCTGATTGCTCTCATTCGCAAGGTTGAGGAGCATCGGCCTGAGGGCGCGACGCTCAACCTCAGGACTATGGTCTCCACGCTTCTTCACAAGTAAGACTGTGTTCATCGTTGACATGTTTATACGTTTTACAAAAGAGGAACTTTCGAAATTAGCTTACTTGATAATTAAAGTAGGTGAACCAGAAGATTATGTCGAGAGCAACTTTCTGGTATTAGTAGATTAAATTATTAAAAATCGTAGCTACAAAGTATACATTATGAAAATTGTGTTTATAATATATCTGATTCCCCAGATTCCGAGTTGATGGAGTGGTGAGAGATCCTGCCATAGGAACGACGGCTGATGTCACAGCAGTCAAACAGGATCGGGAACAGTCGTCTAAATGGAAAGTCCTCATGAGACAACTTCTTCCAGGCAACGCTGATATGTTTCCAGAAGGCAGTCTCACCCAAGTTGAGGAGGTACTGAATTGTCTGATCGCTTAAGATGATACTTTCCTGAAACCGTACCATGTGTTGGCACAATTAAACCCACTACGGGACTTACAACTTTCACGACACATTCTTACTTATTTTTCGACGTTCATTCTGATGGGAAAAATAATTATGGGGTTTTATACACTTATTTTCGATTAATTTCAGACACATTTTTAAAGATGAACAGTTATATCATTTTCATCCAAATTAATAAAACTCATGGAACATCCCAAGTGACTTCCCAGTGCACGATTTGTAATTTATGAAGATTTTTATGATGCTTTTTAAAGCTTGAAGATTTTCGTTTAAAGTCTAAATTGGTAAAACGTTTTTGAAATTGAGTCTGTATAAATTATGTACTTACAGATGGTTTATTGTGTGTACAGTGTGCTCTTCATGTGATGCTGTCAGGTTCCGTCGACATCAACGACTGTCCGCGCAAGGCGTCAACAGATTATCCAAATGAGTAAGTATAGATTTCTGAAGTGCCTTTTTAAAATAGAAATGCCAAATAATTAACACGAATTTTCAACGAACATTCCCGTTCATTTCGACTGACGCTACTGAAATATTATTTGCAAGGTGGAATTAATATATCAACATATCAATATATCAACATATAACTACAAAAATAGATTTTACTCGAAATTTTAAGATGTTTGAACTTTCACGTCTACTGCGACGATCCGTTTTTCTGTTATCATTTCTACGTTTCCTCTTATTGATGTCCGATTGCGTCCTTGAGGTCCAACTACGTTCTCAGTTGTTGTTTTTTTGTCCTGGCTTTGAGTTTAAATCTGTTATATGTCGGAAACGATAATTCACTTTTCAGTACTTTGCTCAAATGTTCATACCTCGTTACATTTGAAATATTTACGTGTTACACATTATGAATGCTGGCGGTATCAAATTTTCATTCTTATGGAAATTCTATTTGTTGTGAGACCATTTCAAAGCACCCTACACCAATCGTTCCTCCGTCCTCTATTGTACCTTATTTCAGATTAAGTTTTCTTTTTCTAGTCGTACATTTATTATTATAAAGAAGAGGAAAATAAATACATTTGAAAGATTTCAGACATCTATTAATATCAATTTTTTTTTAAAAGGCACGATTTATTATTGAATATCATGGAAGAGAATGAATGCTATTAATTATTACAGTTTAACATGCAATACAGCACTTTTATGTATTTAACGAATATTGAAAAACAAGTATACGACTCTGGTAGTTTTATTGATTTCATTAGTTTTCAAACGAGGAAATAGGACATGCACCGTTACATACATAGAAAATGTAATTGAACTACATACACATACATCTATGAAAATATACGAATGACAGACGAAAAATCCCTAATTACATTTAAAAGAGAATAATAAATACAGATATGAGGAAAAAATATATATAATAGATAATTTGTAAATAAAGAAATAGAAAAGAGATGAGTGAAAATGGCTCAATACCTAAACCAGAAGGAAGTAAATCGTTAGATAAGTGTGAAAAACTTTAAAAAAATAATCACATAGATGGGAGAGAAAACGGATTCGTGAGAAATTTTAGTGTATTCGATTTTACTATCTCAATATTATTATTGACTTATTATAAACTGAAGCACTTGAGGCAGATACGTAAATGTACGTTACAGTGGCTGCCGAGAGAAGGGTGTGGTGTACCATTCGTCGGGGGCGGTGGACGCGGGGGCGGTGTTAGCAGCGTTTACCGCATCATCGCAGCCACAGAACGTGAGCTTGGGGAAGCTCATTCAGAAGCCCAAGGACGACCAACGCTTGCTGAAAATGTACGAACAATACAACAGACTGGGATCCGAGGCCGTAGTCGACAGCCAATGGGCGGCCACGCTGGCAGGTACGCATTTCCATTGTCCTATATTGTTTTTATCCTTTATTCCAGCCGCTTCGTAGCGTTAACTAGTCCCTTAGTACGAAAATCGATCACTTTCTGTCAGTCAAGGCTAGACAACTGGTAAAATGTTGCAATTCCGTAAGGAACTTTATAACACAACTCATTTTCGAGTAACAGTGTGGACGAAATATAGCTAAGGAGTTTAGAGCTTTCGACCAGTGGAAGCTGGTCAAATGTTATTTTTAAAAATTATTTTATTCATAATCGCATCAAGGTCATTAGCGACTTTGTACTTACTGTGTTGAACAACAATGCCCTAGCCGGGATTCGAACCCTCTGTGTTGTGAGGCTGCCACGCTGACCCCTGCATCTCAGGAGGTCGGCCAAACGTTATTGTAAGTGATATTCAAGTGAATTCATATGTGGACTTCATCAATGATTACAGCCAAAACATACTCCTGTTCGCAAAATTTCAACACCGTGAAGGAAAGTAGCAATTGGAATTCCTAAATTATTGTGATCCTGAACCGATCAGTCTGTCGGACAAAGCAGCGAAACACAGTCAACAGTCTATAAGAGTTTCTTCTTAAGTCAAACTAAAATAGAGGATTAGAATAAAGCAATAGATTGGCCTTCGTGATGGTGTGTCTGTGTAACGCGACAAATTGTTGCTAGTGAGACAAAAATTTAAACGAGTGTGGAAGCAGAGAGAAAAGTAAAATCTGCTGAACATCACGAAATGCCAGAAATATTGAGGGATGGTTCAGCTTCAGCACAAGAGTTAGGAGTAATGACTTTTATTTTTATACCACGACAACTGGCTGGTTTTGCGCAATCCTTTTTGTTAGATTCCCTTGATCACGAACCATCTTTATCTCAGTCTATAAGGGTTGGTACCGAAATTTTCACTACTCGCGCTTATCGATCTAATCAATACACTTCCTGCCAATATAATAAAAATGTGTTTTCAACATTTCTTTAAATGTTTTATTTGAACGCATTTTTTCTTTATTTCCACGTATTGTAAGAGTAAAACATGTGGTGTTATAGTTATAAAAATGCATGTTAAATTGTATAAAATTATTAATTTTTTTAAAAAATTAATTTAAAATGTAAAGTGCGAGCCGCCGTTTTAAAAAAATTAATTGATTTCAATTTCATAGGAAATTTGCGTGGGTTTCTGAACGGGTCTCAGATTAAGAAAGAGCCTCGCAAGCCATTTTCTCTCGGTTATTACATGACGTTCCCCAACCTTGCAAACGTCATCTCCTTTACCTCCATGGTCTAGACAATAAGGTTGCTTTTGACAAACTGTGAGTTTCCCGGCGTCGGAACTATTAATTATTACTAAAGCAAACCATTATTTTGAAATCTATGGAGGAGTTACGATGATTGCCACTTTGCATGTTCTTTTAAGGCAAATTTGGAAAATTTTATCTGAAAAATTACAACTCTTTCAGTTTTTGGTACGATCGAGTATTTCCCTTACTTATAATTTTATGTACTGTCACAGAAAAAAAAAATGCGAGTCCAGTACGTATTGTTTTCAGGGGACCTGGCGGAAGTAGCTTTGTTCCAAGGACCCAGCGTTGCCTCGGGAATGAATATGGGACCTGGTGGAAAGTGGGATGACAACTTATACTTCAGGAACTACACGGTAGACGTTGATTCCTCCAGTCGATGGGAATTCACGGACGCCGAGATTCGAGGAGGTCTCGACGGTAAGTTTGCGTGTAACAGGATAGCGAAATTATTAACAGTAAATATTCACCAATAATATATACATTTCAAGTCTGCTCTATTTAGTTGGTTATATATGGCAACTAGCAGTGCCGTTGACAGACTGATAGCTTATATGGAGAAGCACCAATGCCACTCGGGAGAAAAGGCAAGGAAGCCTGCGAGAGGATTCTCTCGCAGGTGAACTTTTCCAGAAAGCTCTGGCGGAGGCTACCTTTGGGGATGCCTTCACATCTCTCTGGTTTTTTGGAACTAAGGTTCCCACAAGCCGAGGCACCTCGGTCTGTTTTGAGAGGTGCATGTTCCGGGGTCGCAGACCTTGGGAATACGGTAAGAGTTGTCCGCTATTTCCATTGGAATAGTCGGCCAGCTGCCTCCTAAACTGGTCGAGGCACGGAGAAGGGAATGCTGCGTCCCCACAGCAAACTCCTCTCCCGCTATCGGAAGGGCGTGGGACAAGTACCCAATGCCCGACCTACCTGATGCAGGTTTTTCTAGGGTTTTCCCTGCATTTCTTTAGGCGAATGCCAGGTAGGATCCTTAAAATATAGACCGGGGGCACTAGTTAACCCTTGGCTACCTTCCTCTACCCTTCCGCATCCCCCCTTTCAAATCCCTTCCTATGCTATTAAAGGGGAAATGCCCAAAGTGGATCACCCTCATGTAGCCTGTTGCCCTAAAAAAAAGCCACTCGGGAGAAAGTTTTATTAATACAAAGAGAAGCAGTCAATAATATTCCTCTGAATACTCACCCTTAACTTGAAAATCGGCAAAATATATCACCTATATTGTTCACTGTGAAGGTAGATATTCAAATATGAAAAATTTTACAGCAGCTTAGCCGTTTTTGAATTTATTCCCTTCAAAGGGACGGGCTTAATGTTTTATGTTTGCGCGGCGGGTTGCCGGGGTATTAGTTGTCGGAGAGTGAGATTTAGAGGTTTAAAATTCATAAAAATATTTTTTAAATAAGGGATACATTAGGAGTAATATAAGTATGAATAGAAAACAGTATTTATAATAAAATAAAACAGCCAAATACAGGTAAAAGAAGTGATATAAATACCACACAACGTTTCTGGAAACATTGGTCCTTTCTTCAGGTGCCAAGAAAAAGAAAATACAAGAGCCAAGAGCGACACAACCGCAACAATATTTATACATGATCAACTATTTATCACAAAAATAGCACAAGGGCGTCAAATAAGTTGGTGTTCTTTTCCGTCCAGGTTTGGTTCTGGGGTCGAAGTTGCGTGACTGGACGCTACAGGCATCGACACTGCGACTCTCGCAGTTGCTGGAGATGTATTACTCCCCCAGGGGCGTGTCTTTCGACTCAACGTTCAGGGCGTGCGACAGGCAGGAGAAAACTTCCGGAATTGTTACCAGCCAGAAGCTCAATGCGGAGGTAACACTCAGTCTTCCACTTCTGCAGAGTTGCGCTGCTCCAAGCAATTCCTCATGTTAATCACCGTCCACAGACGCTGAACATGGCCAGGGTTCTGTACATGGCGGCGCCATCCGTCACCCTCATGGACTCCAAGCTGCAAGAATTTGGGACGAAGGCCGTCGATTCCTTTCTGACCTACATGCGTAAGTTAAAATAAATCACCATTCTCTTCACAGAAACCGTTGGAAATTCCTGTTACTGAGACTATTTCTGTTATCATAAGTAGAGTAGTAGAATGGCTACGAGGGAACTTTTCAGCAGAATAGATAAACACACCATGATCGTCCAATCTTTCTCTAACTTATCAAGCATTCCACAAAGATTTTGAGCGGTAATCCAACGAGGCGTCGGCAATGTTCCCTTCGTTTGAGGTGGATTTTTTCCAGTTTGGTCATGCCAAGATGCAGTTGAGTAAAGGAACGTATTCTTGCAGCACAAGTGGTTGGTAAAAGCCGAGAAATCGACTGTGAACCTGATTCGCCTTCACCGCTCGTAGAAGTTTTCGCCGTGCTGGACGCCATCTGGACTCAGAAAGAAGCCGCAAAGCTTTTGGTGTGAGTTGAATTTTTTTTGTATAATTAATAACAACAATTTTGTTTGATAATAAACTATATTTTGGCCATTGATAAATTACACATCCTTTTTTCATAAACTTCATATTAAGAATAAAATTAAATAAATTAATTTTCCATAAATCCTCGTGAAAAGCAAAGCTTCAAGGATGTGGACAGAGTCATACATTTTACACATATAATTAATTAATAATTTAATTTACATACGAACATTTTTTTTCTATGCCAAATGATTATTATAAATTTTTAAATTATAAAATCAATATAATTACGTATTATTTTCACTCTAAAATATTTCAATAATGAAAGACTACCGATAGTTCATGTTAACTATTTACTCCGAAGTATCAAGATTCCAAGTTTATTAATGAATACAAAATCTCATTGATGCAGAGGAGTGGATGAGTACAAATGTTGTAAACTCAGTCTTGAATGGAACTGGAATGTTTATTAATTATTTACTGTTATCAGAAAGTTTCATCTTAAGCGGTACGAGGATGAGGTGAAGGTCTGGCTGGAAATTGATGAGTCCCAGTTTGGTGGAAATGATTCAGGTGGACGCTATCTACGGCCGTAATCTTTCAGACCAACCAAAGCCAAACACCTATTATCAGTTATCCCACTCTGGTCAAATTCAATATTTTAGAGAGTCGGAAAATTAACCTGAAACACGTGCAAAGTGTGCGGACAAACAATTCATTTTTTTCTCTCAATAAAACAGTAATAAGAATAACCCTTATTGGGATACAGACAAACTATTCTGATAGCAATGCATCATATAGATTTTTTTTATTGTTTTCTATGGATTTTATACCCATAGTAAATATATGCGACTCAATTTATTTCCACTGCTATTTTGATAGTTTTATAAAATTATTAATGGACAAATTAGTCATAATAATAAAAAATAACTAATTATTCTTAGACAAACACAACGTTTCGCCCTTACATTCAGACGTCTTCAGGTATTAATTAAGAGACATCTCTGGATTGCATGCCAACTAAAGTTCTCTAAATTATAATGAATTATTAAAAATTAATAAATAATTTAAATTATAATTAATTTACAATTAATAAAAAATAAGAATGTAGAGTATTCGTTGTCACACAGCCCAAAGATGTCTAAAAATTAATATCTGAAAATGTCCCAATGTATGGACGAAACGTTGTGTTTGCCTATGGAGAATTTTTGATTTATTTACTAAATATTATCATCTGATTTATTTGTCCGTTAATATTTATATGATAATTTCAAAAATGTCAGGTAATTTTCAATAATTTTAATTTCAGTTGTATGTATATAATTTCTTTGGCTAATTTGAGTCGACCCTCGAAAAAAATATGATTACTTTCAATGTCATAATAAGTCCATTTTTTACGAGTTATGTTAATTATACAATTATATATGGAATTACTTGACTGACTATTTGTTAAAATCGTCAATTTATCTTTGTTATGTCTCATAACAATAGAAAATATTAATTTTACTTCACTCAGTTCTCTCAATATCACAATGTCTTTTTATGTTAGTTTTAATTAAAAAATTACTCAGCTTTGAAGTATTTGTTTGGGAAAGAATTTCTTAGTTTAATTAAAATACGCACGACAGGGTTTAATTATTATAGTTTAATGAACCACTCTGAACGCATTTTAGAATGAAGCTAAATTTTTTGATTAACGGACGTCATTGTAGGAAAAGCGCAGGATGTAACGTTTTATCTTTTATCTCAGTGACACACTCGATAAGCCGTTCCTCTATAGTTGATTCACCTGGTTTCTCAACGACTTCACGTTGGTGTGACCTGTTGAGAATTTTCGAGCGGATGTTTTGAGAGAAATTCCGAAAATAGAGTCAACATTTCCAGCGTATGTACATGTTAGTTATTGACGAGATGCGAAATCTAAATATTTTTTACGTCACTCCGTTTAATCCCTTTTAATTTGAATTGAAAACTGGGCGTTCTATTAGTTACTGTTGCTTAATGTAAAGAGCCCGTGAAAATTTTATCTGATTCACGCCGCCCGACCTTTCGTCACGCAATTGTGCGTCATGCGTTTATGGCTCCGCATACCAATATTTTACTTCGCGGAGATGAAAGGTTACGCCTCCGTCTAGAATGCAAACTTATTTGGAAAAGGTCCAATGCATAGATGCGTCGTAAGGTCTGCCAACTGATAGCAGTTTCTACGTGCAGAGGTCGTATTTATTTCAATCAACGAGAATAATTGCATCGCAGTTTTCCTTAATTTTATAATAAGTTTATTCAATTTTTGGCAAAAATACTCGTGACTTATTTTAAAATTTTTAAGTATCAACAGATTATTTGTGTTTAGGCCTGGCTTAAAACTATAATTTTCTGCGATGATCCTATCACCACATTTGGTTGTGACGGTGTCGTGCGATGTCCGGGTGTGCCATGAGCGAACACCCTCCACCTCGTTCCCCCGGCCCCTTTCACAATCCTGACCTCTGAGCGAGTAGGTAGAAAGTTTCGGAAAGGCAACTTTATTGCTAAAAGAACTATTGTTCGCTCATGGCACGGCCGCTCAAAATACGGCGCCGTTGTGATTATACGCGGTCACAGTTCCAACGCCCATAATAAATATCATGTAAGAGTAAGACGGTCTCTGACCAAAAAAATACAATAAATGTTCTATCCTGATGCATCACCGGTCACAGCCATGATTTATACAAACTTATCCTCCAATGAAATAGATTACTGTCAATGAATAGGACATAAACTCTTTATGCAATAATGTACTATACAAACAACTTGTCCAATATAAACTACGTGAAGTTATTAATGTTAAAGGACACAAAACATTTGAATAAAATTGTTAAATCAACACACAAGCATAAAAAGCACTATGTTCATCACTGATCCAAGTGAAGGAAGATCCAATCATCCACTGATGCTGGAAGTAAATAATGAGATTATTATGAGTATTGAACTGCAACATGACCTGAATCACCTGTAAAACAGTAATTATCCACTGTGTAACCTCAATAGTCCTTTCAGAACAGGGATTATTCTTGACTAGTAATCTCATGAACATTTTCAAGAGTATTCATTATTAACAGTCGGTTAGGGACAAAATCGTTCCATTACACAACAGTGTGAACTTAATCTGGGTCTGCCGTTCCTTTTTTAACAAATTTGTATTTTCATCCTTAATAAAATCAACCTAAGTTATTTTGGATCATCCACGTCTGTGTGGTAACAAGCTTCACTTTCTTGTCTAAATCAAGATCTAGTAGTTTTGTTAAGATCCTTTTACTTAATTATTTCTAGGTTCCCATTACTGTCATAGGTCAGACTTGTTACTTTAGTTGAGAAACGAGACCTCTAACATCACCACGCCTCAGACTGAAATTCATTGAGGATTCTGTCACCTCTCTCAGTTTGTTGTTTTACTATTAAAATTGATTTCCTTTGTAACTTTTCTTAGTAAAAATTCATTGATATGGCAGCAATGTGAATTACCGTTACAATTATCTTCCTATCGAAGTAGCGTTGACGGCATAACATTAATCAGAAGTCTCGTAAGTCATCGTTGTCAATAGACTTCAAAGTAATTTACATTATTTTTTTGGTAGGCACCTGGCGGAGCAGATCGATGTAGGTGAATTCAGCAGTACCTTGAACGTGCTCCACGGACGAGGAAACACTTGGCTGGTGAAGAAGGCGATCCGCACCACTGACGTGCCTCAGCAGGTCCTGAACCAAACGGACTCTACCATTTGTGAGTAATTCTGCTACACGTGATGAGTTGGGAGGTCCGGATCAATCACTCAGAGATTACACTAACTTTTTTTTTATGTAAGGTTCGCAAAAAAATCCTGGTAAATGTTTGTTGTATTTTGAGAGGATCCGCGAGTCTTTTTTAACTCTCTGGGAATTTTGTTGCAAGCTTAGGCAGTGAAGGGTCATTGTTTCAGTTGTGTTTTATTGGAGGGTAAAGTCGTATACATTTAGACCGTCCACAGCGATAGTATTTTTTTCGTGAATGTCCACAAAAAATGATGATGCTTTGGGGTGGTTGGTCTGAGGACGCGTATAATCGCTTTTGAAGCTCTTTTTGTCTTTAAAGCATCATCATTCTTAAAAATATACGCAGGGCAAGCCAAAAAAATTTTTTTTTTAGAGTAACAGGCTACATGAGGGAAATCCACGTGGTGTCAACCTAATAACATAGGAAATATTCACATCATGGTTATTTATGATTTGTTTGAAACCGACTACAAGCGGAATTTTCACAACTATAAATAGTATCTGAAAATGTTACAATTTTATACAAATGTTTGAAATTATATTAGCTGATTTTCCTTCCAATATTCATGAAAGTTACGAGCGCTGGTTCTGTCTGTTGTAAATAACTTCCAGTGATTCTATAATCTTACAATAGCGGAATGTTTTCTAACTTCTAACTCGACTCAAAATCTCAAGGATTTACTAAACGATTCCAGGTTATTTTTCTCCTCACAAAACTCTAGAATGGCAAATGAAATTTTTTTGGGGGGGGGGGGGGAGCAACTGTCCCTAAAGCGTTGGAATTAACTCTATAGATTTATTTTTTATAAAATTAGCTAAATCTAGAAGATTTATTTATCTGTACGTAACAAATAGAAACTTGTTCGAAACTAATTCTCTATTTTTCGGAGAATTTTGCAAGCCGCATGTCGATAAATGGTCTTACGCAATGGTTCATGACGTCATGCTTGCGTCATAGAGTGAGAAAAAGAAGTTTCAGTCCTAAGATATATTTCGTAACGAGAATGGGGATATCCATAGATTCAGAGAATGCGTCTACGAACAGAAAGTTCACTTTCCTTGATTTATACAGACTATTAAAAGAAATGAGAATTTTTACCTTCTGGTATAATATTGTTAATTGGGTTTCCATTGTCAGGCAGAATCTGAAAGTGAAATTTTAGGTATTGTACAAGGCTTATCACAAATGAATATCAAATGAATGGGAAATTGTAACGAAAATATTAAAGTTAGATTAAAAAAACCTGAAGATTATGAAATAACATGTCAAATTTCAGTTTCATATATTTTCTACAAAATTGACGTCTTGTGGGCTAGAAGACCTTTTGGTCTGCATTAAAAAAATCGTTCCAGGTCGTACAAAAATAGTGTGTTGAACGAGGGATGTTATAAATAATATGTTGAAGGGAAATTATCCAATTATTGCAAGTTATAAATCTTGTTGTAAGATTTTTAGCTCCTAATATTTTTATGTGTATTATATAATAACGACAATATGGAATTAGAGAGATATTATCCCTTAAATTTGATTTAAAAATATTATGAGTCTATCGTTAAGGTATGGGAATCCAAATGTCGGTGTCGTAGTGTTTATAAATTCACTTATATTCGTGAATATGCTTTTAAATTATAATTTAACATTTTTGCTCCTTCATAAACATCGCATTCATTCTGCTACATTCATTCTAACATCCGGAGACATGTGGAGCTGAGGATGACCGCTATCTTTTCACTACAGAATTCGATTTTGACTTTTAATGGGATCAGCGTCTATAAATATCGTCTTGTTTCCACACTCTCTCCGAACTTGCCGCGATTCCGGAACTCTCCAGTTATGCAGTGCTTAGCAATCGCACAGAATCAAAGTCCGGAAAACATATTCACCAGGCTGGTGAATCTGGCACACGTAGGTCACTCTTTATGTCAGGGGTCAACAAATATTATTCAGCGAACTCATGATGTTCGGTAAATAATGTGCGGAATTTTATTGCACCTTCTGTTAAAAATATTCCACCATATTAAAGAATTTAAGAACACTACGTTTGTATGTTAGAGGCCAAAATAATATGAAGTATGTAACTTCTGGTTCTTCTTATAATCAAACCGTGGTGGAAAAAATAATTATTCTGGAATTGTTATTACAGAATTATTAATAATAAAATTGCAGAAAAAGCGAAAAGATAATAGTAAACCGTTATTCGACAAATTTTAAACAACGTACGACGTTCGGTTTTTTTTTCATTTACAAACCTGTTTTTGACGGGCATTTACCTACACCAAACAACTAGAAGTCCCGATTATATTTCTAAAGATAATACAACAACCAAATAGCCAACTTGTTACTGAGTGTTTTGTGTTCCGCCGTAGGAACCATTAATTTTATATAGCATCGAATAAAAAGTTGGCGGGACAGTTTTTGATTGGTGCTTGCACGGCCGTAACACTGGTCTCTGGAACGAATTTCTACAATATTACTATTTTTTTGTTTAGTATCGAGAATATCGACAACTATTTGCCTACTTTGCAATTTTGAAATAATTATTAGGAATTTTGTTTGAATCTGACGTGTCAGTTTTAAGTTGATTCCTTTCATTTTAATTATTATTGGTTTTATTTTATTTTAAAATAGTCTTGATAATATAAAATAAAATTGTATAAAGCACAATTGACTTAAAATTTGTCTCTACTGAAGTAGAGTCATGCACCGGAATTGTATTGTACAGTCAACGTTCATAAATATTTATACGTTATTATTTACAAAGATTTTTTCCCAATCATTTCGTATCGTAAAATTCAAAAGGCATGAGCAAACGACTCGGTACTTAACCATACTTTACCATAGAGTAAATATTTCTTAATTGGCTCTTCAATATTTCCCCCCAAAATTTAACAGACGTTGAGGTTCTTGCTAAGTGATTATTTTTACTTAAAAGCTATTCTACTTAAAATAAATATTGTAACACCATAGACCGTATATTTTCTTTTCATATTTAACTACATACTTTGAGTATGTGATTAAGTTACGTTTTAGATTCAGCAGTTTCCATGCGAGAGCTATAGTAAAAATACATTTAAGTTCGGTCACCTTTCAGAAAAACAATCCCCTGGCAACAGCAACTAATGTGCAGTTATCTAGAGCTTACGTCACACTGCTGCTGATGAGTCAGTAGAATGAAATAGTCCAAATTCTGTATTACAGCTTCATTATTTAATTATTATTTTACTCCATGCGGCAAAATAATAATTTGGCTAGTACTAGCTATGATCGGTCCAAACTTAAACAATATCTTTATAACAATTTCCTAATGACTGAGGTGAAGCGTGACTCATCGTTCATCCAACATTTATTTTTGATCTTCTAACAAAGTCTTTGTGGCGAATGGTGGCCCTCAATTGAAATAACATAATGCAGGATGTATTCTGTAACAGTTCTTTGCATTCATGTACTGAATAATTGTTATCATAAATAATTAAACAGAGGTAGGTTTGATGTCCAGCACATTTAACTAAGGAGAATACAATTTGGTGATTTTCCAATAAAACTACTGAAAGAAGAAAATGAGGACAAATTTCCCAGTTACATCTGTATATTGTTTTAAATTTAATTTAATGTTTCATTTTCATGATTTATTCATTACAATAAAAAATATTTTATGTTTACTATTTTTACAAGCAATTTATGCCTAAAAAAATTTAATTTACTAGGAATATTCATCCCCCATGTAACAGATTATAATTTCCAGTACAATATGAAAATTTAATTTTTTGCTTACATATTCAGAAAAATAAATTGTTCTCTGACGTCAACGTGCGCTGAATAATTTATTTATAAATGTCCCCTATCTTTTGCTGAATCCTGAGGTTCATCGTGCCTTATAATAGTAAAAATAGCGTGATCCTTCCCATGAATATCATCGCTATACGAAACAAAAAAAAAGGTGAAGTGCAAATTTTCAGGCGTAAAATATATAGGAATAATTTTCAAATACAATTGGAACAACACCCGCGATAAACCCAGCATTCTTCTCTGTACGCACAAGATTTTAAGGTGAATATTGTGTAGAAAGTTTTATTACGTCGCATTTCTAGTAGTTTCTAAATTTTTGCGAATATTATTTAATGGAATGTTAATACAAATTCTTAAAGAAATCAAGTGATAGATGCTTGCAGCTAAAGCATTTAACGACTATTTCCATTCGAAAAGTAATCTGCTTTTATTTGGAACACATCTGTGGTTCAAGGGATATTGGCATCAGCTGTTGTTTGTTATCTGGTGTCAGGGCCACGCAGCCAAACAGGACACGCGACTCACAATAGCCACATTATTTATGTATTTTTCAAGAAACAAAGAATTAAAAATAGTAGACCCGGGCCACTTGTACAGAGTAATTTCAATACAAAAGTTTGGTCGGTACCAGCACATTACCAATGGAAAGAGAATTTGAGATCGTTCAACAATTTTTACGCTTTCGATAAACATATAAAATGAACATTGTTGTTGCTTATTCATTTAACTGATTATAATGGGCGGCATGTAGCTGTGCTGTCAGCGTGCGTTCGATAGAGAGAGAGATAGGGCAGGTGACAGGCTTGAATTACGATTTATGTACTTTATTGTTAAACATTCGGACAAAAATAAGAAAGTTCTTTTCTGACGCCATCTCGATTTTTCAGTTTTAACTTTTTCGAATGGTTTATGATTCACGATTCAGAGAAAATATGTTGAGGCGTTTTTATATAAAGCGAACAGAAGTTAAAAGGAGGTTTTGGAACGTCCACTATTTTGATCTCAAGATGACAACCTGATATTGTAAAAAAAACAGTCTTATAAATTATTGGCACAATTTCATTGGGAAAAGCGAACAAAATCAGATCCACTTATACTAGAAAAACAAACTAAAATTACTTTTTTTTAAGCCATGTGAGAGGAAAACAATTATTTCATTTATAAGATAATACAACATATCGCGAGGTCTTACTGCTAAGGTCTAGAAATAAATTTGTCACAAAATCCTTTAATTGAAGGTGTTTATATATTGTAAATATGATTTATAAATATTTTCCTGACGGACAGGCTTTACCTATCGAAATAATTCAAGAAACTAGTTTAATAATGATGCTTTATACTTCCTCTTTTGTGGGAAGGAAATCAACATGGCTCACAACAACCTGAGATTATTTTTTATCACAGACAAACATGACTAGCTTGTTCCCTTGACAGGGTCGTCACGGTTGGATCTTCCGAAGGCACTGCAGACGGTTAACACGCTGTTGGGGGAAGACCACAGCACGACCAATTCCAGCGTCCTTCCAGACGTGACCGTGGAAGGAGGACCTGGTCTTGTGGTGCTGCTGCTGTTGCCCACGGGCACAGTCAACGACCCTGAAATGCAGCTGGTGCAGGAACAGGTCAAGTTGCTCAGACAGATCCGCCCAGGTAATACACGTTCACGTAATTCGCCATTTTTCCGAGAAATGCACTGAAACGTTCATATCGTATCAAGAGGAACTCTGGTTGAGTTACATTTAACGTGGATGGAAGATGAGTTTTGTTACACTAATATTAAGATCAGCTACAGGTTGATCAGATACATGTTTACAGGTTTTTGACTATGAAGGATTTTTTAATTTATGTAATTGATATATTTATTGGGTGAAAAGCTTAAATAGCGTTATTTGGCAAAAAAATATGTAATTAATTATATACCATCGATCTAGAAATAAATTGGCAGAAATCTACTGCAAGTCCATTGTCATTACGACTTTTAAACGAGGTATGATCAAGTTATAAAGTCCATTACTTATTTTCTCTGGAAGTAGATTGAGAGGTTTTGTGATTAAAATATGCTGATAAAGATACAGATAGTAGCCTCGAACAAGGGTTATTTGTATGCAAGAAAAAAGTGTAAATAATCGTTTTAACAAACAACAAAAATTCACTTGCATCAAATAGCTCCTTGTGGAGAACATAAAAAGCATCTTTGGTGTCCATGGATTCATTGCATCGACGATGTGAAAAGTTTGTACATCCTCAGTGAAGTTATCCAAGGTCACTGGTTTATCAGGAATCTAAAACTTGAACGCACCTCGCATTTTCATTAGCAAGTTTCAACATGGACTTTTACTGTTGATGTTTGCATGTGTCACGTTCTCTACTGTGTCACGTCTTTTGCTTGCAGATGCATCTCTTGTAGCTGTTACATCTGACGCAAATAAGGTGCGATACTACAAAATGCTGGACAGAGACAGTGTCGTGGTGTCACCGATCGGCGACTCCATCCAGTCGCTGGTGTCGGCGGCCAAAAATTCCATGGTTACCGGTGAGAGCACAATTCATGCTTTTTCAGAGGACGTCAGTAAAGCATCCCAGTAAAACTTTAAATCAGTCATGAACACTAGGAAAGATCTTGTTATACATATTCCGGATCAGTCACTTGACCTGTCAGCGAAGACAGCAAAGTCTATCGGGAACAACTGGGGAACAACTTTCTCAGGGTTTCTTTAACTGTGCTCAGAATTATTACAATGATTTTAAGAAACACAGTTTGAAATTATATATGTGAAATTAAATAGAACCTGAAGAAATGGTTTCTAAGTGTTAAGCCATTTAATGACCACATTGTCTTTCTGGTAGCTTCTGTGTAACTATAGAAATTTTGGCATTTGCGATGCTAACATTTAAGTACTCTATAAAACAGAGGAGGCTCGTCAGCTTGTGTTTCCAAGGACAAGACTACAGGTGAAATACAGTTACATATTTTCTGATCGCAAAAGTCGCGCCGCAAGGTCCTGTTCGAGATTCATAAATTAACAATAGTAGCAGATTCGATTCCAGTGAATTGATTCTCTTCGTTTGCATTATAACCCAATTTCTTGGATGGAACCTCCCGCAGCTGGGTTGACGTCACCTTAATTACCGACGGGGGCCCTCCATTGTCAAAGGGGCAAGGTTCTTCCAAGGCAACCCGATTCTCCACAGGCGATACAGCAACGCCCATAATACACGTGGTTTTCCAGGAAGGAAATCAAGGATCAGGGGGCCCTGAAAAATACAGGATGACAATAAAATACAATCTTAGAGAAACAGCAGGAAGTCTTATTTACTAAAGATATATTTTTCAGCCTTACTTGTCAACTTTAAAGAACAATGATCACAATCTTAACGACTGTCTGCTATCATTCAATTAAGACGGATCTAACCCCGGAACTTGATTTTTTTTTTCGGCCGCAACGTTTGTGCAAACCGAAACGTAGAAATTTGTTAATCTAATTTCTTTTATTCTACATTATAACTGTATTGAATTGTAATTGTACACCTGAAGAGGTCCCAACCAAAGATGAAACGTTGTTTCTGTTGAAAATTATGATAATAAATTTTTGTGACTAATTGTTCCTACATTGATTTAGAAGAGAAGTCAGGTATTTATAATTGTTACTGATCGTTTAAGTTTTAAGCTACTACCCCATTGGTCTACTTCCCTCAAAAGAATCATTTAACGATGACAGTTGAGTTTTCGCTGAATTTTAAGCGAATATTCTTTGTTTGCAGTTCCTTTGCGCCTGGTACCGAGGTCCTGCGACCATCAAGATTACAACAAAGGAGTCATGGAGCACTACCTCACACCCAATGTACCGGCCAAATTCAGGATTCATCCCATCTACATGGTGGAAGCCACTGCACTCGCCGTCATGGTAAATATTTATATTTTAATATACGAGCTGTCACGATGAACTTCAAAACTGTCTATACGGCTGTCGTTATAGTTGAAACTTGCGACAATATGAATGCCCAGTATATCAACGTTTTTAAATTTCATGTTTGATAATGATCAATTCAAGGCGTGTAGAATTATTTGTGGACAATAAGTAAATCTTCAAATTATCCGTTATAGCTCCGTAAATATTGAAAAAATTGTGACGAAAAAAAACCACGTCATTCGCCATTTTTCCGGTAAATGCACTGAAACGTTCATATCGTATCAAGAGAAACTCTGGTTGAGTTACATTTAACGTGGATGGAAGATGAGTTTTTTTACACTAATATTAAGATCAGCTACAGGTTGATCAGATACATATTTACAGGTTTTTGACTATGAAGGATTTTTTAATTTATGTAATTGATATATTTATTGGGTGAAAAGCTTAAATAGCGTTATTTGGCAACAAAATATGTAATTAATTATATACCATCGATCTAGAAATAAATTGGCAGATATCTACTGCAAGTCCATTGTCATTACGACTTTTAAACGAGGTATGATCAAGTTATAAAGTCCATTACTTATTTTCTCTGGAATTTATACATTCAACATGCACTTCTGAACAACATTAGGATGGAATAAGTACCAAAAAAAAAGTTAGCAGCTGTTGTTATTATCACAGTCCATCATATACACAGTCATCTCTAGAGACTAGAATGACTTAGATTAGACGTCTTAGATTTTTTTGTAATTTTACAATTTACTTATTTTATAAAATATAGTATAAGAAGTCAAAGAACAGAGGTAGAAGGATAATTATTGTAAACAAATTTTCCCGGAAATTTATCTTCTACGGACAATTATTATTGTTAGAAAAAAGTCATAATTGGAGCTAATTTTAAGTATAATGTAAGTCGCAAATTTAAAATTTCTTTCAATACACTAGATCTCTAATAAGGCTATTGCCTATAAACACAGTCTATTTGGCTATTAGTGAAGAATTTTGTGCTTTTCATTTAATTATCCTGATCTTAGAATATGTGAAAAAAAAATTCATATTGATTTTTTTCTTATAAATATAACACTGCGAATATCATCTTCGTGAAATTTTCCCACATACACACAAATATAAAATAAAATAGAAAACCTTGATGAAATACCGAAAAATTAAAATTGAGGAGTGAAATGGAGAATTTTCTGACCTACTATTTCTATCCGCATGTATTTCGTTGGTTTACTTAAATGTGGACGAATATTTTTTTGTACACTTGGTACTCCTGTAAATTATATTTTTAATTTTCAAACATATTGCTATGATCCGTAATTTTAGATCATACATTGCTTTATGTATTTCATTTCCGAAACTCTATGAATTCTGTAACATCAATTGCGACCTGTATTAAATCATAAAGTTTTCATCTTAAATGAGACTAGTTTTATAGAGTGCACATTTATAAACATGTCGCATAAGCCCGACGTATTGGGAGCAAGCTCTTTCTGGGTCAGGATTTGCATTAGAGTTCCGTTCCATCTGCAGGGACAACATTTTAATGTCTTGCGGCGAACACTTCGTAGAGAAAATCTTCCTTTGGGATATTATGAAGGTTGGATTTGGCTTGATAGGCAAAAAAATCATCAGGGAGGTCACGGTTAAGTATCGATAATTTAGGGACATATTAAAATATATTTCAGTTATGGCGTAAACGATCTTTCTCCTCCGGAGTCAAGTCTGACGACAAAGGTTAGCCAATGTCTCTTGTAATGAAAACTAAAGTTCATCCTTCAAGTTTAAAAGCCAAAAAAGCAAAAAATATTCTTATGAACGTCACCACTTTCAGATAAATTACCTTTTTCTTTCAGAGGCTTGATAAGTGTATTTGCTTTGCCAACAATTTTATTCTCATTTCTCTATCTCATTGGACCCTGTCGTAATACTTCATACGTCTATTTAGCAATCAATCTTCAATCAACTTTTGCATCGCGCTTACACGAAGATAAACTTTTGTTACACCACTGTCTCCTCTCACATATTCGAAGGCAAGGTATATTGTTAATCCTGTCAGGACACACACAGATTCTGTGATGACGTAACGCAGATAGCTACCGTGGTCGTGAGCTTGACCTCTGCCGCTATCACCAGCTTCCGAGGTTTCCAGCGCCTTCTCTTAATCAGACGTTGACTACTTGTCTGTACATTGTTAGAAAAAATGTGAAATGCTGAAGTATTTCCAAGCGTACAAACGTTCACGAAAGAAGGACATCTGCTGAATCCCTACAATATCCTCAGAAATCTAAAGAATGAATCATAGACAAGACGGGAATCATATGTTCAAAGGAGATGGATCGTTATTTCAATTCCTGTTCTAAGAGCTGACATTTGTGAATAGTAAGCAGAGAACATAGGTTAGGAAGCAGCTGAATTACTCAAAATAATAGAAATTCTCGACAGTTAAGCAGACTACTGGAATATATCGGCCAACGCCACTGAGGATTTTATCAGCCAGATGGAGCACTTCCTGACCATCTGCGTTCGAGTTCACCAGTTGTACGATTAAGGAATGATGCTGAAGAATTCGTAATCAACTACATTGATGACGTGTTAGAGTTTAGATCCTGTGGATTTAATTATTTCAATTAGTTCTTATTTATATGCTGATAGACAGCCGGTGAAGATGTCTGCAACATAGGCGAATCAAGAGACGGAACGTTAAAGATCGTGGATTGTAGTTCCAATGACTCGTAATTCTAACGACTTCATTGTCATCTGCTGTTCTGGATAAATAGTTCTGAGGTTTCCACCCGAGACAAAAAAACCTTAAGCCACGATGTTTTACTTTTACTTTGGGTAAAATCCTAGGAATTACTATCCAGCATACGAACAGAAAAAAATGTCGGATTATAAATAAGAAATGTTTTGCTAACATGAATTTTGTTTCACTTCCTTTCCTATTGTAAATATTAATATTTATTTTGGTTAATAAAAAACTACTTTAATTTACATTTAAATAGAAGGTACCGTTTACGAGGATGATTCATGTAATCAGTTGTACTGTAATCTCTTATATTGTCGAAATGGGAATTTTGAATACCCTGGTAAACAGTATTTGTGGACGTCTAATTTAGATTCATGGTAGTATATTTTCAATATTCTCTTTATTAGTGTCGAGAGATGTTTTTCCTCTAATAATCTAAGCTTTCATCAACATTTTTCTTTAAGCCTATTATTTGACGATTATTAATCGTTATCAATTGAAACGGACGGTGAAAAAATTTAAGAACTAGACCTGTTTGGATGAAACGTGGCTTCAGTGGTTGATAGTTTGAACTGCTTGGACTACAAATGGGAAAAAGCGTGGTGGTTGTTACATAAAATTACTTAAAAAATGATTATTAAAAAAACAATAATATTAAAGAAAATTATACAGTACAAAGTTTAACAAACAATACTACAGCAAACTGACAACAAATTTCTTACTACAAAATTTTATAACTTTTGTCACCAATACTCTCCATGAAAATCAACTTAATCCAGTCCTCAATGGTTCCATTTAGAAATGAGAATTCGCAGATGTCTGGTTTTGATCTTAAATTTATGGTTTCCGCTTGCCAAGTATATTGGATTTCGTAACTTGTTCCGTACCATTTTGCACGATTTGTGACCAGTTCAAGATTTAAATTGGGCACGGAGCCTGCCATTTTTTTTGCTGACACCATTTGTTCCACGTGTCAGACTTTTAAAACGACATCGTTCGACTGTTGGGTCCAGAGCTACAGTTGACGTTCTTTTCAGGTCCGCAGCTACGACTACGGTATTGTGAACGTCTGTCTGACAGCACCAGACGTCACCGCGTCTGCGAATGACTGTCAAGAGCTGACGGGAGACGCTGAGGCGGCCTTCAACAGAACCGTCGGCTGCAGGAGTGCCTCCTCCTGCGTTCCTCAGGAACTCACAATAACAGTCAGCAACAGCAAGCACAAATGCTCAGGTAAAAGCCATTTCTATTTGTCACCAGTTATATATCTGGTTTTTAAAGGGAAAGCAGAGGTCTAGGATTACACTAGCACTTGGATAAACAGGGTCTCGTTCTGGATCTCAGCTGCGCAGCTGACGGTTAAGGAAGGTGTTATGAATCCAAAGGCAATGCAGTTATCCATAGCCAATAATTCACATGTTGATAGTAACCAGTATCAAACAGTAAAAGCGTGTCATATAATTTAACGCATAAGCGTTTTCCAGCTCATGTATATATATTTTTAAATATGTCAGAAATTATCCTTTTATAATTACTATTAAATTTTCCTTCGGTTCACATTCATCCAATATCTTTCTTTAATGCTCTTTCAAATCCAGTGCTAAAAATTGTATCTATTATTACAAAAAATTTTGACTTATCATTTTTGATAATTTATATTTACTTCTATTATCTTTATATTTGCAAAGTAACTTTAATTAGCCTAATTCTTGATTATCACTTTTAATTTTCCCATCATTATCAATTTTGTCGTGTTTAAGGACTTACTTTTACTGTTATTAATCATCATTTTCTGTAGTTCATTTCCTTTACTTCTTAAAAAATAGTTTCCTTTGGTTTAGAGTTATGAAGATTGTCTCATTTATATACATATTTAATTTTATCAGAAAACGTCCATTTTTTGTATTTACTGGTATAAGTATCTTGAGAGACACTAATTATTAGTTCATTGATAACATTTTACCAGGTCACTGCTAAGAGATTTAGTATCAAATTATTATTTGTAAATAACTGAACACAATTTCATGTATGGAAAACAAGTGAAAAATTTTTGGCCTTAATAATAACATTATTTACATTTAAAGTAATTGATAAGATACTACTGTCGTCATATTTTTCACAAAATTCGGAAATATTTATCGGGAATATATAATCAGATAATATTCATTTAAGAACAATACAAAGAAAAGCCAAAAATAATTTTGAAATTTCGTTGTTAATAAAAAGATTATTTCTTAAATGCGGAATATTTTGTACGACAGTGTTGCCTAATTACGGCCAGTTGAAATTTAAAGCTCCAGAAATTTTTTCCTATTTTATTATTGGTTTATGTATATAAATATGTGACAGTATGCCGGTTAAAATATCTTTTTCTTACGTAAATTGACCGTTGTGTCACAGTGTTGTGACGTTGATAATAAAACAACAATCAGCATAATATATGGTAATGCCATCTGTTATACCAGACGCAACAAATCGGATCACTGCTTATTAAAATATCACTTTACAAACCTGCAGGAGAAAAACTTGTTCATTGTCAGTTACTGCATGACGCTATTTTCTCGTTTCAGAAACTTTTTTCCTTAAAAAAATATCAGTGTATTCGACTCGTTGCTACTCTTCTTCTTACTACCATTTTAGCACAAGTTGAATAACAAATACAACGGCACAGCAAATATTATTTCTGAATTAACCCACTATAGCAAACATCGTTTGTTATAAAAATGTTTCACGAAAATAAAATTCCTGTAATAGCATTCTTCAGTGTCCTGTGCTTGTCGACAAATTTCTCAGTGTGACGTGAAAGGATAAAATAAATCTCATTTATGGTAACCGGCGACGAGCTTCGCAGAGTATTCGAGCACTGAGCATAAATGATACTTGGTCAGTTGAAGTCAGAATTTAAAATGATTACGCCAACTAGAATATAAAGGATTGCCTTTGAAAATTTTATCAGGATACGAAATTAATTGGACATGATTAAACTAAATACCAACGGAAATCTTTTACTCTTATCTGAAGAGCCTTGAAGGAACTATAAAAGCGAATTTGATGCGGCAAGATGATTTCGAGGTTACAACTCGACTTTGAGTTATTAAGTTTAACTTTTAAATACAATATATGTAATTGGACAGCCCGGGGGCCCTAGTTAACCCTTGGCTACCTTCCTCTACCCTTCCGCATCCCCCCTTTCAAATCCCTTCCTATGCTATTAAAGGGGAGTTGCCCTAAGTGGATTACCCTCATGTAGCCTATTGCCCTAAAAAAAAAAAAAATGGACCGAGGCGCCCACATGCCGAGGCACCTCGGTCTGTTTTGAGAGGTGTATGTTCCGGGGTCGCAGACCTTGGGCATACGGCAAGAGTTGTCCGCTATTCCTATTGGAATAGTCGGCCAGCTGCCTCCTAAACAGGCCAAGGCATGGCGAGGGGTAAGCTGCGTCCCCACAGCAAACTCCTCTCCCGCTATCGGAAGGGCGTGGGGCAAGTACCCAATGCCCGACCTACCCGATGCAGGTTTTTCTAAGGTTTTCCCTGCATTCCTTTAGGCGAATGCCGGGTAGGATCCTTAAAATGTAGCCCGGGGGCCCTAGTTAACCCTTGGCTACCTTCCTCTACCCTTCCGCATCCCCCCTTTCAAATCCCTTCCTATGCTATTAAAGGGGAGTTGCCCTAAGTGGATTACCCTCATGTAGCCTATTGCCCTAAAAAAAAAAATGGACCGAGGCAAAAAAAGCGTCTGCGAGGGTTAATCTCTCGCAGACAGTACCTGCGAGGGATTTTCTCTCGCAGGCAGAACCTTGTAGGAGAGATACGAAGGGGCTACCTTTGGGTATGCCTTTTCCTCTCCGTTTTTGAACTAAGGTTCCCACAAGCCGAGGCACCTCGGCCTGTTTTGAGAGGTGTATGTTCCGGGGTCACAGACCTTGGGCATACGGTAAGAGTTGTCCCCTATTCCCATTGGAATAGTCGGCCAGCTGCCTCCTAAACTGGTCGAGGCACGGAGAAGGGAATGCTGCGTCCCCACAGCAAACTCCTCTCCCGCTATCGGAAGGGCGTGGGACAAGTACCCAATGCCCGACCTACCCGATGCAGGTTTTTCTAAGGTTTTCCCTGCATTTATTTAGGCGAATGCCGGGTAGGATCCTTAAAATATAGCCCGGGGGCCCTAGTAACCCTTGGCTACCTTCCTCTACCCTTCCACATCCCCCCCTTTCAAATCCCTTCCTATGCTATTAAAGGGGAGTTGCCCAAAGTGGATTATCCTCATGTAGCCTGTTACCCCCCCAAAAAAATGGATTTATAAAATTTATTCTGTAATTTTGTACTTACTCATAGATAACTAGGCTTGATATTAGGGCATGAAATAATTTTATGACGATAATAATAAGAAATTCTATTAAGAATTTGATTCCTTTACTCTATATACGACTTATATATATATAATTTATATATATTAATTTTCTTCGAAAAACTGTACGATTTTTATTATATTCTTAAAGCCTAAGTGATGTAATTAAAATACTTTTTTTAATTTTAATAACAAGGATATCGACTCTAATTTTTGTCCATGACTGCATTTTTAAATGCGTATTAATTTTTACAGAGGAAAATTTGCCTACAAAAATTCGGAAATGCTCCACATAAAGTATTTTGCCGCTTTTTCACATCCTAATGCTATAATACAAAACTATTGGATATTTTGTCTAGTGTAGAACATTATTTTCACGGCTCATATCAAGTTGTTTCTGGCCATTTCTCGTAATGCCAATAAATTAAACGATCTTGTCGGAGCCCTTACCCAGCAATCAATTTTCGGTCAAAGGCGAAGGCCATTGAAGATATGTGGAAACTCATAGAACTCCGTAGACAAGAAGTCTGTTCGTCCATTATTGTAGGCCTGGATGGATTCCCGTGCTTCGTTTAATTTAATCCCAACGTCACTCAGTTGCGTTCGCACTCTGCACGTGCTGTTTGTGCTGGACGCACACGGTTTCGCCTTCTCGATAACCTCAGCACTACTATATTAGTTTTTTGATAAATTTCTAAAAAATATAAGATATTTAAAGTCTTCTAGAAATAATTTCATATCGGCATTCATTGTGACAGACTTTGACAATGACTAGTTTTTTTTGTAGATTAACGTTTCAATTATACGAATTGATTAAGATGAATATGAATACATTAACGTTTATAGCGTCATTACGAATAGCTGAGGACACTCGGGTGTTTTGGAGGATGATCACAACTGTAATATTAATACATTACATTGGTCAAAGAACAAAGGCTTTCCCAGTGAAACCTGATGTATATTCTTTATAAAACGTCGTGAAGTGAAGTGTGGACCCGAATGGAAACCCCAGAAAATACTTTACACATTATATTATATTTTTCGTTCTGTATAATTTTCCTAGATACTTGTTTGAAATTTTTCAGGAGATGTATTTATTATGAAAAAATTACCCTATGGGACGATTATATATTTTTATTGCTGCTATGGAGTCATATTTTTTTTTGTTTCGAGCATGTTTGAAACGAACATAAGCTGGAATTTTTTTCGAGTAATGTTGATAGCGCCGAGTGGTTATAAGAATGTGTACGGAATGAAACTGAAAATCGTGAATGTCACAAAGCTGCAGTCACGGCCGCGGTTTGTTGGATGGTTGGCTATATGTGTGCTTTTTAGGTTGATCGTTTGCTGAAAGTGACCAAAGGTAATTTTTTTTATATCAATTATACGAATTGTTATTATTTTATAGAAATGTATAGATTAGGTTGATTGGACCGTTGGTGGCTGAATGTTGTAGCAGTCACTGGTATTATAAATAATTTATTTTAACGGAAAATTTCGGCTCTATAAAGTAATTTGTTTTGCATAATAATAATTATAAATAAAACCAAACTCATATTTGCGGAAATCTGCGAGGGCTATTCTCTCGTAGGCGGTACCTGCGAGGGATGTTCTCTCGCAGGCAGAACCTTGTAGGAGAGATAGGAAGGGGCTACCTTTGGGGATGCCTTTTCCTCTCCGATTTGAACTGAGGTTCCCACATGCCGAGGAACCTCGGCCTGTTCTGAGAGGTGTATGTTGCGGGGTCACAGACCTTGGGCATACGGTAAGAGTTGATCTCTTTTCCTATTGGAATAGTCGGCCAGCTGCCTCCTAAACTGGTCGAGGTACGGAGAAGGGAATTCTGCGTCCCCACAGCAAACTCTTCTCCCGCTATCGGAAGGGCGTGAGACAAGTACCCAATGACCGAACTACCTGATGCAGGTTTTTCTAGGGGTTTTCCTGCATTTCATTAGGCGAATGACGGGTTGGACCCTTAAACTATAGGCTGGGGGCCCTAGTTAACCGTTGGCTACCTTCCTCTACCCTTCCACATCCCCCCTTTCAAATCCCTTCCTATGCTATTAAAGGGGAGTTGCCACCATGTGGATTACCCTCATGTAGCCTGTTACCCCCCCAAAAAAAATTGCGGAACTTGTCGAAAATCACGACGATAATATAATCTAGAGACATGAACATGGTTATTATAACGATTTTAAGATTCAACTAAAATGAATTTGTAAAATCAATAAATAATAACATGTATTACTATTATATATAAATTCTGTAACTATACATTTTAGTATAAGGACCAACTTAAATTGTATTAAAGTAATTCAACATATTTTTGTTATCATTACTCATGGGTAATGAGATCGATATTATAAATCGTAAAACGATATTGCAGACGGGCACGAAGTTTTAAAATGGACGACATGAGGTTAATTTTGTATATTGAACAAAGTACTTAGTACGGAGTACCGCATAGATTCTCGTTCGTACTAAAGACCTTTGAGAATCTTTTATTAAATTATAGGTATGTATAAATATAAAAACAATTAAGTTTCACAAATACAGTATTTCTTCTCAAAGATCTTCAGTGCGCGTGAGAATATTTAATTAAATTTTAGATACGTATAAATATAAAACAATTAAATTTAATGTTCACGAATGAAATATTTCAATGATAATGTTTGTAAATAATTGTTATTAATCAGTTTTCTGGTAACACACAATAAAATAATTTTAAATATGACTCAGGTTCCATTTAAAATAAATTATTTAGAATATCAGTGACTGGGTTCTTAGAAAAGTGATAAAACCTAGTTTCTGCCGAAGTGAAATAGTATGTATGATTTGGATAAATGTAAACGAAGTTTAGCTGAGCTCGATATGTTGTGTTTCAGAGGACGACTGCCGCTTCCCTGACCAGGTCCGCGTCGGCATTCAGGCGTCCATCACCTGCGGCAACGGCGCTTCCGGTTCCGGAATGGCCACCTTCCTTCTGTTGCTGCTCCCGACATTCTTCTTCACTGAGCTGCTCAGATAGAGAAAACATCGCGTGGGTGGGACGTCGTTGCCTGTGTTCCCCATCCACAAAATCAAGACAATTCTAATTGTGCGACTCGGGAGATTACACATTTTTATTTTATTTTAAGGTTATTATTCATTTCAACGAGAAATTCACCAGTATAAACGACTGCTATGTAAAATGATCGTTGATTTACGTTTTGCTGTCACAATAACTCATCGATCGACAAACATATTTTCTTTCCGTTGGTGACTTGTGTGGTCTCCACAAAGACCAAGCGACGCGTCCTTCTCCTAGTTCTGTATTGAAATTAATGCAGACGAAACCAATAATGGTGAAATGAGTTCCCGGAGTTAACCACATAAATTATTTAACGTTACATGTTGCAGCATTCCATACATCATCATTAATGTCACAGAAAATCACATCACTACATACTTAAACTAAGACACGCTCCAAGACGTTCCAATCTTTATCTTTAACTTTACCTCGCACTGGAAAAAAAAATCATACTTTATTTATAATGCAGAAAAAAGTACGCATAATCAACAACAACCTTATAGATATATAAATCAACGAAAAAGCTGCAGGAGTGAGTAATACGAGGGGATTAATGATTTATTTATATTTATATATCTTTCGAAGGACTCTGTCGCATAATGATTCAGTATTCTTCGAGAATAATTATTGTAGCTAAAACAATTTTTTACGGATGGGATGAGGAATACAGTTTATAAATTTTTGTAGCTCTTTTGAACTTAAACAGTTATATATTATCAGGAGGCATGAAAACTGCCCTCAGTGATTTTCGGAATAACATGAAAAACATTTGTAAAAAAATTTATACTGAAAACTGTATTAAATTATTTTACTATACACGGCCAAGGTGAGTTCGTCTCACAAGAGTACATAAAGAAAAATATAAAATGTACTCTTCCTCGGGGTTCTCACCTCGATCAGAACTATTAAATCACAGATGAATTGCATACAAAAAATTTCAAATGCTTGAACGATTTTTACGTACATATTTAAACTTATTAAAGACTCTTAATTAACAAAATCTCACTAAACATTTTTTGAAAAATCACTTACGATTTTACTCACTACGCTATAAATACATCAGATACGAAACAAAAAATATATTATCCGAGAAAGTAATTTATTTACTCATAAAATCGATTTCAAGGCAAGAACAGGGAAAATTTAAAAGTAAGAAATAATAATGTATAGATTTAAAATACGAGCAATAACGCTTAATGTTTCTGTACTTTCTATATTACACCATCCATGATTGTATATCAACAGCGAGCCCATCATTTGATGGAACTAATGACAATTGTCTACGATGACAGAAAACTTTTATTTGTGTGTTCATGTATAGTTATTTAATGTAAATGGACGAATAAACAACGTTTTACTTAAAAAAAAATTCTTCTGAAATTATTGATTAGTTTTAATAATTATTTAAATGCCTGATCTATACATTCACGGAAACAAAACTGCCAAAAGTGACCGGGTCACAATTATGTTTTAAGGTGAGCTGTAGATATTACCATAAAGCTGCACAAACCTCATGAAGACCATGATTAATTGTAATTCTCTAATATAGCTTGCTATGATTTATCGTACAGTCGGATAATTGATTTATACACACACTTTTGTGGTCGAGGAGGAAAATATTATTCTATACGAGAGCTTATGAACCCATATTTTGTATTAATGGAAACTCCAAAAATTCATATAATTTGTGATTATATGTCACAACTGATAAGAAGTCCTTGTTTCGTAAGAGAAATGTTTCGCTAAATACGGGCGTTGATAGTTTTAAATCAAAGAAACACTCTATAAATATTGTCTCTACGGATTTAATCATCAATTGCATTATGCAGAATTCGCTTGAATATATATACGTATATTTCGTAATGAATAATGCGATGATAATATGCAATAGTATTAAAAAAATTTCGTTCTTAATGTAACATTTTTTTTTTGGTGTAGACAGGCTATGTATAGGGTAATCCACATAGTGGCAACTCCCCTCTTATAGCATAGGAAAGGGATTTGAAAAGGGGGATGCGGAAGGGTGGAGGAAGGTAGCCAAGGGTAACTAGGGTCCCCGGGCTATGGTTTAAGGATCCTACCCGGCATTCGCCTAAAGAAATGCAGGAAAACCCTAGAAAAACCTGCATCCTGTAGGTCGGGCATTGGGTACTTGTTCCACGCCCTTCCGATAGCGGGAGAGGAGTTTTCTGTGGGGACGCAGCATTCCCTTCTCCGTGCCTCTAGCAGTTTAGGAGGCAGCTGGCCGACTATTCCCAAGGTCTGCGACCCCGGAACATACACCTCTCAAAACAGGCGAGGTGCCTCGGCATGTGGGAACCTTCGTTCAAAAAAAACCAGAGACATGTGAAGGCATCCCCAAAGGTAGCCTCCGCCAGAGCTCTCTGGGAAGGTTCACATGCGAGAGAATCTCTCGCAGGCTTCCTTGCGAATGTAACATTTCACAAAATAATTTATTTATTACTTTAATATTTGTGGAAGAATCGTACGAGAATTACTGCCTATCATATCAAATCTAATTATTTTAAGTCACAAAATAGCGTCATTTTATCGAGAGATATAAGTGGACTAGGTTCACAATGAACAGTATGTGTCAGGGGAATTTCACGAGGATTAGGTCTGCACGTCAATCTATTAAACAAGTCTGGACTTAGCTAAAATATTTTGAAGAAACTTTAAAAATAGTCCGACAAATAAATAGTTTGCATTTGTCAAAGAAGTGGATCAAAATGTATAATTGAAAGGGGGTTAGACACAAAAAGGACAGTACTTGGTTATTCACAAATTGAACTAGCTAACTTTTGGAAGCGTTAGTTTGTTGAGCTCTGCATTTTGGGAGAGGGTAAAATAAGCCAAGGCTACAAGAGATCAGTTAACGTGTACATATGGGAAAGAGAATGGTGGAATCAGCTCAGTTATTGAGTTGGTTGTCAGATCGAATTAAGTAGTTACGAAGGTAGTATTGAAATGTGACGCAAAAGAAATCTGACGCCAACGACCGCAGACGTTACTGGAATCAACTCTGGTTAACGTTGCAATGCGTTGGGGATGCCTTTTCCTCTCCGTTTTTGAACTAAGGTTCGCACAAGCCGAGGCATCTCGGCCTGTTCTGAGAGGTTTATGTTCCGGGGTCACAGTCCTTGAGCGTACGGTAAGAGTGGTCCACTATTCCCATTGGAATAATCGGCCAGCTGCCTCCTAAACTGGTCTAGGCAAGGAGAAGGGAATGCTGCGTCCCCACAGCAAACTCCTCTCCCGCTGTCGGAAGGGCGTGGGACAAGTACCCAATGCCCGACCTACCTGATGCAGGTTTTTCTAGGGTTTTCCCTGCATTTCTTTAGGCGAATGCCGGGTAGGATCCTTAAAATATAGCCCGGGGGCCATAGTTAACCCTTGGCTACCTTCCTCTACCCTTCCGCATCCCCCCTTTCAAATCCCTTCCTATGTTATTAAAGGGGAGTTGCCCAACGTGGATTACCTCATGTAGCCTGTTGCCCCCCCCCCCAACCCCCCAAATGGAAAGTTTGTCATTCTTATTTTAAACTTTTATTTTCAGTAACCCACAAAGAAAACTGACATGTATGGTTACATCATGTTTTCAATTATTCTGTGGTCGTAATTGAATAAATCATTGTCAAATAAAAAGTATTAAGCGCTTGGTTTTTTAATTTCAATTTTCAATATCATAAAAATTAATGCTAGATTACTTTTTTTTACAGGATACGGATTTAATTAACTGGTCATTTTGTTAAAGGTAATTGAGAATCTCCTCAGTAACGTCATACAGAAGAAGAGAAACTTTTCTTGCGTCATATAAATGGGAGTTTTGTCAGGGTGAGTGTTTAATTATCCACTGTTATTTGTTGCACCGTGTACCACTTTCCTTGTGCGACTGGACTTACGCAAAGGGAAAACTGTAAAATGTGTTCTATACTGAGAGCGAAGGCTGACGTCAGCTAATTTGCTTTTTCCGCTGTGATCCAAATATGGAGGCGCGTTATGGGGGAGACGTGGCAGGATTTGAGCAGAACAACTACCTCAATGGAGAAGGCACTTCCGCCAGCCATTACGTGGAGAGACTGCAAGTGGATCACTTAAAGATCACCTCCATTTTGTAAAACTGTGAGGATTGTAACGGCTTTGACCTAGGCGAATGAGAGTCCACAACATCCAAAGATCACAAGGGGGCAGAGTCTAAGTTTTCAGAATTACCACATTAGCAAATGTCACGCTATGTACAACAAAAATTATTGATCAAAGGTTCAGACACTTAATTACAACTAGACGAATAACGCCCTGATATCGGCGGTTAAGAAGACAGAATAAAAGTTGTTGATGATCAAGAAAACCTTCTCTCATTTCTGAATATTTTCACGTTTCACTTATCGCTTCTGTCTCTCAAGTATGAGTTTTTATAATGAGTATGATTTGTGTTCTACAGATTGTCCCGAGCAAATCGCGTGCAGCGAACTGTGCCAGTAATTAGATTAGGAATGCCTAAGCGGATGTTACAGGAGCTCTCAGCTGCTAAGTGGAGGCAATTGAGACTATTAACAGGTTTTCGTACCTCGTGCGCTACTCTCAATTATATACAACGTGGTAAAACAAGTCTACGCATCATTTCCTAGTAGCAAAAAAGTAAAGATCGTGTTAATTAATTATATCATCATCTCTTTACGTTATTGTTAACAAATTTAGTTGTAAAACCTCCAAATATCATTTTTTATTACTGTTGATTCTCGTTAGAACTTAATTTCTTTATATACTGTCTGACTTCCCATTACAAATCACCAGAACCTTTTATAAAAGCACTTATAAATAATATGTAATTTAATAAAGAGAATATGAAGGATGTAGCTGCATTATTTATTACCGTTTACGTTGCATTATTCTGTTTTACATTCTTCGCCAGATTGTGTTAGCAAGGCATATGTACTGTATTAGTTTGTATATGCCGGGAAATGGTATGTATGCATTCTGTCCATGAATAGATTCACAATTTAGTGATATTACCAGCTACTTACTCTAATTATCAAATATGAAGGTCATGAGTTGCAGAAAAATTCACATTTAAGTCCTGTGATGTGGATACTTTAAATACCTGAAGCTACACCGATTAATTACGTGCGGAACTTTAATTGATGAAAAAATATCACACATTTATATTATCAATAAATAAACGTTCTTGAGTCATAAATTTTTTTTATTAACTAAAAATTAAATATACCGACGTTTCGTCCATTTTAAGGGTCTCTTGAGGTTTATTAATTTTATAAATGTCATACAAAAAATTAGACGCAAGGTTTTGTGTGATTTATATAAGAAACTATTAAACATCCAGAAGTCTTTTAGAACAAGGACGAAACGTTGGCATGTTTAATGTTTCGTTAATAAACAATTTTTTCGTCCCAAGACCCTTTATTTATTGAAATGAAGAACATTTAGCTCTGTAGCATTTGATAAATCTTAGAAATATTTGCGGAGAATAAATTAAATTGAAGGATTTAAATTTTAGAAAATTAGTTTACTTTTGCTCCTCTTGTCAATTTTGTGGTGTAATTTGGTTATTTTTATTGTTGAAAAATGTGTTTATAAACTACTGAGTTAAGTTTATTCTCAATTCTACATTTCCATGCAGAGACCTTTTTTTAAAAAAATTTGTATAATTTTTAGTCATACAGGTTAGTTTGTTTGTGATAAATAACAATCAGTTCTCAACCAATTTTAGTGCAAGAATAAAAATATGCTTATGCAAACAAGGTAAATTAATGTCAATTGCACAGAAAGAATTCAAATGCATTGATATTACCATATTTAATAAACTCCTAGGTAACATTACTCAGTTAAAAGATAAAATTAAATTAAAGAAGGAGATAATCAAATTGTTTGCTCAGCCACTCCTACTCGATTAATGGATTTGATTTATTTTTCAATCAAAGATACATTACGTAAGTAATAATATTTAACATAGAAATGAATGTAATTTATTAATTAACTGTAAGGTATTATAGATCATTATTATAGTCAGTAACTAAAATTTCAGAACGCATTCAAAGCGCCAGGTGAATGAGTTGCTTACTATTTCATTTTAAATATTGAAACGACTGAAATTTTCGGAACCTTCTGCTCTAATTAAAATATTTTCTTAAATGTCTTCATTGCGATGAAAATTTATTCTATTTTTCAGGACAATCGGATCATGCCATGTTGCTTAGTTATGGTTAGATTAGATAATTTAATCTGGAGCATTATTTTCGATTTAATGTGGGTGACTTAATTTCCTTGGTGCAGAGTCTGGCAGAGGCTGTCCCTATAATTTAGAATTTTTAAAGTATACTCTCTCTTCTGGAGTATAACATTAATTATGCGAAATATAGCAAAATTATTGTTTTATTACATACAAAATAATTTATGTAATTGGTCTTAGATTCCCGTTACATTAATTTTGGGCTACGCTTGGCTTAAGGCCTCATGACGCCATCGGCTCTTTTTTGGATGAGACCATACATCAATTATGACGTGTAAACCTCATGACCAGAGTACTCATTGACAAATTAAATTCTGTGACGTGCGAAGGCTGAGTTTCCCTTGTGCTTAGCCACGACTGAGAAAAACGTAAATGCGGTGTAAAATAAACGGCATAAATATATATATTTTTATTTTTTATTTTATTTTATTTTTATTTTAGGGCAACAGGCTACATGATGGTGATCCACATTGAGCAACTCCCCTTTAATAGCATAGGAAAGGATTTGAAAGGGGGGATGCGGAAGGGTGGAGGAAGGTAGCCAAGGGTTACTAGGGCCCCCGGGCTATGGTTTAAGGATCCAACCCGGCATTCGCCTAAAGAATTGCAGTGAAAACCCTAGAAAAAACTGCATCAGGTAGGTCGGGCATTGGGTACTTGTCCCACGCCCTTCTGATAGCGGGAGAGGAGTTTGCTGTGGGGACGCAGCATTCCCTTCTCCTTGCCTCGACCAGTTTAGGAGGCAGCTGGCCGACTATTCCAATGGAAATAGCGGACAACTCTTACCGTATGCCCAAGGTCTGAGACCCTGGAACATACACCTCTCAGAACAGGCCGAGGAGCCTCGGCTTGTGGGAACCTGAGTTCAAAAACGGAGAGGAAAAGGCATCCTTTTTTTTTAGGGCAATAGGCTACATGAGGGTAATCCACTTAGGGCAACTCCCCTTTAATAGCATAGGAAGGGATTTGAAAGGGGGGATGCGGAAGGGTAGAGGAAGGTAGCCAAGGGTTAACTAGGGCCCCCGGGCTATATTTTAAGGATCCTACCCGGCATTCGCCTAAAGGAATGCAGGGAAAACCTTAGAAAAACCTGCATCGGGTAGGTCGGGCATTAGGTACTTGTCCCACGCCCTTCCGATAGCGGGAGAGGAGTTTGCTGTGGGGGCGCAGCTTACCCCTCGCCATGCCTTGGCCTGTTTAGGAGGCAGCTGGCCGACTATTCCAATAGGAATAGCGGACAACTCTTGCCGTATGCCCAAGGTCTGCGACCCCGGAACATACACCTCTCAAAACAGACCGAGGTGCCTCGGCATGTGGGAACCTTAGTTCAAAAAAACCAGAGAGATGTGAGAGCATCCCCAAAGGTAGCCCCCGCCGTAGCTCTCTGGGAAGGTTCACCTGCGAGAAATCCTCTCGCAGGCTTCCTTCTTCCAGTTTTTTGAAAAGGCATCCCCAAAGGTAGTCCCTTCGTATCTCTCCTAAAAGGTTCTGTCTGCGCGAGAACATCCCTCGCAGGTTACCTGCGAGAGAATCCTCTCGCAGGCTTTATCTCTATATTTTTTGATTTTTATTTTAGGGCAACAGGCTACATGAGTGTGATCCACATTGAGCAACTCCCCTTTAATAGCATAGGAAGGGTTTTGAAAGGGGGGATGTGGAAGGGTAGAGGAAGGTAGCCATGGGTTAACTAGGGCCCCCGGGCTATATTTTAAGGATCCTACCCGGCATATATTTTTTTAAACAATTTTTTTCCACATATAGAATAAATCAAACAGAAGAACAGCAAGATTTAAGGTAATATTATAAAATATGATTAGAAAAAGTGTTCAGAAATAGGTAATTCAAGAGTAATTGTGGACAATCTTTATTTAAAATAAAATAATTATCCAATTACTGGCTTAAGTCCCTTTACAGCTGATAATAGTGTTTCTTCTTCACGAAACATTACAAACCATCATGAAAGAGAACAATAATTTAGATGATTGAATAAATAAATTAGAAACAAAAAAATAAAATAAAAACTTTTTAACTTCATAATACATTTCATTTCAAAATAATTGAAAAACAATTACTGTATATGTGGAAAAAATATAAGAAATGGCTATTTATCAATTCGGTGTTTAACTAAAGTTGGGTATAATTTTTCTGAAATCTATTCCGGGACTTTTATAATAATTATTTTACGTTCTGTAAAAATGACCACATATGTTACTTTAATAAACTTCCAACAGACTGTAAAACGTAATTATTCAAACGAATTGAATCAGTAACCAAATTAATTGACACGTGATTCCGTTAGATTTTAGAAACGCTGAAAATCAAAAGGAATTAATGGCAAATACAGCTGATTGGTGCATTGTGAATCTCAAAGAAAACTGTGCGCTGTTAGTAATTAGATAAACTTGGCAACACACAGACTCTGTACGCTCTAATTATTGGCAAGAACTGGAAGAAGATTAAAGTGAATGAGGTTTTGACCCTCGAGGAAGTGAACTGTGGACAAAAGTACACAATGTTGCTCTAGAAACTTGAGACAAACACAGTGGAACCTTTCATGAAACATGTGTTGTTCATTAAACAGCAAGCGGGAAAATTTATAATATATTTGTGCAAACAGGTCGTTAAAGCCAATTGACGTATCATTTCTTGAAAAACAATTATTTTTTGGAACAATGCAAGCTTCATGTTGCAGACCGATGAGAATTATTATTATCTCTGATAATGAAGGATTATTATTTGTTCTTGGTAGGAAAAGTATTAATCAGGTTGTTGTTTGTGTTTTTAATGATGAGAAACACTTCTTCGGAAAGGTTTCGGTTTCAGAAAATCTGCGTTGTAAACTTGTATGTATGGAAAGAACATTTACCTGATAGATCTTCCACACACGTCGTATTTCGGATATGTCCACTAAGATCTTGTCAACCTCTTTCACTGCCCGTTTCGTCTTTTTGTTGCATCAACAACAATCATACAGGTAATTCTTATGGTGTCGACTGTCCATGATATCCATGTCCAAATGCCATGTCTCCCTTTCTTCTCTAAAACATGGGTTCACTGTGCAGTTTAAGTTTAAATCCGAGCTTTTCTCGGAATAAACAACTAGTAAGGTTATCAAATTACGACAAATTGGTAATAAAACAATGGAAAGGTCTCAGACAATTTCAGGTCTTGAACTGAATTGGGCTAGGAAGTGAAATGGGTGAAAGTCGGTGCGCAGAGGAAAGGCTGTGACGCAAGGATCAGGGTCTCAAAGACGTCATCGGCGCAATTGTAATACCCAATCGGCTAATCCATCCAGTGGCCGTCAAGGACTTTTATCAGACCACGAGCGTCATACTATTCAATAGACCGCTATTCATTCAACACCACATCCTGGTTCCCCCTAATTTGGAAGAATTGTCCAGAGTTGACGAGGTCGTCACCGATAATTGAAAAACAAAAGAGCTTCCGTCGACACCAGGTCATTTATGTTAACGTTTGTCTCGTTAATCAACTCGAAGGATGTGATGTACAGCTGAAACAGAAATATGTTAAATTATACTCAACAAGTGTTTTTGAACAATAAGGGTGCGTATAAAATATTCTCAAGGTTATTTATGAATAGGAAAGAAAGGTCCTGATCAGAAGCTAATCAAGAAGGATCAGGCCCTGAATTATCCAGTCATTCAGTGATGTTATGAGAAGGCGTTCTGTTAAAAATATGGAATTATTCTGGTAGGCTTCCAGATAACATTCAATACATTGAAGCATGTAATGTACATACTGAGAAAACTACACAACCATGTACACACTGAGAGAAATAAAGAAATTACAGGCTAGGTAGATCCAAACAAGATTACCCGATATGAAGTAAGTTGTTCACAAAACCTCAAGAGATGCAAACTGAAAATAGACTGTAAACTTTGAATTAAATTTCTGCATTGTTTATTGAGTAAATAACATTTCTTACTTTATAATAATGCTGCAAGAAGCCGCTTGTCCATCTGACAGTTTAACACTGAATATTTTATCAGTTTTTATCTAATATTTAATTTAATTTCTTGACAGTTGTTGTTGTTGGGGTAAGTAGAGGTTCTTCTAACAGGCGCGACCAAAGATCTATTCCTCATCATTTTCTAGCGTTCAGAATTATTTACGTATGAATTTCTTACCAAGGAGGGTTAACAAAACGTATGAATATTTCTACTGATTGCATCATACCTCAAATTAGGCATTCATAGATGATAAATTGCCATTGGAACACTGCACTGGTAGTGACATGTTCACGAACTCACACGTTTGTGATCAACGAGCGTTCACCTGAAAAACAACTCTGTAAATATGGGTCAAACTGCCTTTATGTCTCTTTCCCAGAAAAGCATTCTGCAAGCACCTGTTGTGAGTCTGGTGAGAGTAATTATGGTCAACACGGTCGGTCGTATTTTAAGTGTGCAGCAGCTAATGGAAAGCTTGGGACTTTACTACTACAACACACCCACGAAGACGTGCAAGAGGCGTCCAGACTGAGGTTACATTGTTGAAGGACGAGAACCTCAGTAAAGGTGGTGGCGACACGATGCTGCAACAACAACAACTCGGAGGCACACAAACAGGGAGAACGTAGGCGAGGTCAGCCACTAACGAGGCGGGATTGCAATTTCACTGCGAATTCAGTTAAAAGTGGATAAAGTACGAATAAATAAAACACGCCTGATAAAAACCGAAGAAAATAACACATGCCAAAGGATGAACAATTGCTCTCATTAAACTATTCGTGCCTGACTGAAAGTTTCCTCCACGAATTAACTTTGCCATGGTTTTTAAAACTCAGTCAAGTGGAAAGTCATTTTCATGAGGGTCCCAAATCACTTTTGATTATCACAGTTGATCACACCCAACGAAAACAGCTGCTGAGTTGCCCCCTTTGCAAACTCTCCCATGGACCATCTGCTGTTCATCTCAAGAATCCAACAGTCGTAACAGCCCTAAAAAGTCTACAAGAAATGTTTGCAAACGAATGTTGTATTTCGGTCCCGGAATTGGATTGCCTTCATAATGTTGAATTCAATATATTTTTTTTAAAAAAAGTTAAGAGTCCAATCAGGTTGCCTGATGATGAAACATGTTATGCATGCAACATTACGTGGTGTAATTACTTGAATTTTCTAAATGGAAAACCAATTCACCGAATTTAGAGTAAATGATAAGGCAACCGTCCAAATAGTTGGTTAGTAGCGTCGTGATGTTTACAAATATTGATCAATAATCAGAATTTACTGGAAGAGGGATAAAGAATATCTTCAAGCGGGTACGTAATGAGATTTATTGCTGAGACGTTGCCAAACGTACGTGTTTATCACTAGAAATTTTATTATTGTAATTTAGATTAGTCTCAGAAATGTTTGGCCATTCTCTTTACTGGTAAATGTTTTGTTCTTCTCTAAACAAATCTGTAGGATTCGGTTGATGGTGTTCTTATTCTTGTCATATAAGACGCGTTTCCTCCAATGTGACACTTTCTCTTATGTTTGTGTCTTACTAAATTTCCTATAAGCCTGTAAAATGTTCTCCGTCAACACAAGTAATAAAAGTCGTTTATAGTGTGGCTTAAGACTTCATAACAATTAAATATTCACCTAAATAAACTATTATAACATTATACAGGAGACGAAATATGTGAAATGTTTCCCAAAATGTTATACTAATTTATTTGAAATCTTGTACACCTTAGAAAAATCGAGTCTATTTATCTTTATGAATATCGTGTTTAAAATGAGTCAAAAGTCAAGTACATTTTATTTTTCTTCCCAGTATAAATTACTTATTTTTGTAGATTTAAGTTAAATGTAATGATAACCCCTGCAAATATTTTCTTTTGAGTCACAATTTCCCAAACTGAAACTATTTATAAATAACCAAATATTTTGAAAATTTCTAATTCATATCCACATTTAGTATTTGGAACATGATTATTTCTGTAGAAATAGTTATCGGGCTTCTAAGAATTTCACCGAGAAAGTTTACTTTTTTTTATAAAAAATCTCGCATTCCACGTAAGCAACCATGTTGCGCAATTGTTTTCATTGAAGGGAGCCTCACAACCTTCCTTGATTCTAACTGCTTGCCTTGAAGAGGCAAATAAACGCGAAGACACGAAATAACTAATTTGTTTTGAAGGTTTTTTTTTGGCCAAGCAGAGAATTACAAAACAAACCGTCGGTCGTCCTACCAGAGATTTATGTTCTTTCACAATTTTTAATAAGAAAAAAAAAACGATTACAGCGATTGCAGAGGATTTGGAAAGGAATGTCCTTCAAAAGTCCAAATTTCCACTGTGCTCAGAACTGGAAGACATTAAATATTTTATTTACATATTCGATTCAAAATTCACATATAAATGCTAAACTTGCAAATAAAATAATTAAAATTGTATAGAAATGCATTTTTAATTTATATATATATATATTTTTTTTTAAAAGTAACAGGCTACATGAGGGTAATCCACATGGTGGCAACTCCCCTTTAATAGCATAGGAAGGGATCTAAAGGGGGGCATGCGGAAGGGTAGAGGAAGGTAGCCAAAGGTTAACTAGGGCCCCCGGGCTATAGTTTAAGGATCCTACCCGGCATTCGCCTAAAAGTAATGCAGGGAAAACCGTAGAAAAACCTGCATTCGGTAGGTCGGGCGTTGGGTACTTGTCCCACGCCCTTCCGATTTCGGGAGAAGAGTTTGCTGTGGGGACGCAGCATTACCTTCTCCGTACCTCGACCAGTTTAGGAGGCAGCTGGCCAACTGTTCCAATGGGAACAGCGAACAACTCTTACCGTATGCCCAAGGTCTGTGACCCCGGAACATACACCTCTCAGAATAGGCCGAGCTGCCTCGGCTTGTGGGAACCTTAATTTAAAAACGGAGAGGAAAAGACAGCCCCAAAGGTAGCCCCTTCGTGTCTCTCCTGCGAGAGAATAGCCCTCATATTGTGAAAAATCTATCTATATATATAAAAATGAATTGCTGTTCGTTAGTCTCACTAAAACTCGAGAACGGCTGAACGGATTTATCTTATCTTAGTCTTGAAATGTTCGTGGAGGTCTAGGAAAGGTTTAAAAGGCCAGAAAAATCGAATAATTTCCGGGAAAACCCTAAAAACAGCCCTTTTCTATTTCCCATACAAACGTTTTCTAAATAAAATACAAATCTACACCAGTTGATCAATTTTCACCAAATATGTACACGTGTTCTTTGCGACCAGGAAACAAACACTGTCGGGGTGAGACGCGTCTTCCACCCCCAGAAGCGGGGGTGGAAATATTTAAACATACTAAAACAGTCGATATTTGAGTCGGATAAATATTTTTAGGGGTCAAAGATATTGATAGTGTTTCTACCAATGTTATCTGAATACAATTTTCATCCCCTACGCCCTGTGAAAAGGACACCCTTCGGGTTAGGGGTGGAGATGCTTTACAGTAAAATAAAACGAATACAACCGAGATTGGAGTCAAATCAAAGGTTATGGAAGTCACTGTGTTTAGTCACGACATTCAAATTGGCATTTACCCCTCAGATGCAGGGGTAGCGGGGTGCAAATTTTGGGACATGCAAACACGGAAGATATTTGCGTTGAAGAAATATTTTTCAGAGTTAATTATAATGATTAGGGTTCGAGTAGCGTTACATAAAAATTGCGCAAAAGCAGCTGAAATTGGAGTCATATCGGGGGTTACAGGTAAATGACATCTCGGGCAACGCCGGGCACCCAGCTAGTCATTAATATATATTATTATGAATACAAGTCATACCGTTGACTTAGATTTGTTTAATTTTAAGTCCTTAATACTTTTAATTGCATTAACCACCGCAGAATGTATATTCGTAATATAAGCTTTTTTATCTCAAAATTCTAAAATATATTTAAAATTGCATTTACATTGTATATTTTATCAAAACTTTGTTGCCAACATATTTAAAAACTCAAGTATCATTTAAGTCCACTTTTTTTTTATGGAAAGAAGTTTCAGAATAATCCAAACATGTTTTTATGTCGTTCAACGGGAGTTTCAATTATATTTATTCATGGAGAAATGATCCTGATAAATAGGTTACAGGACTGTTTGTAATCTATTAATACGACAATATTAAAGTTGAATTTTTCCTATAAGCTTTAGCCCCTGTAAATATTTATTAGCTGTTTCATAAATTCCTCATAATTGAGAAAATATTCACCAACGTGTTGATCATTACTCGTATCAGATTTAAAAATCTGACTGCAATTTTTCCCACGCAATAATATTTATAAATATGACATGTTGCAAAATTAGAATCATTCCTAATTCGTATTTTAAATTAACTCTCGTTCCAAGTTTGCGGGGAAAAAGCTAAAATTAACCACTCGTTTGCCTTGTAATTTACCATCCAGAGTTAAGTCTCAGCAGTATGAATCAGGTTCATCAGATTAATTATTGCCATAAAATTATTAACACGTCACTATATAAAGTGGTCTTCAGCTGCCGACATCTGTTAACCGTGATACAAACTGCACGGCGAAATCGAATACGCAGCCACTAGAGAGCGTTGATCGAATAGTGCCTGAAAGAGCAAATAGATGGCAGCTGCTTAGGCAGGAAACTTTATCTTGTTGATATTCTGATTTTCACGACGTTGCTCATCGTCGAGCCTTCATCGACCAGATTATTTCTTACATCATTTATTAGAACTTCTAAATAAAGTGAAAATTTAGAGGGAAAACGAAAATTTAACATATTATATAATAAAACGTGGAAGTAAAATACAAAGAGTTTGAAAATTACTTTACTTGGGCTACCTGCACTATTTGATAAAATTTCGACGAATTCAATTTAATTTCGTTTGTTTGGAAAATACTCCGTGACACATTCATCCACAATAGTTAAATTATATTCGCGTTATCATAATATCATAATAATAAGAATAATTTACCATACAATTTTTTTTTGTAGATTTTAGCTGTAAGAAGCTTTAGTACTACAAATCATAAGTACGTACTGAAACAGACTTTTTAAAGAGGTTACGTACTCAATGGCTAACGTTAAACCAAAAAAATAGTCGACCCTGCCAGGATTCGAACCTGGAATCTTCTGATCCGTAGTCAGACGCGTTATCCGTTGCGCCACAGGGCCAGACGGGAGGTTGAGAGAATAGTAACAGTTTAGTTTAATCAAAAGTAGAACTTGTTAACGTAGCTCTTTATAAAAAAAAAATATCCTACAATTACATGTTAGCTGCATACATATGTTATCAAATAGGATACGCAGAAACATTGAAAGTTACATGAAAGCGTGGTACGAGTATTGTAAAAAAAACAAATGTGTGGAATCGAATGAAGGATCATAATAGAAGGATGTAATATGTTGAAACTGAAGTAAAAAGACTTGACCCCGACGTGATTTGAACACGCAACCTTCTGATCTGGAGTCAGACGCGCTACCGTTGCGCCACGAGGTCGGCGAAGTACTTTGGTTCTTGCACATGTGTAACTATCTGCACAATATTCGCAATATGTTCTTATTTCTTAAGTGATCCAATTTAAAAATATTTTTATTTTCGGTAAATTCGATACCACCACAGTAGAGGATATTTTGCTTCGTTCCCTGATTGTAAATTGGAAAGCTTGCACCAGGCAACTATTCTTTACCGAATTAATATTATGAGGGTCCTTATAAAAACATTTCAACGTGAGTAATAATACTGATTGTAACGTGCTCCTATATTTGATTAGAAGGGTGTAAAAATTGCAGACGATGTATATAGGAGAGGTGAGGGATGAAAATAAATTATTTAAGAATTATTCAGGTATACAAGTCAGATGTTCTCTAGGATGCTATGAGGTGCGGAAGGTTGCAATTAGTCGAACCCTAATGTTACAATCTGCTCAGTGGATGTTAAACAAGCAGTTTATAAAATGGAAAAACGAACGATTTTTGAGTCATAAGAGAAAAATTAGTTTATAGACTACAATAAATAATATTATTATATTTTCTGCACAATTCATTAGTCAATTCGAGTCAATCCTTTTTGGATGAATGTGAAACTAGATTCTATTGTTGTTTAATCTCGTTACACTTTACAATAGATAAGATAAATAAATAGGCAAATAACGAATAGAAATAAGTGCTAATATAAATACCACACAACGTTTCTGCAATCCTTGTTGCTTACGTCAGGTGTTACACACTGTTACGATTTTTCAATCACCTGTCGTTGCGTTGTTTTTAATTTAGCACTTATTTTTCTTCTTATTTCTCTTATTAGTACTCATTTTACAGAGAGATTTAATATAGTAATGAGCATGAGTGCATTGTTGCGTCTGTAAAAAAATTCACTTTTAATGGTTTGTGGTGTACAGAATTATTAATGAATCCATGAACCTATTTAATGTTGTTTTGCATTCGAACGTTTTGTTACGTCTGAAGATCTTACATTTTATGACTACCTTTCCAATTTAATTTTCGCTCAATTTGTTCAAAACAAATCTTCTGAAGAACTATGTAAACGTGTTATTGTTACTGCTATTAAAATCCAATAAAGCAATCACATTTAAAAAAAATGGAAATAGGAAAATTTAAAACTATATTGTGGAAAGTATTTTTTAATATTTTTCAGAGGAACATGAGGGTAATCCACGTGGTGACATCTCCCCTTTAATAGCATAGGAAGGGATTTTGAACGTATCTCCTCAGGACTACGAGTAGTTCTAGGCGTTTACAGAGTTTGCTCATGCAAGTAGCGTTTTGAGGGCACGTTTGTGAATCTTTCCTTACCACAGTAAGTGGCCTTAATGTGTCTAGGATGCTAATGCACTCTCTCACGACTACCGTTGGATTACTTAAGAGGTGCCAAACGTCGCACTACAACATCCCAACAGGTTTACTATCAAGTCACGATAGTTGTGATCATATAAGTAGATTCATTGTTGAGACAGTCGAGAAAATTACATGGGTCTAAGGAATTTCATTTAAACTATACATCAAATCGACTTTTCTATAGGATTTGCAGCAGTCATTTACAAAATAATCAAGCAGTAATATAAGGGGACTGAGGAAAGACTGTTTCAGGACTGTTGGAATGTCTGTCTTGTGGAAAATTATTCTTTTCTTCCAAATTCTTTTAAATCCTTCTTGTGCTTCATCTCAGAATTAACACGAATATAATTATAGAATGAAACCGACGTTCAACAAGAGACCAGCCTTAAAGGGCGTCTTGTCGACAGGTCCAGAGGACGTAGAAGACAATACTTCACACAGTGGAAAGTATGAGCAACATTTGTCGATATTATAAATATATTATAAGCATCTCAAAAGAATAAGTGACATATGAAACGTGGAAAATAGAGGGGAATTTGAATAAAAGATGACGATATTCTTCGTAATTACGAGGATTATTCCAAAATAAATGTCAGATTTCTTAACAAAAAAAAAACCATCACATATTTTTTTTAAATATTATTTTTATTTAATTCCTTACATGTTTCTCTATTTTTCTGGATACTTTCCATATTTGTATAAACATTTGTCACAACAGTCTACAAGGTTTTGTACGCTTCAGTCATAGACGACTGCCGCCTGTGAGGATCTTACACCTCGTCATCTTAGAAGACATGTGTGAAACTCACGTCTTGTCCACTGTGACAATTTTCTTTTAAAATTGATCACCTTCCTTATGATACCAGTCCAAAAAATCGGGAGCACAGTCCATTCTTTTCATTTGGTGTTCCTCAGCAAGCAGCCTGGGAATCCAACGAGTGCACAATTATTGAAATTGTAAATTTTCAAAATTTTGGACTGACATCAGAAGGAACGTGATAAATTTTGTAGAAGATTTTCACAGGGGACGAGACGAGTTTCTCACATGACGAGGTGAAAGATGCTTGTCTATGACTTAGGCATACAGAAGCTTGTAGACTGTTATGACAAATGTTTATACAAATAAGGGAACGTATCCAGAAAAATATAGAAACATGTAAGGAATTAAATTTAAAAAAATTGAAAAAATATGTAATGGTATAAGAAATCCCACATTACTTTCCGAAAAAACACTTGTGCATGAGAACGGAAAAATGTTGTGATTTAAAACGAATAATTTATTCCTCGTTTGAGATAATTTTTTCAACGTTAATTATCAAGTCATGTTTATTGAAATTTTCTAAATCTATTAATATATTTTACTATCCCGTCGTTGATCAATCGTAAAAACTGATATCGAGTATGATGTTAAGGCAACGTGAAAATATCAAAAAGTAATAAAAAAAAACAAGTGGATTATTATATAGATAGGTCGACATAAATATTATTCAACTGAAACAAGTGATCGTAAATGAAGAAAAAGAAGCAACAGAGATCTGTATTCCTGTATTCATCCGGAAAGATGGACGCTCTATTCAGTCTCATAAATGAAAGATCCATAAAGATGTGACTGAAACTGGTCACCATTTCAAATATTATAAATCTGAAGTAACAACCCTAAGGAAACTCGAGAAGATTCAAATGTTTAATAAATGAAAATATTAAATTATGATCTCAGGAAATTAACAAAACTTGCTTTTGCACAGCCAATATCTTCTCACCAATCCAGGAATTTTTAAATACTTCTAGACTCCCCCCCCCCCCCCCCCACGGCACGAAGGCTAGTATTTCCACTCAGTTATCACGGAGCACGTTAAGGTTCATTCTCACCAGTATTAATAAATAGATACGAAACTGGGAAATGCCTCGTATCAAGAACACCGTGAATAAAAATGCAGCGACGAACTAGTGCAAAGAAACGTGTTACTATCTTTATAGCAGACAACAACGCAAGTCTTCGAACATGACTCACAATGTCACGTGACATCACTTACACGATTGTTTTACAATATTTTTTTGTAAACAACACACCTTAAACGATTCGAATCTTAGATGCGCTCGTCGTCAGAAATCCAAAAGTAACCATTTTTGTAATGAGACATTTACACAGCTAAGATTTGTTCAAAATAATTATGCAGTAGTATGACGTCATTGAAGCAGACGACCCACCAATTAAATTTTACTGTACTCGCGAGGGTAAAGCATTATTACCAGAATATATTTAAGATTTGTAGACTTTGTTGTTCAACTAAAAAAATATTGTTTTAGTAACAAGGGAGGCAAGTGCATTTGTTTTCACTAGTTGAAATAATTACTGTACATGATTATTTCTTATTCGCTAACCGAAATATTATAAGAAATAAAAAATGATGTGCGGATGAAAGACGTTTTCTGTGAAACACTTGTTCTAATCGATGTGTTTAAATAAAGGCAACTTTTTACCTTTAGATTTTATATTACATATATATATATATATATATATATATATATATATATATATATCATGTCAAACTGAAAGAACTATCACGCTTTATCCAATACAAGATTTATCTACTCCTTCCACAGAATTTGGAGTATATCTTCAAATATAACTGTATTTAAAACCAAATTTATTTATTCGCCCCTTTTGCCATTAATCTCAATTTCAAATGTGTTTTTTCAAAAAATATATTAAAAATTCAGCTCATACGATTTGAATCTTTGATGCACTCGTCGTCAGAATTCCAAAATTAACCATTTTTGTAATGAGACATTTACGCGGCTAAGATTTTTTTTTATAATAATTACGCAGTAGTGTGACGTCATAGAAGCAGCGTGTCCAATGAAATTTTACTGTTCTCGCGAGGGTAAAAAATTGCTGCTAGAATATATTTCAGATTTGTAGACTTGATTTTTCAACTAAAAAAATATTGTTTTCGTATAGAGGAAGGTAGCTGCATTTGTTTCCACTAGTTAAAATAATTACTGTTCTGATTTTTTTTAAGGTAACAGGCTACATGAGGGTAATCCACATGGTGGAAACTCCCCGTTAATAGCATAGGAAGGGATTTGAAAAGGGATATGAGGAAGGGTAGAGGAAAGTAGCCAAGGGTTAACTAGGGCCCCCGGGCTATATTTTAAGGATCCTACGCTGCATTCGCCTATAAGTAATGCAGGACAAACCCTAGAAAAACCTGCATCAGGTAGGTCGGGCATTTGGTACTTGTCCCACGCCCTTCCGATAGCGGGAGAGGAGCTTGCTGTGGGGACGCAGCATTCCCTTCTCCGTACCTCGACCAGTTTAGGAGGCAGCTGACCGACTGTTCCAATGGGAACAGCGAACAATTCTTACCGTATGCCCAAGGTCTGTGACCCCGGAACACACACCTTTCAAAACAGGCCGAGGTGCCTCGGCTTGTGGGAACCTTAGTTCAAAAACGGAGAGAGGAAAAGTCATCCCCAAAGGTAGCCCCTTCCGTCTCCCCTACAAGGTTCTACCAACAAGAGAAAAGCCCTCGCAGACGATTCTTCTGAATAATAAAAAAAATAATTACATATTAGAGGTCGCAAGTATATTATTGGACTGCGTGAGAGACATGATTTTTAATGTAAATATAAATTAATGTGCACTTATGTCTTGGCACACAACACTTAGTCTCCTTCTGAATTCCCGGAAGCTCGTAATTAAAAATTAAATTGATTAACTTTCTATTAAGTTTATAGAATAAAGTTTGAATGGCAAACTAATATATAATAATTTCATAAACTTTTTGCAAGAAAAGAAACACAACAAAATGTTTTACATTTAAGTACAAATGCATATTTAATGCATAATTCAAAAAGAACTGGTGAATTGATTTCTAATCCCAGGAGAAGAATATTACTCGAAATTGTATAATGAAAAATCTGTAACACAATCGTAGTTAGCAAATTGGAACTGGGCATCTTTCGTCAAGAGAACAGGATTTCAGCCGCAATAAATTAAAACTACAACTGAACTGTCGCATGACTAGTGAACAAGCCGCTACCCCTTAGTAACTACAACACCTTGGATGCCCTGCACAAGCCGAGCAGTGACCTGCGATGATGTTTGAAAGTGCGAAGGACAGCGATATTGTTATCAGTTAGGCCCCCTGGTTAGTTTCCCTTTGACGGCTCGTGGGCTGTTAGTAAATAGAACCAGTATTTTGCAAAAGTCATATCGGAAAAGTAATTTCAGTGCCATATCTTTCGGCCGGAAAATATTTTTCCTCATTCTATCACGATGCTCTGAGCAAGATTCGATTAACTATATTTGAACTCTACGCGGTTTTCTATTAGGAAAAATGACAGAAAATGTAGAATTATAAGTATAAAGCTATTAAACCGACTGTCAGAGTATTTTGGTTTAAACAATGAATCAGAAAGATGGGAAATTTTATGCTGAATAAATGAAATATAGGTTGTCATTTATTTCAGGTTTATTTCTAGAAGGTAAATTTTAAATGAAGGGCGTGTTTAGGTAGAAGAATCTTTCTTGGAGTTGGTAAAAAACGTTTACAACAGAACAAACACTGCAGTACTTCAGCCACTTTTAGATTCCGTATACTACTACAGGACTACCTTATATTGTGAAACTATAATCAACAGTTCACATACAATTTTGAACAAACCGTAAAAGTTTGGGTATAGAAAATCGTAAGGATGCAGGTTCTTTGGTTGAGATCATCATCTGGCCTCAAATCTGCCTCCATATTTCTATGAGGATGGAACCAACTTGTAATATTGGCCCTCAGCCAATCGGGAAAAGCAGTTGCGATATTGCCGTCACATAAAACATCCATCCGCATTATGCGTTCGTCCATCAGGAACGAACCTGTCTCATAATTCATCTTCAACGGTGTTATTTTTACAATTCTTCATCACGCTACCGAGACAGCTGATCTGCCGTCATCACGTCTGAGACCTCGGAAGTATATATTTATAGAAATTGGTTACGTGATATGGTATACGTTACTGACCAAGTCAAGAAAATTCGTCAATGGATATGAAGCACGAACCTTTCACAAATCCTAAAATGTAATCGTGGGAAATGAATTCTGATCCAGACGTGAAGACTGCTGAGTGATTGCGATCTGTAAATTTTTTACAATTTAAATTTTGTACCAGAGTGAGGAGTAAGACTTTGTGCTGAATAACTGATGTGACCATGCTTAGGATATCCCGATGGCCAAACAGACCACTTCCATTTATTTTGGGGAACTGATTCATGTGTCCACTCAAGTATTTGTCTATAACAAACTAATAATTCATGAACCTCAGTTTTAGAAATTATTTAAAATCACTCGTCCCCCAACAAAAATTCAGTACTTATCCTTAATATTATTACTTGTTTCCTTCAGAAATAAACATTCGTTTTTGTGGTATTGGGCCGCGTTTAGTATCAGCGAATTTTCCAACGTTGTGCTCACGAACTCTGATCATTTTCAAGGCTCTAATTAGACTGACAAAACGTCTCTACCTGTAAGTAAAACACTGGAAAAAGGAACATACAAAATACCGTGCGAGTGTGGCAAATCTTTTATAGGGAAAACCGGTCGTTCCGTGAGAACCCGGATTAAGGAGCTCGAAAGATACATCTGATTACGGCAGCTTAATTATTCCGCCGTCAAAGAAAATTTCATGTTCCCAAATCACACTGGTTGACGTGTTTTCTAATCTTGAGAAATTCGTGAGGCCACATAATTGTAACTGAGATGCCGGATAGGTTGTACAACCCCTGTGGTGTTCATGAATTAGGGGCAAACAGGAAAATTCCTGTTAGATTAGCGACACTAATAACTGGTAAGACTCGGCAAGACTACGGACATCCGGTTGCTATAAAAACAAACCGGTTTCTTCGGTGTAGTTGCAGCCTTGAAAATGCTCACATTTTCTCGCACGAAACGTTGGCAAAAGCGCTGATACTGAAGTATCGAAACGGCACAAATAAAATTTTCGCGAACACGAAAAGAATGATTTATTACAAACTAATTTTCCACTTAATTAAATAGTACCTGGACTGCAAGTAGAATAGATCTACGGTTTACGAAATAGAACTTAATAAATGTGAATTATTTTATTTGTAAAAGGCGTTTCGTTTTCCAATAAGTCAGTTTGCTGATGGAATTATCACCCTGAGTCACCACAGTAAATGCAAGACCAGCACAAGAAGCGTGTCTCCGGAAGAAATTCATGACTCTTATGATTCACAAGTACAAACGGTTTCAATTACACTTTACAAAAGATCACACACACTCCAGTCAAGACAAAACTTTATAATATCACGTATTAATGCTCAGTTTCGATGTCCTCTGAACGTCAGATCGCAATTTCTCATAGATTACCTTTGTCCTTACTGTTACTTTAAACGACTCTCACAAATCAGAAAAAATTTTCTCCAAGCTTTATTCAAATCTCAAACCTGATTACGAGAAATTTTTATGATCTTCAGACGATGTAGTAATTTTGACATAATTAATTGTTTAATATTTTTTTCACCTCATTACTCCAAAAACAACTATGATCCTTACGTTTGCTTTTCCAGCAGTGTAGTGCCTTAAATATAATTTCTAGAAAAACTGAACATAACATATATAATTGAATATATTGTAATGTCAATTAATGAAGACATTAATTGTAAATTTGAAAATATAAATTGTTTGAGAAATCTATTCTTACGGCGGTACAGAACACAGCAACAATGTAGCCAAGTATTGTTTCCTTTGTTGGAAGAAGCAATGCGCGCTCAAAATTACGAGAGAGTGGCAGTTCACATTATGATATGGTAGAGTTCAGGTCGCATTAGCAGGAAGGTTTGGTCGCAGGAAAATATTGAGAAGTTAGAGTTGGCTGGAAGGTTTGGTCAAGTACAGGTCGTATTAAAATAGACGAGATATTCTTTTAAAAAGTAAAGTTAAGTAGAAGCAGTGAGCAGTCAGGCAGGACAGAAATTGATCGAGTTGAAATAGACAAGACCATTTCAAATATTCAAAGGAAATTTGCAGACAAATATCGAGGATTACCAACCAACAGAGTTGATTGGTCCATGAACATTTTGCTCAAGACGAAATATTCACTTGAGCAGAACTACAAAACCTGGTAAGCACAAACAGTCTTGTGAACATAGCCGGGCATAATTAGCAGAAGTCACCCGAGGGAGAGACGAAAAGGAGGTTCATCCTGGTTCCTGAGTTTTGATCTAAAAATATTAATTTTAGAATCTGTGAGTTTTTAGAAGCATTGCAAAACCCCGCCATAGTGTCTCGTCAAGTACAAGGTATCCTGGATTGCTGCCGTGAGTAACAATATAAAGCAAATAATTATGTAAACCTGATTAAAAGATAGACGTCAGATTTCGTTTTCTTCTTTTGATTAAAATTTGTTAATTAGAATCCATCTTTTTAGTTTAATTTCGTTGACAAGTAAATTTCGTCATAATTAATTGACGAGTAAATCTTTTCACTTTTAAATTGGAATTTGTGTTTAAGTTGAGAAATAAAATTTTTGCCATTATCAAACCCAGTAGAGACCCTGAGATATTTTTAAACTGTGTAATTGTTTTTAAACATTCATAATAAATTATTTTGTTTGTAAAGTTTATAATCTTTCATTCATTTAAAAGTCCATCATTTTTTGTATATTACAATATTTACTATTATATATTTTCAGATCTAATTTATTTTATGTATGATAGAGAAGAGCACTTCAAGCTAACTGAAAGAGGCGGATAAACGAAGAATACCGAGAGAAGCATTGAGTAGAGATTTCATAGGACTAAGACAAGAGCCTGGATGAGGACAAATAAAAACATATAGAAGCCACAAGGAGGCAAGAAATTTCTTTTAAAATGTGAATGATGCTCGGAAGGATTACTGTAGTAAATGTAGGACGGGAAGATAATCAGTGATGTAAGAGAGATCTGTGAAAGATGGCGGTGACATTATAATGAATACCTCAACCCTATCACGGAGTCTACCAAGATGAAAAAAGGGAAAGTGAACCAGATGAAGATGGAGACAAATATGAAGAATGTGCAACAAATGAATTTAGAACTGCGTTAAGGAAGCTGAAGAACAAAAAGGCCCCTGGAACGGAAAATATACCAGTTGAGTTATTGAAGAAAGGTCGTAATCAATTAGACCAAGTCTTACTGAAATAGGTAATTTCTGTCTGGAAAGAAGAACAAACGCCACAACCGTGGAAGACAGAACAGTGAAAAAGAAAATAAAAAGGCAAAAGGAAAAGAGAAAAACAAGAAAAACAAAAAACAGAAAAAAGAGGCAGAGTACAAGATATGTTAGGTTAAAGTGACGACGTGAAAGATCGTCTAGGAGATCAGAAAATGATGTAGAGATTTACACCAACGTTTCGAACAGTAAGGAAAACTCTTTTAGTCTTACGAGAGAACAATAGGACTCAGACACGCAACATGAGAGTCTGTAGACTCATTGCTTTTTTTTCTTTTTTCTTTTCTTTTCTTTTTCACTTTCTTATCGTTTTCTTGCTCACCTTTCTACTCCCTTACCCGAAAAATCTAAATAAAAATATGATATTCATGTATCCTCTTTTTATATTTAAATTATTGCATGTAAAATTGAATCGTTACCGTACTGACTACTAGGACTCTAAAAATACCAGATGATTTTTTTTTTCCGAGTTGTTAGAGAATTTACGACACTTAAGTGTTTACATTTACGATGCCGTTAATCACAGGCAGACCATAAAGTATTTTTCCTAACTGACGCTGCTGCTCAGTCTCGTTGCAAAATTGGCACAATCGCATCGTGTGATAAATACAAGGGCATCGGCGACATGAACTAGCAAACTTCTTCAGTGAAACATGAAAGAATTCGCTCGCGCAATTCCAGGGTCTCGTCAACGGTAAACGACAATGAAAACGAGGTTAAGGTAGAATCTGACGATAACCAGTGTGGGTCAAAACCTCACATTTGCCTCGGTAATTTAAATTCAAATTAGTCTGCGCATATTGCGAATATTTGTATCCTAAAATCGCGAGTGAGAACATTCAAATCGATGTAACAATTAAATCGTTATATTTAATTCCAGAATTTCACGTAAATAATTTTTAAACCGGAAACAAATATGGTGACAGTAGCAACAGCGGCCTTCAAAAACTACAGTGCTAAGATAGACTAATTCGTCATTATCAGAGTTTAAATAGATACGAATAGTTGTGCCTGATAATTATTAAGATTTATCCAGGGCAGATATATATTAATTTACCTTCACGATAAAACGTTTGATAGAGTAAAAGAATAATACTGAATGACCACACGCAAACTTGAAGATGCATTCCTAAATTCTATAACGAATTAGAGTTTCTGAGAACCGTCCGAATTTCGTGAGATGAGTTGCTTTCGCACTCTGTTAAAGCTTCCAGTCTTCCTAATCTCGGTTTCCGGATCAGTGTCATATTGCATTATATATATATTAATAATATTTTACTTTACGTCTTTTTTTATTAATAAGATAAATTAAATAAATTAACGACCGTTATCACGGACATTTTAAAAATATTTTATTCAACACAACGACGTTTCAGTACCTTTTTGTAGACTGCATTTTTCAACGGTAACAATTTTTTTCATAAATGGTGTACATAACAAATAATATATCAAATCACAAAATTTTATACATTTATTTATTCTTAAAATATAAAACAAAATAATATTTAAAATCAAATTATAAATTATCAACACTTTTGAAATGTAATAATAAATGTTACCAATTATAAGAAAATATGAACCAAATTTTTAAAAATTAAAAATTTATACTAATAAATTTATAAAAATTATATAAAAAGTTGAATTAAAAATATAATTTAATTTAAAGGGGTCAATATATGTTATTTAGTGTGTTTACAGTTGTTTGTAATATGTAGCAAACTAAACGTGCTCTAGAAACTAAATTAAAACGACACAAAAACAACCCCAAACGTTAATGCATAATGGAGTCACTATACACAAATTAGACGAAAAAAATGAATTTTATTGGAATAATTTTGAAATATTAGATATGAAACAAAATTTATTTAAGCGTAATTTATCGGAAAGAAAAATAAATGTTATATAAGTTTGTGATCTGAAATATTGTTACTGAAGAAAAAACCTGATGAAAGAAAAAAAAGTACTGAAACGTCGTTATGTTGAATAACGTACCTTTAAAGTATGTCTAGAAAATTCGTTAATTTATTGAAGATATATTTATATTCATACGAATTACATGTAAAATGATAATACTACCGCAACCTTCGAATTCAAGGAAGTTATAAATAAACTATAAATATTAGAAATTTTAAAAAACTTTTTAAAACAAACCGTGTTTTGATACATTGGTTTTTATTTGTTAATACAAAAGAGATTTTTATTATCAGCAACATTTAAGACTGACGTATGTCTTCCTTAGTAAGCCGAGCTTACCCGACCTCCATCTAGAAAACACTCGAACGGATAAATTCGTTACAAATGAACTTAAAACACTAAAAAAACGTAGGTCGAAGTATGTAACAGTTAAGAGTTTTATATTGGATTTTAGGGCAACGAAATACTGACTTTTTAAAATAAATACATGAAAAAAAAGTGTACATCTAATAATAAGAATTGGAAAAATCAACGTTTCAGAGGATAAGTGATATTTTTACGTCTGTTGTACGGAAATAATTAGATGGAATAGAATAATATGTTTGTAGCAAACAAACTATCTAGTATCTTTCTAGAATAAGATCAAAGTTTGTGTTTAACGTGATAAGAAATATTTCGTCCGAAACGGAGTTAAGTGTGTGAAATGGTGGAAAAAACGTGACATTGTGGGAGACAGATGTAAGATTGTGGAATGGGGAAATAGTAACAGTTGAAGTCGAGGGTAAAATTAAGGAGAATAAAGACGAGGATCAACATTGTCGGAGGAAGACATGTGAAGTTGCATGGTTGAGAGGCTACCTGCGGCCGTCCATGACCTCCCAAGGTTTTTCTCACACACGTCATCGCCGAAATCTCCAACTGAACACATATTCCACCCAAGGCCATTTGCACAAATCAAGATAAATACTGTTCCTGCGCTTGGAAACGCTTCTATGCTAATTCAAGACGAAAACGTGTTCCTCTCAGAGATTTATTGAACTTGTAACATCCTCGGCATTGGAACACTCGTATTGGGAAACTTCTTCCCATCCCTATTAACAAGGGACTCAAGAATGCGGTAGAAAACATAATTTATTCATATAACCAGGACATATTGAAAATGAAGGTGCAATTTGTGATTCTATTGGTAAAAGCAATTTAAAGTTTCGAAACAAAGGTTGAAATGTAACCATGAGGCCAAGAGAATCATTCCTAGAATTAATAAATGTAGATGAATTAATCATCGATTATCAACAGTAGACATCAAACCACGAAGAGTGGTTTATTTACCATACTTCAATTGCAAAATATGGGAAACTTCTTTTAGAAGGAATCATAACTTGAAAATAATACGAGTGAAACAGTATATTTATTTTACAATATAATAATTCAAAGAAATCATATTAAGCCTCAAATATAATAATCGAATGGAGGAATGTCGCACCGGGTCGGGAGTCGACAAGGAATATCTTAGTGGTTTGAGCAGCCGCCAGGTAAGCGGAAGGTCCTGTGTTAGATTCCCGGTCCGTTCAACATTTTTTCATCCATATTCCTTAATATTATAACTTTAAATTTTCCAAACGTTTGAAAACATGAATATTGAATTGCCAAAGGAACGGGGAATATCGGAATGACAACTCTATAAATTATGAAGAACTAGCGCCCGGACTTCTGAGTCCGTAAAACTCCAGGTGTTGAAATTCATTCAAAAAACCTTTTAAAAAAATTCTAGTGTCCTATGCGGTAGGCATTAATCCTTTCCATAATTCATAAATTTTTATTACGAATGTAAGTGATATTGCCTACAAAAGCTTTTGAACGCGTGCTTCCTTAAACAATTCTCTCATAGCCAATATTAAATTCTACACATGGTCCAGAATAACATTTTAGAGTTGCCATTTAAATGCATCTCAATATAAACCCTTTAGTGCATAGTGTAGCATAAATGCAACATAACTTTTAAAATCACCCCCAGAGGCATCTGCTGGTTTTTAAGAGAGCTAATTTGTGATGTAGATATGAAACAACATGCACTTAAGACAATATGAATTTTTTGGCATCCGTGGACATTTTAAAACATGCCTGTCCTAGCTTTCTTTGAGTCAACCCCTTGGGCCAGATTTTTCTACCCGCCAGACAACTGCAGAATATTTATTTTCTGTATTTTTTTTAAAATTTTTATCTGGAAATAAAATTTAAGCGTAATTCTCAGGTTATTCTAATTGCACTAAAATAATAAATATCCAATTAATGTGAATTATTGAAAAATCAGACCGAATTATACTTATTTTGAATATTAGCAAATGAGCCCAATTGACTTTGGTCACGTATACTATATTTTTTTGGCATTATATTCACAAAAATACATCTTAAAAATTTAGTTTAACCCTTTAGTGCATTTTATTTTTTAAACTAATTAAATGGTTGCATATTTTATAACTTAAATATATTTACAGACTGGTGACTAGTAGTTAAAAGCGTGACCTATTGACTCGACATAAAAAAAGGCTAGGCGACGTCCGAACGCTCTCTCTCGTAAGCTGAAAATATTTATTAGGCATGCGTTGTTGTATTGCAGATCGCAGTATCATAAGGCTTACTGCAACAGTTTTACCTGATCCTACTGAAAAAAATCGGCCATCTGCCTCCTAAACTGGTCGAGGCATGGAGAAGGAACCGCTGTGTTCCCACACCAAACTCCTCTCTTGTAATCGGAAGAGCGTGGTACAAGTACCAAGACACCGATCTACCTGAATAAGATTTTCTAGGTTTTTTCCTGCAACCCTTTAGGATGAAAAAAATGGTAACATTCCTTGTCTCACTAGATCGTTAAATAGTTAGTTAATCTCTATTTTCAGATATATTTCCCCTTTTCTTCTTTTCAGGCCATGACAATAGTAATTCATTCTGTAAGTTTTTCAAATTTAACCTTTAATTAGTATGTTATATACATGTTTTTATAGTTGAAATAATGTCCCTAAACCTAGTTTATATTTTAAAATAATAATTTTAATTTACTCTATTTCCCTTTATTGTAACTTCTCTTACTTATTTCGTAATTAAATTGTAATTTCATACATATACCACCGGGTAAAATCCCCGTTTTTAGATTAAATAAATACATACATATATATTAATTGACCACTAAAGAAATTAAAGTAATTTAAAAGTGACGTGTGCCTAGTTTAATAAAATCTTAGTAAATTTTTATTTTGTCATATTCAGCAGACATTTTAAGGGTAGTTAATTAAGCATATTATTTTGTGAAAAAAAAATATATTTAAAAGAGTTAATTAACAGGGCTTATGACAGTAACAACAGTCGTTAACCGCATAAAGTCAATGAAAGATATACGAATATCTGAGGCAAACAGTAGAATTTTAGCATTTTCGAGGAGTGACGAAAGGTTAATTTCAGACTCAAAAGTCGTAAAAGTAATTTTAATTGCCAAGCAGAACTGAACTATTCCGCTAATATACAATAACCGTTTCCCATGCAGTCGCACTCAGTAATTGATTTTGGTCGCAGTGAGCAGCAGCAGCCATGTGCACACCAAGGCAAACAATCATTTTCACGTAAGTTACAATTAGTTTATCCTCTCTTTTCACCAACAAGTACGACAAAAAGTCTTCTCAAAGTAGGAAACGTTTTTGGTATCAAATATTTTAACAAACTTAATTTAAATACTTTAAAGCTAACTTATTTTTGCAGTCGTATACACGACTGAAATTTGAAACAACGCGGAAATGAGCCGTGTTGTTGAACACGCGGCTCTTCAATCTGCACCTAACGTCATTCATTTAAATACGGGTCTGCTAAAGCAATTATTTGTGGCCTTGGTGAGGATATCCACTTCCACGGCTCGGCACTCAAACTTGTGTCTACAGCCAGCGGAGAGTCAACACTGCAAGAGGCGAACCCAGAGGACAAAAAATTATCCATAACTGTAAAAACGCTTTTATAATGAGTACGTGACGTCGAAGAACAGCGGTCTAAAGAAACGGTAAACAACGAAATAAAAATTAGGGATGTTTCCTCGTCCTAGATGAAAAAAAAAAGTAAAACCCTTTAGCTTTTAGTCACGTTATCATCACAGACTAGCAATTATTTATTTTATTTTTTTAAAATCAAACGGCATTAAAAACCTTTAAATATCAATAATAATTGACTCACTTAGAAACCAGTAGCTTAAAATATAATATAAAATCAGAAACTATGAACTCATTCCGCAAAATACAAGTGTTTAAGATCGATTGAGACGTCGAGGACTGGTAAAAGCGACTGTCGTCATCCGAAAAACCAGACACCAAAAATTTGTACAGCTGCGATTAAAATGAGGCTCTACTAAAAAATTTGCAAAACAGTTTAAGCAAGTTGGAACACCTAAAGATAGAAGTAGGAGGATTCTGATGAAAGAATACAAAATTTTAGTAATTTTTCTAACATTTCTCTAGATATTTAATTTAATCTGACGTTTATAATTTAATAAATAAACAAAAACACAGGTAAGTTTGCCATATAATTTTAATATATATATACATATAAGAATTCATTCAAAACCGTAAGTTTGTACAATTTATTTAAATGAAATTCAATGCTGAAATTTGAATAATTTATTTAACTATGTTAAAGTCAACTTTACATTTCTAAGTTACCGCATACATTTTGCATATTTAGGTCTGTTACCTGATGAAGTCCCAAAGTTTTAAATAAACGTCGTAATATTGGAACTATTTTGTGTTTTAGTATCATAATAAATTATACGACACATATGGACTTTTTAAGTATAATTACTTCTACAACACATTTATAAATATCTAAAAATCAATTTGATATATTTCCAATTTTACTTTTTTTTATAAATACGATTTTTTATTCCTCATTCCGAGTGTTAAAATACAGTCCACAATGGCAATATTAAATTTATTCATCGGTCAAGAATGTCTTCTTTCGATAATATACACGGAAAAGTCACGAACCAAGAAGAATAACCAAAACAGGAGCTGGTTTAGAGATATCTAAAGAACGTGTTCAAAAACAATGTCCAAAACACTGTAATACGTATGATAGTAAACATTTTAGTGGTGAGGCCACATGTTGCATAATAAAATTTGCAATTTTAGCAGTGATTTTCGAGTGCTAATTATGATAAAAATTCGTTTTTATTCCTGTATTGTATAACGTAGAGATTTCACAAGCATCAGGTCGTAAAGGCCATGTAATATACTTTAGTTATACAAGACATTATCCCACACACATATTTTAGAATGAAATTTAAACCCATAACATGGACACACTTCGTTGTTGTTTGAGAGATGTTGAATAAAAAAAGGAACAACCTCTTTTAATTACACAAACTGGATATGAAATATTTATTTTAATTTTCTCTTTTCATATGTAACATTTCTTAAATTAACAGAGATTTTTAAGTGCTTTCTTTATCTTTTAATGCATTCAGTATTTTTTAAAAAATACATGTTTATAAGAATATTTTCGAAATAAATCACCAGAAGTTGTTTCAAATTGTCAATGTTGTGTATAATGTAATTAATAGTATAATTAAAGCCAGAAAATGTAAAACGAGTATATTATTATATTACTCAATAAAATATTAGTCGTGAGTATTCTGAACAATTATGGCAATTAATTAATTCAAGTAGTTCATTCGAGACAAGTCTGCGACAGTTACAGGGCAAAAATTATTATATTTATATTATATGTCATGCGAATTTATCCATAATATTTTATCATAAAAACAGATTATTTTGCTTTAAGTTTGTTTTAATTAGTTATATATATTTAACGTTCCATTTCAACAGACATTTTTATAATTAAAAAATATTTAACCGTGCTACGTTCGGTACTTATTTGTACCCATTTCAGGTGGTGAATTCATCTGAAAGATTTGTCTTAATATTATATAATATTTTCTCTAATTCATATAATAGAAAATAAAATGTTGTGTTGACTGAGAAAGCTGTTATATTTTCAAACGAAACTAATAAGTCGTATCAAATCCTGAAGATGGTTCAAATAAGTACCGAAACATAGCACTATTAAATAATAATTATTTTTTAATTTTAAAAATGTGTGTTAACGTGCTTCGTTAAATATATTATTATAGAAAAACGTTTTAATGAATTGTTTCAACAATTTTTATTAATTATTAATTTGGTAGTAGCTTTCGGCAATTGCTATAGTTGTCTATTTATACTTTTTTCAATTTATACTTTTATAAAACAAAATTATTTATGGACCATTTTATATGTCACGATTGTCTGTTATATTCACACCTGCTACTTGAAAAAGATATTTATAATTTATTCAACGTATTCAAATTTCTTGTTTCATCAAGTTAGATGTGTATCGTATTCTGATAATGATGTCAAACGTTTTGATTTGTGTATACGGTCCAGTTGAACATCAATTTATTTTCCTATATGTGCAGGAGCATTGACATTACACAAAACCAAATTTTAATGGTAAACCGTTGAAAGTCCATATTGTAAAAAAAATTAATTGCCACATGTAGATATATCTAATAAAGGTATCTTGCGTATTTACGTGTTAATTCCGCTTATAATTTTTTTCTAGTTGTCTAATTAAACGATAAAATTCGGTTATATTTTACTATTAATATTAAAAGTAACAAAAATCTTTATTAATATTCACATATAAAATATATTTCCGGCGTTTCCCGGGATGTCGTATATCTATAACCCCCAATTTGACTCCAATCTCGATTGTGTTTGCGTTATTTTTATATAAGTTAGTTAAATGTCATAATTAATTACAGTGAAATACATAACTTCGGATTCGACTCGAAACTCGAATGTTTGCGTAATATCATGTAATGCCAGTCTACCCCTAACCCTTAAGGATGCACCTTTTCCATTTCTAAAATAAGTTGAAATTATACACAGATAACATGTAGTGAAATTTTATGAATGCTATTGATCCCGAATTATGTTGATTCGACGCAAAAATCGGCCGGGTAGCATGTTTGAAATTCTCTCCCCGCCCTACCCCTCTCATCGCCGTCAATTCCCACCGTCGGCTGTTTTAGCAAGTTTAAATATTTCCACCCCGACCACCCCCTCTTCTGGGGGTGGTAGACGCGTCTCACCCCGACAGTGTTTGTTTCCTGGTCGCAAAGAACATGTGTACGAAATTTTGTGAAATTTTCTTCATCGGTGTAGATTTGTATTCTACACCCCAAACCCCAAGGGTGCTCTTTCCTAAGGGTGCTCTATCCCCAGGGTGTAGAGGATGAAAATTATATTCAGATAACATCGGTAGAAACACTATCAATATCTTTGACCCCTAAAAATATTTATCTGACTGAAATATCGACTGGTTTAGCATGTTGAAATATTTCCACTCCCGTCTACCCCCGCTTCTGGGGGTGGTAGACGCCTTTCACACCGACAGTGTTTGTTTCCTGGTCGTAAAGAACACGTGTACGAAATTTGTTGAAATTTGCTCCACCGGTGTAGATTTGTATAAGGAACATACAAATATATATATATATATATATATATACATACACTCATTTTTATTTATAAGATAAAATATAGTTCAATGTTATTCAAATTAAAATATGTCCAGATTCATTCAGGTTAAGTTCAACCATATTCATCTGTAAAAAAATTACATTAAATTATGTGTGACATTCTGTCACAGAGATTTAATTATACTTTGCTTACCTGATAAAATTTAATTAAAACATCAGGTATACCCATAATGTAATCTTATTTAGTATTTAATAATTTTATAGATGAATATTGTTAAAATGAACCGAAAGATACTAACGTGAAATTTTAGTCTTGACTTACTTTAATTTAAATAACATTAAAATAAATTTTATATGTGGCTGTCATTAAAGGGTTTTATTATTCATAATATTTTTTCTAGTTTTTAAATATCAATCCCGACGATGTGCAAAGTCTGAAGCTGTCGATAGGTCCTGAAGCGCACTACGGATTTTATTACCCGAGGTGTAGCATTTTTATTACCTCGTGCTGAAAGTCAGTTGCAGCTGTAACAGTGGAAAAGTCGGATTGGAAGCTGCATTATTTGATTTTTTAGGTGAAGAATTTATAAAACATTATGGGTAATGCCTTTGCATTGTCAACGATTTGTTGCCTTTTAATATGGCTGAAGAGAATCGAACATTGATCTAAACTGAGAAATAAGCCGACTGCGGTATGAATGATGAAACCATCTTAAGAGGCAGAACCAATGCCATTCTTGCCGATAGGCGGAAAATGTTTATTATATTTCACGTTTTTCGTTACGCATCGCAAGTAACAAATTATTCTTAGCAAGTATGAAACAATGGTGCACGCGAGAGGAGCTGTTGAAAGCGGAGACTGCGGAATGCGTGGCCTTAGCAAGGAAATGAGTTTGCACACGAACAAGCAAGCGTTTCTTTTCTTCGTGGTGATGCGTTGACTGGCAGAAATCGTGCCCTTGGAGGAGTGACCAATGAGGACGCGTTCTCCTGCCGCACCCCCCGATTGTCCCGAGGCGACCAATGGCAGCCATCCAGGTTTCGCAAGCTTCCCGTCACGTGCGACGATGGCAAGCCGCTCTCTGCACGAAGTGCTTCCGCGAAAAAAATACGCCACTAATACACAATTACGGTGTACAAAAAAAATGTAATTCTTGTATTCTGTATTCCAAACATCACTCTGCTTTTCCAAGTAGTTATTTCCTTCACTGTTAGCATATTACGGATCGTGCGAATTCTTCAAACAGGAGTTTCTCAACCTTCCCGGATTTGCGAACATTTGGAAATCTTAACATCACATCTTAAAACTCACCATTGGTAATTATGAAATTATTTAAAAAATTAAAATATCATAACTGTATTAAAATCATAATTATACAATAATTTTGAGTCGTCACTCGTGAGTCTGATTTGACATTTCTCTTCTCGTGTCATCTCATGTCTTTCGTACCTTAAAGTGCAATTTTTATCGCAGCAATACTTTCCCAGGAAGCGTCATAAAATATCCCGCCATGTTTTCTTCTTTCTAGAACGTTTCAAATAATTCTCCTCCTTTCCCAATATTACTCAAAGTTTTATGGCTGCCCGTTTAAATGTTAACATTTTCATACAGCGGTCTATTAAAAAAATTCTCTTTCCTTTATTCACTTTTTAAAGTTATTCTTCGCTATATAATACTGCAAAATAATACAATTTCATAGCACAAAAATTATAAATGTGGTTCACCATTGTACCTATCCTTGATAATCTTTCTCAGTCAACGGAAACAGTTTTTCGATACTTCCTCCAAACTGAAGCAATTATTATATTAACCTGTATTTATTTTATTTATATATCAATATATATTATGACTATTGAGAAAACTAATAAATAAATAAACATAAGTCAATTTTAAATCAGAAAGTAGAATTTATTAAAACAACGTTTCATCGAATAAATTCGGATCTCATCAGGTTCAAGTTTCCGGCCACCAAATCTTTCTATTAAATTGAACCTGATGATGTCGCAAATTAAGCGATGAAACGTTGTTAATTTAACATAATATTTTTTTCTGACTTTAAAAGAAAATAACATTATCCAATTTTGTTATATTCTATAGGCATGTCCATATCTTTTATCAGTCTACAAACCATGAACAGATACTCCCTGCCTCTGCAGTTTAGCTTTTGTTACGAATTTTCCTCGATTTCCATCGCTGTCATGAAATTTTATAGGAAAAAAAATCTACAGAAAATGTTTAATGTCTGAAATATGGCTCGTATAATCTGTAATATAATTATAATGTTACACATGTAACTAATTTCAATTTATTAAAATAATTATTTATAGTAAATAATAGTAGCAGTCGTAGTGAGGTCTATTATACTAAACGTTTAAATATTTATTACAATTATCAGATTATGTCAGTTAGGAAGCTTATAAGAAATTTTATAGTAACTTCAACTGAATTTTATACCAGTTCTATTTTCAAATTTTGTTTTTAAAAAACCCATAAATACGATTGATATTTATAATTTTATTTTCGAGGAATAATACCACTTAATATCGTGAATATAATTATTGATAAGAGGCACCCATTAGAATTTTGCCATATTTCCTTTTTATCATAAATAATAACTTCATTCTTTTAAAAAATTATAATAAGTAAGTCACTATATTTTTCTCAAGTAGAACCTTCCAATAGTGCTTAAATCGATTATTTAAGGTGAATACTGTTGTATAGAAATATATAAATAAAATAAACGGAGTGTAATATAAAACCATGTTAACGCTTTGTATTTCTTAATATTTTTTGGGATATAAAAGCTTAAACTGAAATTAGTATTGCTACGAGATTTTTCTGATTTCTGGCGACTGAGTATATAACAGACTAACCCTGTGACGAAATTACACAAACAGAAATGACGTAGGATTATTGAAGTCAGTCATTCGGAGGTGTGTTCTTCATCGTAATGCCTATTCTGACTTTAGATATCTTTATCGCTGTTTTATGGTTCCAGAAAAGTTATAAACCTTGAACGTTGTGTGATGCAACATTCAGCTCACAGAAAACGCATGAATCAACATTCACGTAAAAGACAAAATTGAATCATGCACTTCGTAACGATTTGAAGAGCAGTTAAAGGAACGAAATGAAAAAATTAAATTGAATAATGGTCAACTGGTTTAATAAAAATTAAGGCACTGCACTGTGTTCCACCTGGAAGAAGCTACGGTTTTTTCCAAAATAAATCCACAAAAGTCTCTTTTCAAAATGTCTCAACGTCTCCTGATGGCTTCGTATCTAGTAAGTGTAGTTTATTAGGTGTTATTCGTTAGAGACTTACTGGAGAATAGTTTTTTAATTCCTTTTTAAAGTTCCTTGGAAACAATTATGTAAGTTATTACGCTCCACTCTTTCATACTTTTTGCATCGCCTAAGTCAAGTAGAGATGGTTGTATAGTTAATAAGTAAAGAAATATTTAGCAGTAGTAAATTAATTGAGAGAAGTAGTTTTTCATGTGAGAAGAATTAAAGCTAAGAACGAGAGCTACGCCATCAAGGTCCGAATACTCTTTAAGAATATATTCTTGTAGTCCTCACCAGTGGCAAGTTCTTTGGTATCACATTTAGATGAGAAATAAGAGACAGCCGACTGCCTTGAGGTATTGGGCTTAGTCGAATCTATACCGTCACGACGTGCAAGAGTTCGCTGAAGTCGAGCTGAGTTTATTATCGCACTAAACGTTGGTGCAAGAATTTTCGGTTCTTCGCATCCCGATTCTCAGTTGTTTTCTTTATCACACAAAGTGGAAATATCAATGAACTTATTCCAGGACCAAGGCTTATCTAGAATAAGTATTACATGATTTGCTAGTTTGTAGGTGCAAAGTATTGATTTACGCAAAGCCTTACCTCGCTTAGAAAGCCGTTGCTGATGAAACGTGTGATGGTTGCTGTTGATTGGTGGAGGTTGTGGGGGCTGTCGATGACGTGTGGACACACCTCCTGTCTGTGAGTGTTGCATCAGCCTGAAGGACATCGCTCCGTTAGGAGAAAGGGGAACCACACCACACGCGTCACACACGTCACCAGATAGCGGACAACTTCTCCGTTTACCTCGTGCTAAATAAATCCCTACTGATGCAACGATACACGTATCACAGAAATTGGACACCGCGATATACGTGATAATTACGTTTATTTCCCCATACGAATGTTAAGCAGATCTGTAAGTGTCATTGACGTCGATAGTCGTACCATTGAACCTTTCTTCAACTCCTGCAAATACATATAAGTATTTATACCATTGAAAAACCCAGTGGCTAATTGTATAATATAAATCAGAATTATTTGCAGTCTCATTAAATTATATTTCATTTTTACGTCTGTTTTTAATAATTATATATATTTAACGACAATTAACAGACTATTCGTTTATTATTAAAAATGTTATTCTTTATCATAAAGTTTCAATTGAACAGCACAACACCGTTTCTGTACATATTTGTACACTCTTAGTTCTGTTTCTGAGTGAAAGATTTAAAGATATTCCTCAGTCTGGCTAAGAATATTACTTGTTAAAGCTCTAGCGTTGTGGAACATCAACCTTATTGATATGTGGTGATTCAGGATCTTATCGGTTAAATCTCATCGGTTAAATAAAAGTTTAAATATATAGAAGGCTTTTCTGTTACATAATTGCAAATTTGGAATAATATAGACATTTTCCAAAAAGTATTAAAGCCCTAGTATATGCTAAAAGATAACAGGTCGTGTTGATGTATGCGATGCATACAATTATTATTTAATTTAATTATAATGGTCTCCACCTTCCAACCATTATGAATGTAGCAGCTACTGTTTTCTTGGATCCAATAAACAATCGTAGTGATGGAAAAAATATCTAGTCGTACTTGTCAAAATCCACCAAATTCGACTTCAATGCCTCGAATTTACCGATATAATACGTGTTAAGATTTTATTTTATAATTTAATAAAACAATTAAGGCACAGACAGCTTACACCAAAACAATTTATTACATTTTTAGTATTTACTTTTGCGTTTAGATTCAATATTTAATAAAGTACTTAATATCTTCCATTTATTCTGATTGTTAGAAAAACAATTCCCATCCACTTTTTATTAATTAAAATTTAATTGAGTTTATATTCATGTAAAATAAAGAATTTCAACTGAAAAGCTTCAGATAAATTTCACACCACAGTAGAATTTTTTTTAAATAGAATGAAATTATTAAATAAATACAAGATACAGACAACGTCGTATTTTTTAAAATTAAAATAGTCTTGAATAACACGATTTTCTAAATTATGTATAATCTTTTATTTAACGAACGTGGCTGAGAAGCGTAGTGTCCTAATATTCCTGACCAAATGTCTTCAACGGTAATGGTTTAAACATTGAATAAGTTTGGACCGAAAAAGAGTTTTTCTTTCACATCATTAAAACCTAAACCAGTATAAAAATCATACAAAGTTTCAACCAGAATGCGTAAATTTTTTACCACAAAATAGGGAAACTAAAACCCAATAAAAGGATAACGCGGAATTTACCAGGATTATACTGTAAAATAATTCTCTTTCTTATTTTAAGAAAATAAACATTCGTTATTTAAACTGAATCTAATAAGCATTGATACACAATAACATAATGTTTCCTAGAGGAGTCTGTATAAATATAATGCTAACGTGTCGGATTGTGCGAGTAGAATAAATTCAAAAATGACTGAACGAAATACAATGAATTTTCATATTTGCATACATATTTTTCAAGGTCCAACGTAACACTTTTTCAAGTCCAGAGTGGTCGGTTTAGAGGAAACTCAAAACACATTTGAATTACTGTTGACGTATAACTGCAATGTCATTATATTAATAACACACGTAGAGATAGATCTGCAATAAATTTTTGTTAGATTTTCCACTGAGTCTCATTGGCAGTGCATCTATTTGAATTGATTAGGCCCAACCATATGGTCGGAAACCAGAAGAAGGATTCATCCATATACGACACTTATTTAACTAGGACACGTGGTACAGTTCCAAGAAAGGATAAGCATCTGAAGTAACTTTCTATGGAAAAATCTGGGTGGACTTATGACGAAGAAAATACATTATGCTACTACAGCACATTCAAATTCAATACGCTACTGTTTACGTGACGACCATTGCTGCTACTCAATGTCGCAACGTACTATTGACTTTCATCTGGCAGAAATAGAGAAAAAGGTGAATAACCTTCTGCTACAAACTTGTTTGCTTGTGAAACACTTTAAATTGGTCTCTCGGAATTCCATATACGGCCTTCAAAATATATTAATGCTCACTTTGTAAGATCCGAAATTACAGTGATCATACACAATAAAAAAATTAAGAAAAATAATAATTATATTTTAATTACAATTTAAGCACACTTCAATGGCTAGTGTTAATATACTGACTGCTTGAAAGCGTAAGGCAATGCTTAATAAAGGAGAAAATTGGATTTAAGAGAAGATTTGACAATACGAGAGTATTTCCAAAATATAAATTGAGGAACTATTACCAAATTATTATTTAAATTACTGAGTTGTGATCATAAGTTTCGAAAGATTATTAAAATGAAAGAAATTAAAACAGGTAAATAATTAGGCTGAAATAAATATCCATAACGAGACTTAAAATCGTATTAAAATTTCTTAACTGGTCATAATCGTTGGGAAGTAACGAAAATCTTAAAAAAATGCCATCAAGACTCGTAGAGAACACATGAATGGTTTCGAACCCAGCACTGCAGCTTTCCGAAGCGTGGATTGATTAGAAGAAAATTAAGAGATTAGAACAATGCTTCGATTTATTTTATAAATTTTCACTCAATGTAATAAAGTGCGTTGTAGTATTCTACTGCGTTTCTTTCCAGTTTAGAACGATTATGTATCGCCATGAGCCGAGAATTACCCCCCGTTCACAGCTCGGTCAAGGCGAACTCTAATAAAGGAAGGCTGGCATTCATCTCCGAATCTCCTTGCGTCACTCACACAAACAAACATCCGTCTTATGTAAGTCAGCCGTCACGACGCAACTAGAGTTCGATGTTACGATATCCACCTTCCAAAAGTTTCGTACGACGCATCGTCGTTCACACAAACATCCTCACTCTCAAGGGCTCCAAAACGCAGCATCATGCTGATGAAAACAGACCGATAACTAGATGAGACATATGAAGGATCTTGAACGTGATATTTAAATTAAATTCATCGTGAAAAACGGTGAGGACACTGGCTTCATAGTATAAATGGTACTCTATGTATTATTTCGATTATGACATACACTGCCTCAGATTTACGATTCAGTCAAATCTTTTTAAGAGACCCACAGCCTGAGTAGAATAAACTTTAGGGATCTTCCTTCGGAAGGGATACAACTTTAAGAAAAACGTAGACACCATTTCACGATTTAATACCGTTAACTCCACGTAGTAAATTTTTAGACAAATCATTATTTCATGGCTAGGTCATAATTAACTACAGAAAAATAAAATTATATTCGTCATTCCCTTACTGATTGCATCAGTACGAATAGTCTTGACGAACGAAATATTCGTAGAGACAATTTAATTTCACATTTACTTACTGAATTAACTGATTAGAATAGAAACATCCCGTCCTGACCTAGATTCAAATTCGAATCCCTGTCCGATTTCTCTAAACGTTATATAGACCTGGACACATTTTCACAGACTTTAAAGCTTGAGATTTGATTGAAAACATTACTTCTGTTCTTGAATTACCTTACTTTAATTTCATGCGTGACGCGAATATAAATACATGTATTGCGGGACAGAGCAGAATATTTAAATTTTTTAATTTATCGGTTTATGTTACTTGTAATTCATAAAAAAATTTAACGATGAAGAATTGAAAAATATATTCATACAGTTGATGCTAAAAATTTAGGAACAAGTATTTTAATTTTATGCGTAGGGACACAAATGAATATTATAGTCAATAAATCGGTCACAAGCTCCATAAAATTTAATAAAGGAAATGACAAAAGTACAACTGCAGAACGTTTCGTCTTTGCTTTACGACTTCCTCAGCTGAACAATGGTTTTGAAGTAATTTTTTACATTATTTTGTAATAGGAAGTTTTATAAATGAACTGTTGTTGGAGGATTCTCACTATTGTACACACCTAAAAATAATGGAACGATAAACCAAGAAACCCTCCCCCCAAAAAAAATAGTGATATACTAATGATTAGTTCATTAAATATATATTTCTAGCATGTGTTTTACTCTTCTGTAGGCCCAGTGGTTGATTACGGTTGTGCAACGATGGCTGAGTGCAAGGGGAAAGAAATCGAGCAGTTTCCAGCGACGAAGCCGCAACAAGACTCCCTTAGTGTGCGAAAGAGAATCCCTTTCCTGGCCTTTTGCAGTAGAACGCATCGCAGACACGTAAGACCTTCCAGAATCTGGTTGCGTCTGTGTATCTCTTCCTCAGTGATGCATCATTTCGCTTACGCACTTCCCCCTAAAGGTCGCTTCTCGGAGGACTCTCATTCTTCTCCGATTTGATTCATTGCTTCACAAATATTTACTATGTAGTCAGAAAACAAACCTTCAAAACTCAAGGATGCTTTCTTTTTTCTTGGGATTGAGGATAAAGCACTGTCTGAAATTATTCGAAGTCAGAAAACGATCCTAAAAATCAGAGAACTCGGCATTTTTATTTTGTTAATAGTCTACTGAAACTCAAATCCTCTCCTTCGTTCTTACAAAGAAATTTATTTCGTTCATCTGTGAAAAAGACAGTAAAATTTAGTCAGTTCCTTCTACCAAAAAAATAATTATGCGCTCGACAGTAAAATAAAATCATCTCTTGACCTGAAGAACGTTTTATTTTATGGACACAGAAATTTAATGGATGCCTCATAATCGCGTAATTTATACAGTAATTAGTATATGGACTGACATTGTGATTTCTACAAGGAGGAAGTTATGCGTGATATCGATCTTACAGGCGTTAATAATATATTGTGATTATCCACCCCATAGCATCGATTATAACACCCAGAATTGTACAGACAAATTATGTTTATATCGTAATCATGTAACAGATTTTCTCTTGGAGAATGAATTTTTTCCGCTTAATGTTTAATCATAAAACTTGGATAGTAAAATGTTAATCATGAGTCGAGGTCTAAATATTTTTTTTAATAAAACACATAGGTGCATGTCACATATTATTCTACAGAATCTGCAGTAATATTTCTGAGATATTTAGTGGAAAGTTTAACGAATGCAAAACGAAACTTTTGCTGGAATAAGTACGTTGTTGTAACTAAATTGCTAGAATATTGTTACATTGAACTGAAATATTTCGTAATTATTTACGGAAAGGATTATCGTTAAAATATACTAACTGGTTAACCGTCCTCTGTACCAGTATTAAAGCAGAATTAACATCTGGAATTTTTCGTACAGTTATTAATAGGACATTGCTTGTGTATATTTTTTATATTTAAAGCGTTTATTGTTGCAGTTTAGATTAATACTTATTTTAAACATTGGATTGACATATACGATGAAAATCCGTTCGCTATTAATTAGAGTGCTGATTTAACTAGTTATAATGGGCGACATATATCTGCGTACAAAAGTTTCGTATCCCATAAAGCTAGAAACTATATAATGGAATTATTTTATTTTTTATTTACGTTTGTAACGACATATTTATATAGATTATGATGGTTCAACTGCCAAATAAGAATTATGTGCATTGGAAAGACATGATAATTATTAACAACTAAATAATTATACCACGGAAGCTATAGTTTATTTTGGTTATGAAACCTTATCGCCGAAAACCTTTAATCATGAAAATGATGAGTTTGAGGAAAAATATATTTACGCAAGTGCTTGATACGCCTTGAATGATGTTCCATGAGCGAAAAATTGCACAGAGCATGCGATGCTTTCCATTTCTCAGAACCGTAGCCGTAAACAACGTAGTTCCTACGCCACAATGTGTAGCATAAATATGGCTGTAGACACAAAATTCGCGTACTACAATGTAGCGCTTTTATTACTAATTTTTTAGTAATAAATCTCAAAATTGATGCGAAGAAAATAAAGGGTTTCTGATAAGAAAATGGTCTTTCTTAAATAATTAAAGAATTTCAAGACGTTTAATTTCACTTTTATACTTCTACTCCTACTAAATATATTTAGTAATTGCATAATGGTTTACAATATATTTACAACTAAAATATTTTATTAATTTAGATAGTAAAACTTCGTTGTACCTGAACACAATGACTCGATTACATATTATATTGTAAAACAAAATCAATGTAAATATATGTAGAAAATGAGATAAAAATTAAATTAAAATTAATGAAACGTATATGAGATTATCACAAGAATGAGATAAATAGAAAATTATCAGAGTCACAGAGTAAGTGCGTTATTAAACAAATGTAATTTTTAGAAGACAGGAAAATCCGCAATAGGGGCAAATAGATTGAAAATGTAAGCCGTAATAATATTATTTAACATGTTCAGTTATTGACAGTTAAAATTAAATTTCAGGTAATATTTTATCTTTATTTTACAAAATATTCTCTTACAGCCCATAAAAACATGTGATTTTATAAAAGGAATAAAGGACTGTATACATTATATTATTCATATTATAAATTATTAAACCAATTTTTAAAATGCAGTCACATAAAAAAAATTATTTAAATGAAAATTACGTTAAAATGGCAGGATTTTAAAATAGTCCGTCAGGAACTTTCGGTTATGCTAACCGTTTTCACCTGTAAAATTATTACGTGCATCATTGGAATTAAATTATGTGTATACGTATATAAATGGATTATGTCACAGAGATTTAATTATATTTTATTTATCTAATAATTTAATTAAAATAATGTTAATCATTAAATTTTAGAATCAATATATTTTTACAAAAATAATAAAATTTTGTCACCGTTAGAAATAAAATATAATTGAGTATAATTTGCATTATTCAAAAATTTTTGATATTGTATAAATATGAATTTAAGTTGAATCATTTGCAATTATTTGTCTCCAATCGATATACTTGAAATATCGATATGGACGTTGTTGTGGTAGCTACAGCACGATCAGAGCTTGGACATTAAACATGTAACCGTATTGTAAACCATATGATGTCATATAAAACCATGTCTGGAAAATTTGGCCTAAGAAAATATTTTAATTATATTATCAGGTATGTAAAATATAATTAAATCTCTCTGACATAATATATTATAATTTACTTGTAGTAATGAACTTAATAATTTTACAGATGAATACGGATAGAATAACTGAAAGCTCCTAACGGAATATTTTAAAATCCTGACATTTTACTGTAATTTAGATTGAAATAAAAATTCTTATATGTTACTGTGTTTAAAAAAGGGTTGTATCATTTATAATAATAATAATAAGTTGATTTTAATTAATGATATTCACGAAGAAATTCGCTGGAGTTTCAATTTGTTGCTGCAGTTGGTATCAATGACAGATTCATAATTTTATTCCGTTGTGGTTTTGAATAAAGTTGTGTATCGTGTAAAGTAAATACGAAGTACTGTAAAATGTTAAGAAGCTGATCAACGTGGACGGAAGGAGGTTTAATTCCTACCGATTATTAACAGGCAGTATTTAACACTCATAGATATATTTTTTACCTCTATTTGTGACTAATTCATTCTGTAATAAATTATAATAACTTGATGTTCACAAATTTGTTGATAATTAATTAAAAGCATGGAAAATTTGAAAAGATATAGTTTTTTTTATTCTGTTGTACAAAGAAAGTGAGTTGAACAAGGAATTTCGTATACTCTTTGAGCTTACAACTGTATCAAAGAATTGGTGTGCACGTAACAGCGTTACAAGAAAGTAGAAGTAAATATGAAATAATTAATTAAGGACTTATTCCTGGCTGTGAGGATCAAGCCACCTGCGTCAATCCACTCAAGCGAAAGTCAGTTAGAAACTAGCTTTTTATCATAAAGTCAATGAAATGAATTTAACTGAGACGTAACAGGATTCTTCATGCGTCTTAACCGTCCTTGGAAGCGTGACGTCTTTCGGATGTTTCTGAATTCACACAATAAAATTAAATCTCATTCATGAAAACTGACATGGATAAATATACAAAGTAAAATTGATGACTATTTCGTAACAGCGATGAGAAACGTTTCGATAAAATATCTTTTAAGAAATGTCTGGTATTGCCAACAATAAAGTATCACATGATGGATTGAATTGAAGCAGATAAGATAAGAACAACTGACAATTGCATAACGAAGGTGATTTTATCGAAAAGATCTTAATATATATTAAGTAAAGTGTTCAATTTCATCACAAGACTTTTGAAATGTAATGACGTGATAAGAATAAACATACAGCTACGGCTTAATAGATAAAAGCTGATACACAGGTAGAAGAAAACGGACACTATCTAAAAGGGAAAATAGCAAAATGAAACGACAATAGGCAATTACTGTTTAAAATGTCCGGTAGGATTACACAAAAGATGGAGTTGAAACTAACAACTAAATTGATAATACGAATACATGAAACGCTAAGAAATTGAACGAAGGACGATAGGATTCGAATATAGAGATGGGAGCAGGCAGTGAGTTTTTAAGTGGAGAATACTTATTTTTGGAACGAATGAAGGACTTAAAAAATCCACAGCTCTTGTGAAATGATAATAAAAATAACAACCAAACTGTTCTGTTGAGAGTTAAAATGAATTGGAACTTTTTCTGATGAAGGACCTATTATACTCTCTTTTTTAATAATATCAGTGTATGTGGAAGAATGATCCAGCATGGAAGAGTATTTTTCGCACTTAACAGTTATAGACAAGTGATCTGGAATGATTTCATCAGTAAAACCAACCGTTATTAAATACTGGAAAAATGATAAAAATAAAAAACACCTCAGTCAAAACTAAAGTTATTCTCTAGATAGATTAAAACAAAGAATATCATGAATTCAATCATTCTTCTTAAATAAAAAATTAAAGTATTCATGGCATATATTCCTGAGCTTTGATTCAAACTTCTTCTGTTCTTTCAGAATAAAAACAAAATTACGCTCATCAGATAAGTTATTACGAGGCACTAGTTCATAATCGTATGAATTAAGTTATTAACAGAAATATTTTCAGTTTTAAGTCAGACGATTGTACCTACAGCAATGAAAATGTATACTCAGATTAACAGAATGTAAATAATAATCTATTAAAGTTTGTATAACCATGTAAAATACAAACAGGAGATATTAGGTAAGTATTCACACGGTTTGTTGCAAGATTGTATTCATATCTAGAGCTACTTTTTGTGAAGATGGGATTTAACAAAGAACAAAAAAAAACCTGGTGGAAGTTGACTTAGTCAAGGCCATCGCGTGTTAGTAATTGCTTATTTACTCGAGTGTTTACAAATAAGGCATTTTTCAAGAGTCGCCATATCTCTCCAGTAGGCCTAACCAGTTGGTTCTATTCCCCGCGACAATTACTGTTAAAAGAAGCGATCAATACGCCAACGAACGTGAAGTTACGGTACTAAAAATAGCAAGTTCACAGAGAAACGTCAAGAACTGGTTATCAGCACCGGGGACAGCCTCAGGGCGATGCAGAACTGGACTGAACTACAGTAACGTCGGAGAAGTGAAAGACATCGTCATTAAATTAAATTCAACTTGATTTAATATTCGGTTCTAAGTTCAACTTAATTTTAAGAATAAATTATATTATTTAAAAAGACTACAAAATATATAAATTAATTACGATTAAAAATTTTCTGTCATCCACGGTTTTTATGTTATATTAATAAGATTACTACTCCATTATTTAATTCATAAATTTTTGTGATAAACTTTCCAAACAATTGAAAAGAAAAATATTCCAACCTTAGAAATAAATTTTCCAGAGTCACTTCCTGCCATAATTTGATTATTCATGGAAAAAATTGTGAACGGCTCGAAGCGTCGAAACAACTAATTTCGTAGCGCATTCACCAGTCAACTCTCAAAAGATTACGCGTAAAGAAAATGAAACTCACAAATCGATATCACTTTCAATAAACCGTGTGTATAAATTTTGAACAAATCAACAAAAAAACATTATTAACGTCCCAAATTTCTATTCTGATACAACTAGCGGAATGAAAAAAATTATTTTAAATAAAGGCACTAAGTTTTTCAAGGCTTTTGCATGGAGAGCGTGAGGAAGGAACAGTTTAACCGTCGAGGTTTGCGTAAAATGTAAACGAAACTCAGGCCCGGCTCGATGCCTGTCACATAAATCGAAAACGAGCGCGAAAATAGCTATGTTAATATGACGGCAAGTTTGAAGCCATAAGCGGAGATGTTAGTCTGAACTACCGCTGAAATATTGTGGAATAAAAGGAAGGGATGACCCACTGCAGGCAGTCGAAGAAAGGAACCGATACGATTACTGCAGAGGAATGGAAAACACACTCGAACATGGATCAGTACCGAGCAGAACGTTGCCGGAAAATTCCAGTCAGGAATGCTTCGGAAGCGATCATATGGCTTCCAAGAGACGCTCAACTAGTTTCTGCAATTTCCTGTTCACCAGAACTGTGAAAAGAAAATGGTTTCTGGTATTAATTTGTGCGTCTATTCAAAGCAACACATCTGGACTTGAGAGAAATATTTCCTCGTTATCGGATGCAGTAGAGGAACAATCAAGTATAAACCAACTTTATACTGGTTCTAGAAGTATCTTTTTCCTAATATAAGAAAAAAATGTTAATATTTCTTCGTTTATAAAAGGCTCCTGGAAAATTATCCGTTTATTTTGGATCTGTCTGCTGCCAATATTATGAAATCGACTCATTTAGTTTTGATAAAAATTTATTTTATGGATTTTAACACTATATTGGAAAAACTATGATGTGTTTACTTGACTGTCGATGAAAGGATTTTCAATATTAATAATAGAAAAATCGTATTAATTAATGAAGAAAATGAGATTTTGGCCGATAATATATTTATAAAATATAAATTTTGAAAATATAAAATATAGGATTTTATAAAAATTAAATATATTTATATTTAAATATTTTGTTTTGTTTTTGTAGATGAATCTGACTAGCGTATCGGCATTTGGTTCAAAATTAAGGAAAAAATGGAGTTTTATTTAAAGATCAATAGGTTACATGTGGGTGATCCACGTGGTGGCAACTCCCCTTTAACATCATAGGAAGGGACTTGAAAGTGGGGATGCGGAAGAGTAGAGGCAGGTAACCAAGGGTTAACCAGGGCTGTATTATAAGAATACTAGCCGGCATTCGCCTAAAAGTGATGCAGAACAAACCCTAGAAAACCTGCATCAGGTAGGTCGTGCATTGGGTACTTGTTCCACGTCCTTCCTATGGCGGGGAGTTGTTTTCTGTGGGGACGCAGCATTCCGTTCTCCGTACCTCGACCGTTATAGGAGGCAGCTGGCCGACTGTTCCAGTAATGGTGTTTTAAATTATTTTATTCGGACTGATTAAAACCTGTCGGTGATATTACATTAATATAAAAATTAAAAATAAATCATATTAAATTCATAATTCTTAAATAATTGTAGAGAATGGCATATGTTGGCCGACGAAATAGAACTATAAAGAATTTCTACGGATTGTTATTTTTTTCTATTATTATAAAGCGTATATTATGTAAAGAAACGTCAATTTTCTTGAATGATACGCAGTTATTTAAAATAAACTATACATTTAAGTTTTACCACTACAATATCTGGGCAGAGACATGGAAAATTATGGAAGTGCTCACAAAAATAATAACACTAAAGCAAGGAAAAGTTCTTGTTTAGCGACACGGTAGAAAGCAATTTTAGACGTGGTTACGAAACACCTCAAAGACACCATTATTTTTCAATGTTTAAATGATCACTGCCATATTTTCCCCTTTTTTCGACGTGAGGCTTTTTTCTGATACCTATGGTACTTCCTTGAGTGTTAACTGAAGCCATTAGCCGACAGTGTATATCAGTAAGTACTGTCTAAGTGGTCCGAGTAAAGATATCGCGACCGAGAAAAACACCGTATTGCTTCGGACGTTTGAAATTCAGCAGGAAAGAAACGTATGAAATTAGTGAATACAGCATGTAGGCCGGTTGCAGGCAGACTCTACCGTTAGTTAAACCGCTACGAGAGGAGCGACCTGCGTCTAGGGGGCAGAAAACCTCCAGCCTGGACAGAGAGAAAGTCACCAATTACATGTCGTGGCCTGTAGAAAAGATGCGGGCCCGCATTCGTTGTACTGTAAGCGATCTTTACATATACAGGCTGCCCGTAATTTATTAACCGGATAAAGACATGTTTAAAATAAAACCTGAATATGAGATAGGGAAAATGGAAGAAGAATGCAAGTTGATGGACGACTTGAAGGGAGAACGAAAAACATATTGAGTGATAAAGGAAGAAGCTCAGGACAGAGAAAGGAAGAGAAGTATTTGCAGACCAAGTCCAAAAACTTTCAAGTACGCAGAATACTTAATATTTAGCAACACAAGTTTTCAGGGTATTAAAGAGATTTAAAAGGAAATAAACAGTGTGTTCCGGGTTGCATCAAACCAGGCTTCCAGAATTGGATAAATAAAAAAGCGAAACTTTTTCAGAGCAGAAGTCCAGAAATACTGAAGTTCTTACGATAACAGTAAGACCTTGTAGAGACCAGACTAATTTTGAAAGTTATTTAAATTAACAGGCACTACCAAAAATAGCCTTTTCGATTAATTAAATTATAAGGGTTGGTTTTTTTAGTAATAATGTGTGTGATCAATCAAGTGAGAAACAATTTTATTAAATTAATGAGTTGAATATTAGATTTAATAAGCTATGAACGTTTCCTTTTTAATGATAGAACCTGTACATGTGTTTAAAAATCAATGTTGAAATAAGATAAAATTTTCTTCTAAACGTCTCAACTATATTTTGAATTTGTGTCTTATTAAAATAATTTAGTCCATATTACATCTCTTAAATAGCCAAATACTTTAAATTTAAGTATTATTTGACATATTAATAATGTTGTTTCTTGGTCTGATATGTTCCTAATTTCTGTAAACTTTGGAGGGAAATTAGATATTTCTACCCCTAAGTTTATTTTGTTGGAACCATGTGGCTTTGGTCCTCCAAGGTATCCATAAATTAAAAGAAAAAATATAGTGAAGCTTAATTAAGGAATATGGACGGAAAATGACGACTAGACCAGGAATCCATATTCCTTCCTTGATTTATTTGAATTTATATATATGATGACGCCTATAATCGATATAGGTCGATAGCCTGTCCTTTCATTAGATTGACCATGAAAGGCGTATGATAAAGTGCATTGTAGTTTTTTTAAATATCACACCGGGTCGGGAGTCAACAAGTATTATCTTAGTGGTCTGAGCAGCCGCCCGGTAAGCGGAAGGACCTGGGTTCGATTCCCGGTCCGGTTGACATTTTTCCATCCATATTGCTTAATTAAAATAATATTTTCTTCGCAAACTATTTAGTTAAACAAACTGTAAATTTCGAGAGTTATTGTGAATCCATTCACGTTTATTAGAGGCTATGCACGGTGGTAATTCGCATCTGTTCCGAGGTCGTGAGAATGTCAGCGACACTCTTTACGTCTGTCGCACATTCGCTGCTTCGCCTGTAGAAACTCTACAATACAGTGTTATAACAGTATCTCTGTAATTACTCTGCGCGAATGCAAACAGAAAACAAGAGAACGGACGGGAATAGAACACAATCACTTGCGTACTACGCCTACAATCGACAACCAGAAAGGCTTCTTATGTCGCACTTTCCCCATCAAAATGGGACTACGAGGCTAAGATATAAACAATTCAAAAGAACATACTGTATAAATCACTTGATAATTTAGTCGAGGCCAGCTCTCGTATCACATAATTTTCATCATGTCTGTTTTTCTATATAATGTCTGATTTTTATTTTGTTATGTTTACATCCTTACCTCTATTTTATTTCTACACTGTCATTGCACTTTTTCATTCCATATTTGGTCTACATATTTTATTCTAAGATGTTACCGAGGTCCGTGCTGTGTTGTGTGATGCATAGAGGAGGACCATAACGGGTAGGGGGGGGGGTGACATAAACAGACAAATCAAAATACAATTTGAATCATATGATATTACCTATAGTGATTTATACGATTTATGATTTATCAGAAACCTTACAAAAAGGGATAATATATAGACAGTCTGGGAATGATCGAATGAAAGTTGCTGCAAATTAGGTTCCAGAGAATGTCGAATAAGAAATCGAAGGTAAGAGCCGGAAGGAAAATCTGTATATTTGACCATGAAGAATATGTAGATGAATACTTAACAGACTATAACCCGTTAAAAACAAAATTATTTCAATTATAATCAGAACATTACCATTAATTCTCTGAATAAACGATTCACGCTTCCTGGATACCAGTATCAAAAAGTTTCAGTATTTATTTAGCATTTTAAAACCCAATGATATTGATGAGTAAACGCTACAAAAAATTTGTACCAGTTTTCAGGCAATACGTTCCGTCGAATATGTATCAGGTATGAATGCCAATGATCATAAAGAAGAATTATGTGATGTATCCCGATCGCTGCCATGTTTTAAATTAGTCTTGTTAAAATAACACATTTCCTTTGTATTCAAATATTGTTGTATCTTTGAGAATTTTATAAACACTCCATGTGTTAATGGATAAAGACGTTTTTACTAATTAAAATTAATTATTTCATTTAGTATAATTGTTTCACCACTATGTATCAGTAGAAAATTAAACACTTGTACTAAATTTTCCTCAAGTATTTATTTAAATTAAAAAATATATATCGGGAATGTGTCTGGCAGCCATCCTTGTAGGCAGATTTCCTCAACGAGCTAAGATCCAAGGAGAAAGAAAAAAAATATTGTAATTAAGGACCTTCCGGCTAGAACTGCACATAATGAAATACTATTTTTATTTTGAAAACATTTTAATATAGAGGCATCAGTTGCAATCATCAATATTTGGACATCTAATTTTAACGTAAATTAGCATAAAGTCCAAGCTGCCCGATGAATTCCAAAAATTGTGAACGAAACGTCGTAATACTCTAAAAAATTGCTTTAATTGAATAATATATATTATCTGACAAATTTTTCGTTTATCTTTTTATTTAATAAATAATAATAGTTAGAAGAAGGGCTATGAGAGGACGAAAGTATGGAATTTCGTAACTTTATATTATTTTTTTCCATTTTAATCACATTTTATACCCAAGTATATTTTGACTTGTTAACTACATTACCGAATTTTATCGCAATACTTTGCATAATTACGGTGATGTAACGCATAATAATTATCATTTTTCATGTAAACAATTCCTCAAGCGTTCTCCAGAGTTCCGACGATTGTAATTCTCTTATATAACTTTATGAATGCTCGTGTACGATTAATTACATAATAATAGCTTTCTAAAACAGTTCGAACTATTTTTTGATACCTGATATTTTCTCGTGTCCATTTTTGATCTACGTCACCAGTTTTACTCTACGAATTGTCTTCGGTGCATTAACCTCATTTCAAGTCATCATCATTCAAATGACAAATTGTGCGTTGGCTCGCACAAGAGTGAGCCTGGGACATATGGAAGCCTACACGTGTCTCGAGATACACGTGTGTCGTCTTTCCATTATCTTGTGAAATGTTATCCGGGCCTCCGGAGAAGGGGCTATGCGCCAGACTCGAGACTTCTGATCTCTCCCCGTCATTGTCTTCTAAAACGGTGCAGAAATCTAATCTACCAGCCCATCGTACGTTTGTTACTGTAACCATTTCAGAATAAGACTTGTAGAAACCCAACCTGAGGTATCTCTGGTCCTATGTGGGTCGAAGAAATTTCATCCATAATTATTTCTCCGTGACAAAACAATCGAATCACTAACAACAACAACATATTGAGGTTAATTTTGGCAGTGTTGTCGGTACGAAACACAGATTCGTGTCTAAACTGAAGTTTCTAAGAATCTGTAGTCGTAGCTATCTCATGTTGCCATTCTGTACAGTTTTAAACAACATTGATATTTGAATTGGTAACACTTCGTAACCTTCAAGTGTCTGAGAAATTTTTTAGGAATAAATTTGGTCGCGTGTATAAGAACGTGTTCACTCTATTAGAACACCTGCTGACAGAACTCCGTTATCCGGGTAATTATTTTTCTCAACCTTATATCAGGAAAAGAAATTCATTATAGGCCCTGTATATAACCTAAAATCTAAGTAATTTCATTAACCGCTATTTAAAATTATAATTAAATAAATTATGAAAAGTAATATTTTGAATAATCATTATAATCCTAATTAAAATATAATTTGATTATAAGAAATCATTTTAAGTTCAACCACAGAAGCGAGATTAAATTAATGCCTGGCTGAACCTAACCTTGAGAAATCAACGTCAAATTGTTCATGCTGGTGTCAAAACCACTCCACAGTAATTAATATACAGTCCCTGTAACTTTTTCCTCGTCATTAAGTACGTCTGATTAATTGCAATCTCTTAAAGTCAGATGCGAGACTCGTGTATCCCGCTCCCTTTAGATTACATTTCCCTGCATTTATTTTGAAACTGCTTTGTGGACTAGAATGCTCTATTAGAGAGTTACAGAGTTCTATTAGACCAAACTTTGACTTAAATATCACCGGGACTGTTGTCATTCAGTTTGGTAACTTAAAAAAACTATGGTTTTGAGGCAATATTTAGATATTTTGGACATTTTATGATTAAGCATTTTCACCACAATACGTAACGCAAATCAGTACTCAAAGGTATTCTTATATATTTTGGGAGAAATCTCTCCAGTAGCCAGAAGATAAATAGAAAATAGATTAATGAGGAACGCCCGGAGGATGTAGAATTAAATATACAAAAATTCTCTATTTCTTATTATTTAAACATTTTAACCAGACTTTTGGCTTAAGTATATACTAGCTAGAATTAGAAATGTGTACCGGTAAGTTTCGGTTACATACTTGGAAACCATACTTGTCCCACGTATATTTATAGTTTTTTATATCTATGGTCTCAATTTGCTGTATCAACAAAAAAAGTTTCATAAAATAATTAATTTTATGTTGTATTTACAGGATTCGTGAAATCATCTCATCTAGACACAATGTTAGTAAGTAAATTTTACTATGTTTTCCCACAATTTTGGGCACTCAGCACGCAACACGCAATACAAATTTGATCCTGTTTGTATATTCCACTGTAATTATCTAAATAGCTCCTCCCGATATTATTTATCCTACAGGTATACTAATTTTCGCACAGCTACTGAATTCGAATATTCTCTCGTTCACATTGTAGTCGTAGGAATCACAACTGTCCGTAAAATGCTAAATATAAATTGATTTTCCTCAGAGAACTCGTAACGAGGAAAAGACACTAAAGCTGAAGTAAGATAAGGGGTGTCTCACCAGGGGTAGAAAAATTAATACTGTAATCCGAGAAACTGTGCGAGAAGCAGAATACTTTTTACACGTCTTGTAAAGGTATCGAGCCGTGTTGTATAATAGTGCATCGTAGACGAAAAAAAGTATCTATTAAGGTTAAATTATTTAAGATTGATTATTTTTAGGTTTAGTAAAATCTGCCAATAAATTTATTTATAAGTATACATATAACGTTAAGGTGATACGTATAATCCATCAGAGAATAAATCAATTAATGATTAAAAAATAATCTCCGTAATCGACTTATCACATGCCAATATGGTTTGAAGGTCAAATGTATTATGTGCAAATTCAGAAAATGAGCACTTTCTTGAAATACACGGGGTTGAGATAAAAAAGGTTCACAATATTTACGTAACGTCTACTACGTTTTATATTCTATCGCTTGCTCTAATAATCATTCACTTATTCGAAACATACTTGTAAAATAAGATACGCTCGTAACCATCTCTGGTTACTTGAAGACACCCACGCTTTTTCTGAAACAAGCGACGCGTACTTTCATTTTACGAACGACCATAACTGCGTCATGAAGTAATAACGTCAACGAAAGTGTTTATTATTTTTAATTGCGATTGCATTCGGATAATATATAATTTCATTAATTTTTTTCAGAATGAATTGTCTTTAATTAAAGCTGAAATTAATTCAGAACTAATACTAGTGCACGGGGTCCAATTTACAGTAGCACACATCTCATGAAATTCATTGCAGCTTCTAATAGTGTTTCATTCTTATCCTTTTATAAAATTCACTTACAATTCGTCGAGGTCACGAGCACAAATAAAGCTTCCGAGTTTTGTCAACTGACTAGTGCAGTTGTGTCTCTCTAGTCTCTTACTTTCTTTTGCATCTGAAGAAAGGAACAAGGCTTCCAGAAACGTTTGGCTATCTTTTTTATCCTAAATGGAAATTGAATGAAATTTGTCCAGCCTCCGGTTTCTGAGTTTATCGATTTCAAACACGTTATTGTTTATTTATATAAAAAATATTCTCCATCATCTATATAATAAAAAAGGATGTATATTTGTATGTATGTATGTATGTATTTACGTTGTTCTTTATACAAATTTTATCGCGTGGACAGAATGCAACAAAAATTGGTACACATATTCTTCAAAATACGAGAAACGGTACTGTGAGGGTGAGAAACGCCTAGCATACATGTGGAAAGAATTATAATTAAAAACCGTGATCATTAAACATTAAATTACTGCGCGCCAAGAGACAATGACGTCACGCGAGAGAAAGACGTTACTACGCAACGAACAAAGGAAATATTTCCTTTATTAGGAATGAAATGAAGCAGAAATATTTTCTTCAGCAATACTCCATCGAATGGTAATAAAGAAGAATACGAATTACTTTACCATCCTTGCGGAAAATGTAAGTTAATTTTCGCGCTATATTAGTTGTGAGTCTAGCTAACAATTTCATCAATGTAATATTTCGTAATGTATGAAGACTGAGTGACGATTATATCCTGAAATACTCAGGGAATATATTTAAGTATTCAATTAAATACTTTTTCGAGTTTATATAAATAAGTACACGAGTAACGCCGGGCACCCAGCTAGTTCAAAATAAAATCACCATCAGACCAATTATAATCTGAAATAATATTTTACTTTAAGACTTTTTTTTTATAATTATTTTATTATAAATTTTAATTTATATTATATCTCTAATATAATTTGTGGAACACCAAAATGATTCCATCAGTGCTCGAGTACTCAGATTGATAATCCGTGACGATCCATTTTATTGTAGATTAAATCTGTATGATTATAAAAATAATTCCATAAGCTTCCATCGATTTTGTGTATCGAGTCAGTCAGTGATTATCGATAAAAATTTTGTAGGCTATGCCAATTGTCAGAATGCAGTACAATAATATTGCTGTCTTTATAATATGCAAAGTATCATCCATATTCTTAGATCTTACTGTGGTTGAAATGACTAATATTTTTCATGGGAAAACAATTACGATACATTCATTCCTCAATTATTCCGTTTATTTATTTTCGCTAAATGTTAAGTGAAACTTAAAAAACGAATTTCGTCAAACACAAAAAGAAATAGCTCCACAGGAAAAAAATATGCTTATTTTATTCCAAAGTACTGTCATCGTTTTGTATATTACGTTTAATTATTTGTATTTTATCGCAACTCATGACACTTAAAATGTACAATTGTTTAACACAACCAGAATATATATCTTTTTTTTTGTCACCGCCTCACATAATAAATGAGACGAATTGATATTAATATCAATTACTCAACGGAATGAGATATTTTGAAATTAACAACACCGAGTCATCAGTTTTATTCGGTCTTTTGTCGAGGGGGGGGACAATGGTGATATGCGTTCGAAGCACCCACAGAGCGCAACACACAGCATTTGCATATCTGCTATTGTCTAACAATTCCTACGCCTTCATTCCAGGCAGAACGCAAAGCCCGCACAAAACAATACGACGAATTTAGTCATACTGTGACACTCGAAGAAAGACACTTCCTATCGTAATGAATTATCACTCCTGGACTCTAGACTATATTTAAAAATTCTGCGTATACTTGAGAGATGACAAGTTGATCCCTTTTGGCGTCTTAGTACTTACATTTAACGGGAATTTGTGGACATGTAAAACGCCACCATTACACCGTGCTCAGTTTCTCTCAACAACGTAGCGTAGATTCTTACACAGTTTAAAATGGTTTAGTAGAGCAATAATAAATGCCACAATTCGCTCTATATTCCGGTTAATTGAAGTCAGTGAGAGGAAAACTGAAAAATTACAGCATTAAAAATACAGAATTAAAAATAAACAACAGACAGAATACTCCATAAAATAAAAATTAACTAAATACGTTTAGCCAGTAAAAAAATTCAAAGTAATAATTTTGTTTCGTTATGTTTGTTCTTGATAAACAATTAATAATTAATTAATGATTTAATTTTATAATAACATTACAGTTTATTATAAACACAATATAAAATTATTTAGAAAATTTAAAAAATAAAGAATAAATAGATAATTGAACAGATCAGATTACATTACTTCTGTTATTATTATTATTAAAAAAATAAGATATTAATTGAATATTAACTACACGGTGAAATCGTATACGTGTTAATATATCGCTCTTTTTTATAACCTACTAGCTGGGTGCCCGGCGTTGCTCGTGTACTTATTTATATAAACTCGAAAAAGTATTTAATTGAATACTTAAATATATTCCTTGAGTATTTCAGGATATAATTGTCACTCAGTCTTCATACATTACGAAATATTACATTGATAAAATTGTTAGCTAGACTCACAACTAATATAGCGCGAAAATTAACTTACATTTTCCCCAAGGATGGTAAAGTAATTCGTATTCTTCTTTATTACCATTCGATGGAATATTGCTGTATAAAATTATACATTTTATTTAAAAAAAATATTTCTGCTTTATTTCATTCCTAATAAAGGAGATATTTCCTTTGTTCGTTGCGTAGTAACGTCTTTCTCTCGCGTGACGTCATTGTCTCTTGGCGCGCAGTAATTTAATATTTAATGATCACGGTTTTTAATAATAATTCTTTCCACATGTATGCTAGGCGTTTCTCACCCTCACAGTACCGTTTCTCGTGTTTTGAAGAATTTGTGTACCAATTTTTGTTGCAATCTATCCACGCTTTTAAATTTGTATAGAAATTAACGTAAATACATACATACAAATATACATCCTTTTTTATTATATAGATAGATAAACTCTCTTACCATTGTTTCTTGGGAAATAGCTGCTGGCATTGCTTGGAAAGAGATTGTGCTGCGAAACCTCTGCTATCAACTCGCGAATTTTAGTAATTCCGCATATAATTAAAATCTCAGCAATGGACAACAAGGAAAGGCAGTTATGAAATGCCTACTAGGATACGTTAATTTTTTTGGAGTTATGTAAATAATTTTAAGACAGACATTTTCGGCCAAAATATTACTATAAATTTAATTTTTTGTGGTTATAACGTAATGTAGTTTAAATTTCCATTTTGCTTAATGTATTATATAAGCAGTTTAATAAAAAAGGAGGTTTTATATGCATATCGTCGGAGGAAGATATTTCAGATAATTTTCTGACGACGTCAGTGTATTTACAACATATCAGTTAATGAAAACAATATGTAAGAATTTCCGAATTATCATATATCATTTACCAAAATTAAGCAAACATTTTTTTAAACATGTCAATGAGATGTGAGAATCTGTAAATGTGGAAGCTCCCAAAACATTGCCGAACAGAAACGAAAAATTAACTTCCTAAATTGAAAGTTTTTTTTTCTTCAAAATCAAGTACTGCTAATTTATGCTCTTCCCAAGTAGGAGATGGCGCGTTTATCTATTTTGGTTCACAAAGGCTCGGCGTCCGGACCGGAGGTGTGTTGAATAGAATAGTTTACATACCAATGCTCGTGAACTGAACAGCTAGAAAATGTATATATATACGCAGTTATGCCACAGCAGTATCACATCAGCATCCTACAATGCACAAATGATAATCATTTTTCAGAAGACACATTGACTCAAATCATGCAAGGAAATAAAATACCACGAGCTTCTTGTAAAGTGTAAAATATGCATTTTATCGTGACCAAAACGCAATATTCAGCATCTCGGCGATGATTCGTCAAAGCGTTGACCAAAGTTCCTTTTCTTTACGCTCATTGAAGTCACTGGTTTCCAAAGCCAACGAATTTTTTTTCTTCGTGGGATGTGATGCAACTGGTCAACTTACGAACAAACAGGTAGTTCTGGCCACTATGAAAACCCAAAATGAATGCGTAATTTCCTATGACACGTAAAAAAGACAATGTCGTTATCGTTAAAATGCCACAATATTTTTATAAACCTCAATTTTTGACATTTATTAAAAACAGTCTCAATATTATTACAGTAACTTTCGGAATTTTATAATTATTTGCGAAATAAGGAATATTCGTTCCACATTTTCCACAAGGTCATAGTAACTTCGACTGGAGGTCTCCAGGTGTCTTGTCGCTGTAACCTCTTTTTATAACCGGGAGGATTTATGTTGACACCAGTTTTTTTAGTTGTAAATTTTACTCGGAATATTTTTCCTCCAATTTTTTACTATTTATACATGATTTTTAATTTTGCAGCTGGTTATACAATAATAACATTCTCAAAACCACTATCAAAATTTAATAATGTTATAAATATTTACTCTCTTCTTAGTTTGTGAGCTTGCTAAATAGTGAGATTTGTTTTAAGTTTACTAATCGACAGACCTGGGAGTGGGGGGGGGGGGTGCGGAAATATTCACAAAACATATTCTCTGAAGGAGGTTAACAATTTTTTGTTGCAATTCATATTATCTTGTATTTATGTAACACGAACTCAGAAATAAAAATATTTCTATGGGCTGATGTTAAGGTGTATATAAATAGCAAACTATAGAAATGCAGCAGCAACATAATTCCATTCCTACGAGCAAGGAATAACGAAACAAAATCCAATGTTGCATCATGCACGATAGTTGGTGTAGAAAACGCATAGACTTTTTGATATGTTGAAGAACCTGCTCGAAAATTAGAACGAGACCATAATTGAGCAAATAGCTCCTTTAATTTTTTTCGGTATTTTTCTTCCAGCATTTTATAAATGTTAACATGCCGAAGTACTAAAGTGATTTCATTCGTCACGTCCAAGAAAACTGAAGCACGGACAACGCCTATGAAACGAGATTAAAAATTATTTCTAAGATATAGTTAAAAGAAAAAATAAATAAAATATAATAAAAAATAGAGGAAAAAAATTATGTTCCAAAGTGATCAGTCTGATGTCAGTATGATTTTTTTCCGTACCTAATTAAGTGAATTCTAAAATGCAGTTAATTGTCAGGTATTATATATTTAATATATTTTTAAGTTGAGTGATTACATTTTCAGTGAAAGTATAATACAAAATAAGCACACAACGTTTCGTCCTGACTTTAGAAGTTCAACAAAACATTAATGTTTAGGATATAATAATTATTAATGTCATTGAAGTTAAATTCAGATTGTAATAAGTGAAGGAAATTCAATTAAAATGTTACAAATCAATCATATTTCACATGATAAAGAAATTTTAAAGTATTTAGAAATCGAAAGGTCCGTCATTCATGGAAGTTAAAGATAGAATAAAGTCATATGGGGGGGGGGGGATCACTATTAAAACTAAAAGTTGAAAAGTAAGACTCTACGTAAAAATATTATATGTAATATCCTCAGTCAATACTCCAGAGAAGTACCCTGTGAATAAATCCCAAGAAATTCAAGTGGAAGCATGATTTTCTTTGCGAAACGGCATGGAAATGTTGTGGACGCTGACAAATCTGCAGACAATAGCATATGAAGTCAGCCTTAAAAAGCATGAATAATAAAAAGGTTGATGGCAATTTTAAAGCGGTAGGCAATTACGTTATACCAAAACAAACAAAACTGACGTTACGAAATAAGCGGTCAGTCGAGTGCAAATCATTTCCAAGAAAATCCTATAAGGTTTCCGAGAATCCAAATACCCCTTCCATGAGTTGGAACAGGTCCTATAAAAGACTTCTCTGTCATACGATGGGGATTTCTGCAGATCCTGATGAGCAGCATGGACTTGGTAAGTGAGCGACCAATAGTCTTTCTCTCTCTCAGCAGCTCCTTGGAGACAGGAACCTGTTGCAGCGAGTGGAAAATCCCCACACGACCATTCTCCTCGCCTTCTCTCTCTGCCCACCGCCTTCGTAAAAGAAGCACAAAAGCAAAACGACGAATCTGGCAGAGGCCGCAGGCTGCGGAACGACGAGAAAAAGAGGAAAAAGAACGTGGCGCCAACATGGTAGAACGTGCGGCCGTTCCCAAGTGAGTTGCGACACACAATGTGGGATTCGGTGAGATCCTGAGGGAACCGGCGAAAGCGAAACTGGGGGCATTCACTGGGAGAAAAGGTCGGGTGAGGTGTTGCCCATAAATCTTCAAAACGGCAAAAAGAACCATAACGGAGGCGTAAAGCTTTAAGTTCCACGAAACAGATGAAATAAAAAATATTTTGACTGTCAAGAATAATAAACAACTTGAATGACCTATAATCGCGATGTAATTGTTGAATTATAAATTTCAACGGTTTAATCTCCATATAGAGCATTATTTTGTCCCATGGCAATACTAAATTTAGTATAACGAAACGCGGAAAAAAAATTCTTGGCGTTTGATGGAACTCAGTAAAATCCATCAGGTTTCTGAGAAAATTACCCAGAAAACCAAATCTGTAGCACTATCCAGAGGCAAGGTCGTGTGTTACAGCTGTGAGGTTCTCTAAAATCGCTCTCTTGAAATTGTAGAAGGCTTGATATTAATTCCGAATGTAAGAATCCAACATAACTGAACAATCTGATCGTAAAATCTCTGAACAAATTTTCATGTACAAGAATAAAACTTAATTGCCGATTTTTTTCAAAAAAACATTGACGCCGTTGCTATTGCTATAGGTGTGAAGGAGTAACGTGACATGAGCCTCTGTGACTTTGTATGCATCCTAAGATGGAAGGTTTCAGAGCTTCACTGAAACTATTTCTGTAAACGTGAGATATTCCTGACAAAGAAATTATTTGCGGCGGTGTCCCGTATTTTGTTCCAGTCCTTACGTTTGTAAGATTTCTTCCGATAAAAACCAGTGTGTTATCGCGATTAGTTAAACATGTGAATCAGAATCAGCATAATAATTTAAAAAAATATATTTTAAACGAATTTTCTCTTCAAAATCGAGTTGTTTTATTTTTAACTAGCTGAGTGCCCGGCGTTGCCCGTGTCTTATTTATATAAACCCGAAAAAGAATTTAATTCTATATTAATCTTTAGTCAAGAAGACACAACCTAAATCTAACTATTCCTAGTTCCGTACACAATTTCGACCAATAGTGCTTTAATTGAACAGCTATAAAATACATTATTGCATCAATCTCAACAAACATACCTCCGAATTTCTTTACCAATACATAAATATACTGCATTAATTTAATAGCTATAAGATACATAGAATTTAATTGCATAATAGCAACAAACATACCATCGTTATTCTTTAGAAATATAATTGTCAGTAAGTCTTCAGACAGTACTTCTTGAGTATTGTCCATCAGTATTCGCACATTACGAAGGATTGAAGTGATCAAATTGATAGCTACATTCCAAATGTAAAGAAATGGTGGCCATATTGCACTCACTAAATTAACTAACATTTTCCGCAACGTTTGTAAAGTATTTTGTATTGTTTTTTATTATCACTCGATGGAGTATTACTGGATAGAATTATACTTTTATTCAATGAAAATATTTCTGCTTCATTTCATTACGGAAAAATCGAACTATTTCCTTTGTTCGTCGCGTAGTAACGTCTCTCTCTGTCGCGTGATGTCATGATATATTGGCGCGCAGTAATTTATCACTTAATGATCACTTTTTAAAATTATAATTCTTTTCACATTTATGCTAGTGGTTTGTCACCCCCACAGTACCGGTTCTCGATTTTGGCAGAATACGTATACCAATTTTTGTTGCATTCTGTCCACGCGATAAAATTTGTATAAAGAACAACGTAAATACATACATACATACATACATACAAATATACATTCTTTTTTATTATATAGAAGATTTTTTTGTAATTTCTACCAACAATTGTTAAATACCGGGTTGGAAGTAACAAAATTATATTTGCTTGATGACTATTATCGGAAACAAGCAATTTAATTGGTTGATAGTCGGTGTCGTCTAAAAATAGTCAGAAAATATTAAGGTAAAATCATTTTCGTAATAATGAAGTTCAAACACAGATTGGGAAATGTAAGTGGTATTTATAGTAGTTATTTCGTTATCAATTCTGTTACTCCTTGTATCTGCAGGTTTTGCGTTCCTAAACTATCTTATTAGTAAATCTAAATTTATACAAAAATTAAATTTTTACAATGTGAACCACTCTCTCCTTTTGTTTCTATGAAGGTGAGACAGTTTGTAACAAAGATACATTTCCATGGCGTGACTTTTTGTGTTCATTGGATGTTGTAGTGCTGATATCACTAGAACAGAAACATTGTGATAGAGCAACACGCCCGACCTCGGTGATATTATACGTCTTTTTATTCACAATCTGAAGGGAGGCCGTTGTAGTCGTGTAAACATTCGCAATCTTGAGGCTGAAATTAATCAACGGCTTCGACAGCGACTTAGGAATTCGCTTTATATTATATTTCCCTTGGGAAATTCAAACTCGTCTTGGCCGTTAATGAGGCTCTGGATGTCTGTTATTTTGTTAATCTCACTTAAGCTTTGTTACATGAAAGCAGGCCATAGATTTCATTAATTGGAAAATAGTACTGTTTTTTATTGATATCATCATCCATAAATAATCAATAGAAAATCGCAGACTAACGAACCTTATTCTACAATTGAATATGAGAATTAATATGGTTTGGTAATTTTGAGGAACCATATTATTAGGCATAAAAATTAATTACAATACTTATTACCTTATTCCTGAATGAATCGTTTATTTTCGAAAGAGTTTTAATGTTTTTGAGGTAATACCCAAATTAAAAAAATTTACAGTACGGAATCCAAATGCCAATTAAAACCGGCCAAATGTTCAAATTCTTTGAATGGAGTGACATAAAAAATATTTATCTACTAATAATGGTTTTCGTACAATTAACACACATACTATGAATGAAAATCTGTAATTAATTACTTATATAACCATTTATGATACTATAAATATAATCTTTAAGATGAGTCAAGTAAATCAGAAAATGCAGAGATAATTAATTAAAACTAACGTGATTTTTTGCATATTCAATTACAAGATGAATGATATTACCTGAAATTTAAGACCTGCTGTCATCGCAGAAAAGAAGATTAGAAGAAAAAAATAATTGGATCGATATTTTGATTGCAGAAAAGTAATCTAGAAAACTAAAGTGGAAAAAAGACGAGTGAGCCTTTTAATGAGCCGCCAGACCTCTGAAAATAGAAAAGTTTGGCAGCTTTAATAAAGATACAGGGCTTCATCATCTACGGAGATGCTGAGATTAAATCTGTAGAGGCTATATAGAAAATATAAATGAAGTATGATTGAGGAACGAGATTGAGTCAGCTCATGAGGCTGAGTTAGTAGATACAAGTCCTTTTTTTATAAATAAAAAACTATCAATATGACTAGGAAAAGATATAGAAATGAATATTTCCATTTAGACCTATTTAATGAAAGTCAGGTCGTATTTTAGGACTTTTTTAAAATTAAAAAAAATAGAGCAATGTAAAAAGACTACATAAACAACCAATTCTAAAAATAAAGGGATTAGAATCCATTTAAATTTTTTTAAATAATGAAGGGAATAATTCAAGAAAGGAAAGTACTTAAATTTTGGAAAAGTATAAAATTTCTTAAATAAATATAGTATTTCGATAAATTTATATCAGATTTAATATCGATATTTATCGAAAATTAGAGTCGATCAATACAATTTAAACTGTGCATGTCAATTCAAAACTTATATGGATATAAGATAATTTTGGGTGTGTCCATTGAAATTCGTGCAGATGGAGTTTTAATTTTATCAATTAAAAATTATTTTTCAATGTTCTGAAATAAAATTATAAAATAAAGGAAAATAGACGTCAATCAGGAACGCCATATTTCCGTACAGGTTTACCGAAAAAACTCAAGACTTGAATACTAAAAATATGAATAACAAATAATTTTGAGAGCTGTATGTAAATATATATATAATATAATAATAATAAAATAAAATATTTTTAATGGTTATCCAATAATTGCTTATATGTTTGTATAGATTGAAAATGTCTTTAATGATTATGGAAAATTGCCAAAAGCTACAACAAAATTCAAAATTATTGAATAAATTTAAAAACTTTTAATAATAAATTGGGTATTGATGAAACTCATTTGCGTAAGGAAATAAACATAATTAAATAACAATTAATCGTAAAAAATTTAAAACATCGTCATGGGTTAAATCTCTGTTTTCCAACTCTATAAGTCTATGGTCGACCAATTTCATCGTTCCTTCGTTAAGCAACCAAATCACTTTCAAAACACTCACAAAGAAAATAACACTGAAGCTGGAAACTGATTTCATGTGAGAAGGTGAAAGATGCACGGAAGTAATGAGTAAATTCTTGATCGGATCAAAGCAATGGTTATGGAACGTTGAGGTCGTCCTCGTCTAATCTAACGCACGTGACCCGCAGCAAAGAGACAGGCGGACGTCTTTAAGAGGTGGAAAACGACGCTCAAGAATGCAAAGGACACAGAAGTGGGCGACCAGTTTTCCTTGTGACGCATTGCTGAAAGAAAATTGAGGAGACGTACACACGGCAGGGAAACTCTCGAAGGTGCGCCCGCTCGGCCCTTGTAGGTCGCGTTATGCAAGATTTCCAGTTCACTCTATTAATAAGCCAATGACACCGACAGTCGTAAACAACTCTCGCACAACGGGACAGCTCGGCCATGTTAAAAATCAAACAAAAACAAATTAGTTTGGAGAGAACCCTAAATCATGGGAGCACGAGTATGTTTTATTGGGTTCGCCTTCGGTTAAAACTTGCCAGGTGTGAAATTCTGCGTTTACGTTTATTTTACAACAATGAAATCCACACAGGTGGTTTAATAGAAGACATCGTGTAGTAGTAAGACTGCGGAAATTAAAGTAAATGTGCTACGTGACGCACCATCGGTCATCGTTACCAATATTAGGTTTCTATAGGATTTGTATTTATGTAACTGTTACTAAGTTGAAAAAAATAAAAAAAATTCCAAACGTCCGTTTCATTCATTTTTTTTCTTTTTAAGATTGGAAATATAAGTAAAATTACTAAAAAAATCTATCAAATATAAAACGTCTGTTATGAAAGTTTTCTAATAAAATAAATAAAAGATTCACAAAAGTGAGTGCTAAATTAAACACTGCAAAACGTTTCAGCAATCCTTGTTGTTATCGTCAAGTGATTAAAAAAAACACAAGTGTGGATATCCGATTACAACAGCACTCAGCTCGTGGTGTAGGAACACTCCCGAATCTGTACTTCCGCAGCGATAAAAAGTTTCCGCTTGCCAGAAGAGCTATGTGGTATTTAATCGATCACTTATTTAAATCTTTTTTTTTGAATATTTATTGATCTAATTAGTATAAAATTTGTAAGAACATTTTCTGCAATAACTTTAAATGTAATAAGGCTGATATGTTATTTTTTTGTCAATCCCCAATTTTCTGGATCAGTCGTCATTGTAATAAAAAACTAATTAATTTCTAAAACTATTTCATTTTTATCATTAAACGTTAAGTGTTACGAAAATAGTAGCGAAACCTCCAGATTTTCAAAATTAAATCTTTAAGTAAATTATTAATTAGTTTTATTGTTATCATGGCGATTGATACAAAAAATTCGGGATAAAGTACAAAAAAAATCGATTAGTAATAGGTTTTGATTAAGTTGTGGAACAATTAAGTGAAATAAACAAAAGTCTAGAATTGTTAGTTCCTTAAAAAATTTATACAATTAAAGGTTGGCAGGTCTCTTTCAATCAAATCCAAGTATAGTATTCAATAATAAATACACTAAATAACGTAGCCAACGTTTAATTTGAGTTTTCTATATTATTACAAAACTATTAACTCAACGAAAGACTGGGAGTAATTTTTACATAGGTAATGGTTTCTTTAATTTTTTTATTATAGATAGAGGTGCAATATAATTTTACCATTTCTTTATTCTGGGGTTAAGAAATAATTTACAGTGTTCCATGGCTTAAACGGAGATGCATCACGCCTTACACGAAAACGTATGAAGACTCAAGGTAGTACATAATATAGAATACTCACGGAATACCCGTGATTCCTTGCGCTGTTTTATAAAAGAAAAATAACACACGGTTGAGTAAAGAAGGTGAAAAGGAAAATATTTTGCATTGATTCAAATTTCAAACATGTAAAGGGTTCGTGCAAAAAACAACAGAATTAATATATAAATTTCTATGATAATATTACACCTTTTTCAACGTTAAAAAATGTATAAAATACCATTAACTTAAAGTCACAAGACAAAACCATGTAATTAATAAGAAAGACAGCCAATTAAGACAAAAAAAGTGATACAAAACCATGTATATAACAGACCAAACATACTTCAGTATCATACAAAGTTTGTAGTTGCAAATATTATTTACATTTTTAATTTTTTAATGCTCGTTTGGTTTGTCCAATATAGCAAAGTGAAAAATAATTATATTATATTTTATAAACTACATTATATGCCAGCTATATATGTAGTGTGTTAATGTTAACTAAAATGATATGTTACGATGTAATGTCACTTCTGTTGAGAGGAAAAAATACTCGGGGACAAATTTGAAAGTTAATAAGTTATTTTTCTTAATACAATTTTTTCTTTTTTCTTTTCGGCTTTTTCAGTATTTTTCAACAGATAAAGGCACTTAAAATGTGCCCTTTCCCGGCCTTCTTATGTTTACATGTCCATTTATACCGTCAAAGCTCATTTCACCCCTTCATTGGATGGATGTAATTTTATTTTATTGATGTATAAATCATATATGAAAAGACAGATAGTTGTTAAGGAAGGAACGGAATGGAGCATTCTTTTCCGAAGCCTTGAGACGTCATGAGCTTGTTTGAAAATTAACGGCGGTTACCTTTACTAAGTTGTATTTTGTTTCCAATGTGACTCAGTAAGAACACAGTCATTCCTAAGGACGGTTGTAACTCAATCTTTCATTCTTGAACGCGTTTCTTTGTCTGTCGTGGCCTCATTCAGCCTTGACGGAAGTACTTAGCCTTTTCTTCCTTCACGACAGGTTTCAGTAACATTTCATCTTTAACTTGTTTCATTTTCTTCAAGGTTACGTAATTGCCTCAAATTAAATTTATCGTCGTTTTTACATTCGTCAGAATATTAGCGGTACTGACGTGCAGTCCAGTAATTCATATAGCGTGTGTTCTGGCTTCATAATGTCGCTTACCAACCGTTTGAAGCAATTTATAGTTCTTAAATTATAGAATTACGACTAAAAATTAAGTGTATTGAATCTTTCCAGTAGCAGTAATTTAGATCTTGTCAATTTTCAGAGCCAATATCTTTAATTTTTTTAAAAAAATCAGTTCAATGATCCTAACTATTTTCTAAAATAATAGTTTAATTTTTAATAGCGTATCTTCTATCTAGTTCGTCAAAATAAAGATAAAGACGAACAGAAAAATTCTGTCATCTCGAAATTAGGTCTTCAGTATATTATTTCCTCACTAATACAAGCGGTAGACATAATTGAAGTTCTTGAAATTTGTGGAAGAGGACTTACAGTATTATTTTAAATTCAACAAATATCTCAACAGTGGTGTAAGTATAACAGCTATTTCGACTAGGTCGTGTGTGAAAATTAAACCTTAAAAATTTATGTTCTTCTACACTTCCTGTAATTAATTCACAGTTTACTGTAGATAACTTATTTTCGCGAAAAGACAAAGACTTGGAAGAATAAGAGCAATATTTGAAAAAATACTGAAAAACAGCTATAACTCATAAACTGCTGCAGTTATCGATATGCGGTCAACGACATTTAATTCAGTGGTGCTGCTTTTATAGAGATATATGCATAACTCTCGCGAAAAAACGAATATTCGGAAGAAAAATGAAGATTTTAAAGAATAAGAACAATTCTTTTTTTTAAAAAAACAGCTATATCTCCTAAACGGCTGCAGTTATCGATCTGCATTCAACGGCATTGTGTTCAGCGTGGCCGCATTTATAGGGATAGATATTTAATCGTGCGAGAAAAAGAAGATACGGAAGAAAATTGATTATTTAGAAGAATAAGATCAAGATTTAAAAAAAAAAACAGAAAAACAGTTATATCTCATAAACAACTGCAGTTATCGATCTGTGGTCAACAGCATTGTGTTCAGAGTGGTCTCTACTCTAGGGATAGATACATGATTGTTGCGAAAACACGAAGATTCGGAAGAAAAATGATATTTAGGAAATAAGAGCAAGATTTAAAAAAACAGAAGAACAGCCATATCTCTTAAACGGCAGCAAATATTGATCAGCAGTCAACAAAATTATGTTCAGAGTGGCCGTTTTTATGAGGATAGATACCTAATTCTTGCGAAAAAACGAAGATTTTGACGAATAAGAGCTATATTTGAAAAAACAAATATATATATATATATATATATATATATATATTGTAACGAAACTCGCCTACCTTTTTCACTCTGTCGATAGTCTCATTTTAAATGGAAAATATTGGGGTTGACTCGATAAGTCTACGAGCACGACTATTCAAGAATAACAACTTGAACACCATGCAGTTTGTCAAGATTTGATAATATAATAACGTTTGATTAGGACTTCGGGATTGAATTTCCCAACGCGGGTTTCGACAGTCAAAATACGCTTAAAGACTAATCCAAGACAATTCAGAACTCCCACAAGGTACAACTATCTGGATTCATCACATTATATACATATATATATATATATATATATATATATATATAGTTATCTTGTTTGTAAAAATTTTTTCTTGGAATTAATAATTATATAATTTAATTTAAATTTACAACACTTGAAGAGGTCCCAAAAATTATGGATGGAACGTTGTGTCTGTTTTAGTACAATGTTTTAAAATTTTCATTATAAATTTCTCACTTAATAGGTTGATGTTTTTTCGATTTGTTTTAATTTTATTAAAACTGTCTATCACACGTCTAGAATCAATCTGAGTGTCGACAGGAATTTCTCGTAAAGAATTAAAAATATGGGTACCGCTCATTCCCAATTATCGCAGAGTACATCTTAAACTAATTGTTTTATCTACGGACGGTGACAGCAAGTGTTTGCTGATCCTAAGATAGAGAACATGTGTGGTGTTCAGGATTAGGCATAACCACGCAACGTCCCCACTTTTCAGCGCGAACACGAAATTGCAATTTGGCTGTTACGGATCGACGTTTCTGCAATCGCGTGGTCTCGTTGGAGATAAAGGAATACATGGAATGACACTTGGTGACGTCCGGACGGCGTTACACACTTCCATCCCATCGAGCTTAGGTCCTACACAGTGTAAATAACACTCGTAAAATCTATGTAGTTACTACTTGTCCTGCGGAAACATTGACAGCTAAATGTAAGAAAATAAAAAAGAATACACAGTCACATTCTAACACATTGACAAATTCTACGCGTTACTTTTTAGTACAATAATTTCTTTATCTTTGATTGTTACATTCACTGTTCATATAAACAAAGTTCATATTAGACAAAGAAATTAATTGTAAAACTAAATTAGCTACATAAATGTTACTCATTAAATTACAAAAATAATTTATCGGTATGAATACACATATGAGGTTCCATTTACAACTTTTTTTTACTTAATAGAGTATTATATTACATTTTATATAGAATTGTCTAATTAAGTAAAGGATGACTTTATTTAGAAAAAATTATCCCCTAATAATTAAAATGTTTAATTACAACCATAACTTAAATTCTAAATTATTTAAAAAATCTAATAATAAATTGTTATTATAAAATTAAATTTTTCGAACCATAAAATAGATGAAGTGTATAAATTGTTTGATGATTTGGATTATTTTTAAAAAATCCAAAAATTTAAATTAAGTCCAAAATTAAAATAAAAATTACTATATATAATAAAAACGCCTCCTGGCTGGAAACCCTAGAATTTTTCCAACAACAAATTCAGCCAGGAAAGTCCGAGAAAGTTATACGAAATGTTATTTACAAAATTAATTGTTTAGATTACAATTCTAGTTTTATTGTCCAAACTAAACACACTTTGACTAGAATCAATCAACATAAAAACCATTTGAAATTAAACGTCCATAAGTCAAAACATATTTATTTTTTTTAAAAAAATAAATATGCATAAAAATTTCAGAAGAAAAATGCCAAATTTATTCTAGATTAACGAGAAAAAATTTACACATTAGATACAACGATTCGGCCGTCAATGTAAAAATTATTCTAATAATTTACATATTACAGCTATTGTAGAAGAATTATTTCCATTGTTATTCAACAACTGTATAAATATAAGTCATTTATGCCGCAATAACTGCGCAAATCGCTTCTTGGAAATTTATGACGATCATACGTGATGCTATAGAGGAACGTATAAAGATGAAGCAACGTAAGTATCGTGAAGACCAGAGGAAGGAGACTGAATAAATAAATATGTAAAGTTTCCGGCAACACACAAGAGTGGAGAGGGTAGCAGAATGAGGAAGTGGGGTATGGCACATGACAGCACAACGCATGGGCGTTTGTCTGATGAAGAGGCCATTTCAATTTGGAAACTGCGCTGCACTCAATTATGTCATAATTGTATCGGCTGAAACAGCAAGGAGAGGTTAAGTGAACGCTAACTATTGGAGACGCAAGACGAGCCCACAGCGGAATTCAAGGGCAAGGTCTCGGGGTCGGTGTCTGGTTGGCGCGACGTGTAGGATGGGGAGAGGTCAGGAGGACCTTGCGTAACACGAAGGCCCAGATCCACCATCAACCTCCGCTTTCAATTGTCCACGCTCCTCCGCAAGTTGCGACGTGGTTGCTCAATGACGAAACGACGTGACGCTGCGGACAAACGACAGTGGCAATCGAACAACTCACGAATGCTTATCAGGCACACACTAATAATAAAATTAAAATATTATATTAGACGTTGGATAAAAAATAATTCAGTAGGGCAACTCTTTATACGTCTACATATTCAGTTCATTAATATCTGAATCCCTTACAGCTCACGAAAACCCCCCAGAACTTGATTGGCATCGAGTACCATAGTCCTTCAATACCAGGTTCTATTTTCAATCGATATGCCCGGTTCACTTTCATATCATTGGCTTTATTATACTCTCCCATCCAGGCTGTCACACTTCTGTTTCTTCCAGTCCACTTCATTTTACTTGTCCCTGTAACCAAGTGTGATTTGGCCTTACCGTGAGTAGTCGTCATGAGGTTCATCATTAATACGCAAGAGGTTTTTAAGCTGAACTTCTTTAACGATTAATAGTACTGAGAGGAACTCAACCAATAGTGTGACGGAAGTGGGTGCAACTAGGAGATCTGACCAATCAGTGGCCGCATCTACATCGGAAACGACCAAGGACCGTCCAGAGACTGCCAGCTCAACGGCAGTTTTTATACGTGTAGGACCTAACTTTTATAAGTTATTAATTTTCCTGGCATTCATGAATGGAAGTTATTACTAAAAGACGTTTATTACATTGGAATAGTAGGACGGCTGCCTCCTAAACAGACCGAGACACGGAGAAGGGAATGTTGCGTCCCCACAGAAAACCCCTCTCCCGTTATCTGAAGGGCGTGTGACAAACAAGTACCAAACGCCCTACCTACCAGATCCAAGTTTTCTAGGGTTTGTCCTGCATCTAGGCGAATGCCGGGTAGGGTCCTTCCTCTACCCTTCCACATCCCCCCTTCCAAATCCCTTCCTATGCTATAACCACGTGAGTTACCCTCATGTAAACCACGTGGATTACCCTCATGTAGCTTGTCACTCTCAAAACAATATAATGAAAAGATAACCAATATATCCTTATATTTTCACTACTATATTTTGAAAGTATCTATGAAAAATAATATTCAATAAATCATATGAAATAATATTAAAAAATTATATATATTAAAAAAATATATACACAGAAAAATAATTTAATTTTCAACGGCAACATGAAACAAGTAAAACTATTATTTTTCTTTCTTTTAGGTGCAATGGTTTGATTGCTGCGGATTTTTTTTTTAATTTTCCGTTTGCACGTTGGTAACATGAATCTTGTCATATCATCTGATTGGACTTTTTCTACGACGTATAGAAACAGATACAAATTCCCTCAACTAACAATCAGTCTATTCAAAGATAAGTCGGGTCTTCGTCAGCGTTTCTTCACGATGCTTTTCTAATGGTATTACGTCAATAGTATTCGAATATTTCTTTTCATGTAAACTGATTCGCTTTCTCCGTCAAATACAACCTGATAATGAGGAGCGAACCCAATTTCTAGGGCATTTATTCTTATCAGCAAGAGTTCAAATGCAATAAGGAAATGCGTTGTGTGCAAACGTGATAGCGTCGAAATTAGAACTGTCCACGGTACTATTTTAATTTAATTTACAGCTGCAGTTTTTACACGTTGAAATATCGCGACAAGCCTCTGTGAATTACTGTGAGTAAATATCTACAGGAAGTAAGTTGTGAATGAATGACTACGCTGTGAGGATATTTTGGCGTTCAGGAAAATCCTATAAGGTATGGAAACAGAAAGTTCCAAATAATAAAATAATGAAGAAGTAGTTGTAGAAGAAAAAAAGGTAATATCTAAATCAGTTTAGAAGCAAGATAGCAGTGAAATAAAACTAATCTTTACGAGAAATAGGATAGGTTGTGGATAGAAGTTACGTTTTCTATTTTTCTACGGTAACTGACAATATAAATGTTAACAAAGTATGTTGGTTTAACGTCTTGTTTAAATAATAATTATAGGACCATAACTTCAATTAGAAAATAGATTCTATGAATTTTTTTTACCTTGACTTTTTAACCCTACTTCACTGTAAGACAAGGACGGAAAGTATAATTCATTATTAAAAATATAAATACCTAATATATGATTTAACTGTCTTGTAAATCATTAATTTCCCGAAGTGAAGGTTCTGAAATATTACTGGCAGTTACAGTACCCGGCACACCTTCCACGACACGTTAACACTGAGTCATCAATTAGGACCTTCCATTAGAAACAATTATCACAGAGAATTGCATTCAAAGTCTGATACTTGGAAGAAGAATTTCGAGGAACAGCGGCGGTTTATTTATCATACCGTAATGAATTCATCGCTATATTTGAAAATAAATACCAGGAAACAAACATTTCATTGGAATTTATGGGACGACGTTTCGTAAAATAAAGAAAAAAAGGGGGGAATGAATGTGTGTGTGCCCGAGTAAATAAATTTTCTGCTTAATATATAAATTATTACAAGCGGAACATGACTCAAGCAGAAACGGAACTTTAAATAAAACCGGTTAATACTTCGTCCTACTGAAGTTATTTTAGAGAGCCGGAACATAATCCCGGATAACCGTTTGAAAGTGTTTGTTTCAAATTTAAAAATAATTTTCCCCTTTTCGGGTGAATTGTACATTGGTCTTTTTTTTTGATAAAACACCCATCACAATTTTTTTTAACAACAGTATTTTATTAGTTAAATTTCCAAATGTAAGAAATATTCAATAAAAATTTGTGACTACGGTTGTGAATTACTCTGTATACCTTAATTTCTTTATATAAATATAACGATACTGATTATCAGCATACGTAATCGATTATTTTTATTTCCGGATAAAATCATACATTTTCAGTAGATTTATAAGGGATTTTTAGTAATTAGAAACTTACGTTCGGAATAATTGATAAATTAGAGATGTGAAGAAAATTATCGTCTTGTGTCAACTACCGTCGAGAAATACTTCACAATTTAAGTCAGATAAAATTTTTGAATGTATGATTATGCGCATTTTAGGTGCCGTGACGGTTTCAGTGGTCGACATGTCGTATACTGTCACCAATAAAAATTAAAACTTGTTAGAAATGGAGCTCAACATCTTCCCTGGTTTCTGGTGGAAATTTCCAGTCCTCCAGGGTCTCCACTCATCTACCCACTACTTAACAGACGCTCGCTAACTCTGCAAGAATACACTTCTTGAAATAACTGTCATGTCCAGATAACACTGCTCAACACTTGGGGAAAACCGCAACTCAAGTCTTCTCGATTCATTGCGGAAAAGAAACAAACTTTCAGAACTATTCCTTGTATAGGACTTTTGAAGTTAGGACACAGTTTTAATTTGTTGTGAAAACACGGCGTGAGCCAAATATTAGGATTCCTCTGACTAGGATGGCAGAAATGGAACCAGAATCTATCGTTATTGACAAATTTCACGTGTTAAATATAACTTCTTCTAAAATTTAGTAGGATGAGTTTTAACCAGTTTTAATTTCTTTCGCGCGAGATCCTGGAGAACATTTAGCAGCTTCCTGCTGTTTATATCACCCTAGAAAAGTACACATGGGACAGCTTGAGTTGAAAGTGTTCTTTACAACCACATTAATAATAAAAAAAATGCGAAATAGAGAGTTACGAATTACTGAATTTCTCAAGAAGAACTTCCCTGTATGATGAAAAGAAAATGTTACTTTTCCATTTTGATTCTACACAACCACTGAAAGGAATCGGCTTTAGCTCTTGAACACGCTTCTTATTTTTTTTAGTAGGAAACAGTTATTCTCCGTTGGATTACAGTACAAAATTAATGAAAGTTCACGAAAAATCCAAAATGAGAAAATAAACCACCCTTATTTCTACTAAAAAATGTTTTATTCAGGATTTTTTCCAGACTCTAATTGTCTTCATTTTTCCCCCAGTGTACGTTGTTTTCTTCTCCGGATTTTTGATATTATTTTGCTGTTTATCCTCGTTTCCTGGCGGCATCAAGATTGTTTCTTCGCTTCTGCGAGTCATTTTCCAATTTTTTTTCCCTCCACCGTATTTTTTTCCTCTCCAGTTCGTTTCCCACTAAAAACCCTATTTTATTGAACACAAGAACCGACACACGTGTGGCGCAGTATCGTAGACGCTTGGAAAGCCAAATTTTAATTTTAATTTAGATTGACATCTATTTATTTGTATTAGACACCTAACCTAAAATTAAAATTAAGTTGTTATATATATATTGTAATAATCAACATGTACTAATTTAATTGTATTAATTAGTTTAATTTGCCCCACATTGTGGAAGCCATTAATGTAATAATCAACTGGTAGGCTTTATTTAAATGAAAAGATAATCAAAAATTTACAAATAAAACATAATTTATTATCACTTTGTGGCTTCAAACTCAAAACAATTACAATTAATTTTATTTATATATCTCAGGGGTTTGATAATGAACACTCAAAAAAATTATTTAAAATCATATTAACAAAACAGTTTACAATTTACCTAAACAACATGTCGATAGAATGAAAGAAATTTAAAAGTAAAATTAACTTTGATTGACAATTAAAAGAGAACAAAATCTGACTTTATCCTTTAATTTGCGTTTACAATATTATTCAAAATTATGTTACTTACGGACTGTTGGTCTGGTACCAGAACAATCAATTTTACCTCGTTCGGACACTTTTATACTATTTAATTATTTAATATCAGGCATTGGTTTTCACTGATTCTACACTTCACTTTAAAATTTGGCAAGATTGTCTGTATTCCGTTAACTGCTACGCACCACAATAATTTACCAATGTTCTCCACGAAGATTTTGGAAAGTTCTATTCTGACGAAAACTGCTCTTACTTTCCAATATTTACGCTGCAATACTTCCGTGAATGTTTTCTTTGTATTAATTCATAACTTTAACTAGTTATACATTGAGGATGTCTAGTCTCTGCTCAAGTTTTATTACTTGTACTGCTCCTCGTAATGTTTCTCCGCCAACTAAACCATCCTAGTGCTCTCGAGTTTTAGCGCGCATTTCCATTTCGGCATTTTCTCAAAGCAACAGAGCTCAGCGCTATTGTTGCTCTGCTTGCCTTACCGCTATAATGGATTTATCAAACAATTCAAATTTTATGTCGAAACAAATAATGGCCTAATTAACTATTGCTACAATATATATATATATATATATATATATATATTGTAATAAACAAATAAATTAACATTTACTCCTATAATGGTGAAAATTTGTTGTACATCAAAATATTAAAGGGAAATATATCTCAGAGGTCGCCTACGGGCCTCCAATACAAAAATATGAGTTTATAAAATGAACACAGTAAACTATAAAACATTTAATAACATTTACTATCCTTTAACCAAAACCAAACAAACACCTTGGACTGTCAAAATTGGTTCCCAAGCGGTCCAACACCCTTCAACGGATGCACGTTATTTCGTGGTTCGTTAATGATCACAACCCTACATTAAGCATTCTTCTCCACTTTGCTACAGCAAAGCTGCATTGCCCAGTGTCACCATAGGAGGTGTGGAAATAGGATTTGTTGGCAGAGCTATCATAGATAGACGTCTTTACTCGAGATTACCATCTCCCGGGGCCTTTTACCAATCTTGGACTGGCCTGAATCTCGACTGAGATTCGCTATACCAAAAAAATTGGATCCACTATAGGACAGAACTTCTTAGGATTGGAATGACTTAAGACCAAAAATATTGCAATGTTAATAATTGTACAGGAAGTTATCTTACTGGTTTAGTATTTTACAAGATTTAAAAACGCAACCCTTATACCGTCCCAAATTTTTGACGATTTTATTTGAATTCCTGTCACTTTTTCAGAAGATTTCGACTACTAATTGGCTATAATCAACTGTCCCTTCACTGTTTTAAGAAATTTCTGAAAAAATGACTCACGAATTTAAATAAAATGGTCGAAAAATTGAGACTTTAAATCTTGTTAATAATTGTTCTATTATAGATTGAATATTGTAATTGTATAAATTATATATTAAAATTTTAAGTTTATAAAATAAATATTTACTAGGACAATAGAAGATGATAATGACGTATAGCTGAATCCTCTTTCGAGAACCAAATTAAATAAACTAAATGTATTCAATTTGTGATTGATTTAACCCATGGGGTTGAACTAATATAAACAGACAATTATTTGTATAATGATAATTTTTTACAAAGCGGTAATTTTCAAAAATATATGTGCGTACAACGCGCCCGAAAAATATACCAGGATGTTCGTGGTTATTACTTCAAGCGAAATCATAATTATGCACAGCGGCCTCAAGTTCAAGGATTTGAAGTAAAGGACGAAAAAAAAATCTTGTGAAATGAGAATCGTGGAGAGGGAGAAGAGGAGAAGTTCGTAGCTGGTCGCAAGAAGGGGGCAACACACGTGAGAGAACCACAAGACAAGTCAGAAAAGAGGTAGAGGGGAAGAAAGGGGAAGTGCGAAGCAAGCAAAAGAGAAACTTACTAATGGAGAGGAAAAATCGACCGCAACAGTCAAGGAAAAAAAAACTTTCGAACTAAATACAAAATTCAAGTGCTCAATTTACTAACTAATTTGAGGTTGCTAACAAATAATTCACGATGAAATAAACAAGTTCTTTAATTACCTTACCTAAAAGGAACAAGGCTGAACTATTGCCATTGTTGATCATTAATAGCGATGACAGAGAATCGAATCTTTTCTTACGAAATATGATGTCATGAACATGTGAATTTCTTATAAAATTGAATAATAAAATTTTTTTAACCGGAACGACCAGCTTAAATATTTTGTTTATGTTCCATATGAAATACAATTGTTGTTATATATTTTTTATTAATATACTATTATTTTTAATTTTACATTTTTTGATAAGGGTAACTTATTTCACCATCCCTCCTTTTACTTTCCTATATTAATTTAATAATTTAAAAATTTATGTCTCTCTCAGACGCTAGGATCATTCCAATTGACTCGATTGGCATTTACAAAATCGTCGTCAGCTGAAACATCGCGAATAACATCTAACGTAGGTAATGAAAGGAGAAATAATAAGCGAGACAAAGCCACGTTGACGTCAGACCGTTGGCCTTCTTTACATTTCCGAACGTCATAAGCGAGCCTCCACTTAATAGGTCATTACTGTTGTGAATAACTCAGGCCGTAAGAATCTTATATGAATAGTCGTGAGAGCCGTAAAACCTTTTCCAACAGTCACCTTCCCCGTGCCCTTGGTACATTCATGCCGTAGAATACGTGACATTTAGACCAAAGCTACGAGAAACACAAACAAATGGCCGCTTCTAGTTGACGTACCAACAAAAGAAAACCAGCACAATTGTAAAATACAATGGCTTCACAGTGAATAACTGTTTATGTCTTTAAACTCCTTACGCCTCAAGTTTCTTTCACTTTTTATGTAGTACTCGAAATGACTTTCTCTGCTTAAAACTCACTGACACGTTATTCGCAGTCTGCAGCCGAATACAAACAGAAAAACAAAATAAATTTATTAGAGATTAAATTAAACGCTGATGTATTTAAGGATTTTTAACAAACGTCCCACCAACTAAAAAAACTTGCCACAATAATCGTTATCACCAAAGCCAGAAACTTCAAAAATAAGCTTTTATTATATTGATATTATTTATATATTTTCAAATAAATGATATTACAGTAGGTATTACTAAGACCTTTATAAAGTTAAACTTTACTCGAGAAGTAATTTTGATATATAGATAGAATTTCTTGTTAACGGACCGAGCACCAATCATAAGCAGCCAAGTCGTGTACATGTTCCTCAAAAATAAATTCCGTCGTACGCAAGGTCGGAAAATACTTCCCTCTCTTGATTTCAATAAAGACAGCTCGGTCAGTTGTAACAAGTGTATCATTCGCGGTCGTAGACGTTAGGCATTGAATTTAGTACTATCGAGGTAACAGTTCGTGTAGTTACACTCGGATATATAAGAATATTCTTTGGTTGGTTAAATCCTTCACTTTGGCGTTTTGCAGAAGTATCACGGATCGAATTCACCTGTGTGAAAAGCGTTTTAGTATTAACAGATTAAATTGTATTCACCAATCTGCATATTAATTTTCCAGTTAATATCTTGTTTTTAGTTCTGCAGCTGAGGTATATTTTTTTACACCCTCTTCAATTAACAATGTATAGACGTACACCGTCAGACAATTTTCTTCTTGCATTTGGAGTCAGTGTTCTTATTTCTTTTTTTTAGGGCAACAGGCTACATGAGGGTGATCCACTTTGGGCAACTCCCCTTTAATAGCAGAGGAAGGGATTTGAAAGGGGGGATGTGGAAGGGTAGAGGAGGGTAGCCAAGGGTTACTAGGGCCCCCGGGCTATATTTTAAGGATCCTACCCGGCATTCGCCTAAATAAATGCAGGGAAAACTTATTTTGGGCGTGTTTATAACGACCTTGGAAACTTTTACAGCGCCGAGATTTTATAAAAGTGCAGACGGAATAAAATTAAAAATTCATTAAACAGTGTCGGAACTTTGCTTTCACGGCCATAGTTGAGTTGATGGAAGTAGATTTTTATTACAAATTTGACTTCATTATTTTCATAAAAACTGCCGACTTTGACCGATGTTTGCCGAAGGTTACCGAAGTTACACGGTCTGCTAATTTTTCCCTTTTAACTAAAGTTTAGTGTTTGTAGGGGATAGTGTAGAGGAAGAGACTCACCTAGGAAAACAACAATGAAAAAATATCTATCCGTAGGTGCCACATTTATACAGGTTATTTCAGTTGGGTGCCTAAAAAATGACATAAAACCTCGTTTCGAACGTAGAGAAGGAACATATGAGATCATTTTTCCTTGGTGATTTACTGGGAGCAAGGTACGCTCTTGCGAGATACGTAAATAATTATAAGTGGGACGTAACTGCTAGGTCGTTTTCGAGCAAATTCACGCAACTCGTCCACCTAGTTTCGGAATGACAGCATCCGGTTACACCGTCGCAGGAGTCCTTCGGTAAATACATTCAACTTCCCAACGTTCACTTTCCAATTCAATTAGCTACCGACAAAATTTAAAAATTCCAACATCATTCGAAATGTAATACATTTCATTTGTCTTCTTTAATGGCGCGGCAGACATGCACAGGAAGGGGAGGATTTTCAGCGAAACACGCAACCAGAATGCAACAGATGATGAAACGTGACAACGCGGGCGAATTTCTAGTAAAAAAGACAGCTGCATGACCTCGTCTGGCGCCCAACAGGCGGTTATGAGTTTTTTTTTCTTCTTTGCAGCAAAATTCTCGGAAGAGAAATCTAGCGGCGACGTCACACAGAGGTGTGTCTTCTGGCTCAGCCAATCGCGACGAGAGAGATAAAGAGAAGGAAACGATAAGACGAGCCTCCGGGAAAAGTAATATCTTGAGTGTTCAGTGAGGTAATGGCAACTCAGCAGCGTACACACAACACACATATATCTAAATACTCACGCGGGCATTTGTAATTTGCTAAAGATAGCAAATATCAGCCAAGGTCCGAACACAGACAACCCCATTCTGATACTAAGTATGTTTTGAGGCCAATATCCTTGAGAATAGACTAAGTCGTGATGAGCTTTGGTGGGACTGCGATAAATATGAAACGATTCCACGATTATGCAGTATAACTCTGGAAATATTCAAAACATTACGATGAACTTCGGTAAGATAGTTTAAAGCTCTTACCAAAACAACTTTAATGGTTCCAAACCATCACAAAGTTGACACATCACACGAATAACGAGATAACCACTAGACCTAGAAGGCTCGACAAGATCTTCAAATACAATAATAATTCATGGCGAACTTAATCAGAAATATATAAGTTGGAACTTCGAACATTATAATTAATTTGTTTAAGAAAATTGTGTGCTCTCCCGCTACCGGAAGGGCGTGGGACAAGTACCCAATGCCCGACCTACCCGATGCAGGTTTTTCTAAGGTTTTCCCTGCATTTCTTTAGGCGAATGCCGGGTAGGATCCTTAAAATATAGCCCGGGGGCCCTAGTAACCCTTGGCTACCTTCCTCTACCCTTCCGTATCCCCCCTTTCAAATCCCTTCCTATGCTACTAAAGGGGAGTTGCCCAATGCGGATCACCCTCATGTAGCCTGTTGCCCTAAAAAAAAATGTGTGGAGTTTTTCACGAGTTTAATTTTAATAATATTTAGTTCTCCGTGTTCGCTTATTAATTTTTTTTACAACTCCTGAGATCCAAAATGTCGGGACGAAACATTTGGTGTATTTAAATTTTCAAATTTAAATGTAACTCTTTAAAAATTAAATGTAATATCTTCTAACTAACCTATATATTTTTTTCTGACTAAAGTGGCCGTGAATTATTATATTAATTTATAAATTATCAGGCAACATTTAATTTCGTGCTGGGCCAGAATTTAGTATCAAATATTAGATATTTCAAATCAGCTGTTATAGCAGAACATTATATACAGTTATATTTTCCAAAATATTTGTTAACATTTTATATTATCATTATATACTTTCTAAATTACATTAGAATAAATTTTGGTACTGATTTACAATAAAAATTTGAACCGGGTTCAATTTCTCAAACAAATTAAGGTCTTTAAATAATCATCCTGTTTTGCGGGAGTGCCGCCTCACATTAATTTTTTTTTTATCATTTTCACATTTTCAAATTTTATTAAATATGGTGAAGCACAAATGAACGAGAATAATTCATCTTTAATGTAAAGAAGATCAGAATAAGATAATTATGATAGAATTTATTTTTTTCGATAAACGTAGGATTATTTATTTGGAAGTTATACATTTTCATTAAATTTCTACAAAATGTAGATGTTCAGTAATATAGATTCATAGAAAAAGCATTAGAAAAGCACGGCCGACTGGTTAAGGTGCTAAGTTTATAAAATAAGGAGCCTGTTTTTGATTCCTGAGAGAGACTAATTTTTTTTCTTGGAACTAAAACTCATAATAATTATGTGAAATAGAAAATAAAAATGTAAATAAAGTGATATATTCTTCAAGAATATGGATTTAAACAAAATTATTTGCTAAGAGAAAATCAAAAAGGCTGAATTAATGGGAAATGGCATATGGTTTGCAAATAGTGGTATATGGATTTAATATAAGTCGATAATATTTATGACAAGTTGAGATAATTGCTATTTTATAAAAACAATAATTTAGTGCTGCCCATGTCATGACTCCTGACACATCAAAATTCCCTTTTTATATAAATAAATATTTAAAAATATTATTTTCAGTTTTAACAAAAATTTGGACAATTTCTGGTAATCTTATTCCCACCGTATTTTTAAATGTAAATTATTTTAAGAGACCTTTGAAAATGCTTCAATTATTTATTTAAGTGATAAGTAACAGTATACAGTGGTAGTTGACAGCTTATAGTTTTTTCACTATCTGAAAGTAATACAGATTCTTGACGAGTATTAATACAGATTTGTTTCTAAATAGTCTTCAGACACTGATATTCGTTTCTTTTTGTTTTGGCTAATTTTAGGTTACGTACTGGCTAATCATCAGCACTTTCCAAAGCACTGTTCTGCTTGACTTCCATCTTTCCATTTCCTAACTCTTCCTGTTTCGATAAGATTAAGAAAGTATACCCGGTCTACCAACGGCTACCAATAACACCTGGAAAAAAGGTTTCCTCGCACATGTTGACACACGGGCATTATTTGTTGATCCTATTCGTACCTTCTGGACGTTATAGTTCTAGATGCTGAATGATACAGGATTATCAGACCCCATCTCTCCCACTAAACTAGCATCACGTACAGAGTAATTAATTGCCAAATTATTAACATTTTAAAATATAAATTAAGTAATTTCTGTTTTTATGTGAAGTATATTTTTTATGTAAATAAAGATTGAGTGTATTTATAATTGAGCAATTAATGACATGAGAGCGCTATTAACTTTATATTTTAGCGTTTTGTTGTCAACACCGGTTATTCTCAAGATCGTGTCTTCGCTGTAAACAAGTGATTTTATAGGTTTGGCCCAATCTGGAAGGTCATTTATGTACAAGAGAAAAAAAAACAGAGGTCCTACAATTGACCCCTGCGGAATCAGATAATCTTTCAAAGGTTGCGCAGTTTCGATTTTGAAATGCAAGTCGCCGTGTTTGGTTTATGATATTCATGGAAGGTCTTTCAAGCGAGTTAATGCGGGATTTCCATATATATTAAAATCAGTGTACTTAGAAAATGGGTTCTAAGAACCGAACTATTTCGTTCAGGTGTCAACATTGAGTTGTTAGGAACCGGTTGGCCAAGGAAATCGTGCACGTGACCCCGGGTATTTCCCCCGCCGAATGTCATCACGTTTCATCCACACCGGACTTTATTTAGTCGAGACATTTCTCATTGGACCGTGCTATATAGAAAAATTGTCAAATTACCAACATTGGTATCGAATGCAATTGAACTGTCCTGGTGAGAATAATAATTTTTTGACAAGATGCAAATAGGAACTGGTACGTAATTTGATTATTGTATTTTTAGACACTAGAATTAACGCGAAACATACTTCTGGACACAAATTAAAGTTATAAATTAGAAAATGGTCTCCGCTATCTCTTATGACTTCTAGCTGTAATAATCGTGCTTCTTTACGTTCTTTCATAACATAGGAAGAAAAAATATTACTTACTACGGATGAGTAAAGATGTTGAAAAATTTAGCGTTCGTCTACTATGAGTATCCATCTTTTAAAAATCACTGCAGTTAATAGTGATATATTGGCATCGTCATTTAAATTGGTATAATATCGGTCTTAAAGTGTCATTAATGCTAAGAAAGTAAAATTTAATTTATTTTCTAACAAAATAATTATTAATCCAAAGAGAATTCAGTTCAAATAAGTTTCGACTTTCCTCTAAACACTCACTAATGCCTTGAAATATGAAAAAATATGCAACAAATGTTTCCAATGTACAAAAAAAAATATATGCAATTATTACTGTTATCACAGGTCAACGAACAGGCTCCGAAAGGTTAATATTTAATAATAAGAGTATTTTATAATAAGAAATATAGGTGAAATGTATATTATACTGTGTTTCATCAAGTTCCACTGGTCGAGTGTTCCTCCGCAGGACTATTGAAAAAAAAGTGACTTGGTGGTTTCTGATTGGTGCTTGGTATACCAGGCTTTGATTTAATAGCTTGGCTCTGATTTCTATGATTTTGTGTTTTTTCTCATGTCTAAATCATAAAACTTAAGTTATGAAATACAAATATTTCGATTTCTTTAAATCCGTTCTTTAAGTTTATCTCGTTCAACACGCTAATGATTTATTTATAAAGATATCTACAGTCCTTGATCTCCAAATACGTACTGGGACTGTATCACTCATCCTGGAATTTTAAGACATGTATTCTGATAAGAAAGAAGTGGCTGATGCAATTCGTGAACAATGTATGAAACTGCAAATCAGATACGGAGCTGAGGGTCTACGATTAAGAACTCTGACAGCGACTTTCATTCAGCTCCACAAATATTCAGAGTGCTCAATTGTGTATTGGAAATTGAGTTATTTAATATCTTAACAATTTTACGTATTTATTTTAGTTTTTTTATTTTGCTAAGTATTTCATTTATGGGTGTCTACAAAACTCGTCTGAGGTTGGAAACATATGACTGCGGCCATTTAGAACATTTTTTTTCCTTAAACGAAAACTAGAGGTACTGGTCGCGTCTATTATCACAAAAGTCAATGTGAAGGCTACAGGACTTCGTTATCAATATTATGCAATCTACGTTAACGTTAGTACGGGCTTCCTCGGATGGAGCCATTTTAAACAGTAGTTGATACCGACAGCAAGAACTGGTTAGCAGCACATTGGTTCCTAATAACGAAACATGGACGTTGTAAGTAATAAAAGTCTAGAAACGTAATGTAATTGGAGGAAGTGTAAAGGTCGATTGGACAGGATTTTTGGTGAGTCAACATTTGCCTAAGTTTAGACCGAGTCTGAAGGGCGTTAGTCGAGCCTTGACAGTGGACAACACCGAACCGAATCGCAAATTTCTTAGCTTATGTAGGGCGTGCGTGCAGTGTTGCAACGCCGTGGAATTCGCGCTCTGGTAAATTTCCATTGAGGCAGTGGCAGCTAGCTATATTGGGCCTGAGAACCGGTCAGTCTGGCCGTGGGACAGCCTACACAATCGCAGGAAACTGACCGCGCACAGTCTTCTCAGCTTGTAAACACAACTGACTTTGCTGCTGGAGGGTCAACAATCTTCGAGGCCCATCGGCGGTCACTGAGCCACTGTTACTTGCGACCAGATGATCGCGAATCTGGGGAACCTCGAAAGCGTTCCCCGCTGAGCCACTTTGATCCCAGCGAGAGCAACCCTTCCAATCGGATCGCGTCAGTGATGGTTATGAACGGTATCAGAATTTCAGATCGTGTGCAATCCATCTGATATCCTGCCAAATAGATAAAAATTTGCCGTGGCTGTTCTGCATCGTTAACAGAGGAACGTCTCTGCATTTACCTTCCCTTTCTGCTTCCACGTGGAAGAGTGACTGCAAAACCCTGCACCTCCCAATTACAAATTTCAAGCTAGGTCTCAATCTTTATTCTTGCCTAGTTTCAATGTTTTATAAATGAATAAAAATAATAAATTGAGAAAAGAACCACGATAGAACTTGGCAAGGTAGAAAGTATGAAGTCGAGAAATAAGTACCATAACTCGTACAAGGGACACGCTCGTCTGTAAAACTTCGCCTTATTACGTTCAAAATGACCACATAAATAATCGAAATTGAAAGTGACACTTTTGCCCTAATGTTTTTTAAAATTATACTGGCGATTTCCTTTCTGTAAAATTGGCAACCATGTCACAGAATTAAGAATATGTGGGCGCAGTCAATGTATTTGTATATCTGGACGTTTTTTTAATGTCTAGGCAAGGGGATAATTATATAAATAATGAAAACAACCTTGAAAATATCAAGCATTCTCACAAGACTGAGAAAATATATTGTAACAGACGTCAAAAAATAAATTATGTAAAAATGCAGTTATTAGTAATTAATGATTTAATACTGCTTACTAGTCACATTTATTTTCCTGTAGAGAAACATTTGTCATTTTAACCGACATATCTATAAAATTTTTCGTTCATTTAATGACAATACCATGAAGAAAATAATTCCAAAAAAACTTTACTTCATTCTTTACAGAAATTTAATAATTATACTTTTTTAAAGTGACGATGCTCATTTCCGGTTAACGAAAAGATTTGATTTGGTTTTTAATTGTGAGGCAACTGAACGTTTGAAATGCCCTTCACATTTCATTTGTACGAAAAGTTTAGTGGGGTTTCATTGTCTGGAAGGGAAGAACCAGGGTCGTGAGTCCGATAGCTTCTGTGGTCATGGATTAACCCCGTATTTTAATGTCTCTCACGTCAAAATATTGCAGCACGTCCGTCCATAAAATATATGGAGTAGATCACCTTGCGACTGAGCCAGCGGTCATAACATTTAATTCACGATGTAATTTATTGACCTGTTCAGGAATTTAGTAAACTGGTATTTTATTAGTATTTACCAATGCCGTGTACGAAGCAATTGACTGCCAGTGTAATTTTTGGCAACTTCTAAGCCTGCACGTGTATAGAGAGGCGGTGCCGAGCCTTTTGCACTTGAAGACAAAACTAAGTGGAACGTGTCAGGACTGTGCACGAGCTCGAGCGCTGTGGACACAAACTAAGGATAAGGGCAGCAACTTATCTCACGCCAGAGATATAGAATACGGCAGAGAAGATAGATCACGCCTTGCCATGTGCGACAATTCCGCAAAGCAAGGCAACGTCGCTTCTAAATATAGCACGCAGATTGCTTGACAAGTAACGTGAATATCAACTGCGGCACGACATCCACTTGAAATACAGGGCGACTGACCATCGGCCACGAATGAGGATCTGGTACGTGAAAGGACATCGTCCAGAATCCTTAGGATTGTCCTATCTTTTATTTTTTAACCAATTTCACAACCGACCTTCTCATCCCGGAATGAAGAAATAAACGACTGGTACTCCAAGCTGTTTAATAATTGAACTACAATTTATTTCACTTATAGTTTGCAAATTAAATCTATATGACCTTGTTTGGGGCTAACTGTCACAGAAGTAGGAAAATCCTAGTGGGAAAGTGATGCCTGATCAGCAAAATTTACCTGAGACATTGTTTTTGGCAATGGCAAAGATTTCTTCCGTTAAGGGTCCATGTGAGAACTTCCGACAGGTAGGTTGGCAGTTTCAAAAACAACAACGACAGACGGAATTTTTATGAACCAAAATGAGGAAGAGTGGTGGGTTCCCACAGATTAGACTTGACGGGATAACGTCTTCAGAGGAAAAGAGAAAATAAACGTTGAAGAATCTGGAGATAGATAAAAATATGGAAACGATAGTTGCTGCCACTCTGTTTCGGCTTTCTGATTGGTCAGCCCCGTCACCCCGCCAAAATACGTCTCTCAAAAAGTTGTTTAAATGAAAAACTCGCAAAATCATTTTAATTTCTCCAATTATCTGGACATTTCTTGCCACTCGCCTGCCCTCGATGTTTTCACAGTAGCCCGGTACAGACCACACATAGAAAAATTTAGAAACAAGCAACCTATTTCCAAAAGAAAAAAATGTTCAGATTCTGGTTTACTGCTTAGGAACGCTTTCTAACGTCATAAAAGCAGAGTTACGGTAACTGGCAATGGTCTTACCGAGGATCTCAAAGGAATGACATCTTAATGTGCTCGTAAATAAGAGCAAACCGTAGAGGCAGCACTTCTGTTACAGTCATTAGCATTCCCTGACCTCGCCACATTCAACGATCTTGTAACAGTCTTGGCTTACTGCCTCCTCTGGGAACAGTAACAGGGAATTTAGCAACGGGCGTGATGCCTCGTTTGAGGATACTACCTAAATGAATAATATTTCAGTAAGAACATAGCTTAGAATCGAGTGATTATATTTTACTTTTACGTTTAATACATTGGGGAATCGAATCTGATCCCAACTGAACTCCAGTCTGTCTGTCACTCTTACTTTGTTTGCCTACCACAAAAAACGGTCGGACCGATCTCGAAGAAACTGTATATAGGCGAAACAGGACTCATGGTAACTACCATTCGCCATACAGAGACAGTATAGCAGACATAAAATACTTTGTTCGTTTTTTACAAGAAACCGGTGAGTCCGATTTGGGTGAACGTTTATATCGTTGTTATACAGAGCCAGAAAAAAGTTGAAAAAAATATCACCTTCAAACTAAATTTAAAACTATATATGAATTGTATTAAATTTAAATTAGTATAAATTTAATACAATTCATATATTCGCCTACAAAACATAATAATTATTTTTCATATATTAATTAAAATGCACCGTAACATGTCTTCCCCCTGATTAGGGAAATTTTTAGCGTTATCAAAAAATTATTTGAAATATATAATGAAAGAAAGGAGCGTTACATATTTTTTTTAAGGCAACAGGCTACAGAGGGTAATCCACTTTGGGCAACTCCCCTTTAATAGCATAGGAAGGGATTTGTGGAGGGAGGAGGAAGGTAGCCAAGGGTTACTAGGGCCCCCGGGCTATAGTTTAAGGATCTTACCCGGCATTCGCCTAAAGAAATGCAGGGAAAACCCTAGAAAAACCAGCATCGGGTAGGTCGGGCATTGTGTACTTGTCCCACGCCCTTCCGATAGCGGGAGAGGAGTTTAATATTTGTGTCTATTAATTTTTATTGTTACATATTGTGACTGTTGACCAATTTCAACTAACTAAACTGACCTTAACTTCCTGTGACAGCAGCCATTTGGAAAAATTAAAACTTAAAATGTAGTCTAGCTATTTTATTATTTAAGGGACTTGTACGTCAACAAAACTCAATTGTCAAGAGTAGCGTACACGATAATCATATATATATATATATTCAAGGAGGAACAAAAATGTATTAGATCAAAGGAACTTGATACCAGAACAATAAGTTATCGTGTTAAAGAAAAAATAAACGAAAGCTCTATTTGATTAATAATATATGCAAGGCTGACAAATCGTTCTGAAAAACGGCGAAGCCTAACAAGAATAAGAAATATTCAGTCAATATAAGTGATAGAAATAAAGGTAAACGAAAAACTACCATTTCTACATATAAATATTTATTATATTAACGAGATTTCCTCCTAAAATAAGGACTTCTTCTGGTAATGACAATCAAATAATTAGTGGAAATTAAAAACAAATGTTGAAATATCTACGCTTTGATTTCATGGTGTATACTTAAATTTTGCATTAAACTTTATTTTTCAGACTTACGCAAATGAAATTTAAAATCAATGTTTTTATATTTTTGAATGATGGAAGATTATTTCAATTACATATTTTTGATATTGAACGTAAGTTGTATACTTCGTACTTTTATCTGTGGAATTGACAAGTTATTGGTTTTAAAGTTTAATTATCTTTAAATTCGAAAAAGACTGCAAGTTCCAATCCATGAAATCAAATTGTAGATAATTTAACATATAATTATTTAATTTTCTGTACGTGAAGAGGTCCTAATTTTAGGACGAAACGTTCTTTCTATAATAATTTTCCATGCGAAGAAAAAGTAGTATTTCATTAAAGTTTATTTTCTGATTTATACTACTATCAATATTTTATGTAATACTTTAAGAATGTCGGATAATTTTCAATTTATAATACTAAAAATATTCTCACCCGGTATGAAAGACGGATATTCACGTAATGTAAGCTTAATTGAACTAGTTAAACAATTTTACTGCAGAATACTTTACAATGAACTGTTTTAAAACGTTGAAGTAATCCCGAGTCATTAGACGTTGGTAATCCTTAGATATAGGATTAGTTGTCACAAGAACGTGCCCGATAATATTCGTAGATTTATTATCTGTTGTAAATTACTGTTAAGTTCAACTAATCTACGTCTTGCGAGAAATGTTTCTTAGTGTTGCGTGAGACAAACTGAAAGATAACCGTAAAAAACCTAAATATAGTGGCGCAGTTGTCCTTTGATGTCAAAATTCCCCGAGTCTCAAATATAGTTGAGAAAACCAAGAAAACAGTTTCTACGTTATTTTGTGAAAGGGTGTATAGATTTAACAGGTTTTTTTAATATTTTTTTTAGGGGAACAGGCTACATGAGGGTAATCCACATTGGGCAACTCCCCTTTAATAGCATAGGAAGGGATTAGAAAGGGAGGATGTGGAAGGGTAGAGGAAGGTAGCCAAGGGTTACTAGGGCCCCCGGGCTATATTTTAAGGATCCTACCTGGCATTCGCCTAAAGAAATGCAGGGAAAACCCTAGAAAAACCTGCATCAGGTAGGGCTGGCATTGGGGACTTGTCCCACGCCCTTCCGATAGCGGGAGATGAGTTTTCTGTGGGGACGCAGCATTCCCTTCTCCGTGCCTCGACCAGTTTAGGAGGCAGCTGGCCGACTATTCCAATGGGAATAGCGAACAACTCTTACCGTATGCCCAAGGTCTGCGACCCCGGAACATACACCCCTCAAAAACAGGCCGAGGTGCCTCGGCTTGTGGGAACCTTAGTTCAAAAACGGAGAGGAAAAGGCATACCCAAAGGTAGCCCCTTCGTATCTTTCCTAAAAGGTTCCCCGAAGAGATTTAACAGATGGTGGACTGTAATATATTTATATATAAAAAATAAACGTCTCCAGCAAGTAGGTAAATTTTTCAACTTGGTCAGGATGATAAGTTTATAAAATTTTTCTGAAGTCAGTTAAAAATTTCGCTTATTTAAAATTACATATAAAATTTTTCCTGTATTATTTTGTCATTTTAGTGCAGTCTATTGGGTTTCTAACGTCAATAAGAATAACTTTTTTTTTAATATTTTCCAGTGTTACGTAAATATGTGTTTCGTTTTTTTTTTGAAAGTCTGCAAGGTTTGTTTGTGAAAGCTGAACAAATATTCCCTGCTGAAATTAAGTGGGCGTCAGTGACGTCTGTAAATATTAAATAGAGAGGCTTAACACTTGAATAAAATTGTAGAAATGATGAATGAAGACGTCAATCTAAAATTCAAGAAAAATTAAAATCATTACAAATGTGTACTGAATGATTTTCAAGCTATTTGAATTTTCCTGTAAGGTATCCCTGGAACTTTACAGACTTTTTATTTACACGGCGTGTCTTCTGATTATCATTACGTGTGTTACGGGCTTATAGTCAGGAAACAACGTCAAATTTCCATACGAGCCCTGCGGTAAAATTATTCTGGTACTGAGATTTGTCGACAATGCTCTGGAAGAGAAATTGCTACAATTTTGGTAGTTTTCAGTCGTTTTTCAGTATTTTTGGAAAGCAGAAATTTTGAACTCTTCATGGGTCGGAAAACTTAGGTGTACTTTATCGATCTATCTGTATAGTATGAAAAACGGACTAATAATAAAGCGAAACTACTGAAGCTATTATATGAAAATAAATAAATGGTCCAATCCCAAATAAATACGTTATGTTTACGTAAATAGTTTGAAAATTTGGATAAAAAATAAATACGTTATGTTTACGTAGATAGTTTGAAAATTTGGATAAAAAATTGTTTAAAAAAAATCTTAGACGTACAACGACAAATTTCATGGCCAAAAGAGAAGAAAAAACAAGCACCAATCAAAAAAATTCACAAATTTTAACTGAATCTTTTTAAAACGGAAAAATTAAACATTCAAAATTGCAATAAATCGTTATTTTAAATTAAATCATAATAAATCGTTTTGTAAGCAGCATTGAAATTTTGAGTAACTGTTTTTTTTGTAATTAATTAAATTTTTATTTGACCACATTTGTAGCATTTCGCTTATCGAAAGTGAATAATAATTGATTTAAACATTTAATATTTTTACATTAGTCCTATAAATTTGATAATTATTGGGCCAGAACTGATTGTTTATCTAATGGTTGCTTTGTGTTAGCAAAACGTATCAATTATAATTTAAAGATTTCGTTTTGTCTGACCGATATAACAGGCTTTACAATCCAAATATTCAATTTTGTATAATACTTTATGTTTCTCAAAATTTTGTTCAAACATCTTTTGAATTGTTAAAAAAATTTCACTCCACTGACACTGAAAGTTCATAAACAAACTTGTCTGCCTCAACATTAAGATGCAAAAAGGCAGATAGCGGACGGAATTGTGTTTGGTCTCTCAGGTGGGAAAGGATTTGTTTTTGTTTTGTTTTAATGATTATCTCTTCTTGGTAATGTATTGTCAAGAGTCCTTCATCACACAGCAGTTGGATATTGTGATTAAAGCTCTCAAAGATCGTTTGTCAATCAGCTGTTTCGTCCTCTATCTTTACGCAGCCAAATAACGTTCTAGCCAGCTTTCGTTTCCCTGTTAGCCTTGAATATTTTATTACCACACTCAGCTGCTGTCGCTGCAACTGATAATAGCATCTATACGTGTGGGGGTCGGGTGTTTTTTTGTCGTACAGTATAACGGTGTCCGCGCGACGTCCTTGAGGCGAGCCCCCCAGCGCCAGCCAATCGCAGGCCTCGACACAAGAGGCTTGTGCACGCGCCCATCGCCGCGCCTCGCCGCCATGACGTGACGCAACCACAGCGTCAACACTGCCAACGTTGCAATAAACTTAGCCGTGCACTTTTGCAACCTCACGTGGCGCAACATGTGGGGCATGTCATCACGCACGTCTCCATACATTGCATAGTACAGTTGAGCGGATCATCACCCGTGATCGCAGTAAATAAATAAACTGGCCATGACAGAAAAAGTGCAGAGCAATTAATCACGACGTTTTGGACTTCTGGAGGTGTACATTAATTGTACAAAATGAGATCTTTGAGAACTTGATTAATAATTTTAAAATAAAAATTTATTCACTTTCTTCTGGAGTATTAGGATTAATTACTGTACATACCATGCTATGATCTTCAATAAATTCCTTTCAAAAATTAAAAGAAACATTAATAAATAGTACATACATTTTGAATAATTTCAAATCCATGTCTGCTGCTTCTTATAACCAAAATTTAGATGATAAATTAATCAAAATAATTTATTTAATATTAATTTTTGGACGACATACAAAATACTGGCTTTGTAAACAAATTATTCAGAACACTCCACTTCAAAGGAGAAAATTTTGTTCTTAAATTAATTATTAAGGTCTCGCATATTTTTTATAAATTAATTATTAAGGTCTCGTATATTTTTATAAATTAATGTACATTTGATGAAGTCACAAATTAGGGACAAATCGTCGTGTATTATTTTTTTATGTCAGTTATTAAATATTTTTGCCATTTAGGCTGTTTATTTATTATAAACTATCTGGGTGCCCAGCGTTGCATGGGTATTCATTCTTTACATTCACGACCAAATATAATGATATACACATGTAACCCAAATGTTTCAAGAGTCTCGTGAGTTTTAGCACATTAAAAATCTATTAAATTATAATGATTATTAGGTATTGGTTTTACCGTCATTTTTGTCTCCTCCAGTACATAAAAAATTGGGCAAAATCGTTGGTACGTGCCATATTTATCCCATGTCAGTCATTTAAAAGTCAAGTTCCTTAAAAGAAAATAAGTTCTACTGATCGCATAATCTTTCGTATTGTTTTTATTGCCATTCGATGGTGCCTTGCTGGATAAAATATTACTTTTTATTCATTCAAAATATTTCTGCTTTATTTCTCTAGGAAAAAAGAAATTATTTACTTTGTTGTGCTGTATCGTCGCGTAGTAACGTCTCTCTCGAGCGTGCTGTGACATCATAATTTCTTGACGCGGAATAATTTAACACAATATGATCACATTTTTTAATTATAATTCTTTCCACCTTTATGCTATGGGTTTGTCACCCCCACAGTACCGGTTCTCGATTTTGGCAGAATACGTATACCAATTTTTGTTGCATTCTGTCCACGCGATAAAATTTGTATAAAGAACAACGTAAATACATACATACATACAAATATACATCCTTTTTTATTTTGTAGATTACAATATGTTATATAATTATTCAGCTCTCTCATAGTACATTCACCTATCAAGTTGACAACTACATTCGTTTCAATGCACATCGACCAAATATCATCTGGATAAGTTCTCATGCCGTGTTCTATTTGAACTTCAAATTCACTCCGTTCGAGCCTTATTTCTTCTATTGTGATAAAAAAAAACGTGTTTAAATTATTTGTGAACATTTTTTCAATTCAGTGTTACAAAATTCCTTGCATTCTTTTGGCACCTTATTTCGTTTCCCTGTATGTGGCCCTTCAACATCTTCGCGATTTTAAACTCCAGCATAGATTCTTCAAATCCATACGAATTAAATTAATTTTTCGTCGAGAATTCAGAAGATATTCTACACCAATTTCAGCCTTAGGAGTCATTTAAATGTTTATAAAATGAAATTATGGATCTCAATAAAATCATATTTCGGTTCATAAGTGGAAATTATTCTTTTACAAGGGAATGAAAAATTTAAAAAATATGAGTGCTCGAATGAAGCTAAATGTTCTGAATTGCTTGAGAAGTAAAATAAATTTTTATATATAAAAACAAAATTTTAATTAAACTGATATATATTTAATTTTTACTAGTATTTGGTGATTTAAGTAATATTGTTAAGTTTACTTTAACAATATAGAATTACTGACCACAAAAATAATTAATTCTCTTTATTTACAAAGTTGTATAAATCAAATACTGCAACTATTAATAAGTATTTTGAGAAAAAATAAATATTAACTTATTATTATAAATAAAGCATTTAATTATTCGGTTTTACATTAAAATGTATGATATTATGCAGAAACTTTAATGTAAATACAATTTAAATCATCAGTAACTGATTTGATATTGATAGATTCGTTTTTTTTAATTTAAAGAGTAACAGATACTAATCAATATTTGTAATTTGATTAGATAAACATACTTTTGTGTCCAATAGAAGTATCGATTTTTTTTTCCAAGAATTTTTATAAATTGTTTACCCATGCGACATGGTAGAAAATTCTCTTTTATAACGTAATTAAGATTTTTAAAATTTGTTATTAATATTGCGACTGAAGAGAGTTCACATTACATCAGACCAAAACTTATTTTCGTTAATTAATGTGTGTGTTATTTTTTTTTTTACAATTGTTATTTGAAGAAATATTATTTTACTTTTATATACAGTATTTAATGATCTTTAGCTGCCACGGAGAAGTTTTTCTTATTATTATTTATTAAGAGAACTTTTGGGCTATATTTGTCAATCATTTTAATTTCTTTTTTTCAGATTTCTGGCTATTTCAATAATAACAAGGCTAAGAAGAGTGATAATGGTAAATATAGCCGAAAGATTTATTAATAAATAATAAGAAAAACTTCTTTGTGACTCATGTAAATGTTTTTTGTTCGTTTAATTTAATTGTCGTAATATTTGTCAAATTAAGAATAATATGAATGAGCATCTTCTCTGTCTCTTTGTTAAAGCGTCATCCATGAAAAGTAAAGTGTCACGAAAATATAAACGGACTATTGATAAAGTTAATCTTCTTTGTGTCGACACTGGAGACTACAGTGACGTGGCCTGATAATTAAAAGGAATTTTGCGACTTATCCAAAGCAACGGACTTTACCAGAGATGATAACATGATTTTTAATCAATAAATCATCTTAATCTTGAGTGAGATCAAATTGATGGTATATGGGGAAGATTTTTTTTTTCAGTTGAAGGACGCCACGCGAGGGAATAAATTTTAATCAGACTGGGGCTTGATAATGCAATGATATACTATGATTATAAAAAAGTCAACACAAGCTTTTTAAATTATAATTGTAATAAATAGCTTTTGATACAGGAAACGGTCATTTATATGTTTTCAGAAATTACGTGGATCGATTCCATTTTCCTACGCTTGGCGAAGATTATGAAGTTTTATTCATCGAAGAAAATATCTAAATATTTACAGTATTAAGTCTAAATCGTAAATCGTGAATGGTCTGACAGATCGTCATTTCATTAATTGATTTTTTGGAAGAAAATGCGAAGCTCTAAATGTTGTTTCTTTAATTTATATTGTTATTGGCCGGGATATTAAAAGGAAAATATATGGATTAATAGCAATTATACCAGAAGAAATCAGTTATATTTTATTTTAATCAGTCTTTGCTCATTCAGGGTTCAGACTGCAGTATTTTCTGATAACTGACTCTTTCCATTTAAGTTATTTTTTTGAGGTTACCTTTTTATACAATATTCAACCGTTGATTTTAATTAACTTCTCAATTCGCCATCCTTCAGATTGCCACTTACTTGATCTCCCTTCCGTCTCACTGACTATGGAAAACCCTCGACTTTTATGTTCCGTGAGGGGTGTGACATTGAATCCCCAAATCAGAACGGTTGAAATTATCGGTGGGACAAGCAGCGTTGCGGAACAATCGCAGGTTTCCTCTTTATACGATATTTCAACCATTGATTTTATTTAACTTCTCAATTCGCCATCCTTCAGATTGTCAGTTACCAAGTTTATAACTTTATTAAATATATAGTCGGAAGCTTTCAACTCATTGTTATAATCATCCTGAATGAACATTAAAAACGTTACCACTTATATAAAAAAAAACATCAAGTTATGAATACATTGCAACACCTTCAGCATAACATCAACTCATCAACGTCTACGTCAACAGTCCTTTTTACCATAATTGTCAGTTACTTGATCCCCCTTCCGTCTCACTGACTATGGAAAACCCTCGACTTTTATGTTCCATGAGGGGTGTGACATTGAATCCCCAAATCAGAACGGTTGAAATTATCGGTGGGACAAGCGGCGTTGCGGAACAATCGCAGGGTATTGTACTGCTCGCAGTCAACCGCAGACGAAGTCCACTTCCCAAGTGCCATCTAATTTTATTCGCACTATACAAATATCACCCCGTCAGCCAATAAATGTCAAATCCAGACCGTTCCAACCCTAACACAGAACCTGAGATTATTTCGTTATTTACCAAGTAACGGAATCATAAATAAAATAGTTTTACTTCGAACCAACAGATTATTTTATTTATCACTACTGTTTAAGCATAAACCGACGTCTTCTAGATGCCTGTGTCTCACTCTGATTTGCAGAAGAAAACGGTTGGACCGATTTTTATTAAACGTTTTTCGTTGTCTCACAGACCCGTGAGGAAGGTCTTAATGGTAAAAAAAAATATTTCAGCAGCAAACAAAACCTTTATTCTGTTTGTTTTTCACCACAGAAAGTAATGACCGATCTTGATGGAATTTAATTCGTCATTAAATTTTTTTACCAATATAAAACAACTATCCACCATCATCAGTCATAAGGGCGGACGTTTCGAATCTCAATTTGAACAGGAATTTTATCAAATGAACGGTTATTCTCGGAAGTGGTCAACAACATTGACATTATATGGAATTGTGATTCACCAATAGAAAATGTTAAAACTAAGAATTACGCCTGCCAAATTTATTTTTCAAATTTACACCAACTACTCAAACATTTTAAAGGCGGCATCATTGTTATACTCTTCTATCTTTTTATATTTAGATCCTTTGGAATTAAGTGATACCACATTTCATGCGCCAAATGAGTTGGAAGCGAGACTGAAATGTTAATGAGACACCAAGCTTCATAACTGTTTTAAAATTAGGGTGGGGAATGTCACAGGTGAAAATCAAACCATGAGAAATAAAGAGGAAATTCGTAGGCGATGAAAGAACATTAGTCGCAATTGCCGGACCTGTGGGTCAGATCAGCTGTGGTCAGTAAGTTCCCTTGCGGTTGAGCGAGGTTCGTCCTGTTTAGCAACCAATTCAGCGGCCGCACATGCCAGCCATATAACGAATCTGTTAACCCCGCTTGCAGTGACGTCAATGCTGACAACTTGGCTGATGCAACAATACGGAGGTGTGGCCCTCAAATCAACACCCTGCACCATCCGCTGACGTCGTCGCCTAGACGCACGCACATGGATCACACAGCTGCTCGATCTCAACTGTCGACGATAACCGATGTTACATCTGAAAGTGACATGGCGAGATTGTGGTCATATTGGGCGCAATGATGTTCAGCCTCAGATAAGTTTTTTGGAGTCAGGAGCACAACATCCGATGATGGTTGGTGATAAATGTTACGATGAATATTAAAGTTTCACAAGGAGAATTTGGACAGAGATAATAGCTAACAATTAAAATATACTTATTTTTAAAAACATTCTGACTTACAATTCGGGTCTATGCCAAACACGAGAAAATATGAACTGCAAGCAAACGGAAACTGTAACATATTTAACAATTATTTTCAGTCATTCTAGGACAATTTTTTAAAATATTTACCTACAGTCGCTACTTATAATCCTTTCCTATGCTATTAAAGGCGAGTTTCCACCACAGCAAACTCCTCTCCCGCTATCGGAAGGGCGCGGGACAAGTACCCAATGCCCGACCTACCTGATGCAGGTTTTTCTAGGGTTTTCCCTGCATTTCTTTAGGCGAATGCCAGGTAGGATCCTTAAAATATAGCCCGGGGGCCCTACTTAACCCTTGGCTACCTTCCTCTACCCTTCCGCATCCCCCCTTTCAAATGTCCCTTCCTATGCTATTAAAGGGGAGTTGCCCAAAGTTGATCATCCTCATGTAGGCTGTTGCCCTAAAAAAAAAATCCACCATGTGGAGTCGGGGTCTGAGAGGGTTATTCTCTCGCAGGCAGAACCTTGTAGGAGAGACGGAAGGGGCTACCTTTGGAGATGCCTTATCTGAACTAAGGTTCCCACAAACCGAGGCACCTCGGCCTGTTCTGAGAGGTGTATGTTCCGGGGTCACAGACCTTGGGCATACGGTAAGAGTTGTTCTCTGTTCCCATTGGAACAGTCGGCCAGATGCCTCCTAAACTGGTCGAGGCACGGAGAAGGGAATGCCGCGTCCCCACAGCAAACTCTTCTCCTGCTATCGGAAGGGCGTGGGACAAGTACCCAATGCCCGACCTACCAGTTGCAGGTTTTTCTAGGGTTTTCCCTGCATTTCTTTAGGCGAAAGCCGGGTAGGATCCTTAAACTATAGCCCGGGTGTCCTAGTTAACCCTTCGCTACCTTCCTCTACACTTCCGCATCCCCCCCTTTCAAATCCCTTCCTATGCTATTAAAGGAGAGTTGCCACCATGTAGCCTGTTACCCTAAAAAATCCACCATGTGGATTATCCCCATGTAACCTGTTACTCTCAAAAAATATTTATTAACTGAGTAAGAAACGTGGTTTCTGATGCAATAAAGCCATGTCATTACGTATTTAGGTCTGAGAGATCATCTACAGTTTCTTGTTCCACCCAACTTTCCTAGGGATTCTTAAATTCTCCCATTATTCTCACCGTCCAACTTCCATCGTTCTGGGTGTTTACTCAATGACCTACTCTTCTTGCCTCGCCTTCACGACACTCTTAGTACTCCATCATCGCATATATATATTTTCTTTCATTCTTTATTTTATTTCTTCACTAGCTGGGTGCCCGGCGTTGCTCGTGTACTTATTTACATAAAATCGAAAAAGTATTTAATTGAATACTTAAATATATTCCTAGAGTATTTCAGGATATAATCGTCAATCAGTCTTCATACATTACGAAATAATACATTGATGAAATTGTTAGCTAGACTCACAACTAATATAGCGCGAAAATTAACTTACATTTTCCGCAAGGATGGTAAAGTAATTCGTATTCTTCTTTATTATCATTCGATGGAATATTGCTGTATAAAATTATACTTTTTATTTAAAGAAAATATTTCTGCTTTATTTCATTCCTGATAAAGGAGAATTTCCTTTGTTCGTTGCGTAGTAACGTCTTTCTCTCGCGTGACGTCATTGTATCTTGGCGCGCAGTAATTTACCATTTAATGATAATGGTTTTTAATTATAATTCTTTCTACTTTTATGCTATGGGTTTGTCACCCCCACAGTACCGGTTCTCGATTTTGGCAGAATACGTATACCAATTTTTGTTGCATTCTGTCCACGCGATAAAATTTGTATAAAGAACAACGTAAATACATACATACAAATATACATCCTTTTTTATTATTATGTAATTTAAATTAGAGCATTATCTCTTGGCATTCCATTCCAAACTGTGTTTAACATTGTTGTTTAGGAATTTTAAGCCACTGTATATAATCCAGTACATTCCAGAATCCTCTTCCACGGTCCTAATTCACACGTCGATTATTTAATGACTATTTATCCTGAGAGGTTCTCCGTTTGTGTGTCTTTTTCGGTTGGCAACATTGCTGCCTTCCATTACAAAGGAAGTAAAGAGTGGACTGTTGACGAGCGGAGAAGTATTATGTATTAACAGATTTATCATTCCAGTTCTACTTCAAAGCATGGTTGATACGCTCTAAAAATTGTTATTTAAAGCTCGGTGGGTCTTGGTAAATAAATTACATTTATGACTTGATATATCAGCTTGTAGGTTTTATTACAGTTAAATTCAGATCAATTCGTGGGGGAAGGTTCAAGACGGGGACTTGGCGGAAATGAAGACAACAATGTAAAACAATTGGTTTATTTCACGGGCCCGTCTCTCACTTCCCCATTCGCTGGATGGACCACTCTTGCTGGCAGAGTGGGCAGCGGTTGTTCTGCTTCACCCAGAGAGACATACAGCAGTAGTGGAAGGAATGGTTGCACTCGCCCCACACAACCACGCAGTCTTGCCGGCCGTAACGAGTGTCCTGCTTGCTCTCCGCCTGGCAACGAAGACACGCGTCTGAAACAATCAAAATTAAACATTAACCGACAGTTCATCAGTTAACTAATTCAGTCAGACAAATTTATTGAATAAATATTGAATCGAAAAATTACTAGCTATTACAAAGGTGTTACAATGCATTTAATGTAACACTGGTCATCATACTTTGACGAGGAAATTAAGGTATATTGTCGTCGACTTTTATTTTTATTTAATAACAAACGGTTAGAATTTGCTTGCAAACAATTTTCATAGTAAAACAGTCAGACCGTTTTCGATTAAAATTTTTATCAGACATGAGAAGGTTCATAGCGACATCTTACTGCCATCCAACGTTGCAAATAAAATTACGGTATTTCTACAGTTACACTCAGTATTGCGGTTACTCTATTTTCATTCATTTTGTGTTTCGAAGAAAAATATATATCGGATATTAATTTACGAATTCTTAAAATATTGACCGTATTTTTATATTATCCTCCGAAATTTGTTTCTTATTTACGGGGTGGTTTATGTATTTAGTTTTCATTTTTAAAATTCTTAAATAGTCTTGATTATCTTTCTCTGCACTTTGCGTCAGTTACGTAAGTTAATTTATTCAAGGAGTTGAGACATTTTAATTTTGTAAATGTCAAATAGACTTGTCTTTTACGTAAAAATCGAAGAACTCGTACTAAAAAAAAATCTCAGTAAGAATATATTCTGCATACAAAATAATCAGATTTTATTTATGATGCAGTATTTCTTTCCTCTTAAATGATTTTATTCTCAATTTCAGACATTCCGTACAATTAAAATTTCGGTCACAGTGACTAAATTTTCTATTTATAGCATTTAAGTTCTATACTAATAGTTTAGTCTCCCTCAGTTTCAATCGCCTTATTAGTATTTTCTTATCTTTATTTTAATCGCAGCAATTTTTTTCCCTTTACGTGAAAGTTTTACAATGTCATTTTAATTTTGGTTTATATTAAACGCACAAAGTAGGAAAGATTTCTACGTGTTTTATTTGGCACATTCGTCCGTTGTTAAGTGTTTTTTCCATGGAAATAATTGAGCTTTCGTCTTATTGTGCCATTATCAACAGAAAAAAATATAACATTACATAAATAACGCAGACTTTCCCGGCGAATAGGTTTAATAATTTAATAATTATATGTATTTATAATTTAGTTGTAGCTGTCATGAATATTCAGCGGATTTTGATATCAATCTTGGAATTAATATGACATGTACAAATTGTCTTAGAGATACATTAAACTAAGTAATTAAATACTATCTGTAGATGTGCTGAAAGAATAAATACTAAAAAACAACCATGAAACAAAGTTGTTCTGTTTTTATATTAGTATGAATTATCTCAGTCTTTTAATTTAATTATTAGTATTTTTGTTAATACTACTGCCCTTGTTTCTAATATTTTTTTGGGGTCCATGAACATGACAATTATAATAAATTCTCGTCCTTCATACTGAAATGAAAATTTAGTACACGATTATTATGGCTCAGAGTTGTCTACAATGTATATTATTAGTAGGATAGGGTTTAGTTCTACCTCATCTCCTTTAACGCGTTACTTATTACTCATTTTTATATAAAGTTTATTTATGTAATTTTTTTTTAATTCGCGGTTCCATCTTTAAGATAATCTTCTTGCCATCTCGTGGCGACAAATATTTTGTTCACCTAGCAATGGATGACCCTTAAAAAATTTAATTTGGTTGACTGAATTATAAGTTTTAACTCTTTCAGAAAGTGGATGACAATTTAAGATATTTGCTGCTTAAGAAGGAGAAAAAAAAAGCGTTCGGCTTTACACAACCATTTAAAATCAGTTTATGGAAAGTTTAGTCTCAATATGACGGATGGTTGTTTAATAATGTTTAAAACCTTATGTCCAAATATATGAAAGATACAATGTTTCATAGAAATCGGTTCGACCGTATTACTTGATTGAAAATCAAACAAAATCAAATCGTTATGTCCTCCATATTTTCTCCAGGCTGATAGTTTAATACCTTCTCGTGCCTCTATATAACAACGATATAAAGTTTCATCGGATTTGGCTTTCAGGTGAAAAATCAAGCCCCCTCGCCCCCCCCCCAAAAAAAAGAGAGATAATGTAAAACTAGTAGTTGAAAATTTAAATAAATTACGACGGACAGAAAATGAGGGACATGTACATATTTAAGTAGAAATTCTAAAAGTCAGAATTTTAAACAGTATAGAAATTTTATAAATGAATGGCCGCCGTGTGATTAAATGAACGAGTGTGAAACCCATCTAAATAATAAAATGATAATTTCAAAAACTGAAAACACACAGAATAAGGCTTTGAAAAATAAGAAAAATTAGTTCTAAAAAACTAACAAAAAATTATAAGGGATTATATATCTATAATATAAAACAAAATTTAGAAGAATATAATTATGGATAGAACGAGTATAAATTTCACGTATCAACGGCGGGAAAAAATTGGAGAAGTAATATTGTAATTACGATTGGCCACTTGCAAACCGATGTTCAATAAATGATTAGAAATTATAAAAAAATTCCTTCAACATCGACAGATACCCTGAAAATTACTCGTTCGTACCGCAGATGAAGATATTCTGGGTCGCTAAATGTTGATTTTCCTTAGTGTCTTCGTAGCAACTTTTTTCTAGCACACGACCTGTAAAAAAGCGGTTTCGTTACCTTATTTTAATATTACAGATCGGGGATATGAAATTGAAATTCATAAGTACAGTTATAGTAACGTTTTCCTCAATTTGTATTGATTAATTCTTTTATAACTGTACGTGCTAATAGTCCTACTAAAGAAATGCCTCTGCCATCCGTTCAAATTAGATCACAGATCAGTCTAGAACAAATGGACAGCTGGATCTTAAATTATTCATATTGTTGGTCCGGGAACTCGTACCATATTTTTATCGTTTTAGCGAAGATACGTTATTTTAATATGAAGAAGAACGTTACAGCGGACACTTGTGTTGGCAGTACGAAATTTGAGTTCGCCTTTTGATCTACCAGAAAGTTTGCGATTCTTTCCCAGAAGAACACCGGCCTCACCTTCGCTGAACTCGGCGAAAACCTTGAAGCATTTATCAATTATTCAGGGATGACAAAGGGCCATGACCGCTGGAACAACGCCATATTCCTCTTGCGGACGGCTGTCGCGAACAAACCAACTTCTTCAGGAACCGGTTTGCGAGCAGTGATACATATCTTCCACCACTCCGCTTTGGTCTTGTTTGATTTCATTCCTATCTTTGGAACTTGCTCTATTTATTATTCTGAATGTGGCTCCAACCTCCAAATATTAAGCGAATCGCCCGGTCCGAAAGATAACAGTTTATGCGTTTTCTCCTCCAGTTCCTTACTCTCTACATTCTCTTTTTCATCCGAAATATTTTTTTATCCATTTCCAGTGAACGGCAAATGGTTAACATTTTAGTTAGAGATTTAATTATACTTATTTTACATTAAGCTCACTCGTTTACTATGGCAATAGAAAATTTAGAAAAATACCGAGGCTAGCTCGTAGACATTTTTATAATTTGAGAGCGATTGATGGAAATTTGAACACTAAGAGCATTAAAAAACAAAGCCTCAAAGAGTAGCATTGTACAGAAAAAATATAGTAATAATAAAGATAGCCGAATTCAGACAAGAGAAGTGGTAATATTAATACCACACAACGTTTCTGGAAGCCTTGTTCCGCTTCTTCAGAAAGATCATAGAGAGACACACACGCATCAGTTGACAAAAGAAACGTTGTGTGCTATTCATATTATCATATTTTTGTGTCTGAATTTGACTATATTTCTTATTATTAATTTCCAATCAGCCGTAATTTTTTTTTCATTTTGAAAAATATAGTGTTTAAAGGGACAACAATAAGAGTTCGGATGATGGTCGTTGGCTACCATTTTTGACCTGTGAGTCTCCCAAGTTTTTAGAATAAATGTGTCTACAGGTGCAGATAAGAATTATTATACTCCATTTTTTTATAAAAAAAATCACCTACTACACGTACCGCCAATTAAAGTTACAAACGTCACAGTAATTTTACCGAAAGATTAATGTGAAATCTGTGTTTTATTTCATTTCGGAATTTTTAAAAACATGGTTACAAGAAAAAGTACAGGTGGGTTTTTCGCAAATTCATATCTGCAAATAGGAGCAGAAACGTCAGGAAGAAATTGTATCTGGGGCGAATCAGCAGAATATTAGAAACAACGGTTTTGCGATATAAAAATGCGTCTTTGTTGTAGACTTTACTTGGATTTGACTCAGACGAGACGGTTTTTTTTTTACACAGCAGACGCAACGTGATACAAGAATGGTGAGTGACTCACTAAGTCTGTCTGCCTCATACTTTCGCTTATCACTTCGTTCCGACGAGATGATTTGTAGAGGTCAATTACGTCCTATTTTTAACTTCAATCACCAGCACGTCAAACTCTACTTCAAATCAAAGAGGCAATTTCAAAAACTTCCAGGATGCTTATCAAAGGTCTTCCGGTTATCCATGATTTTAATCCTACACTTCACATACATAAATTCAGAAACGTTTACCTGTTTCAATGTCTTAGACTGTGCTACCCTTCTATAGATCTCTTCTTCGATTTTCCCGTCCTTTGTAATCATGCTTTCCAAATAGCAAAACTCGATCACCTCATCCACCACGTCTGAGGCTGAGGAACACTTAATGCGAGTTTGGTCAACTCGGTGATGGAATGTAAAGCGGAGAGGCAAGAAGACCAACAATTACAACTAATTAAGGATGTCAGATACAGAAAATACTGTAATCTGAAGTGGATGGTCCACACAGAGCGAGATGGAAAGCCACTTCAAACTAGTCAACAGGCTGATAACCCTAAGAGTGAATATATTCATGACTCGGGAAGCAAAAAATTTTTTGGGGTGCGTAAGATAGGAAGAAAACTTCCTATCATCATCCGTGACTTACAAGCTCCATCAGTTTGGGTACCAGACTCAAGGACAGGAACTTTGACACATTTCATTACCCTGCACTATAAATATTTGAATGCGGGTAATTAAACTAGTGTTAAAATATGTGCACAGCGGGTGTGATACGACCAGTTACTTCCGTGAGCACAATTCAAACTGAATTATTAATGCTGGGAAATGCGGTTTAGTGCCTTCATCCATTACGAGACTACCTTGACTCCATCCACTCTGTGATCAAGAAGGCAGTAAATAAAGTCGGACGTCTCCCCTTACTTTGCGATGTAACTGATAGCATTTTGAGAATAAAAAAAAATTAGAGAGTTGTGACACGTGACCGGCGAATTAATTTGGGCCGGGCAAGTCCTTGACGGAGGCACGTGAGAAATAAGTCATGAGAAAGGGGCGTGACTTTCCGGACAATGGAACAGATATTATAATCGGTCACATTGACATTTGTTGAGTAAGCAGGCCCGGGCATAAAGATAAATAACTATCAACTATTTATGTTTGCATCGTATTTTTTTATAATGTGGTTTAATCCACGTGAGGGGGAAAAGACGGTATCAAACAGTGGTTCGGTGCCAGGAGCGGAATACTTTAAAGTTCATTATCACAAATTTAAAGACTTGTGGCAACAGATATCCAAAAAGACACCAGAACTATAAAAATAACTAAAAATTTCCAACAATATAAAGGACGCAGTGCAAAACTCTATTGTATGTGCCCCACCCTGTAAATCCACACTTCACAGCCGCTTAATTAGCCGATTGTTGATAATCTAGTTTTTTAGAAATGAATAGACAGACCCAGATTTCTAACAATATGAAATATTACACATGATTTCTCGAAACACTAACGTATACGTAGTTACTCGTTTCTGTTCAGAAAAATTAAATTCACAGATTCATCTCGAATAAGATCACGGAATACCCAAATAAACTCTAAGGATGACAAGTTTTTTTTCCTCAGCTAACTGCTCAGTCCTCACCACTATCTTTTTCAAAAATATTAAAAAACGTCTGTGTTTGATAAAAATTAAGAAATACATAATGAAGTAGCCCAACAAAAAGTAGTCAGAAAGCGGAACACGAAGTCATATAGCGGGATCCGACACCCAAAAGCAAAGCATGGTAGTCAATTCGCAGATGATATGGACCAAAGAACGGAAAAAATGTGTCTTAAAAAATAAAAAAAGATCAAAATAATTACACAAAAAAAGAACACCGAAATATTTTGGTGTGGGAGAACAAAATAAAAACCTCAAAGTAATCAAAAATCTCGGAGAATGGATCAGATGAAATTTTCTAGAAAAAAATTCAATTGTTTCTAGAAGAAATGAAGTCCAAATTACAAAAAAAGAGATATAGAAAAAAATCTCTCCCCTGTAATGCAAAAATTAAGACACTAGAAAACGGTAATCAAACCGGAAGCCCTCCACGCAACCAAAACACTCCATCACCAGCCGAAATACTGGAGATCCAATAAATAAAGATATTAAAAGAATTCTAGGCTCCAAATTCCAATGAATGGGTTTTTATTGTCAGATCCTCAGAATGAACTGAAATAGACTATTCAACAAAATATTTTACTAAATTCGAAAAAAATAAATTGTTTTAAGGAAAAGGTAAAGGACTTAAAAGAACTCCAAGTCACAATCAAAATGCGCTCAGGTAAAACTGCCAAAAAAAGAGCAAAAGGCAAGAAACAGAGGGCAAACAGAAACCAAACGAAAGACCAAAATCCCCTGATGTAGAAGAGAAAGTAAGATCAGAAAGAACGAAATAATACTCGACTAATAGAAAGACAAAGACACCAGTAAAAATTGATTGTTTTAACGTAAACCAAACTCGGCTGAAACGAAAGAAACAGAAGTAGGCAATAAGCATACAAAATTAAGAGATTGAATAACATCATTTCTGCAATCGTCGTTGCTTTCGACAGCTGGTGAGAAAACACGTTATTAGAAATTTTATGATTTCATGAAGAAACGTTTTGTGTTATTTAATTTATCACTTAATTATTGTCTACTTCATTATATATTTGTTAACAATTATTTTTAGTTTAAAAAAAACCCTGCGACACGAGCAGTGAAACACCAGTTGCACAGATTCCGGACAGGGGAAGAAAAATCTATTCCTATTTAACTTATCATCATTTTTCAGTTAAAGAGACGCTAGAACGTAAGTAGATTATTAATAAATCTGATGACTGATAAGTCATTCCGTGGCGAAAGAAATATGGGGGAAGTTTAGTAGGAACGTAGATCATCCGGAATGTGTATGAAGTCAACTTTATTTCCATTACATTCTCTTAAAAAAAAATTATTTCTAAAAAGACTGGAATGATGATCATCCCAGTGAATTCAGTGGTTTAAGAAGTATAAAATATTGACTTCATAAAGTCGTAACAAAAGAGAAAATAAACGTGTGCCGTTCTGTAACGCACCGATGAAGCTGAATACGCAGACTGAAACGACACACAACGTGAGCAACATAAAGCATTGTATCGCTGACATTTATGTTCCGTTTTGTTCGAGACTTGCACGCGTTTATAAAATTTTTTTACCTTCTGTAATCAGCCTTTCTTCAGAACAATGAAGTATAAAAAATGAAGATTGTCTGAACAATAAATCTGGAAGATTAGGAGAATGTCGTTTCCTTAATTCATATGAGGTTTCACAGGTTTTCTTATGTAAATTTAAAACAATATTAAGGGACGGACAAACAAACAAACATTGCACCCGGAACTTTTTCTGATACTCCAGTTAATCTGTAATGCGGCTCGCTTCTGTATTATTCACCAGTTGATGATAAAAAGACCACTTTCTAATTACGTCTGGTCAAAAACGTACTTAGCAATGGTGGCTTCGTATATATAATTATATAAATGGCACGGAGAAGACAACCCGTAAAAACCAAGAAGTTGATGCTAAGAAACGGTAGAGGGCGATGGCAAATGACAAGAATATTCCGTCATGAAACATTGCAACTGAATAAATCACAACGGTGGTGGGGGGGGGGGAAATAAATTAAATTCCAAAAGATCGAGGATCACCTTAGACCAAATTTAAATGAGATCGAGAAAGGAAGAAATTTTAAACTTCGGAGTCTGGCGAAATTATAAATAGAATATAATTATTTCAAAGTTGATCGACGGACGAGTATATTTTTGCAGGCGAAATATTCGTAGGGGGGAAAAAAATCATTTTCCAAATCAATGTAAACAATCAAATTAATTATTCCATAAACAACCACATAACCTAAAAAGAAAACGTTATAGTTAATAAATAAACCTAGACTCCAAACCAAGATAATTCAAGAAAGGAAAGTTTATTACAACTTATATGGATATAAGGTAATTACGCATATAAGACTGGAAAATAAATTTTACCATCTATTTTTTTTAAAAACAATTATAATATTCTGACTTAAAATCGGTTCAAGATTGAAATCCGGACTGTATATACGGAGTCATATTGTATTACTGAATTTCCGTAAGAAAGACACATAAGCCTAATGAAAACCAGTGTACTAAATATTTATATATTTGCGGGAAAAATAATAAAAAATTATGTCAAATCGAATGTATGTATGCTAATAAATTTGCACAGGTCATTAGGATAATGAGAAAAAAATGTTAATAATTTAAATAAATGCAGAAACATGAGCCAGTAAGTCAGAAATTTGCTATGAATTTTTTTTAAAAAATTATAATAAAGCAAACACTGTGTTTCATCCCTTATTTTTGGAACCCCTTAAGATATTGCTAATAAATTCGTATTCCCAAAAGTCCATTAAAATAAAATTTTACAATCATAATTTACAATAATATTTTGTAAAAAAGTTTATAAAATTACAGGAAAGGCATAAACATATAAACATAATTTTGTAACATGCGATTTACACTCAGGTTGCAGCCAAAATAACTGTTGAATTTAAAATAATTTGTAGAATATTAATTTAATCATTTAATTCAAATTTGAAGCATTTAAAAATAGGGATGAAACGTCGCGTCTGTTTTATTATAATGTTTTAAATTTTACATAATTAAATTTCTGAGAAATAATTTTTTTCGCATATTTTTACATTTCTGGTTGTTTTTAAATTGTGTGTTAAAATATTGATGTTTTATGCACATGGCTACATTATCAAAAGATCTAATAAATTCCAAATTAAATTATGAAATAATTTTCATTTTAAAAAATTGGGACTGATAAAATCATTGGAGGTTAAATACAAACAAAATAAAACAGAAATCAATATAAATAAATTTAAGCTGCTTGAAAAGTCTCAATTTAGTAGGTTTTAAATATGATTAACAGTCAGAGTCCCACTTTTTAACGTGAATACGTTTTTCGCCTGACGTCAATCGGAGAAAACCCGTCTCTTCACACCAAAAACTCTCTTGACGAGACATCTGTGAAGAGCAAGGTTACTTTTCCGTAGAAGTTCCCGTTCGCTTCCACAGAGGGGGTGTGGAATTGGACTTTACGGTTGAAAACATTCGTGATTCTAACACAACTGACAAGGCCAACAAGATTTTCCGAACGTTTTTCTTATTTTGTAATATTTACATCACTTTACTCCATATTGAGAGCCCAAACTTTTTTTTCCCATTAAAAATTACCCGATAAATTTTGATATAATTCTGTAATTTTATAGTAATTGAAAATGGTGTCGGCTATAACGTGTTCGTGTTTCTAGTTATTTTTTAATACCCAAACACTACTTCAGATAATTTCGGATAAATTTATAACTTTGGTTATGTAACACACGTCACATCATAATTTCATTTAATATCTATTCGGATTCAGAAACACAACATTGGGAGATTTATAAAGGCAATTGCCAATGTGTCAAAGAATGGCACCGAGTGTGGTGTCTGTTCCTCGTGGACGCGTGTGAGAGTCACTGTACAACTCAGTTGCTTGAAATGCATTGCCAAACAGTTGCCTGACATTGGCCCCCATACAGCATCCTCGCTAAACACTGACATCACAACAGTAACAACACGGCCGTTCTTGTAAACTCCAACAACAAAATCATAAACTTTTAACCACTTCATTTCACCAGATTTACTGTATATTGCCTTATTTGCGCACTTTCTCCTACAACTACTGTCCCAGAAAAAATAATTTGCTATTTTACTCGGAAACCTCACTACAATTTATTATGACAATTTTATGTTTAAAATGTATATGGCTCAAGTTGAGGTTAATTGTTTTAAATAATCGGTTTGCATACTTATATTTTATGGGGGAAATTTTGTTAGTGACTGGGGTTCGTCAATAAGTACTTTGAAAATCTTATGTACGGCGCTGGTAGTATGGAAGACCATGTTTCCGTCTCTCAAAATTCTACTGTCACAATTTCAATCATGCGGTTATATATTTTCTGTCGGTCAAAGAAAATAATATGTATTATTTTCAAATAATTGGTCATTCAAAAAAAATGACAAATATTGTCTAGGTCGTTCAATGGACTACGCCAGAAATAATTGAAAAAAAAAATATCTCACATGTGGTCCCCCAAAAACACACGCTTACTTATATACATATATAAATGTCTTTACCCTACAGATAAGTAGTTTCAATTTTACTTGAAATGTATGACAAAAAAAAATAACTGTAAGACGAATGCCGCGTTTGCTCGGAGCGTAGAACAGTAGTTATTGAGTAGGTCGTTTCAGCGACTCGCTCGAGACTTTTTCTCCATCGATACATCACTTTTGATGAAACATGGATTCACAAGTTCAATACAGAGGTAAACATCAGTTAAAACAGTGAATTTGTGCATGCGACCCAGATCCGAAGTAAGCAAAGAAGGGCGGGAAAGTGATGGACACAATTTTTTTTCTTTTTTGTCTCCTGAAAACGTGAGGTACCAGAAAGATAGTTGCCGAATCAACCGCCATTTTGAGAGACTGCCGGAAACTTTTTTTTTGGTTGACAACAGAAACACTGGGAGCTGTCAGGAGAATATGTTGAGAAATAAAAAATGAATCAATACAAAATAAATTATTTTACTATTATTATTTTGAGAGTACTCGTAGCAGTCAATGACCGAAAATACAGAGTCCTGGCCATTCATCATCGATATTAGTTCTCCACGAAAAATGAATCCAAGTGAAATTTGGCGCGTGCAACGAGACTGCTTCACAAGAGCGATTTATGCAACGGTTGGGGACCAGGGCCCCACGATTGGCCAACACGGAACACAACATCGGACCAAGGAGAACAACTCTCCAGTCTCGTGCGTGTGTGTGTGTGTGTGTGTGTGTGTGTTCGTTCAATAAACAACCGTACAAGGCTTGAGCTGCTTCGCGGTTCTCGGAAAACGGCGGGCCTACATTTCGAAGCCTCGTCAAATACATTTCAGCCAGTCCATCGTGAAATCCAATGGCTTTGATTAAGATCATCTTGCGTCTTTACCACCACAACAAACAGTTTCTTGGGTTAGCCTTCAAATTTTCCTATAGTGACACCATTTTCCACTGTGGATTGGACGCCTCACATCTAACCTTTCAAGTTTTCAAATCAAAGTAGCTTTATACCATTCTATCCAATGGATCTTCCCGTTGTCACTTAAATGACTTGATTACCGACTTGCCCATGTTTCATGTAACGTACTCCTTTCAGTCATATTAATCTGAAGCCTCCGCGTTATTATTTCATGACCTCTCACACGTCAGACAAGACACTGCAAACTATTTCTGCCTTCATATGCAATCTGTATAGGGTTCCTCCCACATGCCGAGGCACCTCGGCCTGTTCTGAGAGATGTATGTTCCGGGGTCGCAGACCTTGGGCATACGGTAAGAGTTGTCTGCTATTCTTATTGGAATAGTCGGCCAGCTGCCTCCTAAACTGGCCAAGGCATGGCGAGGGGAAAGCTGCGACCCACAGCTAACTCCTCTCCCGCCATCGGAAGGGCGTGGGACAAGTACCCAATTCCCGACCTACCTGATGCAGGTTTTTCTAGGGTTTTCCCTGCACCACTTTTAGGCGAATTGCCGGGTAGGATCCTTAAAACATAGCCCGGGGGTCCTAGTTAACCCTTGGCTACCTTACTCCATCCTTCCGCATCCCCCCTTTCAAATCCCTTCCTATGCTATTAAAGAGGAGTTACCACAACGTGGATTAGCCTCATGTAGCCTCTTACCCCCCAAAAAAATCTGTATAGGGTCGACAGACGGTCTATTGAAACGATGTCCAATAATTCTGGGGTTTCCAACAGAGACATTTTAATTTGACTCACATTGACAAAACACAATCCTCTCAGTTCCATTACTGTATTTTAACCTATTTTTCAGTTTAGTTTCTTCTGAAGCTTTCGATCGGTGTCGATCAGAATCATATTTTCAGTCTCACCATACAATTTTTTAAAAAAAGTTCTACGTTGTACACTTTTCTCACACTAATAAAATATAGTATAAACTGTTTCGAAGATCTGCGTTAAAATTACGACTCGTAACCAAAGTACATTCTAGTGCCGATTTCTTTGGTTTACAGTATTTTTATACGCTGTACGATTATATAATTCCCATTTTCTGTTTTTTAATACTAGCAATACCTTACTCCCATTATTTGAGCTATACGGAAATCTACCAACTCAAATGTCATATAAACCCATTAAAATGCAATGGCGCTGAACCTACCAGAAAATTTTCCTATTGCAGAAGCCTCACAACACCATATGACGTCAAGCAACAAATGAGAGGATTCGAATGAAATGACGTTATTTCAATTTATTTTTCTCGTGGAGGAATACTAGCGATTACGAAAAAAATTAGCTATTCAATTATCGGCAACCTTCGCTCTGCGATGACGTCACGGTTACGTACAGATCTGTCTTGCTGCAAACGATACGTATCGAATTCGGTGGCGGAGATCTGCGAATACCGAAAAACTAAATGTCAGAGAAAGTTATAAAAGTTCCTTCTGCGGCACATAAATATTATCAACGCGACTAAAGGTCACCAGACACTGAAACCACAGGCGAACTTAAATTCTGAGACGTTAGCGTTGTCTTTTCTTCTCGGGATCGTCGTCAAGTGAAAACAATACTTGGATTTTATGCTCCAAACATTAGGTATGGAAAATTAACGAGTTATAGCCGCAGTCTGAATGCAGTTGAAAAAAATAGAAATTGGATTATAGTCAATTTTGTCAAGTTAACCAATTAGGTAATATATTGAAATACGTTATAAAACCAATCTTAAGTTCAACGTTAAAAACTATTCAGTCGTGTAAAAAAAACATATTCAAACAACCATAATTTCTATTGCAAAAATGCTAAAAATTTTGATGAAGTTCTAGATTGAGGAAAAAACGTTGAGGTTTCTGTTAATAAACTACATTTGACAGATTTGGCTGTGTTCATACATTTACAGTTAACGCTTTAGTATATTATTATTATATTAGCATAAAGATCTCAGGATTGGTTTTCTTCTTACATAAATTATTATAAAGCCTTTCACTGATAAATAAATAAAGAAACTAACCTCTAAACCTCAAGTTGGTCTGATCGGTAAATCTTTTAATAAATCAAAAAAATTAAAGATTGGTTTTCTTAAAATTTTAATTAATCGTTTAACAGTCTTCAGAAATCAATTAGAATAATGCCTGTATAACGCGTACCATTACATAAGGAGCAATGATGAGTACATTTGAGGTTGCGGGTTTTTTCCCCTGTCATCGCCAAGGGTAATAGGCACCTTCTCGACAGTCAATCTCGATATGGCTTAGAGTTGTATTGATCATCAGGCCGAGATCCGCATCGTTCGTGGAGCTTTACGGCGTGGGTCAAGTTCACTCGACCGCGGGAACTTATCTTCCACAAGGGCAGCAGGACTTCCGGCAGCCTTAAAGGTGAGAACTATAGCCACTTCGGAAGCGATGAGCGGTCTCCTTAACGACGTAATAAACACAGACCGCTTCGGAAATTGAAACCGACCATTTTGCATTCGAACCTTCCGGCCGTCACCAAGTACCGGCGACGTCTCAAGGATGAGAAGGGGTCAGCGCTTCCATGCTCAAGACTTTCAACCGCAGAGAGACTTGCTCTACTCAATATAAATATAATTAAAACTGCGATTGAACGGAAGTCTGTGTGGGTAAAACCTAACATTTGACCAATATATATACATACACACATTTATTGTAATAAACACTATTTATATTACCTCTAATTCACGAGTATAAAATTACAAGCCCCACTTTGGAGTGCCAATTTGTAGTAAACAAAAGCATAAAGAGTAATAGCCCATTTTAGACACCAAGTAATGTAATAAACAATGAAGAGTAAATACCTCTCAGGGTGGCCTAAGGGCCTCCAATAAAATATAGGAATTTACAAAATGAAAACAGAGAACTATAGAACTTTTTACAATAAAAATCTATCGTTAATTTATTATCCTCAACTAAAACTAAACAAATAACCTTGGAACGACAAAAGCCGTTCCCAAGTGACCCCAGAACACCTCAACGTATTCTAGTTACCTCGTGGTTTGTTAATGCTCAAACTCACAACCCTAAATTAAACACCCTTCTCCACTTTGCTACAGCAAGCTGTATTGCCCAGTGCCACCATAGGAGGTGTGGAGATAGGATTTGTTGGCAGAGCTATCATAGATAGACGGCTTTTCCCGAGATTACCATCTCCCGAGGCCTTTTACCAACCTTTGGCAAGTCTGAACCTCGAGTGAGATTCGTTATACTAAATCCGCATGCAAACACAACGAACTTAAAAAAAATACAAATTGGATCCACTATAACGCAGAAACTTGCTTAGGATCAGAATGATTTCACACTCGGATAAAAACAACAACCAACAACTAACGACGCATCCGGACAGAACGTCCGACTCCAGTCCACTCAACCAAACTTTCCCCGACACAAAGAAATACCAACAGCCACTCAACTGCGACTACCCCACTGCTTGTCTGCGCTGGAACTGGCTGAACTGTGTTTACTACACAAGGCTTTTTATACTTTTCCCTCAAGACACATTTTGACCCAGCGTTAAATGTTCGTAAACATTGGGAGTAACGGAAATACATACCCTATATTGCCGAACTGAAGGCTAAAAATATTAAATAAAATAAATTACTTTGTATTCTCAACAATATATATGTATATATATATATATATATGTATAATAAAACTCGCCTCACCTGTTATGGAAATAAACCAATTAAATATGTAATTCTATCAATTATTCAAACACCTCTTAAATATTGCAGCTCATCTCAGATAATTTTTTTTCGTAATGTACACTATTTATTTGCCAAAATTTTACAGTACGGTCAAGTTCATTATCTTATTAATACCGTAAAATAAAAATATTTTAGATATGTACGTTGTCACTTCACTTTTAAGAGCGAGTCAGCTTTTGCAGATATACTTAACAGTTACTTGCAAGTATCACTTTCATTCTAGGTCGGATTATCTACGTTAGCTTTGTATCGTGCATAAAGACCAGACGTTTCCGAGAATGTTATCGGAATAAGAGTCTTTTGACGACGTTCGAGTTAATAAAAAAAAATTGGTAGACAACATTTCGGCTCCTATCGGCACTCCCTGGAATTACCGAAGCACAGATATTATTGTAATAACATACATCTTCATTACAGACTAAAATATATTAATAATTTTTCGATACTTAAAGTTGTGTTACGTTTCGATCTGTCTCTAGGTCTTTGCCGAGCACTGGTTGAAGACAAACTAAAGCTAGAGAACGAATATGATATACAAAGATAAAAAACAAAGATGCCACATGTCAGAGATTCTACAGCAAAAATTAATATATGTTGTTTTACATGAAACATTAGAGAGATAATTAATTTTTATAATTTAATTCGTTATCTAAAATAGATGTTTTTACAAATTCGAACATATGATTTAATTCCAAACCTATTTTAGTTATGCTTGTAATTTTTAGAACTAAAAAATCAATATTATACGCGCGTTTTGGTGGAAAAAAAGAGTAATTCACTTATTTGTGATAAGATAGGAATAGCAATTATAAGATAAATACTTCGCCTTAACCAGGCTAGAAAACGAGTAATTTTGCATGAATACGTAGCAACGAAAGCCAGGTAAAATATAACTAGAATTCATTGGCGTTCTCTCAAATGTTCCAATTATGTCAAGGACATTTCTTGACATAGTACAAAATTTATGGTAAAAAAAACGAAAAAAAATCTAGACAGAAAATGTTTCCCCCATACAAAAAGAAACATTCCACATTGCTGCATGAACCACACCGTTAGATCCCACAGACAATTAGTACCACAGTTCAAATTACACACAACTTTGTGACACATCACTATTTGATTACCGCAGGGGGGGGAAAAAGTCATTTTGTTGCACGGACTGAAATAGACAAGTTAGTGCTAAATCAATTACGTCTGCAGCGATTTAGGAACGCCTATAAGGATCGAGTCGAGATAAGAGTTCTTAAGCTGGAAAGCTGTGGCAGAAGGTAAGCGACGATAAAGCGGTGTAATAAAGGTTAAGGCTCCGGGAACAAAGACGTAGCAACTGTTAAACGAGGAATAATGTAGAGTAAATGAATTTATAAAAACATAGCTCGAATGGAAAACAAAGTCTAGTATTTTTCAATTGTTATACATATATTGAGTAAATATTTATCATTCACTAAACATACACAAACTGTAGGTTTCTGTGGAATTTTATAGAAGGGACAAAATAAATGATGCTACCAGATGTAATAAATTCAGCTCGTTGAAATACTACAATATATATATATATATATATATATATATAATTTACCGTGTCATCTTTAAGTGTCCACAATTTCGTTTCTCGTTATGTCGCCATAATAAGTGACCGGCCGAAATTAATTAAAAATAAACCAATAGAATTATCTTTAACAACTGCTCAGGTAAAATTATCTTGGTTGTTCGACTCTTTGAAACTCACGTACACGTTCCAATGTGATGAATTATGTCTGCGGTGTCACGTGTAGGCGATATCGTCTTAAGTGTTAGTTTCTTTTGGAAGATTAGTAAAATTTCAAAATTATTTTTATTTAAATTTAAAAATTAAACTGTTCTTCTACAAACTAAAGTAGAATGAGTACTTGGAGACAACGACAAATATAAAATATGAGCGATAAAATTTATGATTGTGATTTCAGAAATAATAAATATCTTAGTCTTTTTCCACAACAAGAAAATTATTTCAACAGCCGTCTGGCAAGACAATTACAAACTTTCTCGTTATTTAAGTTAGAAAATATGCATTCCATTATTTTTCCATCGAAGCCGACGCCCACTTGCATAGTGGATAAACCCAGACATTTCCACATTCCACTCAAAGTCAATGGCGTTATAACAGTAACTGCCCCGGACCGCCATTAGGCAAATGGCTTTTATGCAAATTGTGCATACTGAACCAAGGAAAAGCACGGTCCCATTTTTGGTAATTCAGAGAGATACCTGTCTTCCTTCCTCTGCGTCAGGAACTCACAATTGTGTCAGGCGGGTTTCGATTCGAGTAATTATAAAGCAACATCCTCTCAGGTCGACTTTCGGGAAAAAAACGGATGTGGAAATCAGCCTGAGCCTCCCAGTTTCTTTTTTTTTTTAGGGCAACAGGCTACATGAGGGTAATCCACATTGGGCAACTCCCCTTTAATAGCATAGGAAGGGATCAGAAAGGGGGGATGCGGAACGGTAGAGGAAGGTAGCCAAGGGTTAACTAGGGCCCCCGGGCTATGGTTTAAGGATCGTACCCGGCATTCGCCTAAAGAAATGCAGGGAAAACCCTAGAAAAACCTGCATCGGGTAGGTCGGGCATTTGGTACTTGTCCCACGCCCTTCCGATGACGGGAGAGGAGTTTGCTGTGGGGACGCAGCTTACCCCTCGCCATGCCTTGGCCTGTTTAGGAGGCAGCTGGCCGACTATTCCAATAGGAATAGCGGACAACTCTTGCCGTATGCCCAAGGTCTGCGACCCCGGAACATACACCTCTCAAAACAGACCGAGGTGCCTCGGCATGTGGGAACCTTAGTTCAAAAAAACCAGAGAGATGTGGGAGCATCCCCAAAGGTAGCCCCCGCCAGAGCTCTCTGGGAAGGTTCACCTGTGAGAAATCCTCTCGCAGGCTTACTTCGCCCTCCCAGTTTCCCAACCCCATTCATTTTTAATGTCGTATTTTCATCAAATGACTTTCACTTAAATTGTCCATTTTCATATCCCTGCCGCTTTTTCAGTATGCTAATCTAATTGCACATGCTGTCAAATTAGCTTAAAGATCGTATGTAATCTGATTACTAATAAAAATGTATTAATATATGTATTAATGTATAAATATATATTGTAATGCCAATTAATTAACACATTAATTGTAAATTTTATAATCTAATTGTTAGAGAGACATTCTTGACGGCGGTACCGAACACAAAACAACAATGTAGCAGAGTATTGTTTCCTTTGTCGGAAGAAGCACTGAGCGCTCAAAATTGCGAGGCAGTATTCAGTTGGGTGGACGGTTTGGACAAGTACAGGTCGCATTAAAATATTGAGGAGCCAGTTCGCATTAAGTTGGCTGGAAAGTTTGGTCAAGTACAGGTCGTACTGAAATATACGAGATATTCTTTTGAAAAGTAAAGTTAAGTAGAAGCAGACAGACACAATAGAAATTGGTCAAGTTGAAATAGACGAGACCAGTTCAAATATTCAACGGAAACTTGCAGGGAAATAACGAGGATTATCAACCAACAGAGGTGATTGGGCTATGAACGTTTTGCTCAGAGGCAAAACATTTACGCAAGCAGAACTATAAAACCTGCTAAGCTGGGAAGCTGTAAGTAACTCAACCGAGGGAGGGAGAGACGAAGAAGAGGTTCCTGGTTCCTGATATAAAACTAAAAATATTAATTACAATCTGTGAGTTTGAGTAGAAGCTGTACAAAAACCCGCCATAGTGCTTCGTAAGTCAAAAGTATCCTGGAATGGAGCCTTGAGTACCAATGTAAAACAATAAATTATGTAAACCGGATTAAAAGATAGATGTCAGATTTTGTTCTCTTCCTTTGATAAAATTTGTTAAGTAGAATCTATCTTCATCGACAAGTAAATTTCGTCTCTGTTAATTGACGAGTAAATCTTTTATTGAAATTTGTGTTGATAAGATTTCTAAATAAATGATTAGCCGTTATCAAACCCAGTAATGACCCTGAGATAAGTTCAATTTGTAATTATTTGTGTAATTGTTTTAAATATTTGCTAATAAAAATTTGTTTGTTTTTAAAGTTTATAATTTTTCATTTAAAAAGCCACCTTTTTGTATATTACATAATGGCTTCCACAACGTGTGGCACGAATAAATTCAAATTCATTAAATTAAATTAAATGTTATAAATTTAATTATTACAATATATATATATATATATATATATATATATATATGTTTGCGGCCCCGTCCTTTATTTGTGTCTCATCTAAAGAGTCGCAGGAATGTTATCTTCAGGCCTTCAGCAAACCAATATACTAATTATCTGTCCGTGCATCATACAATCGGTACGTCATCCAGCTATCTACTTCATTACACGTTGCCTGCCTTTTCCTTTTACGACATCTTCCAGTGGTTCCAGATATAATTGATAATACACGCTTATATTAATATAAAGTCAAAATCAATTATGCATTTAGAAAATCATATACATGAATGAAGACACATTGTATTATCTGGAAAAGAACTGTGATCTTACAATACGATCACATTCCAGTGTTGACAAATTTGGAAAAAGAACCCAACATGTCCGCTTTCTAATAATGGCTCATATCTCTGACAAGGTGTGGCACATGACAAGCGTTGAGCAATTGGCTCTTCAGTGAGATTCCTTGGCTGAGCGGCCAACACATTGCAGCGAGGTCCGATCACCATCTGCATAGCCACTGTCCAAGATACCATCGTAACACACAATCCGGATATACTCGTACTTCCTCTGGCCAAAGATGATTTCTAATTCATTTATTTATTAATCGTTAGTTGCCTCATGTTTGCATGCATTCGTCACCACGGAGTAAAAACTCTTGACGATTCTTGGAAATTAATCTATTTTATCCAACCGTTCACCTTAGTTAATTTTAAATTCAGAGAAATCAGTCAACTTAGCATGGTCTTAATTACTATTCATCTAGGTGAATGTAGATGATATTAAATAGTATGTAGATAATAAATTTATACATAAAAATACACCAATAAAATTATGTGAAACAAAACTATCTAAATTAAACTAAATTGGCTATTCGACTCGTTGTAACTCATGTAAACCTCCAATTAATTATGCGTGCGACGTCATTTGTGTACTGATAACTGATTTTCTCACTGTCTGACCATTTGGTCTGAGATCCATACGGTAACTGGCTTCTGTGATATTTACCTCTTTTCTGGACACACTCCTATGTAACTGCCTACTATACACTCTGTACGTCCTTATATAAGATTTACGTCTCGCTCTACAAAATTATTATCTTGTTATCTTCAAGGATATCTCTTCCTTTCAGCCTGGTGGGCCATTTACTCGATTCCATGCTTATCACCTACATCTAGGAGTCTAGAGATTTTCATTAAACAAACATCCTGTCTTTCTGGATGCCCTTAATAATTATCTGGGTACTCGTTGAAAATCTCCCAGAGAATTGTTGACAAATATCTCTCTATCTCGGCCGATGAAGCTATGGGCCTCATATCAAGAATCTCTAAGTGGCTTTGCTCTAGAAACTTTTTAGAAAACTTGGGATGCACTCCTCACGAAACTGAGAATTCTCCGGATTAACCAACTTATTATTTCAGACGCAATGTGAGAATCTGTGACGAATCTATGACCTGATTTTAGTTTCGGAAATGTTGACTATTGGGAGTTCCGCAACATCCAGATCTGGCACTTTACTCACTGACGAAGCAGTTATGATAAATACTGAGAGCCAGCTTAGGCCACACTAATTAGCATCGTAGATTTATTAACATTATAATTTCAATGAATGTAATTTGGTATGACGTCTGACTATGACGTCACATCTTCGAGAATAACGCCCACACACGTTCTGAGTATAGAAATGAACTCAAATGAAACGCAAGGTCGTTAGCTCTCCAATGCAAATCTCACTAGTCACCTAATAGCCACGTGGAAAACCCAAGAGAACATCTGAATGGATGGTGAGATAAGCAGAGCCGTGACTGGTGATTCCCAGGATCAACAGACCAAAACGTACAACGAAAAATAAAAGGACAAGAAAACTGTTTTATAACAATAAAAGATAATAAGGAAGATTAAAGGATGTGAATAGCGCTGTGTTCGTGTCAGCAGAATCAGACGATCTAGGCACTAAATGGCATTAATCACTCTTAAAGTTTTAAGCGGCTGTAATTTTCACAGACGCGGATGATGCAAGCTCACATTTCTCGTATATCAGTTACTACTTGCATCAGGTCTCACAAATACTATTTCCTTTAAAGTTAAAAATGTTATATAAAAACGATTAGAGGAAGCAGGCAGTGGCCTTCGCCGGTCGAGTTAGACTTACCTCAGGTTTCCCATTCAGAACCGTAACACGCTAATTACCATTCATAATGGAGATCCCTTCTCCTCCGACAAGCAAAGAGTCCAGAAGGAGGGTCGGAAAGGTGTTCAGTGCTAAACCTACTCTTTACACAATTAATATTATAAACAAAATATTTTATCTCGGTTATTTGACAAATTAAAAAATGTACAGTGGTATTTTGGAATCCGAATCGGAGCGATAAAATAAAATGTTAAATGAGGAACTGGCTCTGAAGGACTTCGAAGATGTAAGACATTTCGAATATCGAAAACAGATCATACCTTGTGTAATTATTGAATTATATATAGAGATAAAATTAGTATCAATTGGGAATCAGAGAAAAATCTATGATAATTTCAAAATAACCTCAAGAATTACAAATTCTAATAAATGAAGATAATATTTCTAGCAAGACCCAGGAAAAAGTTTACAACATCAAATATGGTACAAATATGTATAAAAACGTTGTTCTGTTAATTATAAAATGATTTTTTTAAGTTTAATAATTTTTTGAAATTATTAAATATATCTGTTTATGGTCGGTAAAATAAAATATTATTCAAATTAATATAATAATCCTGGAAATTAATTTAGATATTTCTGATTAAATTATGTTACAAATTATAAGTTGGAAAATAGCTTTCAAGAAATATGAAAGTTAGCCACGTTATTCTGAGAACTATAGAATATATCAAATATATAATAAATTTTTCCAGAAATTTAAAGAGTTCAAATTTGAAACACACAAGTTACATGGACAGATCCTCAGACAGCTGGAAAAGTAAAGAGATAATGAAAAAGACAAAATAAGTGATAATATGAATACCACACAAACTTTCTGGGATCCTTGTCCCTTTCTTCAGATGTTAAGATGAGCTCTAAAGTTGACAAAACTCAAGTCTAAGGTAAATATGTCAAAATAAAGAGAAAAGGTTGGAATGAGATTGGATCGAATACCACAACATGAAAAACTGGTCTCAAATTGAAGTACCAATGTAGGTTTTAATCAAATTAAAGTTCGCATTCGGCCTGTGTGAAATCGAATATCAAGGTTCTCTTCGTGGAAGCTACTGCGAGGCAAATTACAAGGCTGCAGAAAGCAGTCAAGTGCTTCTATTCACTGGCTCATCACCTTTAGCCGCGGCGTGAGTTCGATACTCAAGGCCAACGAAATTGCTCATGTTATTGACCTCAGGGTATTCGACGTAGACCCTAGCCTCATTCCGTAACTGCTTAAAACATTTAATCCATTTTATAGCCTTTCCAGCGACATTTACAGTGCTTATTTTGCAAAACGAGGACGATTGTAATGATAATGTAATTATTTGGCGCTTATGGACATGGGACCTCGTCCTTTAGTTTGAATTGGATCGAAATAGGCAGATAGGCAGAAGTCCACTTACCAATGATACGCTGGCTGAGCATTCGAAACCCTAGCGGTTTTAAGTGAAGCATAAGACATCGAAGCATGAATGAATTATCGGATATATATATATATATATATATATATATATATATATATATATATATTGTAGTGATTGGTAATTAAGGCATTGTTCTAATTGAGAAGTTGAATTGTAGAGGACTCATTATTGGTGGATATAGAGGACGCCGCAACAAACCGGCAAGGCAAAGAAAGCATTGTTGATCGATCGAGAAGGTTCTACGCGCTCAAAATTTGCGAGACGAACAGTTCAGTCGGGTAGCAGACAGCGAATAGATCAGACGAAAAGTTTTACAGTCGGCGATAGAATGTGGTCCAGTCACAAACATGCTTTCAAATATTAAAAAGTAAAGCAATATTCAGTCGGGAAGGAGACAGAGCAACTTGTGTGTATTCGGTGGTCGAGCGTAGATTCATCATGCTGGCCATAGACGAATCAATGAAGTCCATTTTCAACTAAAGTCATGAGATCTACAAATCCAGGTTGCAGTAAAGCATCGAGAACCAACCAATTTGTGTTAAACCAACTAACAAACAACGCCAATTAGAGCCTGTGAACATTTAGAGTCTGTGAGTACTTAGAATCAGTGATGTCCCCAAAATTGTGCACGAAAAGCTAAAAAGAGACCTGGGCGGCCGTAAGTAGAGAAAAACTTTAAAATCATTTGTAAACCGTGTTTAAAAGATAAAAGTCAGATCGTTTCTTTAATTATTTAATTATCGATAAAATGAGATCGTTAACTCTTGATAAAATTGAAATTGTTAAATTCAATCTTTAGTATTATTTCTTCCGCAACAAATTTCGTCTATATTCAGACGCATTGATTTCCATAAAAAGTAAATGTAATTCTGATTATATAAATTCTGCCATTTATCAAACCCAGTTCAAGACCCTGAGATCCCAAATATTTTGTGTATTTTATACTTGTTTTAAAATTGTTAATAAATCTTGTTTAATAGTTTTCACTTAAGTTCTTTCATTTAGAAACGCCACATTCATATTATATTTAATTATTACAATATATATATATATATATAATATAACAACCATCAAGTAGCAGGAGTAGAGGTATATGACCCCGTAATGGCAGTATCGTGACGAATCGCCGGTCACGGGTTACTATTGATAAGAATTTACCAACCAATAGAAATTTTACCCGGAACAGATAGAAGGTAAATTCTTATAGGAATGAAAATATTCGGAGATTACATGGATAGATAGTAAAAAGTAAATAATCAGAAAATATTCAAAGTAAAAGTAACGTTTTCGTCCTCCTGTTGATAATTAATCCAAATAATGAAATGGTTCTCTGACGTCCTTAGTCACCCTATTGGAAACCCGAGAAGAATTTCAGGAGCATATTTAACGGGAAAACCTACGGAAATTAGTAAGATAAGAGCTATTACAAATTGTATGGAATTCACCAAAGAAAGACGCACAGACAGAGAGATTAGATATTATACACACTGCAGTGTTATCACAGCATGCCGTGAAATTTCCTTGAGATAAAAATACGAAGAATGTCATTGTCATTGCCGAATTAAATACGAAAGTTGGCCATGGTTGTCTTCAGTTCCAGGAAAGACCGGAATTAGTACAAGGGAACTTCGTCCATTAAAATACTAGTAGTTCTTAAGATTTTATGAACTGCGAGGAATTCAACCTTGGCAAACTGACCGAGGGAACGCTTTACAAAGGCCAAATTCACCTTAAGTGCAGAAGACAATTTACTCCTACGAGACTCATCTGTACTGTTTCGGTTCTTCTGGAACGTCTATCATGTTGAATCAATGATGAAATAAGTAGCTTGAAAGGACACTGGTTTTCGCTCTAGGCTTTGAGACTAGAAACGTTCACTGCATTGACGTTTGCGTTCCGATGCGCCTTTAAAGGCAGTTGTCTGCAACTTTCGATAAAGGCTAATTAACTACTAACCAGCGTCACTTTAGAAAATCTTGTAAAATAAATTCTACGTTACCTGAACGATTTCTCTAATTAACAGGATTACATGGAACTGCGGTGCTACATCAGCGGAGGACTGTCGTCGAACACTCAATGCCTTGTGCGAATCTGAACGCGGTAAACTAAAATTTTCTTGCATCGTTATCTCTAACAAAACCTCAACCTTTAATTGTATCCCCTTCATCAACTCATACTATACGTTTTCGTATACTTCTCAAAGTTAATTTGAAACAGGGATGTTCTCTCGCAGGCAGAACCTTTTTGGAGAGATACGAAGGGGCTACCTTTGGGTATGCCTTTTCCTCTCCGTTTTTGAACTAAGGTTCCCACAAGCCGAGGCACCTCGGCCTGTTTTGAGAGGTGTATGTTCCGGGGTCACAGACCTTGGGCATACGGTAAGAGTTGTTCGCTATTCCCACTGGAATAGTCGGCCAGCTGCCTCCTAAACTGGTCGAGGCACGGGGAAGGGAATGCTGCGTCCCCACAGCAAACTCCTCTCCCGCTATCGGAAGGGCGTGGGACAAGTACCCAATGCCCGACCTACCCTATGCAGGTTTTTCTAAGGTTTTCCCTGTATTTCTTTAGGCTAATGCCGAGTAGGATCCTTAAAATATAGCCCGGGGGTCCTAGTTAACCCTTGGCTACCTTCCTCTACCCTTCCTCATCCCCCCTTTCAAATCTCTTCCTATACTATTAAAGGGGAGTTGCCCAATGTTGATCACCCTCATGTAGCCTGTTGCCCTAAATATATATATATATATATATACGGTTATTAGTTGTCCGCTATTCCTATTGGAATAGTTAGCCAGCTGCCTCCTAAACTGGTCAAGGCACGGCGAGAGAAAAGCTGCGTCCCCACAGCGTCTCCCGCCATCGGAAGGGCTTGGAACAAGTACCAAATGCCCGACCTACCTGATACAGGTTTTTCTAGGGTTTTTCCTACATCACTTATAGGAGAATTGCCGGGTAGGATCCTAAAACCATAGCCCGGGGGCCCTAGTTAACCCTTGGCTACCTTCCTCTACTTTTCTACATCCCCCTGTCACTGCCTTTCCTACGCTACAGGAGGGAAGTTGCCACTATGCGGATTACCCTATACATAGTCTGTCTACACCTTATAAAAAATGTACTTAAATCTAACTGTTTGACAGATGCTTGAAAAATTGATTACGTTAATGCCCTGGAGATGCTGAATTTAATACAGCATTTCCTATAGGAACTGAAATCCATTATAATATTACATTAAAATTCATAATAATAATTAAAAGAAATGTTTAAGGAAAGGAATCACCATGGAATGGTGTGCCACAAAAACAAATTATAATATTCTAAACTCCTTCCATATTGAGATGAACCCTAATTTTTTTTTACAATATCAGTGTTATGTTAAAAATGAATATATAAATCAGTCTGAATTCTAGTTCTCGTCGCCTTTCCACGACTGTGAGACATAATTGCAACGAACTGTTAATTATGAGTAGCAGCAACGATGACTTTGCCTCGAGGCGGAAAATCAACAGGGCGTTAAAAAGATCAAGCCAAGAGTGTGAGCAAATTGCAGTCGGCGAAAAACTGGTTAGCTGGAAAAAGTCAAGGACTGGCTATTTCAGATCTGATAGTTTGGTAATTAACTCAACTCCCATAAAGAGACAACCCTTTTTTTTTCATTGGCATCCATCGCGATGATTACGGTATATGGGTCAATGAGATGATAATTGAGGGATTCTGACACGGACGAAGGTCTTCTTCACGTTGATATAATTTGCAAACCATGGCTGCCTGCAAAATTCGAAGGCAACACAAGGATATCAAGACTCAGGGACACGAAAATCGATCACGTAGGAACATAATCAGTGTTATAGGGAACGCTCATGAGGTGAGGCGGAGATGGTGGACTCTGGAAAGGTAAGCTATAACAGGGTTTAACGGTCAAAGATCCGTCATCAGATTCAAGGTTCAACGTCCCAGTCTAACTTCCTATAATATTGAGTCAACTCAATTCCTTGCAGCGTGAAAATTTAAGTAACTGCACTGTTTCAAACATATAGACGTTGAGTTGCCGCAATATGAGGCTTCAAGAAATTTTAGTTTAAATTGTGTATTTTTTCGTGGAAATGTTAAATCAATTAATAACCTGTTTTCAATTGAGTTTACAAATGTCAAAAGAAACTGAATAATCAGTAAGTATATTTTGCCAATATTTTAATATGTCTGAAAAGATCCTTAACTTTACTTTATAATAATAATGATACAGTCGAAAATAAAAATATTATAAGATATTGGCACTTTTTTGTTCGCGATCACCAAGAAAATTATTTGACCTTGATTGTATCCAAAAGAGTATTATTTAAAATTATGTATTATATATTTTTTTTACTAATGAGTTGCAAGTGTGGTGAAAATTTGTTTATGGTAACATGGTTGTAATAAAATACTGAACTAACACCTACTCACCACTTAGCAATTTGTATTGCTTTCGAAGACATTTCAGAATAATTACCCAGCGTGCCCTTCTTTTTTCTCAATTTCCTTTGTGAGGCTGTGAACTCTTCTGGTGCTTCTGGGCGATTTATTGCTTTGCCTCTGTCACGTTCGCTCAATAAAACGAATCCGTCTGGTTTATGCATTCTTGATATTTCTTCCTTTTTCATTCTCCGTATGCGATCCCCAAAAAAATACATCAACTTGTCCTTTCAAACCACTGTGGCAATATGTTGCATCTGATGAGAGAAAATTACATGTTCTGCGTCCAATCCTACCAGGAGTTTTGTGGTTTGAGGTCTAGGTTGGATTCGGAAACCTTGGATGTGACTGAAGGGATTCGACTTAATATCCTTGGGCCCCTCCAAATCCATAATGTGCCACGTAAGTTGTAAATAACGTAATCGCCAAGATCAGTTACGGTCCTCCAAGCAATGACATGTTTTCAAGTAAGTGACTGGTCAACTATGAATATACGATGTTCACCAACACATTTTTGAGTCTCTTCACCACTCGGTTAGGAATATGGCAGCAACGAATAACATTTTAAGTTGAAATCACGAGGGTTCATAAGATATTGGAATCCAGTGAACTATCGTGTGACTAAGACATAGAATACTTTCCCCCAGACGGCGCCACGAGGACGCCTACTGACGCATGACGCTTTTCTCCAGAAGTTCTCAGCATTCGTGGCACGATCCTTCCAGTCTTCGGGGCCAAAGCCTTCCGTTTACGCGAATACTCCGCGTATCGACCTACGCGTGATGCCAGAGCACAAAGAAGGCTTTTCAGGTGCTAATTGGCTTCTGGAAGAGTTGAAAAGCAGACGACCATGCTCGAACGTTGACGAAGACAGTTTGAGGTGGGATCATTTAGCTAATAGCAACGCCACCATTCTGGACACAAAAATGAGTGAACGTCGTGACACTCAAGTTGAAACAAGCAGATTCTTCTAATTACATGACATTAATGTTGTGGAAATGTCGAAATATCAGTTCATGACAGTTTCCAAAAGCAATTATACTGACTAATTGAGATCAATAACTTTGAACGTTTTACCTCGGTCACTCTTCAACCAATCATCGGTATAGGTAATACCAATGGATTTTCCAAGAAACAACATTCTCTATGGTTAAACAGCGGAAAGATATTTTCCAGTCCTGACGGAACGAAAAGATACAGTCAAAAACCGATTCTCAGAGATGAATTATGTGACTACATGCAACTGTAAAAAAAATAGATATTTTCTTCTGAAGGTTTGGAAATTGTGCAGGTCACCGAGAAGCAAAAATAATATGATTTAGGACACTATTGGTTGGTTATTTCTCAGAGTATTGGACTTAGTTAAACGTAAAAGTTTGCTTATGTTTAGTTCGACGAAGTTCAGAAACTCTTGATTTTATTCAGTAGATTATTTTTTCTGCGATAATCTAGGATCGCTTATAAGATTTGTGGTTATAATTTCCACATAACGTAATAACAGAAAATATACCCAATATAAAGCAAAAAGTTTGTTTAATTTATTGGACAACATGGCCGTTTTGTTATAATGACCAAAACAGCATTATGCCGTGATACGCCATTGAACAGAAACTCCGGTAGCCACAAATTTGAGGAAATGTGAGATCTGACCAAGGTTCTGTGAGTGTACCACGAGAAATCAAGAAAAGATACCATTATCACAAAATCGTTGAAAGTGGCTTTGGCTAGTTGCGCATTGTTCAGTTCTAATTTAGTCCTACAACACACAAGATTACGCCATTAATCGAACAGCAAACGGAATTTAAAGTATGTTGGAGATAAAATAAAAGCTTATGCAATTTTATCAAACTTAACTGCCATATCGATTACAGTCGATAAGGCGTAACATGAAAACGAATCATTGAAATAGTCGGCCAGCTGCCTCCTAAACTGGTCGAGGCACGGAGAAGGGAATGCTGCGTCCCCACAGCAAAATCCTCTCCCGCTATGGGAAGGACGTGGGACAAGTACCCAATGCCCGACCTACCCGATGCAGGTTTTTCTAAGGTTTTCCCTGCATTTCTTTAGGCGAATGCCGGGTAGGATCCTTAAAATATAGCCCGGGGGCCCTAGTTAACCCTTGGCTACCTTCCTCTACCCTTCCGCATCCCCCCTTTCAAATCCCTTCCTATGCTATTAAAGGGGAGTTGCCCAATGTGGATCACCCTCATGTAGCCTGTTGCCCTAAAAAAAACGTGCCTAAAGACATATATGCTGTTAAAAGGATATCATGAAGAATCTTCCAATTACCCAGACGTCGATCTTCTTAACGTTTGTTTTCATATTCTCTCTTCAAGAATCTATTCCCCCAAAAATAAACGTTTGGACGGTCAATTATCCAGGCGTTCCAAACCTCAAATTATTTTATTACTAAATTCACTACAGTTTACTGATATACTAATAAAAATTCTACAACATTCGATTGTTACTACTCTTCAGATTACAATGTTATTTTACATTTCTGAAACACCTCCTTGATCACCGCTACTGAAAGTTACAAATATTACAAAAAAGGAACAAATTTTTAAAAGTATTTTTTATTTCATACGATTATTTGAGATACAACCAAACGTTTCTCCGACTCAGAAGTATATATATAAGAAATCAAATTCTAACCGTTTGCAATTATTTTCTCAAAATTGATTTAATTTACAAAATTTCAATTATTATTTTTTATACGAAATAATTTATCCGGAAACTATGTGAAAATTTAACACCTAAAATTGCCTGACGGGGACGGTAAATTATTTGCCTACTTGTCTCGGCCAATGGAATTTTCCATCTCGTGAAAGAACCCGACTTAGGTCACGTGCGTTTCAATTGGACTCCAATTGACTCCGCATAAAGTTTAAGTGAAATCAACTCTATAAAGGGTCGCAATTTTCAGTTACTAGCCCGGCAGCTGTGAGACGTATTACTAGCAAGCAATAAATCGCTGTCAAAATAAAAAAGCTAAAAAAAATAAACAGGAAACAAGTATGAGGGTTATTTGTGCTGAATAAGTCTCTTGGCGTGATTTTCTGCGGCACTTGGATAATTATCAAATGATTCCTCATTTAAATTCAGATCGTTGGATGAAAATGACGCGAAAAAGTGGATAATTGGGAAAATAATGCAATTTTGTCATGATATTTCTTCGGGATGAAGAAATTCAGTCACGAAGCTCTTTTTGCCATCAAGATACCATATCAGAACAGATTGAGGTTATGTAGTAAAACGCAAGGCAGTTTACGTCAGACTTTGAAACTGTCGTATTGGTTTTTCTGATATACGGAGTCAAATTACCGAAAGGGGAAAAAAACGGTAATTGTTTCCAACACCATCAAAGTTGGTCAATTGTAAGAAAATTTATGTATTGCGTCATAATCAACATTTTCTGTACAATTTATTTATTTATCGTCTGATGAACGATTTTTAAGACAAAATGATACAAATTTAATCTATTAATATATTTTAATACCCTTTTAATGCACCCTGGCGTAACGCTAAATGAACTAACAATCAATAATTGGCGGTCCGATGATGCCAGAATCTCCTGACCACTTCAGCTTTCCATTCTGGAACCTGATTCTCTCTGGACCCCGAAAAGAGGAATAAATACAACCAAATACGGACTTTGACAGGCTGCCTTCCAACTTCCGCGACCTTTCCCTCCAGTCATTGGATCAATGCGTAAAGGAGAGAGAATTCCTATACTAACTGAAAGTCAATTCCCGACCTAGTTGCAGTGTGTTGATGTTTCTGCAACGGTGTGAAAAAAAAAATATCCGAGGTTGCCCCGTGACGCATAACACCAGGAAATGACAGTAGTTAGAGGCCGTCCAGTTACAAGGAGCTTGTCTCATATCTCCGTAATCCATCTGGTCCACTGAATTGTAATATCAGCTCAATAATGCGGCAACGTGCGCATTCGTTGACGAAAGAACCACTCTCCACCAATAAACGAACCAACCGGTACTGAGGTCCAATATTACGCGATCTGAGCTCTTCGAAATGATCCCATCGAACCTCCGAAAATTCTTTCTGACCGGAATTATAATGGTTTTAACTGAACAGCTTCGAAAAGTGATGTAGGATGGTTGATTCAAGAATTAATCGATTGCACATTCAATTCTGAATATTAGTCATGTTGCAGTGTGAATTCTGAATATATAAATCAATTGATGACCTTATACAGATTCTTTATTTTTTATGTCTATCGCAACAACGTTTCGATGCACGTTCCTATCTTCTTCAGGTATTAACCAAATTATAATAACAAACTAACACTAAAAACAATGTGAATTGTGTGCCTCGGACCCCTTTGCAAAAACTTAGGGAATTTATTAATATTTTAATTTTTTTTAGTGTTAGTTTGTTATAATAATTTGACTGATACCTAAAGAACATGCATCTAAATGTCGTTACGATAAACAAATAAAGTGCCTGAATAAAGTCAATAATTGTTTTTTTAACTCAGAAACTGAAGTAAAATTAAAACTTTTAATTATGAATATACGTATACCAGTATGTCTTGGGTTTTACTTCTTAATTTAAAACACATTTCTCGACATTATTATGATTCTTCCAATTGAAAATGATTCTTCGTATAATACTTTCCAGAGCCACGGATAAAACCTGCAATTTTACACCGATTTTCCATTGTTAAAATTACCAACAAATTTCAAATATATTCCTCGTTTTCCAGTTCGTACACTGAAATTCCTCGCACGAATTATCGACGACTAATTATGTTATCCAAACTTTGAATGCTTATTGCGATTGAGACGAAACAAGCATCCCCTTTCGTGTGTTTTTTTTTTTAAAAAATAGACTTGCAACCATACTTGGACTTGTGTTCAGAAAGGTAAAAGATTTAGCCCATGAGATCGTGAAGAGGCGTTCCGGGTGACCCATCGGCGAAGAAGCATTAAAAATGGTCCCAAAGGCTACGTCAGAGTCTCCATGGCAACCTGGTTGCCACAGACACTAGCATATGCTCTAAGCTAAGAGGTTTCGCTCCATTATACAAGGGATCATTGCCAGATTTACTTTTGCAGTTTAAATTAAATACTTGAAGGTTATTCGTATCATAAGGAGACGCGATGCTGAAAGATAAAATGTTTCTTTCAGAATTCGGGCAGAATATTTATTGCCTGAGTTTCAAAAACGTATTTCTGACAGCACAGCGAAATAATATCGGAAGTTTAAACGTAAATAATAAACGAAAAAGACAAAAAATAAATCTATACTGTTTAATTACACCGTACACGATCATTTAATTTTCTAAACGAATCCTGATAAATCCTATATATTTTCTCTACGTGTGGAAAATGGTTGAACCCAGCCTTTTGGATTGCAGAGACGATTCAGAGAACTACGTGTACAGAGTAGATAAGATAGATTATCTTACCGCCCCACCTCCATCAGTGTTGGTATAAATGTGATAAACTGCGCTGGAAACTGATCAGTCATGCTAGAAACATTATGAACCTCGTAACCTTAAAATATGTTCTCTCTTGTCAAGGATTACGTCCAGCGCCGCTGGGAGGTGAGGAGACAAATATTAAATTATTAGTTTGTAAGTAGACAGGCTCAGCACATTTCACGTCGATTTTCTACTTTGCTACAATTTACTGAACTTAATCTAGGCATTATAGTAATACTTCTAGTGCTTGAGCTTAGACGATATTTTCATCTGATACGTGCGTTATTTTTGCGTAACAACCATCGTGTTTGACCTTACTCAAGTGACTAGCCGAATCGTACAACAGAGTTGTTAACAACGGTGTGAACAGATAAATAAGAGTGACAATCAAATCCCTTTATTTTTTCTCCAATGATTCAAATATTTTTTTTGTACTAATACCGTGTCTAAATTAAACGTAGGTGATAGAAACTCTCATATTACTTTTCAGTTTATTATTAGTATTAAGTCACTGAAATGATTTTGTTACTGTTCGCTAATGATCCCAGGATAAAAATCTCCGTAGTTATAATTATCTAGTTAAAAACATTATGATTGTCTTATTAAACATACTATTACGTTAATATCTTGCAACGGTTGTCAACCACGGCCATGTTCCGAATATCCAGTCGATTATATTCAACTTAGCAGAGTTTATCCTTTACATTATTAAAAGCGAGTTCTATATCAACTTGGGATATATTCTTCAATAATTATGAATTATATATAACTGAATTTTAAATTTTTTTGCTAGAATTTAATAACTGGTTCCTATTTTGTCAAGGTTACAGTGAAACTTTTTAACATGGAAAATAATATTATTTTATGAATTAATTAACCTAATTAATCAAATGGAATAGTTACATATTCTTAATCAACGCCGTAAATAATTTAAAACTCCATTTCGAATTTTTTTATATTGAAAACAAGTAGCTTTCATCCGCCAATTTAGCCAAATTCATCTACAAAACAAAATTATAAATATTTAAAAATCATATATATATATATATATAAAATTTGTCAACAATAACTTTTTATCAAAATGGCCACATATTTATAACACATTTTCACGTTGAGAGTTATAGAATTTATTGACAAATTGAAGGTGTGTATACGTATAATAAATTCGTGGTCATTTCGATAAAAAAAATTTAATGTTGAAAAATTATATATATATATATATATATATATATATATATATATATATATATATAGGAATTTAAAAATTTAAATTTTTTAAAATGATTAAATTTTTGTCTTCTCGATTAACATGGCTAAATTATCGTCCAAAAGATCCTTGGTTTCAGAAGTCAAATATTTTAGTATTGTTTTTAAATTATTTATTGAGACGCGTTAAAAACCTGTGGGGTTGTAATACATAAATACATTAAAAAAATATATAGGATACATTTTTCTGCTTGCAGTACGTTTCTGCACAATTTTATATTTCTCATAACTATAAACCTTTCTTTGTATTTCAAATTCGGCTTTACCTCGAAAATTTTCTACGGAACATCGATTAAATTAAAAGGATAATCTGACCTATTGAAGCGGCTGTAGAAAAAACAAATAAAAGTAAATTAACAGTGTTTTTCTACAAGTTCCTATTACGTCTAGGTAAAATTTAATACAGTTTTAACATGGAAAAGAATATTATTTTATGGATTAATTTACCTAAGTAATCAATTTATTTAATAATATTTATATTTAATGGACAACTATTTTTATTCATGATCCGGGTATTTGCGGCCACTTTTGTGAATACCTCGCAATTTTCTTTGGACTGCTCTTACAATATGTCGAACTCTACCTCTACGCAGAGGGTCTCCAAACGAAGGCGTGCGGAATTATTCAGAAGGCGGCGGAGGAGGTTTCATTCTGCAATGGTGACGCCCTTCAGCGGTGACCACACGCAAATATATTTTCAATCACCTAGTCGCATCTCATCTACCAGGGCCACAAGCCGATTACCAAGGGTAACTTACTTATTTCGTGGTCACCTGGCAAGCAAAGTCTTCCGGTAAAATTTTCTTACCCATCTCTTTTAATGCCAACATACAATTTTGGCGGTTTGAGTATACCTCAGACCTTTCTTTGTTGTTTTCTGATTTTAACAAATTCCTGTATACATGTTACGACATACCGTCGCGGGTGCGCACCTGGACTGTTCCGAAAGAATATTCAGCCGACCCTCAAAATACGTCACATAAAATAATTTTTTGTTTGGAGAAATTTACATTTTCCAGGGCAAATAGAATATTTAAAACGTTGATAAATACAGACGAAGTCTGCCGATTGCCGAGCGTTACGTTTAATACATTCCCATTAATTTTATTTATTTCAACCGCGTTACCGGAAAGTGACATGTATCGGGAGAACACGATCATATGAAACCCATGATCCCATTCTCACTGACGTCATAGGACTGTCCCAGACCATCCGAGCGGAAACGGAATACGATGGTATGAACTGATATTTGCTCATCTTGATTACGATATTCCGTGCACCTAAAACTCAAGGGAATGTCATACTCGTAGAACACTTCAGTTATTCAAACTTCCTTCATCCAAAATATCACAAAATCGTTGACTATCCATGTTAGGAATCCGATCGTCTCACCAAAGATTTGATACGGTTTCCAGTATTCAGAATCATCCAAGATGCGGAGCGATCATTTACTAACGAACGATATTTTCTTGTTCGTTATACTAAAGCTGATTCATTTTTTTAAAAACAGGTTCTAGGGAATCGATATTAGTTGTTGAGTACTTTCAGATTTTCCAGAATTGATCTTCTACAAATGGTCTATCTTTGAGAAAGTGGAAGGGCTAAAGTAAGTGTAAGGTTAAGTGGCGCGAGGCCGCTTCGCACTAACTGTCTACGTGCTCTGGACCACGCAACCTCTTATACTGTATACAAGACAAACCTTTTTAATCGTAGGCTAGCGAGAATAAAGGAAACATTGCATCACGCTCCAAAAGCATCATTTAAAAAAACTTCAGCGAAGAGCATGAATATATATCTATAAAAAAAGTGATATTATATGACGACTACTGGTGTCGTCATGTCGGACAGGGAGAAAAGTGTAAATTTTCGGAGGTTTAAACCTGTTCTTCAAAACATATTCATCAAATATCGTAAGTAAGAATAATTAATCAGACCAGAAACTACAGTTAAGAGGAACATTTTTCAAGTTAGTAGCATTTCAGTAGGATTATGTCCTTATTATTAACAAAATTTAAAGAATAAAGTTAAATTGAAATTTGTGTTTGCATTATATCCCCGACGTTTTTATCAGTCACCATTTAGACCAATTTCTAAAATATTTATTTTTGTCAATATTGTCATTATTGTGAAAAAAAATAGATAATTTTTTAAAACATTCAGAATATACAAAATTCTGATATATAAAAATATACGACAACATTAATAATACTCTTGTATATGAGAAAGCTCCAGATAATTTTGAAATTTAACATTTTAGAAAATTATTAGTTTTCTTTTTATGAAAGGTGACCGATAAAATTATTGGGGATATGATGCAATCACAATAAAATATTTATTAGTTATAATAAAATTTAAAAAAGAAATTAAATTGGCATTTTATCTCACGGCCAGCCACAAATTATTTAGAAAACAAATTAGCGACGTTTTGAAAATTATGAACCGGTTTAGCATTCCTTACGATATTTACAATGTTGCTAATTTTTAACAGATTTTTTTCTTTATTATGAACATATAAACGAGTTATCTTGAAATGAATAACAAATACGAAAATTCCAAAAATTATTTAGCTGCTTTAAGGTACGCCGACGGTAATTACGGCTCCATGATAGAAAGGCACGTATATTTTATACATACTTTATTCGAATTAGCCAAGGATCGAATTGCGGCTTACTGGTCGGCTTAAAATTTTCCTCTTATTTAGCTTGCAATATAAACATCAAATGGCGAACGTGATATGATGTGCAAAATGCAAATCTACCCTTGGCAAACGTAGCTCTGAATTAATTCAAGGTTACGTATTTCTTACGTGTCTCTCTTCTTTCTCTAATTCGACCCGACTCTCTCCTCTCTCTCTCTCTCTCTCTTTATATATATATATATATATATATATATATATAATGCATAACATACAAACATACAGTCAGTTTGTGGAAATTTACCTGAGAAATTGCTTTCTGTCAAAACGTTTCAGTTAACTACGCGTCATCTAACGTAGAAAAGTAAATAAATTCATCAAATATCAATTAGATATATATTTTAACGACCATTAATATTTTTTATTATTCAAAGAAATTATTAAAGATAAAATATTAAAATTAACCTATCTGTATATGTTTGTTCCCTATTCAGGCCGTTTATGACTGAAGGGTTCTTCATGATCTTATAAATGTTCTGGCTATGAAGATTCTACGGTAACGGAAGATCAAACTTATTGATGCGTGTGCTTTTATTACTATACAAATTACGGTTTTACTTAGCTTAATAGATCCGATACCTAAACATTTAAAAATTCCAAATGGTGAAGAAATTTATAATGACTAAAATAAATAATAAATTAAGGAAATAAAATATATAAAAAACAAGAAGAAGCAGCAGTATATTTTGCGGCGTTAGGGACAATTATTATAATATTTACAAAAAACAAACATTTATAAAAATTTTACTTCTAAAAAAGAAGAAGAAATGTAATTTTGTGATCTAAATGCTGTAAGGATCAAAAGAAGTTCTCATCAATACAAAACTTAAAATAAAATCATTTAATAATTACGGACTATTTAATTTTTCAAATCTAAGTTATTTAAGGGTGAATTGAGTGTATTTACAGTTGTTTTACTACGGAACGTATTTGATACATTCAGCTCAATAAAATCATAATGTGTGTAATATCTATAAGAATCTACATAGTCAACTTTTCAAATAGACACGGAAACATTGTAATGTTTTTATTAATAAAAAAAATTGAAGTATAAAAGGGCCTGTTAATGGTCGTTTAATATATCTGATTGCTAAAAACAGACGTAAAAATTAAATATAATTAATTAAATATTTATAACGCCTGTGAATTATTATTCAATTTAAAGGATTTGGTCATTTATTTGAAACACTATTAGTTTCTGACAGGCGTGTTTAATAAAATTTGTCTATTTTTGTTAAATATATTTCCAGTGTTTTATGATTAATTAATAAGTAAATTCGTAAAACAACGCGGAAAGTAAAATTATTTTTCCAGCAGAAATAAACTTACTAAAATGTAGTGGAAATTTTAAATAATACGTAAGTTTTACTCTTCAACGTCGAAGTTTTTGAAGTAACAAATACGTTTCAGCGTCAGCTAAGCTTTCCAATAGAGAAAATTACCTGAAATTAAGTTTAATGTACATGCTCTTGCAAATCCATTAACATGGTTTTACCGCGATCGTAAAGAATCGAAAAGATATATAAGACATTCGTGTTGTAAAGTACCAACTTTATTATGGCTAATTCTATATTTAAGATCGTGACGTTATTGGAAAATCTCTGCGTGTGCCTTTTAAGGCTGCAAATAATTCGCTTACTTTTTCGACATAAATACGTGCAGTGCACCTTTTAGTGTTGAATGCAGATTATTTCACAGCCGCAACCGCAAGGAATGGATAGATGTGAGTTTCAGCAATCGATATCAGTTTTTTTTTGCCTACGTACTGCCGAGCGCACGTGACTCCTCCGTTTACGGGGGGAACTTTGAGTTGACAAACACTGGGATCGGGTCTCAGAGATAAAACACTGATCTACTAATAGAGCTGCAGTCCGCTTGTTCTCGTGATCTCGTTACCTGTGCCCAAGACGAGCTAGTATGATGCTGCTCGAGGTGAGACTGCTAGATTCACACACAGACGCTATTGTGACGACGCGTGGCGCAGCCGCCATATTCACGGAGACGGCGCAATAAACGTGTTTTGGTCAGAACAGTAATATAAACACTGGCACGTGGTTCGCAGATCTGAGCAGAAAGTTACCTACGTACGAGTATAACAGAGAGGAGGCAAGTACGTGAACTATGCGCACGCATCGGCACTCGCTGTCGGTGGACAGTATTTTCGCAGGACGCGATCGGGCAACAATGCTGGATACCGCTCATCTCTCGGTGAGTTGCAAAAAAAAAAAAAGAAATTAGTTTCAATCGAAGCCTGAAACATTGCAACATGAATATGTTTTATTGGGTTTCGGCAATGTATATCAATTATACAGTAACCGGAATATGGTCAGTGACCACGGAAATTCAGGAAAATGCACTATCGTGACGCATCCCAGAGCCTCCAATAAACCATATTCATGACATATTTTTTTGGAATTATAAGACGAGCACTTGTTTATATCATAAATTGTATTCCTTGGGATGACTGAGACGTATAGTGAAAACGAAATTTAATAAAGGCAAGAACAGACTAAATATGAGTAAAAGAAGAATAAGACGCATCAGCCGAAAAAAATTCAGATAGTTCCAGTTCAACCACGTCCATAAATAAACTGTAATCCCAACAAAGGTTTGTTGGATCCAAAAATAATCAACAGATTCCATTCGTTCTCCACCGAGGAAATAAAACAACTCAAAAAATTATTACGTACATGGATAACAAACGCAACGATGAAGTAAATGCAGAATATTGCAGAACTGTGTCGCTTTATTTGATATACACATTTTAGTGTGGTTCTGTACGGCTTTCAAGAACATTCAACACTCCGCTATAATCCCGGAAGAATTTTTCCAGAAAACCTCGGCAATTAATCACACTCAAAGGTTCGCGGACAGGTGAAGTTGAAAAAGAGCACTTAATGCAGACTCGAAAGAGCATTTCCAGTGTGAATTTGAATAATCCAGCTCTCGTGCACTCATAAGACGAGATTCTCTTCCTCAAATGCGAGCCATTGTCAATCTTTGAAACCACGAAGGCCTGCGAGAGCTATTCTCTCGCAGGCAGTACCTGCGAGGGATATTCTCTCGCAGGTAGAACCTTGTAGGAGAGATACGAACGGGCTACCTTTGGGGATGCCTTTTCCTCTCCGTTTTTGAACTAAGGTTCCAACAAGCCGAGGCACCTCGGCCTGTTTTGAGAGGTGTATGTTCCGGGGTCACAGACCTTGGGCATACGGTAAGAGTTGTTCGCTATTCCCATTGGAATAGTCGGCCAGCTGCCTCCTAAACTGGTCAAGGCACGGAGAAGGGAATGCTGCGTCCCCACAGCAAACTACTCTCCCGTTATCGGAAGGGCGTGGGACAAGTACCCAATGCCCGACCTACCTGATGCAGGTTTTTCTATGGTTTGTCCTGCCTGCATTTCTTTTAGGCGAATGCCGGGGAGGATCCTTAAACCATAGCCTGGGGGCCCTAGTAACCCTTGTCTACCTTCCTCCACCCTTTCGCATCCCCCCTTTCAAATCCCTTTCCTATGCTATAAGAGGGGAGTTGCCACTATGTGGATTACCCTATACATAGCCTGTCAACACCCCCCCCCCCCAAAAAAAAAAACCTTTGAAACATGTCACTTTTGTTTCACATATACATCGTCTTCCAGTTCCTCTTTTGACTCTTACCAACCTAATAATATGATTGGCGAATACGCTCAAGTATTATGCCACACCTTTGCGATAATAAGCTATTATAAAACGAACTAATTTGCATTAGGCTGTGCTAGAAAGCAAGTGAATCGTTTGCGATTTACTTATACCGCAGTTCCATCCGCTTGTACGAGAGCACAGATAACGATTCATAAATTGTTATCAGAGCAGGAAAGTCGCCGCTTTCAGCGCGGCCATCTTTCAACCTCGTGGCACTCCTCTGGTTGGATATTAAGAGTCGCATTAGGAGCTGTTTTCAATAACAGTAAACGCTCTTAATTGCTGATGGAATGTATTTATTTCAGCGAAGGCATTTTGAGAGCGATCAGTACGTTGTGAATGTTATGATTAAGAACAGTTTTTAGGGGATCCTTGATTACAGTCTCCGGATGAACATCGTCGTATCTAAATTTATAAATATGAGTACCACCGAACAAATTGGTACATCTTCGGTACTACGGCTTCTCTTTTTTTTTAATACAGGCTACTTGAAGGTAATCAACGTTGTGGTCACTTCCCTATAATGCCATACGATAGGACGGAAAGGTAGGATTCTTTGGAAGGGGTAACGAGATTGCCAAGTGTTCCCGGATTGTAGATTAAGGAGCCTACTCGCCATTCGTATAAATGTGATGAAAATTGGCGTCAGTTATTTCGGGCACTCTGTACCTTCCGATGACTGTAGGTCCTTGTCTCGAGAATATTTAGAGGCAGCTGGCCGACTGCACCAACCGTAGCAGTTGAAAACTCTAACTTCCTGTGGACACACCCCTCAAACTGCTTACAGGAACCTTAATTTAGTTACTGTCGTTTAGAGCCTGGGGCTCAAAGACATACCGTGACCCCCTTCAGTCCAAAAGTAGTTTTAATAATCAGTCGGGTAGGTTGTTATCAGCGCCACGCTTATCTGGGTAATATTTCGTAGCAGAAGGAAGTTGCAGCGCGGGAAAATCCAATGAAACGGTTGAGAGTCAACGTAGGTGAAAATGCCCGACTGCCTTTCGTATCTCCTTATCGTTATAGTTTCTTGAATATAAAAACCCTAAATTCGTTCTAATGGCGAACATAATCTGGTTCCAAATATTGTGCTGTCACGTAAATCATGCATCATCAGTCCGAATGCAGAATGGTCCAACTAAGTGGCAGTCAGAAAGACTTATTGAATCGTTGATGCGCTGAGAACTGCTTTGTTAAAGAAAAGCGATGCTATCAATTTATTCCATATAAAACAATATTGTGAGAATGTATTATCACGTAACTATTTATTGTAATAACAAATTAATATGTTAGTAGGCAAAAAGAGGCGGTCTGATGAAAAAATCTCTTACAGTTGTAACAAAGTTGAACTAAATATGTAAATGAAAACTGCCTCCTAAACTGGTCGAGGCACGGAGAAGGGAATTCTGCGTCCCCACAGCAAACTCCTCTCCCGCTATCGGAAGGGCGTGGGACAAGTACCCAATGCTCGACCTACCCGATGCAGGTTTTTCTAGGGTTTTCCCTGCATTACTTTTAGGCGAATGCCGGGTAGGATCCTTAAACTACAGCCCGGGGGCCCTAGTTAACCCTTGGCTACCTTCCTCTACCCTTCCATATCCCCCCTTTCAGATCCCTTCCTATGCTATTAAAGGAGAGTTGCCACCATGTGGATTACCCTCATATAGCGTGTTACCCTTTAAAAAAACTGGATAATGGAGTTGGTGTCTGCGAGGGCTATTCTCTCGCAGGCAATACCTGCGAGGGATTTTCTCTCGCAGGCAGAACCTTGTAGGAGAGATACGAAGGGGCTACCTTTGGGGATACCTTTTCCTCTCCGTTTTCGAATTAAGGTTCCCACAAGCCGAGGCACCTCGGCCTGTTCTGAGAGGTGTATGTTCCGGGGTCACAGACCTTGGACATACGGTAAGAGTTGTTCCCTGTTCGCATTGGAACAGTCGGCCAGCTGCCTCCTAAATTGGCCGAGGTACGAAGAAGGGAATGCTGCGTCCTCACAACAAAGTCCTCTCCCGCTATCGGAAGGGTGTGGGACAAGTATCCAATGCCCGACCTACCTGACTCAGGTTTTCTAGGGTTTGTCCTGCAGTACGTTTAGACGAATGTCGGGTAGGATCCGGGGGCCGTAGTTAACCCTTGGCTACCTTCCTCTATCCTTTCCCACCTTTCAAATCCCTTCCTTTGCTATTAAAGGGGAGTTGCCACTACGTGGATTACCCTCATGAAGCCTGTTACCCCCCCCTCCCCCCCCCAAAAAAAAAAAAAAAAAAAAACAATCCAACAGAAGGAATTGCAAATATTTTTTGTAGAGAAGTTGAGTCGCGCGGCTCTTTTAAATTATAAATTAGTTTTATGTAAACCGCAGGTATAATTGCAGAGCTAGTCTTGTGGGCTTTCCAAAATAAAACAGAGAAAATAACGAACCACGATTGTTTTGTGCTGTTCTCGGCGGCGCGGCCCACAGGGATCTGTTTTAGGTAACGGAGAGAAGCCACTTGTAGGTGTAGTTGGGACAAGGGTGGGCGGCGGCGCCTAAAACTTACATGTTGCCGCGATGAAGCCTTAATATTCTCTCCCACTTTCTCGTAGCGAGAGACTCCAGCATAGTGATTCATATTCGCAATGACACATAACACCCAGAAATTGAGTGTTCCTTCTACAGTAACCTCAGACCACACCCAACCATTCGGAATAATCTTCAAAAACCCTCGTCATTATCTACCTTAAGTCTCGCCAGTTCCCAAGTGTAGGGATAATTTATTTCACCCTACCCAACGTCTAGGTTATACTCAACTGTACTCAAGAGGACCGTCATTTGGTCTGACACGGATCAAGGCTGGCTTCACTTCTCATCCGTCGACCAATTATTACTGTCATTTCCAAGTTATTAAACCCGTTTCATGCAGCAAGATTATCCTTGGTGGGCCGCAGGTTGAGCATGGCTCGGAAGAAGCTGTTTCACTATTCTCGGTTTAGTTTGATGTCTGAACGAAAGTGAGCGTGGCGAAATTGAAGACCCCGGAAGTGTTGCTTATTTAGTTGTTGGGACTATAACAGCTTAAAACTTTTTTAGACGTGGGATGAACAATTCTTTGGAGATTAATATCATATTTACCTATTCTTGCTGGTTCCTACGACTTTTCCATGATGAAGATCGTTGCATTTACATTCGTAAGATTGAGAATAAAGAATCAAAAGTAAATCAGGGTAACGGCGTCATTTTTTTTTTGGATCAATAGAAAATGTTCAGCGAGTCAGTTTTCGAAATGGGATGTAACATTACTAATATGATAAATAAAACTCGTGGTTTAACATTGTTTTGCGTAAAGAGATTGGTGAACGTCAGAGGATCCAGACAAAACGGCATCCAGTTTTTTTTAATGCAAAATAATACATATTTAATTTTGGCAGAACAGTAGACACAAACACATCTAAGTGGCGTTGAAGAACAAATCGAACTGGTCGTCCAGACGGCCGGTTGACTTACCGAAACCCTTTCACATGATTCCGCTAGCGGAAATAAATAAAATATTTGTAGCGCAGAAAAATGGACACTTGTAACAGTGCACGAAAACGCTTTAAGATAATTATTTAATTATGTCAATGCGTTATGGAAACAGTTTGGAATTTCTAGTTATCAAACTTAATTTTAACTCCCAACGCTGGACTGGCAACATTCCACGGTTTATCCTTATTGTAAAGTTTAGCGATCTTACACCGGAGGCTGTTTCCACGTGTGACTCGATAAAATAAATTTTTCGAGAGTCCCTGTGCCTGACAAGTAATGAGACAAGTGAACGGGATATGTTCACCCGATGGAATCCAGGCCGCTGTACTTGGGGAAAAGTACCAGTACGATAAAAAACTGAGAGTGAAAAATCCCCCAACACCTGTGTTCCCCCGGAATCTCCCCCCCTTTTTTTAATCCCACCCCAATGGACGATGGATCATTCCTACTCCCGCGGCCATCGATCGTCTCCCTGACCAATCAGTTCGAATTTCAGTTAGGTTGTAGAAGTTCACCTTAAGTTATCGTAAAATCATGAAATCACTCATGCATTCCTCAGGAATTGCTCATTTCCTTGAGAAATAGCAGCCCTTTGTAGCTCTCGACGGCAATGGAATTGATAGCTCATCGGGGAAAATGCTGAATTATTGCTCGGCGCTTCTTGTGCTCTGCGTCGTAATATACATAACTAAGACCAGGAAGGAGCAGTTCTTGTCCGACCGTTTATGGACAGGAGTTGACAGGAAATCAACTATGCTGTCACGTAAAACAGATCAAGAAAACAATTAAATAGACGACGTGTCTATTTTCCCATTTTCGCCCGCCAATTCTGTTTCTCCAAATCTCCTATCATCAATTATTCTGTAATCAGAGTCGGAGACAAAATGATATCAGCAAATGTAAGAAACCCACATTTGAAATTATTCTTTCAAACTGTTCAATTGTATGTACGAATTATTGGAATCAATGTGATTGGTAATTTATTTATGGGTCGCCAATGACCAAGTTGTTAACGCGACCATTATAAACCTTTAATTTTTTAAAAAAAGAGTTTCAAATAAAAAAATATTGTAAGGATACGTTTAGACTATCGACGACCGAGCCTAGATCATTAACAATATTTATCGTTATCTTGTTCGATAAAATGAAAAAAAATATTACCTCACTGTTTTGCCAACAAGAATGGCGTTTGTGGAAACATCGTTCGACTGTTAAAAAACATAACCGCGACACAGATATGCATAAAGATTACGAAAGAAGTTGTTGATTTTTGCACACGTACGTGAATAATGAGTTAATGCTAGAAGATATGTTACGTAATTAACAATTGAAATTATACCGGTTTCCGATTATGCGATAACTGAATCAGAAACTTCTGTGGCGGAACAAGTTTAGAGAATTGTGGTACATACTATGCGATAAGATAAGACAAATTTATCCAGAACGTTCGCGAATAAACCCCAAAAAAAAAATTATGGCGGTGATCAAAATTTATAGCTTCAGCAACATCGAAACGAAATGTAAAATTTTTCTCCAAGTTCAATGTCCCACGATCTAGAAACTTTTCACTTTAAAATACAGTATTCGCAAAGACAACCCTCGGCAACGTTGTCTTCGGTCCAAAACTTCACTAATATGGCCGATTTATTTTCACTGGATATTTCAGTATCTCATTTTAAGGAGTAGTGGGACAAATTCAGATATGTATAAAACACGTTTCCTTATTTATTGATAGCTTTCATTGTTTTCTGACCAAAGGAGAGACCATATACTCGAAAGCTCCAGCGATACCGAAGCTCGAACTCCGGACCCTGCAATCAGCAGCATTTTTACGACCCGTCTTATATCAAGGACGATTGGAGTAACTATTAACTACGTACCAATCATTAAATGTAAAAACCAGTTCTTAAGTGGACCATCAAAATTTAATTTCTCTAAATTTAATTGAAACGAATTAATCCTTTGGATCCTAAAAAAAATTGTTCGTCTCCCGCATTTGTTTATTTTTATTGCTGAAATACGTTTTCTACGTGCAGAAACAATGCCTTTATCTCATTGGGTTGGCTGGAAAGATCCAGCACTAAAATATTTTTGAAAAAATTTAGATTAATTTCGAAATTTTCATAGTGCTATTAATATTCTTAAACTGCCTGTTTATAATATAATATAACAAAACAAAAGAGAACCCGGAACCGCCATCTCTCCTTTTTTTAAAAAAATAAAAAATTAGGGATATTTAATGGAATTAACGGATACTCAGTGTCACATATTCAAGTTACCCTGAATTAACAACTTCATATTTTGTAATAACATTCTCATGGCTACGTCATCACATTCCACCTTTATATTCCAATTAAATATGCAGAAGACTTTGTTTAGTATGTTCCGGGGTCGCAGATCTTGGGCATACGGTAAGAGTTGTCTGCTATTCCTATTGGAATAGTCGGCCAACTGCCTCCTAAATTGGGCAAGGCACGGCGAGGGGAAAGCCGCTACCCCACAGCAAACCCCTCTCCCGCCATCGGAAGGCCGTGGGACAAGTACCAAATGCTGGACCTACCTGATGCAGGTTTTACTAGGGTTTTCCCTGAATCACTTTTAGGTGAATTGCCGGGTAGGATCCTTAAACCATAGCCCGGGGACCCTAGTTAACCCTGCTCTACCTTTCCGCATCCCCCCTTTCACTCCCTTTCCTATGCTATAAGAGGGGAGTTGCCACCATGTGGATTACCCTATGCATAGCCTGTCTAAACCTACAAAAAAAAATCAGAAGACTCATTCTAAATTGTTAAAATAATTTTTTTTACTGACTCCCCGAGTGTTCTGACCACGGCTCGCGTCAGTGTGGTGGGTTTCAGCCGCCGGATTATTTAAGAGAATATTGTTTCTTGAATAAAGGTCCAGCAGACTGATTGGAAGTCTCCGTCATCTCAGATCTCCTAGACCCGGCGAGCCCGGTGGTATAAAAACTTTTTTTTTTTAATCATGACTTCAACCTGTCACCAGAGCGGCCTCAACTCTGAGGACGGTGGACGTTGGGCATCTGGGGCGAGGACAGGCTTGATCAACACCATCCAAGGGCAACCAACAGCGTGGTGCGTCTCAGTCGGCGAAAACATAATAATAGTATTCGGAAAAAAAGTGAGGGAAGGGGAAGCAGCAAAGTGGTTTATAAGGACCCTCCTCTTATACTCAAAAAAAAAAATTAATGGAAAGTGTCCTGATACAGAACTTCAGCGACGGTGATCGAGGGATCAGGATCTTTCCGCCCGATAATGATTCGCGTGTATTGCAGTTTTCTGGTTGTACATCTCTAACAAATCATATTAATTAAGTTAATGAGAAAGGCTACGTGAGAGCGATTAGATTTGAGTTGAGATCCTGAATTTTTCTGTACCACGTCGAGAATTTTCAAAAGGCGACTTTCCTGTCTCGACGACATCAAACGCAACACATCTGTCGAAGAAAAGGGAGGCGGCAACATTCAGATCTTACGACGTACAAATTAAACATGTTGAACGTCTGATTTAGGTGGTTTTTACACTATTGTCTGCGAATTCAGCGTGCACGTATTCATTTAACAAGAGGAAGTTGAATCTATAACGCGAATCGAGTTTATTAGCCAGTACCGTGGAGCTAGCAGTGGTAAAACGTCTATAAGGAATCGCTCGTTAGTGCTGGATAATTACTTTTTTCCACTGCTCCACACCAGAGCGATGGAAGGGGAAGAGGTGGGGAGAGAGGAGGGAGGCAGAAATATATAAATGGGACCTTACGGCGGCCGAGTAAGCTCATAGTTTGCATAAACGTGAAAACAGGTGTCATGGAGTGGCTCTTACAGCGACAATTCACCTCCGCCAGGAGACCACGCTTCGACAACACACAATGTCTCGTAAGTACACAACAACTAACCTTATGACACTTGCACTTGCGCTCCTCAAATTCAATCGCCGGGGGGGAAAAGTTCGTGACTTTCGGCTACAGTTCACATAAATAATTAAATATCAGAACGAAATCAACGTATTTACTCCATTATTATTATTATTTTTTTCGCCACGACCGACCGGCTGCAGAAGATGTTACTGTGCCGTACCAAACGCGAAACTTCAAATGCGATAACAGTTAAACATGTGAATTACTTTCTTACACTTTCCTCTTTCTAATGTCTTTGAAATGCCACGTGAAGGGCAATCTTTACGCCACGCACCTTGCGGCTTCCAGAAGTTTCTCTCCCGTTACCTGTCACTCCGCGCATTTCACATTCGCGAAGATAGACCGAATTCGCAAATGCCATATCGAATGTTTACAAAACAGTGCTTATCTCCGTATAAGGCGTGACACAACAAATAAACAACTGCGAAATAAAAACATTCAAACGTAAGCAACATTTGCCTGCATTACAACAAATACACAATCAAAACGATATTGCAAATATTTCGGTGACCTACTCGTATAAGTAAATTGCGCACTCCCATTTCACGAAACAGATTAACCGGGACTGCTGCTGTGACGTTTCTCCAAAACTATGTTTCAAATGAGAATGGTTGACATTTTTTTTTCAAAAATGTTTCTTTTCAATAAAAAAAAAATCAAACAAATTCACATCGTCGAAATTGTCATAATTTGTTACTAGTTTAGTAGATTTTACATGGAAAGAATCGGCACACTACACCTTCTCCTTTTCGAGGCGTAACTATGACACAAATGATGAAGGTACACGAACCGTCCAACTGTTGGATTGATTGACTTGTTCAACTTGCCGCGGGGAATTACTCGGCGGAACAGCGACGCCATCTGCCAACCAGTTTACAAACTATATAAACAACTCCTGCCACCTGTGGAGCAAGTCTGTTACTGCCTCGTAAATATTTTCCTAGATAGGAATGCTTGGTATCAAGTAAATTCTCTATTGGTATGCCAATACTATTCCATACTATTTCAACAATAAGAGATTAATATTTATGAAGAGCAATCGACACGACGTTCGTTTCACCCCACAGCATTTATGAACTAGAAAAATAATTGATATTTCTATTAGTATAATTCTCAACTAATTTCATTTCTACTCCAATGTTACCTGCTATTTGCTTAATTTATAATCTACATAATTACGCCAGTCCCTGTGAATATACTATTTCAGTTAAATATTCTGTTCCACATCTCATTCATTTAACATTCTAATATTGATCATCTTAATTTATTATATTTATACTTTATTTTGCTATCATACGCACAATTCTTCACTACTTGAAGAACAGCGGACACTGACACCAGTCACGACAAATCCTGAATTTATTTATTACTCTGTTCAGTACTAACCATAAATGTACATGTTTAACGGCGTGTTACATTCAACGGCGCTATCGTAATACCTTCACAATCCATAAGTTCGCCATTCAATATGATTTCCCTCGCCAAAAATTACATATTCAAACAGGATGGAATAAGAACCAGTCACCCAAAAAACATATTCCTAAATAGTCCATGCAAATGAATAATAATTCTCCAAACTGTCCGCCTGCCAGTGGAGAAAAAAAATGTTTCAAAAGTCTGAAATATGAAGTTAATAATATGAAAATTTTGAAAATATACCTTGATAAGTTATATAAATGGGAGAATCTGCTTCCGGGACTCACAGACGAGGTGGCCGAGTGGTTAAGGCGTTGGACTGCTAATCCAATGTGCTCTGCACGCGTGGGTTCGAATCCCATCCTCGTCGGAATTTTTTTTTATTTATTTTAACACAGATTATGCAGATTTTTTTTCGTATTCTTTTTCCTTTATAAAGCCAAAACCCAGTAGGAATTTCGAAATTATTTTATAAGCATGGTTCTAGCAATGTTAACATTTTGTTGTACAATCTCTGGTGACAATTGATTTAAAAACAATTTTCTACATCACCTGAGGATATTTTAGTGACGAACATAACAATGTCAAGTTCTACAGAACAAATGCGACTCCAATGTCATAGATATTAGTGTTGTGAAAACGTTTCAGCATTTCTGTGGCATGCACTCTGTTGATTTCTGACGATTTTCATACACATTCAATTTTAATAGAAAAACGAAATGGCCGTAATTCTTATTTCCCTTTACTTATGGCCAGTTGTTCTTTTTCACAGATCACAATTATTTCTCATTTACAAGACGTTAACTTGAATCATCACTTTTTATTTTCCTCATTTTTTCTTCTCTTCAATGACTGCTGTAGATGTGGGCAATTTTAAACAGGGATTTAATATTTTCTGCAGCAAATCGCACCGATTCCAGAATTTTAAAAATTTATAAACCTTAAAATTTCTCGGAGATCATTAAACTTTTAAAGTGGAAGATTTTGTCCAGCATTCTTGAAGGGTAAAATCGTAGCTCGTTTGAAATAAAATTTGCGTAAAAAAAATAATCTTGTGCCTTTTGTTCTGCTGTTTCTTTTTTTCAGTTTCATTCAAATTATAAATGAGTATCAGCCAGTAAGATTGTTGTATATTAACCCAGAAACAGTAACACGATTTTTTTTTACGCATTTGAACTCTATTTACGGTCAAGCCCCGAATAGGACGATAAGGTACACACACGGTGGCAGTTTAATTGCAGCTTAATCCCGTGTAGCGCCACTTAGACGAGTTTGTAGCGGACGCAATTCGTGCCACTTGGCAGGGTTCTCCCCCGGGGGCACGAATCAATACAATTAAATTACCACCCAGCCCTGACAACAGAGGAAAAGTACCCGTCTGACAGTCTACTCGGGCTTAAAGGCGACCACTGCAAATTGCCTGTCAATCTCCTGACACGTTCAGCAAAAGGAGCAATCCCAGTAATCGTATCGGCGCGTCTGGCTCAAACTGGACACGCGGAGTTCTCTCTTCTTATTCGTTCAGAACGTTTGAGCAAACTCCTTCGTGAGCCGTCTTCTCGCATTTTATATTTTGTAAATAAGTAACGTGACATTACGATGGCTCCTGGTATATATGTAATGAGTGCCACGCCAATGGTGCTTCTCCATACGTCGTCTGATGTCACGGACCCGTTCAGAAACATAGTCACATATCATCATGTATTAAAGAACAATCGTTGGAACAATGCCTACGACTCGTGTCAGTTGTTATAAATAGTGTCCTGATGTCTCGGTCAAGCCACCTCCGTACATGTCTGTACAGTCTCCAGGCTGTAGTCTTGTCGTTTCTCACAAAATTAGCATCATTTGTGTCCCGGTTGACCCAGTCAATTGGAAGAAAACGTTGTTTGCCTCTAACCTGAGGTGTGAGGGATGATTAGAGTGTGGGGCCGAAACGCCACACAGTCTCTGCGTGACAAGATCGCCAGCCCAACAGCCGCTGACCTCCGACCTGGACTTCGAGTCGTACGTCAACGTTTTCCGAACAACAAACTCGGCACGCTGCTTCGTGACGTCACTCAGCTGGCATAGGGTTCCCCAAAAAGTGAACGTTGTCAGGTACGGAGAGGTACCGACGAACTAATCACTAGATAATCACTCTAATTATCGGTCAGGAATTCACATGTCCGAACGTCACGAGTTCAGCGCAACTGACACGTGTAAAGAAATCGATTTAGGTATTAGGAAACAAGCTAAAAAAAACATTACAAAAATTTTTATCTGTCACGAATTTTCTCGTCCGATATCACGACTGATGGGCTTGAGACCTGTTGGCGGTAAAATTCCTCTATCAATGATCAGGTCACGTATATCACAGTTAAGCTGTCAACGGGAGTACAATACTTGTGGACGAGTTGTATCTAGTAATATCTGAAATAGTGATGGCACAGACGGGCCATGGACAAACTTGAAGATCACGAGGTTAGGGCGATAAGGCGGACTACAAGAAGCTCCCGCCGTCGACGTATCTCAGAGAGTAAGGTCCGCGTTTGGTTGGTTTGCAGAATTCGTCAGAGGCGCTGATCCACAGCAGCCCTTCGTCGGCAGCTTCTTCTCGCCTCACCGTCCTGACCAACTCGCGGGTCAGCATCATCCCAGCCCAGGAATTGTCTCAGAAGAAACGCCATCAGTACGATCCGCAAATGACCACCCAGAAGGAACTGAACCTCTTGCTCGTGGCGGAGCAGGTGGCACCCAGCGTCGCGTCCGCCGAGGAAAAGAAGCTCGCGGCCCCTCAGCAGGACCACGTGGACGCCTGCAGTCGCCTCAGCATCCAGGCTGACTCTGACTCCGGAGATGAGGTCATCACCAAGAAGCCCCGGTATCTCAGGAGACAGGTAAGCTTCTCCCGTACTCATTTCTGATCCTTACAGTATTTGCAAGCATGATTTTGTTCGGCGTTCCAAACTGAGAAGAAATGATCAAATGAATCGAGTGAAGAATGTAACAAGCCGTGGAAAATGCCAAAAAAAAATTATGGTGAGGAAGCAAAATCCCAGAAAAATCTGTTCGTCTCTACGGTGCTCGGATCAGATCGCTAGCATAAGTTCAGCTCAATCCCACATGACCAAGATAATTTTTTTATTTTTCAATTTTGAGTTCTAGCGATCAGGCAAATGATCTTTACGTCCGACGCGGTCTTTAAATTCAATTTCAGTAACCGTCCCGAATGAAGAAATTAAGTCGATCCCAATAAACTATTTTCAGGCAAAAGATTTCGGGCTTAAAATTAACCATAATCGTAGACCAGCCTAATCCCGCGAAGGTGGAAAATGTGTCACTCTGGTTATAGGTATAGGTCGAAGTGTGGCTCGTAATTTGCATTTTGGATTCATTCAGAAATCTTTCTTCATTTTCCTATTCGGGTTAAAGTGATTCCTTGCTCCTCTCATTTCGGAAACAGAAAATGAGTTATTGGAACAGTCGGCCAGCTGCCTCCTAAACGGGGTTCTTAGCAGTAATACATAAATAACAAAAAAAAATATGATACTTAAAAAAAAATTGATTGCAAACAAAATTCGGTCGAGTTACTAATATTTAAGAGTATAAAATACAAATTTAGAAAAAGTTCCACCCGTAGTTTTCAAAAATCGAACATTCCACTTCATCCCTTATTAGCTGCAAAATACTTTGTTTGCATAAAACACCACAATTAACGTCTATAAGACAAATAACATAAAAAATTAACGACGTGTACAACAGACAATAACAGAAATTAATTTTGAACCATACATAATTTGAAAGTGAGTAGACGTTTCGATCAACTGTTGTGATCTTCGCCACTATTGTCTCCAGAATATGAATACAAGATATACATTAACAAAAATTATATAATAAACCAGCATAAATACATTTAAAGAAAATTTGTTGGACTTAATATGTAACATTTCCGAAATTAATCTTTCATTAAAATGAATTTCCTAATCTAGAATAATAGTATTATAAAATATAAAGAACGATTAAGATCCGAACAATGTTTTGTAATAGGATAATGTGTATAAGGCGGTAATTTTACATTTGTTTTATGTTCCTTAATTCTCGTTACCAATGATCGTTTAGTCTGGCCCATATAACAAAATAAGGAATTTTTGCAAACTAATTTTATAAACAACATTATGGAAATTCGTAGTATTAAGACAATCGTTTTGTTTTTTTAAAAAGAAGACAAAGAATCTTTGCATAAATCAATTTAAATTATATATTGTTCAAAATTAATTTCTGTTATTGTCTGTTATACGGGTTCTTAATTTCTAGTGTTATTTTCTTTGCATTTATTTGTTCTACAAAATTGCCTGGGTGCAATAAACGTTAATATGAGGATTACTGTTCTGAAATTCAGAAATCAAGTGTAGAAATTCTGGGAAGTTTCCATGAAGTTCGTGGCGGGTATCATATAAAACTATAGCACTATTTTTTGCTGTTATTATTATTTAGTAGTGAGAATAGAAACCATACGTACGCTTCGGCTTACAATTATCCGTAGATAATTATTTCCAAATTATTGAAATATTTGCACCATTTCTAACGTTTCAAGACACCAGTCTATTATTTAATTTAGAGTCAAGTGTAACTGACTGCAATTCACCATGAAACGCGGTAATTTTGAAATAGTAATAAATAAATTGTTTAAATATTCTGATACTTCATTTACGGTGTCATCGTGTAATTACTAGGTTCATCGATTTGGTCAGTGGGATTGTTGCGGAATAATTCTGAATTTATTATTCTGAGAATATTCTTTATACGACACATTTTAAAATGTTAGTCACGAGTACGCAATGGGAATAACTAACCCCGACTTCGGGGTAGTAGGACGACGTTACATCTCTGTTAGAAAGCTAAAATACTTGTATGATGTGTGAAACTACGAGTACTGTAATATACATACATACAAGTGTAGGTTTGTTTAGTCATTGTTTATGAGGCAAAAGAATAGAACATTTGAGGTGAAGCAACAATAACGCGTTTTTACAGGTATAGACGAAAGGATCAGCGCTGTGTCGCAAGTCAGAAAATTCGTACCGGTACCGACTAACTAAATTTTTATGTTTGACTCGATTCTCTATCTACGAAAAGTATTCGAAATATTTTTCGTCTGCAAAACCCCGTTCACTCAATTCTCAGTTAAATCTGATAACGAATAAGGAAGATAGCCAAAACAGACAAAAAAAGAACGTTTCTCGGATCCTTGTGCCTTTCATCACGTGCTAAGGAGAGCCTAGAGAAACACAACTGCACTGGTCAGTTGAGGATCCCATCTGCATATTTATTTTTAACTTTGGGTTTATATAAGCAATTATTGAAAGTAGTGTAATTTGGTTTCATATAAGTGTTGTCATCTGACCAGTGCAGTTGTGTTTCTCTAGGCTCTTCTTAGAACCTGACGAAAGGAACAAGGATCCCAGAAACGTTGTGTGGTATTTATATTACCTTTTTTTTTGTCTGAATTGGCTATCTTTCTTATTCATTATTATTTAATCTGACGGAATTTTTTTTTAACTTTTTAAGTCTGAATAAAAAGTGTGTTAATTAATTGTTCCACAATGGTGACCAATCATTACAAGGTCATCTTAGTAACACGTACCTCACTAAAAGTCCAAGGAGGTTTGTTGAATACATCCGCACGTCCATGATTCAAACCCTCCCGACGATGATGTGGAACGTCTAGAACTTGACAGAAAGGCCTCAGTTAAAAGATAATAGGCGCCGTCGCCACAGCTGATCGTATCGTGCGCGTCGAAGGCCTGATCCATCGACCTCGCTCTCACGTCGGGGGGAAGAGACGGCTTCTACGTCGTTCGTCCCCCGCGAACGTCACGTCCCAATGGAGACAAATCAGTGACAATAACGGACAGGCTTCTCAATTGCGGGGGTCAAGTCAGGCGCCACACCCACGGGCAAGCAGGCGTGCCCCGATCACCCTGTGAATTATGCTCAGGTGTCGCCCACGTCGGCCTTGTCCACGACCTCCGCGACGGAGAACTCTTTCAACATGCCGTACCAGTGATTGCGCAGCTCGAAGAATAACACCTCTCGAAGGATCGGAACTCGAACCTCCAACGCGTCTTTCTGATTCAGATTATTCACCGATGCACACGATTTGCCCACAGCCAATTCTTTACACATATAAAAAAATCCACAATTCGCATTAAACAACCAAGTTGCGAATGAATCGTTGCCGTTACGTTTAATGTATCAGTGGATTCTTCACTGCAGTACCGTGGTTCCACCGTAAGTGGGTGTTTCCCGGAAGAAGACAGGCCACAAACTTTGGCTGTCACTTGCGAGTTCTCTGGAAACCGAAACAACGACTTAAAGCCGGATAAGCAGAGGTCACTGCAAAAGAATTGCTATTCAGGGGCAATTCCGGCCTCTAAAAGGCGCGTGGACCGCACATCCTTCATTCCGGATTCATCGGGCGTCACATTTCACGAAGGTCGCGTCTAATCGTTGCCTGACGCGCGTTTATTCTATTAGCTAAATACGCGTCCTTTCAGCGGACGACGGCCCACGTGTTGGGAGGGCAACACACTTGTGCTGTCTACGTAACCAAATAAACAGACTTGCACAAAATTTGAAATATAGCCTGAAACTAGTCGCAAAACCTGACACTTATGGTCAAATCTCAACCAAAAGTTATAAATTTAACGTAATTTCAATTCCTCGGCCAGATGCGGAAGTCTCAATGGCTGACTCCCCGGAAGAGTACTCGAACACGTGGGCCCAATTCTTATACTTAACCATTTTCCTGAAGAGGAACAGATTTTTTTTTTCCAGTCAGAAACGTTAAGTTTTTTTTTTCCACTCTCGCCATTTCGTGCTATGAATTTTAACATACACAACGTAGATGACAATTTGATACATGGATTTCGTTTCCAAGATGGCCGACTCTAACAAGGTGAAAGAAGCCCAGGTTTCAAATGCGAGGCAATATATATTAGTATAGCAGAAGAGTAAGGAAAGTTTGTCCTGTGAATTGTGGCTTGGAATGATCAACATTAATTACATGTATACACCCACACATACATCCAAATACAACAGAAATTAAAAAATGTTCATATATGCAGACTACTTGAAACCATATTCCGATTTGGCCTTTCTGAATTAATTTTATCCAGCCTTCAATATCGTCCAGTAACTTCCTGCGGCGAATATATAAACATATGCCACACACAGGACCCCCTACATTTCAAGTTGAATCGAATCGCAAAGCAGTATTAACACGAAAGCAAAGCTGTGTGTAGCCTTGACCGTGATCACCCTCCTGGCGTTTCTTAACCGACCCGACGATAGCACGGCGCTGCCGGTGGAGGGGACGCGAGACGAAAATTAAGTAGCAGGCCATATATAAAGGCCGCGCGCCGCCGTCGCGTCACACACGGCCGCCACCATGGTTAAGATGCTGATGCGCGCTGACACTCACATCGAAATCACCGTCCCCGGGACGGCGCCTAAGCAGAAGTGCACCTGGTCGCAGGTAGCCACTTGGCCGTGCCGCCTCGCCCTTCAGGTCCTGGACGCGACCGAGACTAAGCTGCGGCTCTGTTGCAGGTGCTGGCCTCCGTCACCGTCTCCATAGGCTCCATGATCGTGGGCTTCTCCTCCGGCTACACGTCACCGGCCCTCGTGTCCATGGAGTCTCCCAACAGCACCATCACCGTCAGCAGTCAAGAGGTGAGTCTCTGCTTCTAATTCCGGCAGCTCTGCCATTTCTATTTGTTCCTCGCGCTTGCTCCATAGGTCGCGGGGCTGTTAGGCGTTGCTAAATCTCAGGCCGTCTTCCTTCACAATTGGCTCTAACTCGTGAACGCTTCTTTCTATTAGGACTTGCTACGGTATGCTGTTTACTCGCTCATAATACCAACTAATTGATAACGTGCTCGGTGATGATGTTAAGGTGGAAAAGAGCTTAAAATCGTGAAGACACCGAAACCCGGAAGTGGATTCGCAGTTTATCATCCATTGAAAAAATACAATGTTAGTGCCAAATTACAGCTGCAAGAGTGAAATTATTTCAGTGAATAAATAGAGAACTTGTCACATAAAATTAATTTTACTTTAACATGAAATCATTGCGGTTAGTGGACTGAGTGAAATCGGTGCTCCTCGTTTCAGCTCGAAAATGCTCCACGCAAACGTAACTCACGAGGTGGTTCACGAAATAACACGAACCCTGAGGGTGGTCAATTTCAATACTCACCACTACAAATTAATCTTTTGGCACATCTTAATTAGTGCCATTAAATCTCAATCATTCCAACAATTATACCAATCAGTCTCAATAAATTCATACGAGAACATTTCCATAATTAAAAGCATTGTAATGTATCAAGTTTTCGACGTAATTCATTTCCAAGTGAACAAGACAAAAATTTTCTGTTCAAATGTAAATTTCTTACAACTTGTGTTACCCATAGATCAAGTAAATCGCTTTTTGACAATATATTTTTCTATCCAAACAGTCGAAACAATATAATATTCGAATGAAACTTGTACGATGACTTCAGAGTCTTATACTGGGACGGTACCAACGCAATATTCCAAAAATGTCCAGCATTAAAATTAAAATATTACAAATAATTTTGTTTTTATTCCAAAACGTCTCGAGCATACACTTGTGACAGGAAAGATTATAGTTTCATATATGGAAATTACATATATTTCAAATTCGTAATCTGAAATGTAGCAAATTGTTTGTTAATTACAATTCTGGTTTTCATTCAGTGAGTCGAGAAATAAACAAAATACTGGAAAATAAGTGACCTTGTAACTAGACTGATATTTCACAATTAGGATTTTTCCCCCCGTTTTAACTTGCCGCAAGAAGTTAGACATGTTGATTTGCATATGGAGTAGACGTGCAGATGACGCTCACATAATTAAGCGCCAGCAGGCTGTTACTCAAGAATGTGCCAGCAAATATCCACTACTGGTCCATAGAAATTTAAAATACACGTGTAACAATCAGACTGTTGTAGGTTGTTTCAAATAATAAATTATCATTAACATTTCTTATATTTATACAAGTCAAAGTATGAATCTCATTCTTAGAACTTAACTACTTTTATTTTCGTCAATGGTGCGTCTTTTTTTTTATTCTTCACACACAATAGAATGTAAATAACATTCTATGACCTTTCAAGTAGATGGCACAAACAGGCTGCTCTTGGATAGTTAGAAATTTCGTTAGCATTAAATTTGAAGAAACAAGCTGGTAATCCTGGATAATTGTTAAGGTAGACCCAATCACGCATAAGTGAAGCCTTTCTTGGTATCACAGGTGAACTGTAACTGTACGCGTTGTTCCAGGCTTCCTGGATCGGCGGTCTGATGCCCCTGGCGGCGCTCATTGGCGGTGTGGTGGGCGGACCACTCATCGAAGTGATTGGCAGGAAAACCACGATCATGGCGACGGCGCTGCCCTTCATGGTGTCGTGGCTGCTGATCGCGATGGCCGTGAACGTGCCAATGATCCTGGTGGGCCGCTGCATCGCCGGCTTCTGCGTCGGCATCGCCTCTCTCTGCTTGCCCGTGTACATGGGGGAAACCGTGCAGGCCGAAGTCAGAGGCATGCTGGGACTAATCTCAACGACGTTCGGCAATCTGGGTGAGTGTCACGTCGGCTCTTGAGCGCCCGCGCCACGGCCACGGGTAACGAGGTCTCTGACCAAGGTCTCTCCTTGCAGGTATCCTCACGGTGTTCACTGCCGGCATGTACTTGGACTGGTCGGCGCTAGCTTTCGTGGGGGCGGCCATTCCAGTGCCGTTCCTCCTCTCCATGTTCCTCATCCCGGAGACGCCGAGGTGGTACATCTCCAAAAGTGAGTATCCACGACGAGTGTCCCATCTAGAAAGTAAAGTAACGAGACCTTATAATCTTGCGCACAAACTATTTTATCATATCTAAAGCACGATTCAATTAACTGCTTTGATTGAAGAGTCGAGGAATAAGCAACGTACGTTATTATGTCTCAGATCAACGAGGTCGTAGTGCAAATATTGATACAATCTTGATCTACTGTGGGCGGATTTAGAAAAAAAAGCATAATAGTGTGTTTGACTAAATACCTTCCGAGATAATATATACGATTCCCAAGAATATAAAGACATTACAAGAAATCTAGATTCCCCACCAGCAACGGTGATTTTATCTAACGTTGAAATAGGTGTAGTGACATTATTGGAAGTGTTATCCGAGTATGAAGAACAAAGAAGGGAAAATAAGATAACAAAAGATCAACGAGGAAGTATGTATTGAAAATCCAATAAGAGAAACATCAATAACAATAATAAACCAAAAAAATCGGTTTGAGCAAAACAGTAAAAGACGAAGAAAAAAGTAATGAAAAGCATAGTAGAAAATACTCTAACGTTTCAAACAAAAGAGAAAAATCTGTTCGCATTCTGAGATACATTTAGAGATAGTGTACGAAAGTCTGAATGCAATATTATCCTTTTGCTTAATTTTTTCCAAGCAGTTTATCATTTCGTCTCTTCAGTTGAAATTGTAGTTTTTGGTTTATTCTTCTAGACTTTCTATCTGCTATTTCCAGGAGTCTTCCTTTCTGATTTTCTATTCCTGAACTTTGTTTTTCTTAAGCAATGAAAATACCGGCTTAAGCATTAAGCCCAGAATCTAACAAACTAATCTTGTAGTGCGCAAGGCAGACGTCCATCGGACAGCCTCTGTAAACTTGATAGAAGTGTATAAATTGGTAAAAAAAATCAATCAATAAGTCTCTACTAACAAACCTCAGTTCTAAGCCTCATGACAATAGAAAGGAGTTCTAATTTGGGAGAGGACTGACGCCTCCTAATTACATTTAACTTCAGCGTTAATATTTTGAAACATTAAACACGTAATAACAATACTTTGCAATTTCGCGGTAACTGATAAAGATACAGCATTAAATATTAAATTATTTAGTGTACAAATATCAGAAAAAACATTTTCCTACCAGCGATTCTGGCTTCGATGGGATGCATTTTTAAAAAGTAATTTAAAAGTATTCCAATTAATGACGTCAGGGGATGCGAAAAGGAAACCAGAAGTTACGGAGATGAAACATTGACCATAAATTTTAAGATAACGCACACGGCTAATTTAAATAATTATAATGATACAACAAGGAAACAAATATTACTTTTAATTGTTTGATTGGCATCTGCGAGCGAACACCTGTACATTTGCATGATGGGCTTACATACATATTTTTTACAACGAGTTTCAATGTAATCTCTTTTAATAATCTCCTTACTTACATCTTTTAATCATGAATCTATTTTTGATCACAGATACAATTGTGTCTGAAAGGCCGAAGATTACTATTGAGCTCTATATGTGCAGAGGAACAAATCTGCAAGTGTCAACGTGCGTCTGTAGTGTAGTAGATAGCATCCGAAGTATTACGCGAAAATTATTCAATCATTATAATTCTCAAATAGATGCTGGATTAAAAAATCAAAAACATGGGTTAATTTTAGTTCAGGCTGCAGCTTATAGGGACAGTACTTAATTGAAGAACAAATCAGAAACAAATGATCAATTTTCGTTTAGCTTAGCAAACTAGAAATTAGATGAATGTCATTCAACTAGGGCTATAAGTTAAATAATTCATAGTAGATCGTCCCTCAATATTATTTAGACAGAATGTAATGTTATGTGTTTGAAGAATAAGAATTTAAGGTCTCTTCTTCTTTTCCAGACAAGACGAAAGAAGCCAAGGATGCCCTGCAGTGGTTGCGAGGAAAAGACGCCGATGTCACAGCTGAGCTTCGAGAAATCGAAAAGACTCACATCGACGCAGAGAAGAACGCACCATCGTCAGCTTTCGACCTTCTCAACAAAAATAACATCAAGCCTCTATCGATTTCCATCGGTCTCATGTTCTTCCAACAACTCAGTGGAATAAACGCCGTCATCTTCTACACTGTTCAAATTTTTATGGTTAGTTTAATAACTTCACAGTTGAACCTGTAATTGTTTTTATTATTTTACGTCACTTCATGGTACTAACGAATGCATATGGTCTTTCGTTTAGGATGCCGGTAGCACCATCGACAAGAATATCTGCACCATCATCGTGGGTGTCGTGAACCTGGGAGCCACGTTTATAGCGACCGCTCTCATAGACCGCTTGGGACGTAAGGTTCTGTTATACATCTCGGCAACTTGCATGAGTCTGACTCTCATCACTCTCGGCACCTTCTTCTACCTTCGACACCTAGGATACGACGTTACCGATTATGGATGGCTACCACTCGTCAGTTTCGTAGTCTTCGTCGTCGCCTTCTCGTTGGGATTCGGTCCTATTCCATGGCTCATGATGGGAGAGATCCTTCCAGGTAAATACAGCAGCGAAGTGACCTATCCTCTATAGCTCCCAGTCCCATGAAGTTTGATATTGGCCTTCCATCTTTCTCAATTAACTTCCAAAATTCTCATTAAGTATCTTCTACAACTTACTTTATAATCATAATGTTAAATAACACCCACTGAGGTGTCACCTAATTAGATTCCCTTCAAAACCCACTATTTTCTTCACAATTAATACTGAAAACCTCTTCATCTGCATTTTGTCTATTCACTTAATTTTCATAAATCTTCGCAACACCATATTTCATATGCTTTAGAATTCTCTGTTTGCACAATGTCTATATTTGCTTCAAACAAATGCTACTTACCTCTAATTCATTTTTTTAAAGAAAGATTTCATTGCTGGAACTGAAAATAATTACAATTTCTGTGTGGTTTACTTAAAACAAAAAAAATCGTTTTAGTTAAGTTCTGAGAGTTACTGGTATTTATTAACTAGTTATAATGTCAACCAGATTAAAATAGATTGTCACATTTCAATACAACATCCTTTTAATTTAATTCTACATTGTGTCACGAGAAAAAAATTAATGGTAATCTTTATTTGCAGCTAAAATTCGTGGACCTGCAGCTTCGGTAGCCACTGGTTTCAACTGGGCGTGCACCTTCATCGTCACCAAGACGTTCAATGACTTGGTCCTCGCAGTTGGTACATATGGTGCCTTCTGGATATTTGGGGCAATCTGTGTGATATCAGTTTTCTTTGTTTGGTTCTGTGTTCCTGAGACACAGGGCAGGAGTCTGGAAGACATTGAGAGGAGGTTCAAGGGACCGGTCAGGAGGATGAGCTCTATAGCTAACTTGAAACCACTTCCGATGGCAGTGTGATGGAAGTGTTCGAGATGTGACGATCAAGTTGAATCTCAAGATCTTTGGAAAGGCAAATAAGACTGTTATGAATGTGATGCAAACATTACTCATTGTAAAATACTCATGACTAGCATTTAAGCAGGAAATGGCTGTTTCGGGGTGCCCGTATGGGATGAAGCTGAAGGTTCGAAGTAGCTGAAGCCAAAAATGAACCAAATATATTGATATAGATATTATTAAATAATTTACTATTTAAAACGCTTAGATATTTGGATGGTGCAACTTCATGACATTCATGGGGAAAATGTGTCACATGATAGTGAACCAGTATGTAAACACTGAGCAAGCATGTATAATGCCGTTTCAAATCTCATATTTTTGTAAGCCTTTTATATGTTTGTATATATAGATACAATTCAGCAACTATATTTAGAATATATATTTTAAATATGTGAATTTTGTAGAATCAGTAGTGATTACTTTAATACTCAATACAGGAAATAAGTAGTAAGTTGAAAAAATGAAGAATCATATGCACAAGATACCATATTAACTACTGTTTAAAATTTTGAAGTAACACCATTTTGTGTGTGCAAGTGAACAATTTTAATGACATCAATCATGGTGTAAGATATGTGCTTATGATATTTAATATGTGCATTCCAAAGATCAATTTTTTGTGATGTATTTTCTTTGTGTACTTTTATATGAATCTGTGAGTGAATTGAAAATCTATAAATTGAGATTGTTTGTAAGAATGACAAGAGTATTTATATTGTTAAATTTTAAACACCAAAACTATGTACCTGCCAACTTATCTTTATAAAATTTTTAGAAAAATAATTAAGAAGTTATTTTGTATTGTATTTATTAATAAATCTAAATATGATATTTAAAATTATGTTGTTTCTGTAGCGTAATTCTGAGGGGTTTCATGTTCCAATTAAAGATTGTAAGGCAATTTGAGAAATGAAAAATTACATTCTAGCCAAAATTCTAGTGTTAAAAAGTCTTCAACTTGATACACAAAAGAAAATGGCATATTTTGATGTGATATGGTGTAGTCACACTATTAGAAGATAATGACTTAGCAAGTTCACATAACACATATCACTCAAAAGATAAACTTTTACAAAAATCTGGACTTAAATACATAATGTCTGTAACTTATAATGCCTGATAGAAGATTAAACCTGTGTACTATACACAAAATAATACCTTTGAACTAAGTTTAGTTAGCCTCATTTTGTTTATTAAATTTAAATAATTCCTAATACCTACCAACACCAGTTGTGAATTAATATAGTATATAATACTTGTAATACATTAAAAAACACTCCAAATAAAACTCGTCTTCAATGTTGCTGAATATTCAAACTTGTTGATAATTAGTAGAAATTTTTTTCGGCAGTATTACAAATATGTATTGGATTGAACTCCATTGATTCAGAATAGAAATAATGAATGTAGACTGTAAACTGGAGCAAATGAAGATAAATAGACTACAATTTAATAACACAATATATAAATATTTACCCAGTTATAGTAAATTTTTAGAGGATACTAATTTTCAACTTTGATGTAATAACGAATGTTTGCCGGCCTCCTGTGGTGTAGGGGTCAGTGTTACTACCTCACACAACAAAGGTCGAAGGCTTGAATCCCAGCAACAGCACGGATGCCGTGTGTGTTTGTTTCGATACTGAGAAACTCCCACCAATTAGTTCCCTGACAAAAATTAGTGCAACTGAGTACAAAGTCACTAATGATCTTAGCAGTTGATGTAACGTTAAATAATTAATTAATTAAAAAAACTACTGTTTATGTCAAGTTATTTATAAACTGAAGATAATTATTAAAATTGTCATTTGCTTTAACGAACAGTTTTGTTAAACAAGACATCCTCATCATCCTAACATATAATTATAAGTCACAATTATTTTCAAACATACACTTCTGGGTTTTGCTTAATTCACTAACAACAAATATTGTAAATTATAAGCGAAGTTTATTATTTAGAGATATTTGATTGTGAAGGCAAATGCACGAAAAACAAAAGATCCTAGAAACAAATATTAGAAATGTTGTTAAGGTTGATAACAATCAATTATATAAGGATGCCATATGGCTTTAACCTAAAAAATTACCTTAGATTCTTAATGCCATCCCTAAATAAATTTTGTGTATGTTGTGTGGAGAACTAGCTGAAAAGTGGACCTAACAAACATGCAATGTTCATCTTCATTAAAAATAGAAATAGGACAAAGAATAAAATAAGCATAGACATTTGCCATAGGAATATTCTGAAAGTAAAATTCACAAAAGGTATATTCAGGTTTTTATGGAAGCTTAATACCAAATGGTGGCACAAGTATTGAGACAGCTACAATGAAAAAAGAATTCTATAGTAACTTGGTAAAAATGTTAAAAATATTGTATATTAATGAAATGAAGAGGAATTTCTGTATTAGAAATATCACATGGTAGAACAAAAATGAAACACAGGTTCCTCCTCAGTAAATATAAATGCAATAATATTTCATTCATATTTCACATCTAAATAATATTTTTACAATTTTGCAAGTATGGTTAGATGAAAATATAAAATTTGATTTAAAAATAGCAATAACATGGATTTGAACACGTACAAATTCAGGAAAACAATAAAAAGAAAAGAGGAAACTAGCAAAACAAAACTGAGGAAAGCATTAAAAGTTTTACCAACCCAGGAAATTATCTTGATGTAAAAGCTATGGGGAACATTTAAACAATTAGAAAGTAATATAAATAAATCAGTATTTGGAACCATTAAAAATGTACATAACTATATAGTGGAGTCTAGGAAGATATAACTTGATAATAAGATAAAATAGCCAAATACAGACCAAAGAAGTGATGATATAAACACAACACAATGTTTCTGAGACCTTGGTCCTTTCTTCAGGAGCCAGAAACACACAAGAGTCAAGAGCGACACAAATGTATTATACAGTTGACAAACTGAAAAGCTGTGATAATATCATTTCATTTCAAGATACAACGTGATTATTGGTAGAGACATTTGTATACTTCTACTAAATGTAGAATGGAGAAAAACTCTGAGGAATAAGATAGGCAATAGACAGAAAATACAACATTATTTCAGATTCAAAAATTAATATTTAACCAAAAACAAACGAGATATGTATACATATATACAGGTACATTAGTTAAGTACAATTAATAATTAAATATGACCTATCCTGACACTTAATGAATGCCATAAGTACATAAACTATAATGCCATTACTGTTATAAGGTGGGATGACATTTGCATAATTCAATAGTATTCTTATAAATAACTAAGCAATAACTCAATAAATGAAACTGACACGAAACCTATAGTATTTATACTGGTAGATATAAGGGACTAGCAGATAATATGCAAAGAAATTAGACACGCAGAAGTGATCCTGAAATAACAATCAATGATGAGATGGCAGATAACAAAGTTGTACAGCAGTCAGTATTTGCAATTAAGTTTAGCACGAACACCACTAGATAATCCGTGAACAATAAATAAAACATACATCACATAACATCAATATAAAATAAAAGCTGTGTACAAGTATGTAAAATTTCAAGCAGTGTTGTGTGTCGTCACTGTCGTTGATGACATCACGATTTTTAATTTGCATATATCTCAGTAATAATAAATGCTTTGTGAAAATAGTGTTTTCGATGGGTCTTAGAATATTCTTAACTTCATATATGTTAATTTTCATGTTAATAGGCCGTTTCTAAAAATGAATTTGGGCAAACTCCAGACAAGCCGTTTTAGCCACCTGTCAACCTATATTTTCCATTTATTGACTTAGGCACATAAACCAGATAAATTAATATTCTCAATAGATTAAGTTTGCAAGTACTATCCTACAAAGGACCTCCCAAACAGCTTTTGAGTTTACATACACATGCGAATGGCCTTTTACTAACCTGTCCATGACCATAACCTCCCATAACCCTCCCACAAAAAAAAACTTTCTTCTAAGTCAACCTTTCTTCTGATATGTACAGCAATTAAAATTAAAGATATGTCTACATCAAACCCATATAAATCTGCAATATCCGCACAAATGTAATACAACAAGCTGTCATTCGAGTTATTCCATTGAGTAATTTATAAGTTATAAAGTAAATTAGTAACCAACAAAAGTTAACTCATTACACTTACCCATCACTTGAACTCTGCAAATAGCACATGTGTCGCACTCAACATCCCAACTCCACATAGCTACTGCGTTCCACTTTTTCAACGTAAACATTTTCTCGGGTTTTTGAGTTTCTCCGTCCCCACGTTCCGCACTATCCATATCATCCGCCATTTTAAAATAAGAACATCTACTCACGACAGCCAACATTTGATACGGACACACCTTTGTATTCGATTTTAGATCACGAAAACATGGCTTAGAATAGGTATTTGAAAAGGGTTCAAATAATGACTTAAATTTGTGAAAATGTCAGAGTTAAAGAATAAGATTTTGAAATAAAGGTAGGACGGCGAAGAGTTAGTAAATCTAAACTACACTTCATTAACCAGAAAAAAATTAATCCCAAACTAGATTCGTCCGAAAAATTGCAAGCAGTTCCACGGGTCAATAATTTATGTCTTCTTCGATCATTTCCAGAGTTATTTTCTTTCGTTAATTAATTAAATTAATTCATAAGACTTATGTCAACGGGAAAATGTGGGTAACGCAAGGACATTTGTGTAAAGTTAACAAATAGTTCCAATAATAACAGTTTGCAAAATTAAATGTTTTAAACTGGAGAATTATATTTTTCTAACTCGAGTTGCATTTCCGAAAATTAATAGTGTCAATTCCAGAATTTAGTAGTAAAATATGTAACTTAAAAGATTATCGGGCAGCAGGCGTTTACGGTGTCAGTAGCACACAACAATGCAGTACGCAGATGCAAAATGCAGTTCCAGTACAACTATTCATTAATACGCGTTTTTGTGCGGAAATATTGCCACAAGCTCTTAAATTGGCAAAATATTTACGTCTTTTCTTTAAAAAAAAAGGTTCATTCAGAAGATAACCTGTGAAATGCCACAGAGGTCCATTATAAGTCCAATCGTTTTAATATTATAAATACGACCTCCCTAAAGCCCTCTGACATCTGTCTGACGACAGAAATGTAATAATCCCAGAAAGTGATGAAATGAGCGAAAACGGTGAATTTGTTTTCGGGAGTATGTTACTGTAGGATTTTTTAGGTGGCCATATGAAGTACTTCTGTTTATAATAATAGAAACACGTCGAATTGATCACAGTAAAATGTCTTATCATGTACATGTTTATCTCTCTAATCGGTGTGTTTATTTTTATGGTTCTTACAACTGTACAGCGATTTTTTTCTTATCGTTTTTAAATTGCATATTATCGTATTTTATTTTTATTATTATTCACAAAATTTGTCTATTTAATATATTGACTCGTTTGTGTATTAACTATTTTTGTATTTCCTTTATATGCATTTTCTTTATTTGTGTGTGTGTGTGCTGTATTTTTTCGTAGATCTATTTTTATACTTCATTGTTGTAATTTTATTATCGATGTATGAAATGGTGCTCCGATTTTTTATCATCAATATTCCATAATTGTCACTAAAATTAAACGAAGTGATCAAGATGTTAATATACTAAATGCTCTCGAAGAGATTTATTACCAACCAACATAAACTAGGCACAGGAAAGCCGTATTTCCAAATTTGCTAGAAGATGCATATTCTATAACTATTTATCGAACCAATCATGTGACTAAGAATATGTTGGGTTGTGCGTCTGAAAACCTAATATTAATTCCAAAAAAGTAAGGACAAAATTATTCGACGCGTTGACTCTTGAACTGTAGAACGCGGCTAGGCTTGAGTATGATTCAGCAACATGACCTGTTCTAGGTCTTCACTAATTTCATTGGACAATTTGGAGAACTCTGCGTGATAAATCAGTAGCCTATATCAAGTCTAGTCATTCCTTTTATTTTCCTATTATTTTCATTTTCTCCAAATTTTTATTCTTATAGATCTATAAAATTTACCTACCTTCCGCCATAAAACTTAAAATATCCCATTTTTTATACAAAGGAAAATAAATCACTTTTACAGACGGAATTTAATATATTTATTTGTGTTTTATTTTGAAATTTCGGCTTAATTGGCAGTTATCTTATGAGTACTAACTAACATTGCGACATTCTTGCAACAACTCAGTGGCGTAGCGTGGCGGAAGCGATCCGTCCCGTGCTCCACTTTTTGGGGGCGGCAAAATTTAAGAATTTCTGTACATTTTGGATTTAGATACCTAAGTAAGGGAGCGGCTAATTCTGTCTACGCCCCAGGTGACTGAAATCCACGCTACGCCACTGCTTCAAATGCAATAAATGTTTCGTGGTTCGCAAATGCGATGTCAGGGAAGCGTCTTCTATTACTGCGTGGTCAGGCAATGATTAAGTTTGTCCATGTTCATTTTCATGAGTTTTTGTGAAAGTTGTCCCTTGCTGATTTGTTTAACGCGTAATATAATACTCTCCGAAAATCGCATCGAAAATAAGATATGTTTCTTGTCCTCGGTTTCTTCCATCCATATAAATTATTTTTACTATCTCATACTTCCCTTTTATCATATATATACATATATATGTTTCAGTTTCCGTTCTATATATAGAAGACACTCAAAAACCCATGAAATATTTAATTTAAATTATGTTGATCAACTGCTAAAAGTTTTCATCTCAGTGTTGGATACAGTTTCATTTTCTTTGTCATTTTGGGCTATACAAATGAACTTCTGAGCTTCTTCAGGTGAATCAGTGTTGTTTGATTTACTTTCTGGTGTATTCCATTCTTGAAGTTTTGCTGATGAAGTGAACAAATGTATAACACCAGTTATAAGAAGAGTAGCACTTGCAATCAAGAAAACCTTTTGCCACTGTTGTGATGATTGCTGAAACATTATTAACAAATTGTATTTTTACTAATAATGTTGTATTAGGGTTTATGTACAATAAACAGATATTTATGTGTATTCATCATAAATCCTATTAGTATTTATTTTACAGTAGTGAATTTAAATAAATTTGAAAGTATGAGAGATGAGAACCCTTACATTTTCATATGTTATTACACCAACGATGGTTGGTACAATAAATCCAGTAAGAACAGATACCATGTTTCCAATACCCATAAGAATACCTGAAAGAATTATATATAATTTTAAATGTATTGTAATACATTATATAATTGTAAATATATTGAAAAATAATATGTAATATAATGGAGACAGTGGGACCTTCTTGTGTCATGATATTTATATGCTATTAAAAAATCTAGTTAAATCCTACCAGTCATTAAGAGCAGCATATTTTATTACTAAGGAAAGCCGCTTTTGGTTTATACAAGCAATTATTGAAATTAGTGTAATTAGCTTTTATTTGGTTTTATATGAAAGTAAAGTACAGTTTATTACATACTAAATAAATGGTAAATATTAAAATGGTTATTTCTTAAATAAATACTTATTTTGGAAGTCTAGTACTTTGAAGAAATATTTAGATTAAGTTACTCGAAAAATTTGGGCTCAAGTCAACGTATGCAGCAAGGGGGCCAGTAGATTCAGCACCACTTGCAGCTGTAGCCATAGCAAGGAAAATTACTGCTGCCAATGAGTTACAACCTGAGAAAGCCAAACCCAGCATACACAGTCCTTGAAAAATGTTGCCTGAAACATACATTCAATATAAGTTTACAAAATATAAAACATTACTGTAATTCTTGTCATACTCCTTTTCATGTAAAGAATTACGCTCGAACATCTATTAAAGCAAGGGCACAAAATTAATATAGTTACTAACATTTTTTTGTAATAATAGACAGAATTGTGATATGCTATTCGTTTGCCATATGTATGTTAGCGAACTCTTTTAACATTTTTGCACATATTTGTTACTTACAAACTGAACCAGCAATCTTCCTCACAGAAGTAGCTGACATCTTTCCTGAAGTCAATAATTTATCACATATATATGACAAAGCAAGAGCTAACAATAGTCGACATATTTGAGGTATTCCAGAAAGTAATCCAGTCTGAAAATCCCAAAAGAATATCTATAAACACTTCAAATTCACATATTCCAATAGCTGTTATAATAAAATGTATTAACACTTCAAACTTAATTAATTATTTGCATGAACAATATCTTTATATAATGTTTAACTGATAACGTATAGTAGTATTGGTTATTTTTTCCAAGTCCATCTCTCATTTTCTTGTCCATATTTAATAGTAGCAGTTCTATTATTTATACCTATAAAATTACCTATATCAGTGAGAAAAATAATATACTTTAATTTGATGTAGTTTATTAACTTACTGTTTGTATACTCCATCCATGAACATTTTGAAAATAGGAAGGTCCATAAATTAATAGAGTGAACAGCCCCCACAGACATCCCCATGTAAGAATAATATTTGCCCACAATGGCCATGAGGTGAGAATCTTACACCATGGTATCTTTAACTAAAATTAAAGGAATAGATTAGATTAGTCAGATATTATTTAGGTTACTTAAGTCTTAATACATACCTTTGCTGTACTGATGCTATTCCCCAAACTGGTTCGAATATATTCCAGTTCTGATTGAGAGATAGTTGGATGTTCATGAGGTGCATCATAAATAGTGAACCACCAACTTATGAACCAAATTACTCCTAATGCTCCTGTTATATAAAATGCTACTTGCCAGTTAAATAAGTAAATTATCATTCCACATAGTGGGTATGTTAAAGCTGCTCCTAATGCACTACCTATAACAAAATTATTTAGTTTAAGGCTTGAAATTATACTTGTAACTCTTATGACTTCGATATTAACTATGAACACCATAATTTTTATAAAAATAAAGTTAGTTAATTTATGGTAACTGCATTATCTTGAGTAATCCATGCTTAAACAGTAATTATTATAAAATAATATTAATATATATGTTTTTGGAGGGAACTTAGAGAAGGTTTTGAGTAAATATTTTTATCTCAATATAAAGACAATAAGGTCTACAGTTTCAGTTGTATTTACAAGTTTTCAACAATGAACTTTTGCAGTTTAGTTACAGAAGTAGTCCATTGATAGAAATATTTAGACAATTAGAATTTATTGACAATTAGAAAATAAAAATGTCTCTGCATGCCAACCAGCATAATGAGTGGTACTATCCCCTCTAAAATTTTGAAATGTTTCTTCCTGTCCAATGTTGTGTCACCATCTTTGACAGAAGATGATGATGGAGAATTTAATCAAAGTGTTCCAATATTATCCACTCAGATAGATCCCAAGAACTACTTATACATGCTGAGAAAGTTTATATGTTATATAAGTAGCATCACATATATATTAAGACAAACTAGTTAATCTGAAATTAACCATATCTCTAAAAAAGTAACTCATACTCTATTTCTCTCTTCTTTTCCAAAAACTAAATACTGAGCAAATTATATAAATGTATATTATCAATGTTAGTATGCTTATTTTGAGCCATGTGGAGTTCTAACCCTTGTATGCAGTCACAAACATTGCTCTTTCATTTGGAGGCACCCACTGGGCTATGATGTAGTTAAGGGATGGCCAGCAGAAACCCTATAAGTAAAGTTAGATTGATTATTATTTCAAGATAGATACTAAATAATTAATAAATATTGGAATTAATAAATATTGGAAAAGAGTACATTTTAATCACATTTTTTAAAATGTAACAATTGATAAATGGGCACCATAGTTAAAAACCAAATTAAAGTAAACATTGAAGATTGATTTTGCAGCAGATAATGAAACTAATTTAATCTCATTTTAACATTAATAATAAGTCTGAAGAATAAATTTATACATATTTAATTTGATCAAAACTGAGCTTCATATTTTAAATGCTAGACTCATAGTCCAGACATAACATATAAGCCAACATTATATAGATTTGATATTTCACTTTTGTTTTGTGTTGTGCTCTTGATTTAGTCCTCATACATTTTTATAAAATACATTTTATAATGTATTACTGTAATTTTTTTTGTGGGATTAAAATGCATCTGGAATTTAAGGTTCTTATGTCTTGAAGCTTTGAAAGTACACATTAAATTATTTATGCAGAATAAGTGTTATTTCAGAAGTTTTTGAATTGAGGATCATTTAGTTGACTTTTGGAATGTTTTTCATTCACATGTTTTACTTACACCTACAAATCCTTGAAATACTCTTATAAATAGTAGTAAGTTGAAGTTTATGGATGCCGAAATTGGAATCAGAAAGCATGCAACACATATTAATAGATTGCTAAATCCAAATACAATTTTGGCTCCATATATCCTTGCAAGGATTCCTCCTGGAACTTGGCTCACCCAGTATAGCCAAAAGAATGCACCCAATACTTTGCCCTGATCTTCTTCATCCCAGTCATAATAAACCTGGAGTATAAAGTATTAGATGTAGTTTAATGTACAGCAACAATAGTAATAAACATAAATCATGAAATACCAGAAAAATATGACCTATATAAGATTTTAAAACAACTTATAGAGAATTATTATATCACCTACACACAATTTATTACTCTGTTAAAGAAATAAAAAGTTTAACATAGGGACTTATTATCAGATATAACTTGATAGGAAGGAGAATTAATTTTAAATTATATTGACCTAATAGAAATATATGTAACTATTGTAACATTGGAACAGCTAGGTAAAAATTATAAAAATAATCCCAGCTCAGAATAACAAAGTTCAGTTAAAGAATAATGAAACTTGGGCTTTCAAACTATCTAGGTAAATTTATGTAAGCAATAATATGTCACAGTATTATAAAGTAATTTTGAATTAATTTTGTCAGCAATATAACACAGTTTCTGGATTCATCTTTTATTTTTTATAAGTATTGCAATATTAATTACTTCATTATACATATTATAGAGCTTTTGTAGCTTGAGTGAATTTATGCCAGACATAATGAAATGAAATAAATTATATAGTATCACATATTGCAAATTTGATTACGGGCATATACGGATCCACATGTTAAAGAGAACAAGAAAATGGTTCAGTAATAATCATGAATTACCTATTTTTATTACCTCATTATCAGTATTGTTCCAATCATTTTCTTGGCTTGAATTATTCACAATGAGTTGTGAATTTTGAACTACAATCTCTGATTTAATACATTCACTGGTAATATGGGAATTATTTTGATAAGTGTTCAATTTTCCAACCATTGCAATAATGGCTATATTAATATTTACTCGTATCATGTAATTGACGCCACAACCAATGAATATAAGAAACCATAGAGTAGTTCTCTTTGTCACACATTCTAAAATGAAAAATGGTTTAATTAACAATCATTAAATGATAATGTGTTAATTTTTGATTCAAAATGAGGAAGTACCATGTTAAAAATTTTCTATCATTACAAATATATAATGCACATTATATACAATAAATAATTGTGACTCTAAAAGCAGTTTTTGACTTATATATAAATTGTTATAACACAATATTGATATGATAATAATAATAATAAAAATTTACAAATATTTCAAACAACCATCGGTTTTTTCAAACCATTCGAAAGATTATTTTTATTATTTGATGTTGAAGAAAGTTGATATTTTGTGACTTTTCAGCATAACAAATTAATAATTATTTTCACATGCACTTTGTCTTAAAATCCTGAGGTAACTTCATGGTCACTAATGACATTAAAATATTTTGATGAAAATAATTTAGTGGAAAATAATTATTGATTTAAATAATAATAGTGACAATAGTGAATGAAGTTTTTATATCCATTATATTTTTTAAATAAATTTTTGCTAGAAACGGCAGTTGTATTAATGCTGATTTTAAAGTATTACTTAATATTATATTGCCTTAAACATGAAATACAGTTTTTTGTTTAGTTTCTAGAAAGTCGTACATCATCAACTGTACAAATTTTGAAAAGGAATAATATTAATACACAGGTTGCATACCTTTTGTAGCCATCCTTATGAAATATAACAGTATCTTTCAGTTATGAATACTCTTCCTCCAGCTTGCTGCTGTCATGAAGGAATGCAAAGATACCTACCACCTTATCTAAATTTCTGTGCAAATAGAATAATGTAATTTTCTGTCGTAAACCAAAAGAGGATTTGAATTATCAGATTGCAACAGGAAAACAAGATTTAAATTTGTTTTTTTAAACTACTTTCATTTTTCTAAATCTTATGCATAGCTGAAGGAAGCACTCTATTTTATCAGCTCTGTTTCCTGCTGAAGATTATGACCTATTTACCCTGTTATCTAGTAACCTGCCTAGATTTGCACTTTACACGACTTAATTTTCTGATGAAATTATTGAGTCATTTAGGTGATTCCTGAAAAATAATCTATATTCAATTGAACTTGTTGCAGGAAAATGATAATTAGAGGTGTGCTATGGTGATTCATGGATACATTGAACATTTAATAATTTGTGACAAATATAATATTACTTTTGCTCAGATATATATAAAATTTAAACACATATTCATAATATATTATATGCCATATTATGCTACATTATTTTATGTATTAAATTTGATCAACAACTTTATGGTACTGAACAAAATAATAAAACAGGAAACTTATAGTGAGTGGACTTTGAAGAATATAAAAAATTGAGAAAAGTAAATATGTCATTCAGTTAGAATTTTTTTTTTGCGGTTCTAGTGGGTACTTAAGAGGGAATTTTGAGCGAAATAATACACACTATGTTATTTTCGCAATAAGTGATCTGTTATGGAAAGGAACAATGAATTCGACAGCTGCCCTCACGGAGAAAGAGGAGAACAAAATATTGAATATTTTGCATCTGGATGGCTACTAAGATCAGGAAGATCTATGAAAACGGCGGTAAATATCCGGAAGTAATTGGATTTGGACGCTGTTGAATGAGGTTTGAATAAATATGAATATGGAAGAGAAATAAGAGAAAGAATATTGGAGTTAATTTGGATTCTAAAAGTATGAGTAGCGAATAACAGTGATGCGAGAATTGTAAAAGTATATGTACATTTCTTTACTAGCATAGAGGAAATGAAATTGGTGGCCGGGAGAGGAACATGTGGTAAAATCTAATTGGCTTACCAACTGAGACGTGAAATTTTTCGACTGAATGGTTTACCTTCTTCCGTCCAACTATCTAAGTTGTATAATGAAGCTGCTTCTCCAGGTTCCATGATTGGCATGTGTTAAAATTTATAACCTTGAGACATTGCCCAAATCAGTTAATAGTTGTGGAGACAAAGTACGTTTTGCACTTCTTGCCACCATTAGAAATAAACTCCCTCTTGAGGATAGTTTAACCTTGTCAGCACAACCAACACACCAGAATCTACCAATCCCGAAGACACATTTACTGTCCCTTTCCCTTTCGTGAAACTCTGACACCATAACATAGACAAATTTCACTACATGAGAACCTCGTGAGTGCTGCAACATCGTGGTTCAGCCTGCGACATTCTACTGATACATCCCTTGACATATTTCTGTTGTTACGGGAAAAGTATATTTCAGAGACGACAAACGACCCATGTTTTTGAACGTAGGGGATAGGCCGAAGTCTGATGGACTTAACATCAGGACTGTAAGACTAGTATTCACGCAGCATCCCCTTGTTTGGCCAAGCTTCGGAAAACTTAGGTCCGTTTTTGTGAATTTCTCTACGAATTCGTTGCATGGAGCTACACTAGTAAAGTTCAGAGTAAATGTTTTTCTCATTGGACTCCATCTGCCATGACAAAACCAATATTCGCTAGATGGTCTAGGTGTCTAACCTCTCAAACGTTATGTCACTAACGGTAACTCGACACAAGAATTTCTGATCTTTAACCTTTCTTTTAGCAAAGCTGCAATGACGATCCATTCCTGCTTAGGCCCATCATTTAAGTAGGGACTGACATATCATGCAAAAAAAAAATCTTTTCTTCAATTTGTTCATCAAAGTGGTGGAATCCCCGTAGTTTGAGAAAGTTTTACACACAAATCGCATGACGATAAATTAATGACATCCTCCACACATTTCCCAATTGATTCATGAGCTGATATTTTCGGCTTTCCTGGTCTTGAAGCATCGTCTATGCATACTCGATGATAAATATTAGCTCAACGGGAAACTACTTGTTCTACCGTACTCTATGGATTCATCACAAGTTTCACTCGAAGCTTTGCCGCGTTAAGTCTCAATATGAAAATTTCAATGTATGTTATTTGAACTTCTACAGTCTTAATACACACTTTAAGACTCCATTTCTTCGTCTCGTCATTTAAACACCAGAATACGTTATCCATAAAACAAACATCTTTCGTCTTCTTCAGGGCCTTCAACTTTAACGGAGGTAATTTTCAATTTTTTTCTTTACAAGATCCGTAACACATCCCAAACTATGAATTATTTATTAAATAACCTACGTATCGTATAACATCAAGAAGAAATTTGAAGTTATTTTTAACAGTTTGCGTCCTGCTGTCTTGATTGGCGTCAGGACTCCGCATCACGGAGGTTGCTGATTTTAGTCCGGTACGGGAACGGATATAATATCCCAAGATATGAAAAGATTCTCCAGTATTACGAAATAGAACGGAGACCTTCCCAACGCACCAGTCTCAAGGACTACTGAACTACTATTAACATCGCAATCAAAACAGAAAACGTAACACAGATAAAATTAGCAATAATTCGACAAACTCAGTTAAAAAGTAAACACACAAATCTCAAATTACGCTCATTGCGCAATACTTTTCCTCAAGGGTAACTATATCACACAGGAAAGAGAAAACACAGCGACATATAAGTTGAATATAAAAATTAATTACATTTATTGAACGCTATAAAATACATTCAGTATTCATGTAATAAATGGTTAATGTTTCATATTACAATCAGTCGTGAATATTAGCGAATGCATCTTCTAATAATAACATTTCAAAGAGTATTATAATTAATGTGATTATAGTCAATGATATGTAAATACTTTGATAAACAATTTGAAAGTTATTACGTTTTAGTTTAATCTCAGACATTATCTTCATGTCGGTTAGTTAATATCAGTCGTTATTTATAGTTGAAGAAATAGTTTAAAAGCATGGGCAGGCATCCTTCCGAAAACGAAGCAGCTACTTCGTCAAATGTATCTCCCTTTAACAGTTCTATTGAAAATTTCTCGAACTGTTCTAAATCGTCAGGGTCAGATAGCTGTTTGGCTTTCCTAATTTGTTCGCTACTCAGGTTCAGATTATTTCGATTTGTTAATATGAAGGTAATTACATCGTTGACGTTTCCACTGAAAATGATAAAGGACAGTCTGTTTTCAAGTTTACTTCCATTATTTTGCAACGGATACAAATAAGAGTTAATGATATTTTTTTAGTTCTAACAGTATTCAGTAATGTACTAAAAGAGTGGAGTTTTGTTATGATTAGGTATTAACGCTAAATTTTCTTTTAAAACTCGTATGTTGAATCATATTAATCTGCATTTAATCAAATTTAAGACTGTTGTTAATGCGACGAAAGAAAAGTCACCACATTCATAGCAAACAGATATTTTAACTTCGTAAATATGTTATCATATACAACCACAGTGATTTAAAGTTATTTCAAGAAGTGAACAACAGAATGTTGTTTACTACCTTTCACAGATACTTAGTAGTTCCAACGCTTTAAGACGTTTGGTGTCCCCATCTTCCTGAAGTTTTAATTTGAAAGCATGTCTAAACCTTGGATTATTTAACAGGTCACGTGACATCACAAATTTGGTTGTAGTCTATGAACTAAAATACAGAAATGTATAGTTAATTATCTGTTTAAAATACAAGTTTTATTAATAGAAAAAGAAAAATAGTCTAAATTATTTCTGTTCAATAAATATTTTTTAATTACGTGATTAAAATTGTTAAACTGAATTTAGTTATTTGTTTGGAAGACAACTAACGTTATTTTCTATATATTAATTAATTTTTATACGCAAATGAAGGCGTCTCAGAACAAAGGGAAGAAACGCTTTGTGTAAATTTATATAATAAATTTTTTACTTATGTTTATTTTATATTAATTATATTTAGATTTTTTTTCATATTTCATTTATAAAATACAAGTTAATCGGAAAAGTAGAAACGTAATTTATTCAGTAATTTTACTTGTTCTATACACAAAAACACTCTCACTCATATATTTATATTGATAATTATTTATATATATATACTTGACTTGTATTGATTTATATATTTACGATATACCCAAAAAATATTTTTTTATTCAAAATGATCTCTAAGTAGCTAAATTACGTCTCAACAGAAACTGTTTTTATAATCGTTCATGTGTTCATATATCGCGAGAGCAATAAGTACGCTATGTTTCAGTAATTAAAATAATAATTTCAAATACAATTACATTAAAAACTATTTATTCTACAAATCTTTCGAGCACTGAATATACACGTAAAATATTAATGATTCAAATAATTAATTATTAGTACAGTGATAGTGACGCGATGGACAGTAAATGATCTAAACTGATTTTAGTGCTTTGAAAATGGCTTCATATTCAGAACCAAAAGAATTTAAAGTAGATAAATTATCCGATCAAAAAATCTGTTGGGATATTTTAAGGAACTTTTTTCTAATATCAAGTCAACCCAAAAGCATGTCTATAAACCGTTAAACTAAACGCTGTAAGTAGACTGGATTCGCTTTTGAATTAAGAACGAAAGAATACAAAATGAGTTCTATAATTCGTTACAGGAATTTTTCAACATTGAATTTCGTACAATAAATTAATATTACTAATATATTCGCATGACTTAAATCCTGAGTTTCATTGTGGTTAATTTTTTTTAAAAAAAACTTGTCTGCTGTTCACTTAAACAATTGATCAAATCCCAAACTCATACGATTAAGTAGAGTGCATATTAATGTAAACTGAGAAAGTACCGTGGTGTAAAAACTTTAAACACTATAACAACACAGGAATATTACTTCATAGGTAAATCTCGTCACCAGCGGAAAATCGAAATTACGAATATATAAATTTATTTCGAAAAGAAGACAAAGGTTGAAGCTTCATCAATTATATTTTATAATGAGAAAAACTAAAACAATCCGAGCGGGAAGTGCCTTAAGTGATAAAACTCTGAGTTTTTTAGAATTAAAAAGAAGTTTACGATCACAAACTTTGTTATAAAATGGATTATCTCACTTATTAAAGCCTTAAATATTACGTACACAAAGTTACGAGTTGAAACAGAGCACCAGTCAGAAAACTTCATAAGTGATTGGACTCAACTTCTATCCAACTTCCTTAACCAAAAGTCTGTAAAGTTAATAAAACAGTCCCAGTATGTGTATTTATCAAATAAATATTTTTTCTGATCAAAAATTTGGTTCCAAGTTTTGAAAATTAAATACTTGATCGATTACGAGAATCTGTAATGCATACATAAAACTACAGTGAGGTGAATTATTGCATACTAAATAAACTGGTATAGGCTTTGTTTGCTAGGACGATACGTTACGATGGAAAGGATCTTATCATTTTATCAAGAAAGATATGAAGCGTAGGCAAACCCGCAGTACGTCTGAAGTTTTGCAGTTGGAGTCTCGGAGGCATTCTGGATAAAGAGTTTTGCTACTGATACGGAGGTATTTCATAATGTATTAACTTTTTTAATAAATAGGGTGAACAACGACAGCAATAATTTAGCGGAATGAACAATTGTGGTTAATATAGTCGCAGCAAATAAAATAGTTACGCATTAGGACATTTTCCTGATAAATTTAAACACAAAACACGGCAAGTATTAGGACCAACTTATTTACTTTATTGCAGAATTTGTTATATGTACTTATATTTCGATATATAGCATTCGATATATAACAAAAATTGAGATATTTTAAATATAGGAGTAAAATCTTATAGTGTTAAAATTGGACAGTGCATTTTGTTCATTGGTTTAAGTCAAGTAATGATTCATATGACAATGTTTACGTCAAATATATCGTGAATTACGTGTGTGATAATATAAAATTGGTGAAATTTAAACTATTTATGAATTTGAAACAAGACTCAATGACGTGTTATAATTTAGGTTTAGATCTCATATAAAATTAACGTAATGTAATTCCTGTCCGAAAAATACGTTATTTTCACTTCACTTTTAAATGTATTGTCACAAAACACCACAAAAGCTATTCACAATAAAACAATTTTTTGGCTTAATTATATTAACAGATTATTATAGTACATTAATCATTGGTGCTGTTAGCGCTATTTATAAAAAGGTGTTTTACGAAAATTTAGTAAAACAACTCGTGGCAAGAGTATTAGTCTATAAACTCAATTATTTTCTAAAATGAAATTTGTGTACTTACAAAGACAGGAAAATCCGTACGAACTCAGAAAAAGTACTTATTGCGAATTTGTCTAACAAACATAAACGAAGATCCATTTCCTCAAAATATAAACGTGAATTGTTCACACGACCCATTATTTTATAACATAAAATATCTTTCACAGATGAAAAAAAGAAAACATAATATTTACAATGAACCTTCGCTGCTCAAATTCATTCGTAGTATTTGTACCGTCGGCTTGGTCGTATCTGGAGCCTCGAAATACAATGTTTTATAGCACTATTAATATACGATTACACAACGTGCAGAGTTTTATAGCACAAAATTAAAACGGCACAAACACGCCCACTACAGTGAAACATTTCAGAAAAAAGATAATTAACATTTTTCTTCAAATCTTATAATTTTCTTCTTTACCTGAGAAACAAGTAATGTACAAGCTGTGTGGTAATGAAGGCATTTCACTCTCATCCTTTTATAGTGTGCATTCAAATGTGAGGGAGGGGAGGAGGAGCATTTTTCCATTATCACAATGGGCAAGTCAATCAAGTCTACTAATTTAATGAAACCAGGGCGTATCACGAAGAAGAACATATGTTGCAATAGTGGTGTGATTCGTGAACAAATATTATCTTTAAACACTGTATGGAGGGGAGAATAAAGCTCAAACATACTTCAAGTAGACGCTATCAGTTTGGATAAATTAAGGTTGGTCCTGTTACACGATAGTGGATGTGGAATTTTTCCTCAAACACAAAGGATTGTAAATAAATTGATAAATATATCAACCTGTTGTGATTGTAAATACTGAGCTTTGTAAATCTTTTCAACATGAGAATGTTTTGTAAACTATAAAGGATTGTGAGTGATAAATTTCAATACCTGTAATTGGTAAGCATTTCATTAAGTGATTTAGACGTTGATGAGTTCATCATACAAAATGGTAGCCTTAATAAAGAAACAGAAACGATTTTCTAAGTAAAACTAATACATGCAAAGTAGATATGCAAGTATGTCATGTAAGTAACTGTCCAGAAATCATGAAAGAAAATAATTTTGCGTCTATATTTCTAAGTATTTGACATAAGTTAATTTTTTAATTTATCCGTTACCTACTGAGCCACCTGTTTACCTTAGTTCATGTCGATTCCAGATTAGTTTGTATGAGATGCCACGTTATTTAGCCTCCGTGAAGAAAACATATTCGAATTTTAATTTTTAGTAATCTAAGCAAGTGATTCTCATAGAACGTTTATTACGTGACGGTGAACAAATTGAGAAATCGTTGAAATATTTTAGAATTGAATTTAATAATTTTTTTTCTTATTAGTGATTTTCAATACTTTTTAATATTCACAATTTTGTACAATAATATACACAATTCTTTGTGCCTAAAAACATATATAAATACAATAATTGGAATTCGCTTTCATAATACTGTCGTTATTAAAAGTTTCCAGTTTATTTATTTAGAAATTATAATTAGCTTATGTCTTATTCGTCAAACTTGTACATAGTTTCTGTGTTCTTAAATAATAAAATTCGTGAATAATATGCATGAAAAAAGAAAGGTGTAATGATTTACTGATTTTTATTTTCTTTCACTTTAAGCCCGTTGGAACTTACGGAGATTTAGATTCATTTTCCCTTAGTTCTCTTACAAGTAAACTACATTTTTGTAATCGTATTACTGCGTATTAATTTTACAAGACCGGAAAATACGTTGTATGAATAAAATCTCTATATTTTGAAAATAATGTAAATACATCAAAAGGCGAGTGTAACGTTTATTTTCCGAATAATGATGGCTTTCGCTCTTGACTTTTATTACTGATGTGTTGATGTTCACGTAATTGAGTCTTTCACTGTTATTTATATTTATTAGTGTTTCAATATACAGAACATGGCTCCTTAAAACTTAACAGAAACTATCCTGAGATACTTTAAATTCTTTATGTCCTATTTCTTATTTCTGTTCTAAAATGGCTGTGACAGAAAAATTAAAGCACAAAGACAAAATTGAGTTTTTTTACATGTAATTAATTGCTTCGCAGTGGAAAACTTTTGAGGACTATGGATGTAATCAGTTATTTCACAACTCCTTATCACAAAGTGATAGATAATTGAGATAAGAATGAAAAAACAAGATAAAAAAATATTTTTATCATCTTTTTTACAATCTTTACCAACCCCATATCGGACTACATTTCAAATATTGTCACTAAAAATATTTTATAACCAGAATAATCACCTCTTGATTTACTTTATATAAAATAATGAAGTATAGAAAATATATATTATAATTAGAAAATTGTAAAAGTATTACTCACAATTTCCCCCGGATTCGAAAAATAACTAACCTCCCAAAAAAATATTCGTACCTGTATTTAACTTTACAGTTTTCGGATAAATGGCAACGACAAGATCAATTATACTGCATTTAGTCGTTTAAAGCCGTTTTATGTATTTTATACTGATTTTCGGTTTAAGAATAATTTTTAGACACAATAAATTAATTCTTCAATTTCCTATTGAGCTGTCCTGTATTGGTTTCAATTACTTCTACTAATGCGAGTTTGGCGTTGTTCATCGTGAGGACTGTGATAAGGAATGGTTGGGTAAAAACATAAAAAATTACTGCTGTTATTTTATTTTGAAAAATAGTCTAGATCATACAATTCCGCTTAGGAAAAAGCTTAAAATGCAATGCAATAAATAGTTTAATGATATAATTATGGGTGTTTTAAATAAATGATGTGAAGAACAAAAATGATGATATATCTAATATTGTTTACCCATTTAAGGTTTCAATCATTATTTATCTGTATTCAACTGCGTTGACTTAAGTCATTTTTATATTATTGACTGGATATAAAAAAATTACATTTTCGATCGCTATTGTTATGGATATAATATTACGCTTTCTACCCCACCCAGTGGTTACTCATAAAGATTATGAAGTTCACTACTCATAATACTTGCCACACTCGATATAAATAGATATTTACAATAATTAATGAGCTTTATATACACAAGTAATTTCAGGGTTTCCTTTGTAAATTATTGCTAATTTACTTGAGAATTATTTTACATCGTAACTTAGCGAAGGAAATTCTTATGCAATCATAAATTTAGAAACAACTTAATTTATAATTGCTTGATTAAATTTTTATGTAATTATGCGGTTTAACTGTCTAAATATTGAAAATCTTTAACATACTGAGAAAAATGTTTCTTTCATAAGTTATTTCCTTTGTAATAGGAACAAATTGGTCTTGAAGGATACAATTAATTGTTACGAACTATCTGTTTTGACAATGTAAAGAAATTAATTTGAAGTTTAATTTCTTCTGGAAGAAAGACATGAAGTTAACCTAATATTTACAAAATTTAATGGTACATCGAAGAAAAAGGTTTTGGGAAAGAGAAAATATGTTTCTGCTTTTTCATACGTGGCTAGACATAAATTTCACTCTGACCTAGGGAAGACTTTAAATTAGCCAAGCGTATTGTGACTGATGGACGGCGATAATAATATGCCATTTTTATAATTGCCTTTATTAAAGACAATAAAATATGTTTTGCGCTGATAGTGTTTAAAACAGGGCAAAACATTCGAATTTTAAATAAACGAAGTAACCTTTTTTTAATGTCTATCCTTGCTGAAGTAAAATGTGCTGATGAAACATCGAACTCTGCTCTTTCAGTTTCAGATAAGCAGATTATCTTGCGCACAAGCTGGTCCTTTAGAGGGCCAGTTGCAAGCCCCGAGACCTTGGTCGTAAGCCAGATGGACGGGGCAGTTAAAGACATGTAACGTGTACCGCCCTTTGCACGTATCCCAATGGCACGCGTAGAACTTGTCACAGTGACGAGGGTGTCGGAAGAGTCCAGGTCTTTGACAGTCGATGCTGGCCTGCAGAGGCTCTTCTCGTGACCGCGCCCTCACGGGTCCAGGCGTAACTTCCAGTCTTCGACCACCAGCCCTGCTGTTGCTTATCACCACCGCGTCCTCGTCCTCCTCATCGTCGTCATCATCATAAGCAGCCGACGTGGTGGCATAGCCACGGCTACCAGCAGCACTCACAGTGACTGAATCCAAGTATGGGAGATCACTTGAGGTTCGCTGGGTTGTCGACGAAACCAGCTCTACAACCGGTAGTAAAGATGTTGTGGCGTAGCCCTTGCGACCCACTGTTGAACTGAGTTGTTCGTAATCTTGATAGGTTGGGGTTGAGGAACGGAACGATGCCGCATTTCCACGTCTTCTACTGTAACTTTCTTCGGCAGATCCATCGTTGTCACCTCCACCATTCCTATTTCTTCCAGGCCCTCTAAGACGCAAAGTCGGTGACCGACAAGTACATTGGGCGCCTAATTTCGATACCAGTAGAGGATTTCCATCGCTTGGTCTCGATACTACAACAACGGGTGTATCAGGTTCTAAGTTTCCTGCTCTCTCGATTTTTCCTTCTGTGGTACTCGAGACTCTGATTTTAGATCCTCCCTGTCGGCTACGGCCGGAAGAGCCAGATACCGTCCGGCTGATAAATTCATCTTTACCGCTATCTAGAACGCCTCCAAAGCGACCTGAGTACTGGTCAAGAAGCCCTTCGACGTCCTCTTCTATAGCCTGGGCCCTCTGTTTACCATTTGTAGCCTTTCTACCTCCCGATGTCGCGACGTAGGAACCTGACCTGTCGTCCTCTTTACTGGCACTTAAGTATCCAGAAGCAGAAGCTACCTTATTTATTAGAGCAGCTTTTCCTTCTTCCAGAATTCCTCCTATGCTGCTGATGCTGTCGTATGAGGAAACACGTGGCCTTTCAGAGGTCACTCGTTGCCTCGAAGTGAACAACGGCGCTGACGTTTGTACAGGAGCGGACCTGAATCACACGAGTACAATATTGAGAATTTTTATATTAGAGAAATATCAAGACAATTAAAATTTAATACGACTTACTTCTGTGTTGCCGTCCGATATCCAAATCCACTAGGAGTAGTTGATCCCAAGAACACCTCGTCCACGGTACTTGATATTATTGGTCTTTCAGTGCTGACGGAATAAAGGGGGTTGAAGTTATAAGGTACTTGAGGACGTTGCGATGTAGAATAGACTCGTTGTATGGGTCTGACGCGAACCTGAGGCTGAACATATTCGAAGCTGGGACTTGAAGTGGTGACTGTATATACGCGAGGTCTTTGACTTTGTTTGATTACAACCTGAGGTACAACTTGCTCTGTTGGTTGTACTATGCTGATGGGCGTGACCGACAATGTTTGCACCCTTTGAACGGGTCTTACTCGCGGGAGACTTGTGACCTGTACTGGTTGTGCAATGGGTACAGCTGGTAATTCTTCAAACGCCTGAACAGATGGTTGGACTCTTTGAACAGTGCGTATGGGTGCTGGAGTAACGAACGGAACTTCAGGCCTGACATAAGAATACGGTTGTACTTTCTCTACTGGCTGGATACGTACAAACGGTTTAACAACTTCCACAGGCTGTACTTCTTGTACGACACTTTGTGGGGTGACCCTGCTAAATGTATTGATTCTCTGAACAGAAAGTCCACTGATCTGCTGAATATCTTCATCATTTTGAGCAACTGAAACTGGAGTAACTTGCTGAACGATTGGAACAGGTGTAACGGTAGAGTACGTTTGAATTCGTGGAATAGGACGGGCCCGAATTTCTGGTTGGATCTCTTGAAGTACGGGAACGGTGGCTTCGTAACTTTGTAACCTTTGAACAGGTCGCGCACGAACTTGTGGGACAATAGGAACTTGTTGAAGCGCAGGTCCAGTTTGAAAATCAGTAACAAAAGGAGTAGGGGTTGACACAGAATATGACTGAATTCTTTGTACTGGTTTGATGTCAATTTCTTGTACGACAGCTGGAGGAGCCGGGGTTACAACGGAGAAAGAAGATACTTTCTCGATACCATTTAATCTAACTTGAGGCGTAACAGTTACTGGTCTTACATTTTGGAACGTATCAATTGGCTGCGGCTGAATAACATCAAATGGAACGATAGGAGCCGAGTGAACTTCCTGCACAACAGTAGGAGGAGCGACGGAGTAAGTCCGTACATTTTGAATTGGTTTGATAGGAACAACTGGTGCTGCTGGAATCACTGGTGCTACGGGAACGATCGGAGCTGGCGTGACTACGGAATATGTCTGAAGTCTCTGTACTGGTTGCAACTGTACTCGTGGAACACTAGCAACAAATTCTGTTCTTTGCAAAACTGGTGCTTTATGAATTACGCTAACTCCTTCAACTGGTTGTTGTAGCCGAGTGTTGTAGACTGCTGTTTGAGGTTGTGTGTATACTGTAGTAGGTACTTGCTGGACCACTGGAACTGCCTGTGCAACGGAAACTGCCGCTGGAAGAAGCCGTGCACGAGGTCGAGTGTACACTGCGGTCGGTACTTGTTCCACTACTGGTACAGCTTGCGCAACGGAAACTGCTGCTGGAAGAAGCCGAGCACGAGGTCGAGAGTACACTGCGGTCGGTACTTGTTCCACTACTGGTACAGCTTGCGCAACGGAAACTGCTGCTGGAAGAAGCTGAGCACGAGGTCGAGAGTACACTGCGGTTGGTACTTGTTCCACTACTGGTACAGCTTGTGCAACGGAAACTGCCGCCGGAAGAAGTCGAGCACGAGGTCGAGTGTACACTGCGGTCGGTACTTGTTCCACTACTGGTACAGCTTGTGCGACAGGAACTGCCAGGTTTCTGGCAGCGTTGGCTGCATTAAACGCTGCCGAAGCTGCGTTTCGGTTGAAGTTAGCAGCAGCTTCTGCATTTCTTGCTAACTCATCTGTTGCAGCATTTAACCTCAATTGATTTTCAACATTTAGTCTAGATTGACTGTTTGCTACTGCTTGTCTTAGCGCGGCTGCGTTGTCTACGGCTGCCTGATCAATAGTTACTTGCTCACCGACAGCGATACTTGGCTGTCTGACAACGTAAGCAAAGTTGGAGCCACGTACAGGGGCTACTCTTTCGGCACTAACTCGGTTAATAGCAGCTTCATTTAGCTGTGCTTGGTTTACTGCAGCATTAAAAGCTGCTTGGTTAGCTGAGGCCTGATTTGCGGCATAATTCAACGCAGCTTGGTTGGATGCTTCTTTAAGAGCAGCTTGGTTAGCTGCGGCTCTATTTGCAGCATAACTGAGAGCAGCTTGGTTAGATGCTGCTTGATTTGCGGCATAATTGAGAGCAGCTTGGTTTGATGCGGCGTTCAAAGCAGCTTGACTAGCTGCGGCTTGATTTGCGGCATAATTGAGAGAAGCTTCGTTAGATGCGGCGTTCAAAGCAGCTTGATTAGAAGCAGCTTGATTTGCGGCATAATTGAAAGCAGCTTGGTTTGCTGCGGCTTCATTTGCGGCATAATTAACCGCAGCTTGGTTAGATGCAGCGTTTAATGCGGCTTGGTTGACTGCGGCTTGATTTGCAGCATAATTGAAAGCAGCTTGGTTGGATGCGGCGTTTAGAGCAGCCTGGTTAGCTGCAGCTTGGTTGGATGCGGCTTTAAGCGCAGCCCGGTTAGCAGCAGCTTGGTTGACAGCAGCTTGATTGGATGCTGCGTTCAATGCAGCTTGGTTTTCAGCGGCGTTAATAGCAGCTTGATTTAAAGCTGCATTTTCATAAGCGGCTTGATTCGCCGCCGCTTGGCTTGCAGCAGCGGCGTTGAGTCTTGCGTTATTAGCTGCTGCTGCATTGACTGCAGCAACACTGTTATAAGCTGTTTGCCCCGCAGCAGCAGCGTTAATTCTAGCCTGGTTCTGTAAAGCAGCGTTTAAGCTTGCCTGGTTCAAATTAGCTTGGTTTCTAGCAGCTGCATTCAGACTAGCTGAGGCATCTAGAGCTGCTTGGTTAAGGGTACTAACTCCAGCTATAGGAGCCAGACCTATGTTCGATCCCAAAACGACTCCAGCTTGTACTCCGTCGATTCGGCCTCCTGATACGTGGTAATCAGGAACTGAGGCGTACGATGCAAGGTGTCTTCCTGCATCTTCCCCAGCTTCTTGCTCGTAAACAATACGCGAAGTAACTCCAGTTCCTACCAGGAGACTAACACCTGAAAAAAAAATCATTATAAAGTTTTGATGTTTTACAATTAAAATTATGTTTCAAAATTTTACCGTATTGGAAAATAAATAAATATTTTTATTTGAGGATTACCATAAGATTTTTAGATAATTGTATAAAACAGACAGACTAAAAAAGTTAATAAATGAATAAATTAAAAATATCAAGGAAATATATCTTGACAATTTGAAGGTAACTATGACAATTGCCGAAATCTACAAGAAAACTCCCAAATAATAAATGACTTGAAGGAATTTATTACAAATAATTTTATATAAATCGTTCAACGATAAGAAACTATGGGGTGTAATATTAAAATGCTACACTAAATATCAATCGTAATAATTTTAAAATATTATGAGTAAATGTAACTAATAACTATATTTATTACTATATTAGTTACAAAAATTTTGATTTTAAATTTTAATTCAAATTTTACTTTTTTATGTTTTATTCGTGCCAAATATTTTTGTTATTTCGTAAATAAAGTTAACAATTTACACAGAGATATTTTTTCCTGTCACTTTACTCGAATTAGTTAAAAAAGAATTGAATATAGTATTGCTGTTTCATCACTGCTAATAATGCATCTATTTTATTAGTTTATAATTCTGTAATGGATGTAAATTGTCCTTCTTACCTCCATTACCGCAACCGTCGACGACCCAGGGCCAGTCACATAGGAGTCGGGACTGGTCGAACACAAGCCCAAAGGGACAACGGAATTCGTAGGCAGTGAGTGGGGAGGCGCCGTCCCTGGCGTGGTCAAGGCACGCGAAGAACCAGCGGCAGTTCTCAGGGTCGGCGTAGTAACCCTCGACCCTTGGGCAGGCGTACCTGGCGCGGGGCACGGGGGCGATCTCGCTGGAGCCTGTGCAAGGGGCGCCACGGGGTAGCGACCCTGGCCACACGCAAACCTCCCAGCGCTCGTCGAAGGCCAGACCCGCAGGACAGTCGTATTCGAACACTGTGAAGTCGCGCGAGTACTGGTTGAACTTAACACAGCGGTAGAACCTGCAAAAAATACATACTCATGAAGAGACGTTCAAATTTCCGAAGAGCAATGCGGGAAAATATGGGATTCCTCTTGCTAGTAGCCATTATACGGTGATCAAAGAAAAATTCAATATAGTAATATTTTCTCAATATTCTACCTACAATATTTTCAGAGGAAATGTCTGCTACAGTTTGTACAAGTAAGTATGCTACGGTGATTTTTGAGTTTGTATGAGTTCTAAACACTGATATTATTGTAGAGAATAAGATAAAATATAAAGAGAAATAGACTTAGAAACATAATTACAATTCTAATTAAAAAAATAATAGTCTAATTACCTGTTGCAGCCCAGAGGATGAGAAAAGTAACCCTGTCTAGAACACTCGAACTGCGTCTGGACATCTTTTCGTACCACGTGAATGGAGCCTGATGTGTCAATAATCCGGACAATACGGTACGGCGACAGTTTTACGTCTCCTGCGGGAGATATAAAAAAAAGCCATTGAAAAACTAAGAACAAATGACTAGGTTCTTGGCTACCTTCCTCTATCTTTCCGCATCAGCCCTTTCAAATCCCTTCCTATGCTATTAAAGGGGAGTTGCCCTATGTTTTGCACTAAAAAAAAATTGCCTCCTAAACTGGTCGAGACACGGAGAAGGGAATGCTGCGTCCCCACAGCAAACTCCTCTCCCACTATCGGAAGGGCGTGGGACAAGTACCCAATGCCCGACCTACCCGATGCAGGTTTTTCTAAGGTTTTCCCTGCATTTCTTTAGGCGAATGCCGGGTAGGATCCTTAAAATATAGCCCGGGGGCCCTAGTAACCCTTGGCTACCTTCCTCTACCCTTCCGCATCCCCCCTTTCAAATACCTTCCTATGCTATTAAAGGGGGGTTGCCCAAAGTGGATTACCCTCATGTAGCCTGTTGACAAAAAAAAATTGGGCCAAATTTTTCATATCATTCCTTTATATGACGGTCTCCCAGTAATCGTTATGTAATTTTAGTTTCGTTACGCTTATTATGTAAACACCTTGTCTCTAAGGATTCTGGTTTCATAACAAATTCTGTAGTTCTAAGCGATAAATCGCTTTGTAAAATGATTTAATTTATATATACTTCCAGAGTGAGACGACTATATGAATGAGTTTATTTTATAAAAGGAAGAAAATTTTCCAGATTTTTATGAACGACATGCTGGTTGCATAAACCCATCCTCGAAGCCCTATGGTAGGACACATTGCGCAACTCTTATCTCTTTGTCGTTACTGATAAATTCTAAATCGGTCATCGCACCACTAATGCGTCATATTTTTGTATTTTTCACACGTTGGTGATGAGTCAAGTACTTCAATAATTGTACTCAAATTAATTCTACTAAAACTAAAGCAGAACTGTAAATTACTGATAAAAGCAACGATTCGCATAAATCTAGGATACTGTTTACATAAATACATAACATTCCCTCAAATTTCATATTTAATAATTTCTAAACACGAATGAATTAATTCTTCAGCTCGACATCGTCACTCGTACTGATTAATTTTTTGTAACTTCGTACCATGTGCCATACACACAAGTACTGCAATACATCTCCTTTTCTGGATACTCGCATCTATAATTCTTCTTCAGAGATTACTGTTTATAAATTCATTCATACTTTTCCATATTCTTTGGAAGACTCTTGTTACAAAATCTTTTTCTGTTGCTTAAAGGTACATTTTCATTTTAGCACAAGTATGTTTCGTCTAAGTATATATTTAGAAAATTCTTCTACACTCCAAATTAATTCCTTTTTTAACGCCTTTACTAAATTCATGCTCCACATCATAGCTCCTCGTAAGAAGAAAATTTTCACTTCACAATTAGAAAAGTTGTGTTTATTTTTAAGATACAAGAAGTTTGTTTTCCCCAACTAAGTGATAAACAAAGTCTACACTTTTAGGTCATTAATTAGGTAATCGTCCAACTTTTATTTTGTTCCTGTTGTGAACTTTATCAACTTTTTCTCCACAACTTTAACATATAAGTTAAAAATGATTAATTAATAAATATCAACGGTCCATTTTTATTAAAAGTATTCATCAAAAACATGAAAACATCTGAAGCTTTCCACTATTTCAGCCATATTAATCTGAAGGCTTAACTATAACAACGTGTTGTCAACGTTACATGTTTACAACACATTGTAGAAATAAGTCTTTAGATGAAATATGGCTAACATACCCGAAAGATTCTGATCCTTTTTTATGAATAATTTTTATTAAAGTTGATATTGTGGACGGTTATTTTTCATGCATTAATTCTACTGAACAGTCCTGGAATGAGAAATAATATTATTAAATTTAATATTATTTTATGGCAATTTTTTTTACTTTTTTAAATAGATATTATTATACCAAGACCTTAGGGTTTCAATGATTATTCCTTAAGGAATAATTGAGGATAACCGTCACTGAGAAATAGTCTAGAGGCAATATCTATAATTTTTTGCCACACTTAGAATTTAGTATTACTGGTGTTTGCTCACCTGTGAAGGAAACGAGGCTTGATGTCTGGTGGACCTCTTCCTCCAGGCTTTCGAGCAACGCTGCTCTTGATTTACGGGCAAGGGAGGCGAAGATGTCGTGCAAAGCTCGCAGTTGGCTAGCCTGAGTACCGCACGTGCTGTCCCAATCCAGGGAATCCACAGGAAACACAGAAATTCCCCCGATTCCACGAACCAGCGCGTATTTGGCCTAAAATATATATTATTTCTGTGATTTTTTATGACATAACTAAAATAATAGGAGATCTGGAGAGACAATTTTAAAAAAATGAGGAATAGGTAAATTAATTTCAGGATTAAAAATATTTTTGTTGAACCGTTGAGTGTCACAGTAATTTATTAGATCTCCATTCACAAAAGTCAATTTCAATTATTTGTATTATGTTACCCAATTACTCTAATAATAGTACATAATTATCACTAAACGGAACAACAGTATCAGAAATTATTTTCTAGTTGACGTACTTATCAGGAATTTTTATGTGAAAACCAACCAAGGGCTAATTAGTAAACAAAAATGCTTTGAATTCAAAGCAGGAAACGGAAATTCAACATCACTTACAAATGTTAATATTATTATTTTTATTTAAGGTAACAGGCTACATGAGGGTAATCGACATGGTGGCAACTCCCCTTTAATAGCATAGGAAGGGATTTGAAAGAGGGGATGCGGAAGGGTAGAGGAAGGTAGCCAAGGGTTAACTAGGGCCTCCGGGCTATAGTTTAAGGATCCTACCCGGCATTCGCCTTAAAGTGATGCAGGGAAAACCCTAGAAAAACCTGCATCAGGTAAGTCGGGCATTTGGTAGTTGTCCCACGCCGTTCCGATGGCGGGAGAGGGGTTAGCTGTTTTTTTTAGGGCAACAGGCTACATGAGGGTAATCCACTTTGGGCAACTCCTCTTTAATAGAATAGGAAGGGATTTGAAAGGGGGGATGCGAAAGGGTAGAGGACGGTAGCCAAGGGTTAACTAGGGCCCCCGAGCTATATTTTAAGGATCCTACCCGGCATTCGCCTAAAGGAATGCAGGGCAAACGATAGAAAAACCTGCATCGGGTAGGTCGGGCATTGGGTACTTGTCCCACGCTCTTCCGATAGAGGGAGAGGAGTTTGCTGTGGGGACGCAGCATTCCCTTCTCCGTGCCTCGACCAGTTTAGCACACAGAAATCTGACTGAAGGAGACCGTATAATTGTATGCTTATTTAATGCTTAATTATTTCAGTGTTTCTCAATTTTTATATAATTTTGTTATTTTTGTTGGTCGCGTATTTCTGATATAAATATTATGGTGCTGTAATTACATCAAAATTCACGGTTCACTGGCTAGCAATTATTTTTAGAACCATGCAATCATAATTCCAATAAATTTGGAATTCGCCGAAGGATCGATCATCGTCAAATGCGTTACCAAGTATTCTTTATCATGATTACAATTTATATATATACGATAAAAGTTTAATTAATATGCGACTTGAAACAAATAAAATAAACAGAAATAAGTAAAAAAAGTTAGTGATATTTAATTTCTTTCTGAAATATCTAAATATTAATATACTTAGAAATGATAGATATTTACAGCAATGACGAAGATTGACGTCCTTATTCGTTTGGTTAATCAACACCATTAGGTTCTACTGACGCTAATAAAATGTAATACATTTAAAATTGAAAGTAGTTTAAGTTTGTCGTGCTCGGAAATAAATTCGTAACTAAATATATTGCGTATTTGTTTACAATACATGGAGTTCAAAATATTTGACGTGTATCGTTTAGAAATATTCTTAGTTATTAAATTTTTAAAGTTATTAATTATAAGTTTCAATAATATTTACAACGATTGAATGCGAAATTATTGTAGGAGGTGCATCTTCTAAGAATTTTATTGAATCCTCCACAATTACTTCAAATAATTACTGATAACTTTAAAATTTAAAACTGTACCCAACCTTTCAGGTTGTCTTGAATTACGTAATCATATATAAAATAATTTAAGCTTCAATGGAGCCAATTACACCTCTGAAAAAATACTACCACGTAGGTAATATGAAGAGCGACGCATAAGTTTTGCGTGTCATATTTTAAAATGATAAAAGCCTTTGTCTACAATAACACGAACAAAAAATCGTATTAAATAAATACATGACCAATAGCTGTAATATTTGTTTTGTAGCCAAGTGTTCACGAGAAATTCCTTTTAGTTTCACCCTATCAAAAATACAAAAGTTTCGTGTCGAAGTAAATATGATCTTAAAACCTTCTTCCTATCTTTACAACATTATCGTCAGCTACTTAAATCCAAGGATTCCGACATTGTTTACACGCGTTATCAAATTTACATATGGATAAGCAACTTCTCTCCTTATACTGTTCAGCTTTGATCCAGTTATATCCTACTCGTTTTAGTACTGTTCCCCTTATCACCTAATGGACGGCTGACATATTTATATAATTCTTTATACACATTATATATGTGTTATACTTTCAGACATGTTTCATTGGTATTTTACTAGCTTTATTATGGAGAAGACTAAGGTAAACAAAAGTGTAGTAATGGTGCGAATGTGTATTGTTTTAAACAGAAGAAAGGAGGAGCAACGAAGTTATAGAAGAGGATAGAATTATTATAAAAATAAAGTTATCGGCAAATTTTATAATTACGTAAAATGAATAGTAAAGGTAAATATTCATAGAAACAGAATATATACAGGTCAAATGTATTTACCAGAAAGAAAAATATCTGGAAACAATTATATAAAATAGAAATACCGAAAGGAATCTCCATATCATTAACAAATACAGATCATTTATACATTTAAACCAATTAAATTAAAAATAATTTATTTTATTTCCTTTAACCTACTAGTATGTTATAACTATTTGTTTAAATAAACCCCTTTATGTAATTAAACCCCAAGCGAAACAATAATATTTTTCAATTTTTTAAGTGTGTAAATTTTGAACTCTTTCAACAAACCTTAATGGAGACACTCAGAGCGTCCTCAAAAGCAATCCATTGAGAACGACTGAAGGTGTACGGTGCCGTCAAGTCCTCATCTCTCTCCACAGTCCAGTTTCCTTGTGAGACCACGTGGCAGAGCTGTCGACATTATTTCTTAAGTTTCTCAGTTAACGTTATGTTATGTGGAAAAGCCAGCGATTGTCATCTACTTACATCGGCCTGCGTCATTGGAGTCGGTCCTGATTTAACTGGCGATCGCGGGATGGTTTCCTCGGGATTAGAAAGAGTGAAGGCTGTCGCTGATCCAGGGACGCTGATCACAAGCTGGCCGGGGCGGGCACCGAGACCTGTCAGCAAGTCCAGGAACGAGTCCTGTAAAAACACAAATAGGTAATAAAAATGGAAAATTCGAATAACAAAATTCCATGAAAACAAATACTGACTACATACAAAGATAATAAATATTAAATACTAAAAATAAGCGGTAATTGAGAAATAGTATATACGGAATAATGTTTTGTTCTCAGAGCCTAGATTGGCTGATGTAAACGTCCCACTGACTTTGAACAAAGTTACGTTAAGAAATGTCAACAGAAACTTTGGTATTTTAATATACATAATTACAAATAGTTTAATAATAAAGAACATAGTTTAATAAAATACAAAATACATTGATTTACCCTGAAAATATTCTACCTACCGTATTAAGCATGTCTGAAAGACCCATAAGACGACTTGGATGGTATGTGAGACCATGCTCCGAAGAATCAGTCAGATTATAAGTTTCTACAGTCAAATAATCTACGTATCTGAAACAAAATTTATACATTTGCCTTAGATTTCAATTTTAATATCATATTAAAGTGTATATGAATTTAATACGCCGATTATTATACAGATGGATCTACAGGCGCAGAATAGGCAGTCTATTTCACGATGTGTGTGTTGGGTTGCCTATCCTTGAGGTGAAAAGCTGTTTACTTGACTGGTTAAACTATACATGAGTATAAATCACAAAAATATTTAATCAGTATAGGAACTCAATATTAAGTTATAGTCGTATCGGAAAAACTAAATAATTGCACTTGTGACTTAAATGTTTCAACGTAATTATATATATGAAACACTGCCTCCACTAATCTTCATTGTACTTCTTCATATTTATTTTTTCTGTATGGGGATATCAATTAATCACAATATTAAGGTATATGCTGTTACTGAAACAGATAGAAATGTTTATATCAGAAAATATTTAATGGTTGAGTATTCTAATTTAATTTTTGAACTTTATATCAGGTTGTTAAAAATTACAAATATTTTGAAAAATTGGTTAACTCAATTTAAGCTTGTCATTTCCATTTTTCTTAATATCACTTTCTTGTAAAATGATCATCAATAGGTTCCCATGTGAATTTATAATCCTCAAATAATAAATTTAGAAAAATAATTAAAAGTAAACACTTCATATGCATTTACACAATAGTTTTTTTTTTCTTAATTCAAATAAATTCGCTGATAATTGCAAATCTTTTTTGTGGCTTTTTCTAGATATCACTTGACGGATGGACAATATTATCCGAATGTAATACTGTACTTAAGAAAATTAGTTTAGCAAGGAATTATTTACAGATAAATTAAACTATGATTATGATTTTTATTTTAATAAAATATTACGTACACCACGGTTATTTAATTATTAGGAGACTGAATTGGAGCTATAATAGGCAGCCTGTCTCTCGATGTGTTTGAAGCATTGCCTACCTTATAGGCGGAAATCATAATTTAAAAGTATATATTTATATTAGACTGGTGGGTTATTAATGAAATAAAATTATTAACCCAGCAATATGATAAATAAATAATTGAGACTGATTTTCTGTTTGAAATTTCATTTAATAAATAATACTTAAAAATGATACCACAACTTTTAATAATTTTCAATGTGAGTGTATGTTAACTGATATAATTATTAATACCCACAAGAAGCAATTTTTTGGTTGATCGTACCTGGAGATGTTTCTCATATCCATCCTCTTTGCAACAGTCTCCACGGATCCAGGAACCCTAAGTAGTAGCTGCCCGTTCTGCACGTTTCTTTCCAGCTCCAAGTATTTAGCCGCGAGATCTTCTGGATTCTCGGTAGTTGTGGTCGTTGTCGTCGTAGCTCGGCGCCTGGATTTTCTGGAGGAACCGTCTGACCTAAAAGACATCGTAATAAGTTATCAGACAAAATTTTCTAATTGTAAAGACGGAAAAATGTTTTATATAATTATTCATTCTTTTTTAGTCAATGTCAGTTTATGAAATGGTATGTAGGGTCTGAGATCTGTAAGATTTTATTTATTTAATGTTTACCATATAAGTGTTCAAAAAGATATTCTGAAAGTTGTTTTTAATAGGAATATTTTTATAAGTGTATCAATACAAAATAGTTATGATAACTTATCAAGTTGGGTGAAGTCGATATTCTGATATATATTTAAGATATTATGGGTTAGTGCCCTATAACGTTCAATCATTTGCCGAGCACTTTATGGACGGTCATAGTCTGGCTACAGATTTTTCTATATATATATATTTTTTTATATGACATAAAACTTGAGGTGTAGGCAGTGTCTGGTAAACGTTTTTGTTCAAAAACATTAAGACAAACTAATAAATTTTTTGTGAAGGATTTCAGAACGTATTTCTTGCTGAAGAGGTATTCTTAAGACACCACAGGATACACAAGGGTCTCAGAACACCAGTTGAAAAGATGCAAAACTGAAAGAATATCTTCAGAAACACTTAACGAACGATTTGAGACGTCAATCAGCCGCTATGAAGAAGTAGGAAGTCATAAGGTCATAACAATGATGATTATTGAATGAAATATTAAAATTAACGCCAGTGGTATTTTAAAGTAATATATGTCAATATAGTTAATATCTATTTATAATAACTATTAAGTTGCCGTGAGTGAAATCTGTTATTTACAGACCAGGTTGGCGAATATTCTTCTGTAGTTACGTCGTCCTCTAGGGCTTCGGATACTAAGTAATCTCGTTTTTCTCTTCCGTGGGAATCAAGTTCTGTGCGGAGAGCCTGAAAAAAATTGAATCAAACTTCTTAAAAGAAAGATTTCATTTTATTTATCAACATGTGATATTTGGCGTTAGCGTGATTCAGACCCTATTTCCATGGATATTTGTTGAGTCCGAAGATTTAATATTATACGGCTGCGGATACAGCACTAAATATTTTATTTTTAATTATGTTATGTTCTGACAATATTGTCTTACCTTGAGCAGGGAGACGAGTCCTCCCCTGGCGCCTCTGGCCGTCGGCGCCGTTGTGTTCCATGCGAGGACCATCTCCACGCCGTCCATCTGAGTGCTTTGCAGACGACGTGCCACCGTCTGTGCCAACCCCAGACGCCTTCCGGGGGACGTCAGTAGAGAGTCCACCAGCTGGGTCGGCACGGTCAGACCCAAGATTGCCCGGAGACTAGGGTTCCGCATCCGCAGGTATTGCGCACCCGAGACGTCTGCAATGAACATCGTGTATTATGACTGACTGGAACAATATCATAATACGGCCAAGGAGTCGGTTAAGAATTAATAATAAACAAAGATTACTCGCTACATAAATATGTTAATAAAAATAATCTACACAAATATGTTTCATGCACAATGCGTGGACATCAAAAAAATATTTCTTGTATTTAAATTCAAGTATTTTAAATTTTTTAACCTTTTTTTGTCTTAAATTGAACTTATACTGGTATTAAAATTCACGAAGTGCATAGTTTATATAAAAAAATGTTATCTTCGAAAAGTTCTGTAAATTCTCTCTCAATTTTATCGCAGCTTAGCTCCCAAAACACTTCATCATCTATTATTCTGAAAAACTCAAGTGATGTAGAATAACCTCGCATTACCTCTACAATACTTGCGATTTAACTTCTGTCATTCTTTCCTTGAAAACGTATATCATATATGATTAATATGCAGTAGGTTGAATACCCTTTTCTACTAGTGAATTAATTACTTAGTAAACCTTGATGTTATCAATATTTTCTTCGATTAGTTCCATAGTCTTTCACGCTACGAGACGGTTATTCTATATATAATATATGGTGATTAATTTATCTCAATGTGATTGTTCTCAGACAGAAATATTTTTCTGTTATTTTATATATAATTGATTTAATGTTTTTAATCTTAGAAATTGCATGCGTAATTTATTGTAGATGATAAACTGTAGTCCAAGTTAATATAATTTTGTCATATATCATTATGTTTTCACAATTGATTCATAGAAATATTTTCGGAGTGATTTCCGTGTAGAATATTTGCTCTCATATGTATCCTATATCAAGTTACTCATTAAAAAGCGTTATTTGGAAATCGGCATGGAATTGATAAGAGGTCTTTAATATTAAAATTTCAAAAATGACTAATGTTGGCGAAAAATCCATTTGGGAACTTCTTGGTGACAGTAGTTAAATATGATTCAGTAGAACCTTATAGTCGGCTGTGGATAAATGAGTTACCTGACAACTCAATTGGAACAACTATCTGAACTAGAAAGGGAGACGGTAAAATAAATATTCCAATGGATCTCCATTTAAACGTTGAGCGATTTCAAATTCCTTTTAGACTCATTTATGGACCACAATAAAGAACTCACAGGAGCAGCAAATTGTTTTTTAGGTTATTGTTTCTGCCATATCTTATTTCCTTAAGGGTTTGTTCATCTAATAGTTTCTTTATTCTTGCACTTCGTGCTTCTGATTCAGTCTTTTGATGCTCAGTTCACTCTTCGTTATTTTCCTTTCCTTCAAGCAGTGTGTGTGTGTGTGTGTGTATTTGTACTAATATTTACGAGGCCTTCTTTAAAATATCAGGCTTTTTAAGTTTGTTATTTTTTAATATTTCTGGAACACATTAAAGTTTACTGTCCTGATGCATTTCATCAGCCTTTTTTCTGTACATTTGATTTGACCTCCAAGTTTTTCATTTACATACAACTGTTACGGAAAATAATTATTTTAAAAACATAATTTTCAACTTATTACATACTTCACCAATTTCACATTTAAATTTTCATTCAATTTTAATTGCTTCTGCGTCCTGTTCCAAATCTCATTAATTAGGCGTACGCATTATTCATAATAATATTAGAGAATGACGGCTATTCCCGGTGAATCTGTTGTAAATAAAATTCTAGGGTCTCAATCCGGTCCAATGGTTTGATGAATAACAACATTTCGACAGCAAGCTCCGCCATCGTCATCAGGTTAACTGTGATGATAATAACGTCGCCTTTAAGAGATCTTTTTATCACAGATTGTTTGGAAGCAGAAATAATTACGAATGAGCTTTAATGGGATGAATTACTACTACAGGGATAGTTGATCGATTTATAATATTCCGCAATACTCGTCATAGTATAAGTTAATCTGAAGTTCCCTCTGTGTATGTAACATGGACGCAGTAGTAAAGGCGAAGATAGAAGTGAAGCAACCGTCCGAGAGGGTGTGGTTCAAGCAGTGACTGCCACAGGTCAAGTGCACAGCTCTATAATTATTAATTCGTATTGTTTCAAAAGTAATTTTACGAATGAGTCATGATCGCACATTGAAAGGCTCGCTCCTGCCTGTCTGCCAGACTCGAACACAGACAGGTTAATGAAATCGGGGCGCCTTTCTCTCCGTAAATGGAGAGTTAACCCTGAAGATCTGGCATATACAAATTACATTTATTATTTTCAGATTAATGGTTACATGTGATTCTACGATTGCCACGCACATGGCTAACTAAATATATGCTTAAAACGTATAATGCTTTGTACTAGCCGTGGCTTTCTCCAGTACTGCGTAACACTGAAACTACAGCACTTCTTACGAAGCTATATATTAAAATAGATTTGGAACCCAAGTCAGTCACATATTCTACGATAAATAAACCATTAAAAAATACGTTACAACGTGTTTGTTTTTATATAAATGTCGAACTTAATTTTACCATGCAATGGTCTGAGGTCCATATATAAGTACTGTAATACTGATTATAATAAATTTTAAAAAGAAATTACTTATTACATTATTTATCTGTCTTTTAATTAATATAATAGAATAAGATAATTCCTCAGAGATTTAATAATATCACATAGAAACATTATGAAACACGTTTCGTCCCTAAATTTTGGGGCCTTTTCAGATTTTTAATTTTAATTAAAATATATGTTCGTAATAATTAATTAGTTAAGAATTAGTTAATTTTGGCCGTAACTTCTGTGCAAAGGGAACCATTGAAAATAAATTACCCAATTTTCATGTAATTAATTAATAGGAATTTATTTTTGAATCAATTCTTTACACCTGAAAACGCCCTAAAATTTGGGTGACGAAACTTTGTGTTTTAAAATGTTTTAAATAAATCTCTGACTAATTGGCTGATGTTATTTCATGAATTGTAATAAGGTTTTTTTATTTTAGAAATTTTGAAACTTTCATTATTCGTATATTAGCTTAGTTTCAATTAGTTTTCTAACAAGTTGTGAGTCTTCATCATGTGTTCGCGCTCAAAGAAATGGTAAATTTATACGTGATTATAACATTACTGCATACTCTGCGTGTTATCGTCTGTAAGATATAAATCGACATTTCACATTAGTGGGGTAGAATCTCCTTACGGAGGAACGTTGAAGAGCAATACATCCATTTCTATAGTCGTTATTTTGCTGACATATATATATACATTTTTAGCGTCAATTATTGTGAACCGTTTAACTTTGAAATGTTTGTTAAGAGCTTGTTACCTAAATTTAAAATTTTATTTAACTTAAATATTTAATTGGTATTTACGTATTAATTAAAAAAATAATAAATATAGGACATGAACATAAATCTTTTGAAAATCTATATTTATATTTTTTCAAGAGAACAAACGATTAACGAAGTGAATATCTTGCAAAACTGTTTTTTCTTTACCTGAAATAGAAGAATTTTGGCAAAGATTTGAAATTATTTGCTCCTAGTTGTGTTTCCATTTTTGTTAAGACCTTATTTGTGACTGATGAGGCGGTTGATAAATTTATAAACATATATGTCAGGTAAATATAACTATTAATCTACTTATTAACAATTATTAATTGGGTGTTCTTTCTGTAGACGTGTGAATAAAAGAAATGTTGTGTAATAGTGGTAGTGTAACTGCGTAAGTGGCACACAATGCAGCGTGCACCGAGAGATCTGAATTAGTGTATTTCATTACGGAAACTGTGCCTCAGTAGGCCAGACATTTGAGAAGCACCCTAAGGCCCGGGATCAGTTCCCGACACTTTCACGATTTCTCCTAAGAGTTACATGAAAATATTGGCAAAGGACCAAATAAACAAGAATGCGGGCACAATACTTCATATGTCATATAAAACGTTTTCTAATTCCTCTTACCATATTAATTTAGCAATTTCAATCTAAACGATGTATAAAGTTAGTCGAATCAACTTGGTAAAATTGACGTACAATATAAACAATATATGAATCAATTCATTAATTTTACTTTGTTATTCAGTATTCAAATGATACTTACGTAACGTATGTTACGTAATAGGGATATATAGATGCCAATACAAGCTGTTGAGTAATAAGGAGGTCAGGCTATAAATTTATTTATGTTCTTCAACATTGAGGTATTTAGATTTTAGTAATTATTTATTTACTTTTGTCTATGATGCTTCTATCAGATTATTACTTATTCCATTTGAATAGAAAAAAGACATTTTTGATATATCAGGCCTTCCATACGTTCAGCCTTTTCGTTGAATGTTTTTCAACGTCTGAGAGATGAGCTACTATTCGCGATGGAAGCTTCTTGAATTAGCTCTGATATCTGATCCCAGGCTTACACAAGTCTGTAAGGCGAGTAAGTCAGAACTATAGCGGAACGCGTCGTCAAAGGAGAGTCATTTGATATTCTTGATCGATACACTACAGGAAGCCACATACAATTACGAATTATTGCTACCCTGTGTGCCAAAGTATTAAAACCATTCATTATTAACCACTTCATACCTTTTCACATAGCTTGAAATCATAGAAATCATATTTGAAAAAATTAATTAATCAATAAGTATTTTTCGATTTTAAGTATATTATTATAAATAAATTCTTAATTCAGCTAATAATTGTACGAATTTAAGAATTGTTCTATGATCACATTTTACAGGCTTATAATGTTCCCTCTTTAAAACTTTGCTGCAGTGTATTCATCTAATGCCACGGATAAGGACTGAAATTTTAAATGGAATAAAGAGGAAATTTGAAGTTTATTTCATAGAAGCACTGGAAAGCGTTTTTTGTTTAATGCAATGTATTAAAAGAACGATCTTTAAAAGTTGTTGTCCTTCAAACTATTTAACGCAACGTACTGTGTTGTACAACACATTCGCTAATTTTGCAAATACACATATATGGAATGGAGTTTGGGGTGATCGGTGTGCAAAATGAATTATGGTTATGGCTGTAATTAATTTTACAGAATACTTTAGTTATGTTGTGTACATTTCAGATATGTCATGTGAGTATATGAGCGAAATGAGAAGGGTGCAAAGATTCTTAAAGTGTGGCTTAAAAGATTTTACTTATATTCAGAATTTATTATTACGTTGCAAACAATTAATAACAGTTGAATCTTGAAACACAAAAATGTAGCATCATATATTTATAATGTTATTGCATATGCAAGCGCCATATCAGGTGGGTATATTTATTAATATACAATCGCTTTAATTTTAGAAAGTATTCAGAATGTTCAGGATTGATAACTAAAATAATCTTGGTATAAGAAGGAAATGTAAGAGAAATTTTCTGGTAAATAATGGCTTAATTGTTTATTTTTACTCAAAAGATAATTGTTAGATTATATTTTATATTTATTAATTATAATAATTATTGTTATAATTCCAGCACCAACAGGTACAACTATAGATGTCAAATAAGTGTTCCTATTTTTTTACCACTGTAAAAAGAAATATACTAAAATGTTTTAATAATAAATTATTAGGATTTGCAAGAATGGAGACAATTTTTCCATTTGGAAATATTTTTAACACCAAGAGATGTGATTCTAAATTATATATTTTTGATCTCATTAACTGTGTACGACACTTATCATTACGGTTTTTGATATCTATGCTGGAGAATTCGTATACTTATATTGATTTATAAATGAATTATGGATTCCGCAGGAAGATCCAGTTGGCTGGATTGCCGATTGCATGACATTTAAATGCGTGCTACTGTTCTGTTAGGTGATTTGTATATGACATATAAATTCTAAAGTTCCGGACGTTTCGACGCGGATTGGCGTCTGTTCATAACGCCGAAAATAATTTTGATCTGCACATAAAATAATTTAAAACAATATTTCAATTGAAAATTTACTTTCTGTATATATATATATATAATTATATATATATGTACTTAAGATATTAATATTGTCACTGTAGAGCAATTGATGATAGTAGTGATTTTTTGAGAATTTTCTAAAACGTATAAGAAACATATTATCGAGTATTTTGTGAGTGGAACAAAATATCGTCTCATTGCTTCTAAAATTTATTATGATGAATCTGAGATATTATGCACAAATTTTATTAACGTTAGAGATAAATATAGCTATATAGAATAAATTTGATTGCAAAAAATCAGTGCTAATTATATTTCAGCAGTAGCAATTTAAACGCTTCCCTTCAGTTCAATATTGATTGTTAAAACGAGCACGTTGAAGGTATGTAATGAGGAAGGAAGTCTATGAGAATAATTTTGGTGGTTGGAGCTTATGTAAGCGATTTCTGCGTGATCTTTGGTGGTCAGCTATCCAAAAGCTTGCGTAAGGGGCAGATGGCTGCCGAGGCGTTGGCCCTACTTTCCTGTGACACAAGCTTTCAAACTAACCGACATATATATCCCGGTTGAGTAATCTTTTTCGTCAGACTTAGGCAATGACAAAACCAGTTTTCTATTGCTGCCAATTTGGAATGACAATCATAGGATAATTTTGAGATATATTTAAATCTTCTTCGTTAAAGTCAAGCCATGTACGAAGTGTACAATGCATGTACCTGAAAGAAGAGCTCATGTCATGAGAACATGCTGTGTTAGCTTTCGCTTTACTTTATGCTTTGAACGTGATTCCAGCTGCTTTAAGGTCCTGGACACTTTTCTAATTTTATTTGCAAGAAAGTTTTGATTTATAGAAGACGCAACTCGTAGTACTGTAAAGATGGTTATCATGGAGTTAATAAAGAAACTCAATCGCGTGACCGAAGCCAGCGCCTCTGGCGACATTTTTGATCCCTGACTTACATACACGTTTTTCTTTTATATTATGATGATGGTTAGTAAATTGTTTTTAATATATTGATAGTAATATTTTAAAATGATTTTCTTGCCAATAGTATATTTATTAAAGTAGGTAACATTTATTTTAGTAATAATATCATGCATTTTTGGTTGTTAAAATTAAAGGGAAATGCTGTGAGTGCAATATTCGTTGTTGTTGTCATTCACATTTCATATATCTTTCCGAAACTTTCATCAGAGTTCAAGTAAATGGGCATTGCTGCAAACAAGTGAATGCTGTGGTGCTGAGCAGAGGCGTTATAGAAGTTGAGGAGGTATAATTTATGAGCCGCGAACTTTCATGGCTGGTGGCACTGCAGGCACGGCCTTATCTCTTGCTGCTGCAACACTTTATTTCCTCCGGGGAAGATCTGGCTGTCAGATGTGACGGATCACAACATCTATTACCATTAGTGGTAGCCGTGTACAAAGAGTCTCAGCAGGAACGTATCTACTTATTACACTTTTCTCCGGGCACGCATTATGGTCCAATTCTTTTATGGCTCCTGGTTCAAACTATTTCTGAACTTCTGATCAACCTGTGTTTCACCATTACACAATTTCTCAACTGTTTATAAACGATATGCTGTCCTAGGACTATCAATTTAGATGTAAGCGAGTTAAATGATTTTATATTAACAATTATGCATATACTAATAACGTTATATATAATGCAGGACAGATGTGGTTGGAAAAAAATTGTGATAGAAAAATCGGTTACCATGACTCGGGTCACATATATTCCTAGAAAATACTTCTAAGGTAATTTACGAAATCATTCCGTTTAACAGAAATCAATTCAATACATATTTACATTAAAATATTTTGATTAATTCAACTATTATATTATGACACTAAAAAAATTTTCGTCAAGAATTATTATATACTGTAAATTATGGAATATTCAACTGTTGTAGTGTACTTAAAACATGATACCAAAATGGCAATAAACCTGGTAGAATTCACTAATGGCTTATTTAAATATTGTGAATAGTTAAAAAGGAGCTTTTAACCATTAGACGACATAGGCATCTACAAGATAAATACACATAGTTTGTAACAATTGATCTTATGCAGTGCTAAAAAACTATATAAACAACCACAGGTTTATGAATAGTAAGTCAATTACATACCTCTCGACTTCATCAATATGCACGTTCTCTATACAATATGTTTGGAATGCATAACTCAGTACTTAGAAATAAATTATAAGTTAAAAACACATCGTGACATATTCCGCATTACACATTTACGGCAACGACTAATCCTTGCTTAGAACATTTGACCCCAATATAAAAGTGACTTGTGCATGAGATATTTGGAGAGCCTTTAAATGTAAATTTAATCTTTTCTTGTGGGGCAGCGTGTCCAAAGAGCACGAGCTCGAATTCGACAAGTGAACGCGCGGCGGATGCTAAATCACTGTCAAAGCCATTAGCGATTCGCTGTTTCCTTTATTAAGCCGCGACTTTCTCCATTGAAATCGTGAAAGCCCTATAAGTCAGCGGGGAAGTTCACTAAACGGCTCCCAATCACTTAGGAACTCTCGCCAGACCAGACGCTCACTTTGTCCGAGGAGTTTGTCCGACCACGCCCCAGAAGTGACACCTTAGGAGGGACACGCTTTCTCCTGTACTCACCGGCGTCGCTGGTGAGCTTGAAGGCGTCGGTGAGGGCTGCGGCTCCAGAGAAGATCACGTGTGTGCAGAGGCAAGGGTCCAGCTTGTACACGGAAATCCTGCCTTCGTAATGGCACACCACGGCCTTGTCCTCGGGGGCGATTGTTTTCGGGCACGCTGAAAAATAAACAACGAATAAATTACTACTGCTTAAATAAGAGTTGTTCAATCAACTTTTTTAAATCTGTAACATATATAATGTCGGATATATATTAGAAACTATAAATTAAGTAAATGAACACCAACATTCGAATATATGTTTATACCTTAAATTTGTGTTTTTACGGAAATTCGGGGGTGAACGAGAATCATCATAATTGTCTTAACATTGGTACCATCCACGAAAAGAAACAAAATTAGTAAATTTTTCTAAGGTGATGCAAAAAATATTTGTATATCAGGAAATCTCGAATAAGAAAAAAACGACGGATCACAGAAGAACATACACCTAAAAATTCTCCAATTTACAAATACTTCTGGGCGGTTCGGAACCGAAACTTCAAAAGAGTGTCGGAATATTTATTACTACAAATGCATATTCCCTATTATAAACATTCTTCTTGGTGCCATTATTTTAAAATGAGTTACTTATACCTCGTATTTTGAATCTAAAATTATTGTTTACTTATAGGATCCATCTACATTAATTTTCAATAGATTATCGATGTAAGGGGTTATAATGGGCGGCATATACCTGTGTTTCAAGCGTGTGTGAAAAAGAAATAATAAGAAGAAACTGTGGAACTATGAGATGTGCTCCCTATCACTTAAATTCTAGTAAGGAATGGGATTAATAAGATTTTATTAAAGTGCATTGTAAACAGAGGAATTATACAAACCCAGGAAAATGTAAACAGCGTTCATGTCAATATATTTTCCTTTATTGCTATCATTTTGAGCTATCATTTGATTGATTATATAATATCTCTGAAATCGGTAACAAAATGAGGTATCTTTCTTTTCATTTAATTTTTGAGATTTTCGAACGTTGGATGACAACTTATGGAAATCTGCAGATTATTTATCACTATTTCGTAATGACAGTACTATATTATTTTAAAAAATACATCTTACGACCCTATAAATAAGGAAAACGTTTCATAGAAATCGGTAGGACCGTTTTCTGTGAAAAGTGAACAAATAAATGCTTTGAAACGTCCGCCATTTTGGAATGCAGTTAAAGACTGTGTCTGTTTTCGTTTTATTTCTCCTGAATTGTACTACGTAATTGACGAATATGATTAAGTAAATTGTATTCGGTAATAACTTATATTAGTTTTGTACAGCATGCTCTTAAATAAAAATAATAAATCTATAACTTTGAAAAATAGTAGTCAGTAATTTATTCTCGCAAAGATATTTATTTGTAAATACAAAAAAATGATACAAGAAGCGAGATGGTTGGATCTGGTCGAGAACTAAATGTGAGAGACGGGAGAGAATCAGAATAAATTTATTAAGTGATAAGTGTTACCTGAAAATCGGAAAAAATCAGAAAAAAGAAACGAAAGGTGTGAGAATACAAGTGAACAGAGGGGAAGCATTTCTAACACGATATTTATGTAATAAAGACAACGTTTATCTTCAGATTGCGAAGGTCTATAAATATATTATTTCGGTCCTTTAGTGCTTTAATTGACACTGGGTCGCTTCCTTTGATGCGTGGGCGTTATTCTGCTAAGTACTGATATTAGCAATACTATTTTTCAATAGTCCTTCCGAGTTAATAATGACTGGAATGTAAGTTGATATGTAACTAGTGCTTCTTTGAAAGCTACTAATGAGAAGGTAAACTACTTACGTTTCGTGGAGTAAGGAGGCACCATGCGCGCGTGCGTTAGCGCACACGCTAAGGTAAAGAAGAGTATTACAGGCTGCCACGACATGGCGAAGCCTATGCGCTGAAACTGGAAACAAAAAATCGTGATCAGATAAATACTAAGACAGTCAATGAAAGTGTTCAAATAATATTTACTTAAGCTTGATGGCAGTTCTTTCTGTACAGTTTTCGTTAAAACTTATGTCAAGTTTTTAGATTCTTAATAGAGGTTCACATTACTAGCTCTTTTTATTCATGAAAAGTTACCTAATTAATTTTAATGACTGAGATAACATACAAATCCAAACAATTAAAGATGTGCTTCTTATTTAAATTTTATACGCTAATTAAAGTTTTTATATTACGAAAAAATTATTTTACTTTTTGATATTGAAATAACTGTAAATTATAGTTATTAATTTTGTTTATTAGAATAGAAAAAAGTATACTGATTTTCTATACTTATGGTTTCTTGTCTCCTTTATATATTTAATCAATCATATTACGTTTTAATAGGGATTTACAATTTGATTATTTATATAAAATTCTTGTTAAAAATTTATTATTAACATAGTAGAAATGATAAATGGATTTTTTTATGTAAAATGAAAATATTTGTGGCAATTGACAAAAGCTTCTTCAACAATCAAAACTTAACAAATAAATTGGAACAAAATTATATAAAATGCTTATATTTATAACTAACAAAATTATATAAGACGTTTATTTTTATAACTGAAACATTAACGATTCAAAATATGAAGATATGCTATTGAGTTTAATAGGACTTAAGAATTATTTTTCGCCTTTATTTTATTTTTTAAAGAATATATTTTATAGTGATCATTCTGAGCACGCCATAATATTTATTATTCTCCGTTTACTTTTATATTTTGAAGTCATCTTCTGCAATAGGTTGTCAGTAGGTTGCGAAACGGTTGGTAGTGAAAGTTCAGAACGCGGTGGAATCTATAAATCAAATATTGCACACCTGGAATCGTCGGTAATTGCATGCTTCAGGAGCTGTAGACGTCGTCGGGGCTGGCCTATTGTGAAGGAACTACAGTAGTTAAATGTAATTTATGGAAACGCACTCCTTCTAACGTAACTAATTCAAGCAGAAGTTATTTCTGCTTGGGTATTATAAAATCAGAATAAAACACACTATATGTTTGCTTATTCAAGATCAGCTAGAAATAATATTAGAAGCTTTAATCCTAAAATTCAGTTATGAAGTTAGGTGATAATTTATGCGTCTCAAATAAGACGGTACCTGTAATCGAACGCCGACGGTATTCCTACTCAGTAGTGAATTGAATCGACGGCGTCGCTGAGTGGTTATAGCATTTGCATAATGAGCAGTGGACCCCAGTTCGATTCTCGGATCCGTCGTATACTTTATATTTTCAAAATAGCGAATATTTTGAAAAAGTTTTCTGTTCTTCAAATTAATGTGTCATTAAAACTCCAGAGGAAGGAACTGAACGAATATACATGATCGACATATGAATGTAGTTGCCTGTTCTAATGGAAACAGATTAATCTCATCAAAACGAGCGATAGTTATTTTTTCCCTTCGTGTGGGTGTGTTTAAATTGGTTGCTGCTAAAGACCGTGAAAGGACTGCTCCTCTTCCCTCTTGGCAGTAACACATGTAAATGAAGAAACTCGTTCACTGTAACTGATAGCCATCCTTCAACTTTAATCTCCACCTGAGATTCAGATCCGTTACGCTGAGTGATGACACACTGGTCTAATGTAGAAAGCCCAGCGATAAAATCGGAACATGGAAATGAATGCTTTGGGACGTAATGGCGCTAAAGTATTCATGTAATAAAGGACTGTTATAGATGATATCTACTAATTGATACTAGAAATTTAATAAAGACTTATGAAGGATTTGCTACAAGGAAACGTCATTAGACGGATTCCTTACGCAAAGTTTTGCAAAAAATTTGTTTTTCCCCAATGCCAAACATTAAAATTAAATAAATTAACAACGCTTCATCGCTTAATTTACGACCCCATAAGGTTCAAGTTAAAAAAATAATTATGGACATGTTATTCAATGCTGACTTTCATGGTAGAAATTGTGAAATTACGTGAACATTCTAACAACTTAAATATAACATTAAAATTATTTTAGCAGTGTGACACTTAGAAGACGCAATTTATCACACGCTGCTTTGAACGACCGCATATTTGTTGTACAGATCAGTGATGCACATTGAAGTAAAACGGTGGAAAGAAAATATTTTTAACTTTAATTCTACATTAATGAAAAAATTAAAAGAAAAAAACTCGAACAAATATGAACGTCAGAAAAATAGGAATGCATTTCGAACATACGTCAAGTTTAGTGGAAACAAAAATTTATATTTTGCTTCACGATTCCGCTGAAAAATTTTTGAGGTTGAGATACATTGCTGAAGTTAAAAGCTTCTGAGAACTGAATTGTAGGAGCAACAGGTTTTGTGAGACAGTGGTGCAAAGGAATTTCCGTGGTCGCAAAACCGTCCTGCACGATTGCTTGGTTGGTCTGAGACCATGTATAATCACGATTGTTGCACATTAAACCTAATGTGGTGATAGTATCGTCGTTTAATCATTTACAAAGGTCCAGAATTTCTTGCGAAGCCGATATCGATGCTCCAATGTTTTGCAATTCTCTTAGAAACCAAATTTGTGTGTTTTTTCCCAATTTGTGGTATTTACGAATTAAACAAGAAAAAATTATGCCCGAGAAAAAGAGCGTTATAAGTATTAATTCTGCTTTCTTTCACATAGCCATTTAGTCTGTCGTTACTTCGTGGGAAATCAGAAGCGTGGCGAGTGAGGGGAATTACCTGCGGGCAACTCGATTGGTTCAATATACGAGGTTTGCTGTCCAATCTGTGGCTACAGTTGCATTAACAGACTCAATAATGGTAAGGCTGAGTGAACAAAAATAAGATGAGCATAACGCTGGCTATATTCTCGTCAGACCGCCACATAATGTAAGTAGCTCCTTTGATGGAATAATGCTTCGAATTGGGTCATAGCCGTTCCATGAGGGACGCCCAGTGGCGCCAGACCTACGCTACAATTTGGCTCTCCTGCAAATGCTAAGGTCGATGGAATTAAGCGGATTCTCGTTAACAATTCCGTTTCTCTATTGCCTCTTATTATTTGTTGTACCTCTAAAATGTCGAGCTACGACACAGTTACTATTTTAACGTAAGCAGTATTTGTAAATTAAGTCCTAATGGTCAATTTTCTTTCATGTTCACTGCGAGAAACGTAGCTTGCTCATGAAAACCGGTCTTCTTTCGCAAGTATGTCTGGAATAATCTTCGATTTTATTACAGCAAGCGGTCAGTGTTGTTTAAAGACCGGAAAGTAATTAAATTAATTCCGGGTTCTATGTGACAGGGCAAATTTTCTTTTGGTTATATCGTTTGAACATGGAAAAAAAGCTACTGTATAAATTAAGGTGAAAATTAATTTAGTGAATTTAGAAATTCAATCCGGGCAATTTTAAAATCTTTTTAAAAAATTGAATTAATAATTCTAGCCTGAAAGCAGAAATGAATCGTGAAGTTCTGAATGTTACGCATATCACCATTCACCGATGTAACGAATAAGGAATACGAGTGTATTGAATTCAGAGCCAAGTCTATAATTTCGTGTACTAACATGAGTGAGAGAAGAATCTTCTCGATGGTTGATCAGAAACGTGCCACATGCTAAGTACCTTTGAACCGTGACTTATAATCAATCGTTACGCTAACCACACCGGCGCCTTGGAAGAATAGTAGTTTACTGATTAGTATTCCAGCGATATCCCAGAAAATTTGGACAATTTCTTATTGTGCCGAAACCGGTGTTATCCAGAAGTTCAAGGTGGGTGTGTGAGCTTTCACCTGGACACAGCCGCAGGTGGATCGGACAAGACACGAACCCTCGTCCTCTGACGTCATCACATCTGCTTTCCCCGAGGAAGCATATTGCATAAAACGTTGGCCCACCTCGGGCCAAGTTTTTCTCTTGTTCCACCAGTATATCCGTGTTTGTGATCCAGTCCAATTAAAAACCAGGACAAACTAAGCCGTGACGAAACAGACCATCAAGTTTGCGGTCGCCAGGATGCAAATCAGATCTCAGACTTGCTTCTTACAATCACTTAAAGCGAACCTCGTCCGTGTTCAACCTTGATATGGTTACTTAGCTTTCCTGGTAATTTAGATGGCATATTAGTCACTAGTTACAGATCCGAGTGTGACGCAACACTCCATATCTGTATGAGACACCCGTGTAAAATGTTTAAGACCAGTTTGCCTCAGGACGTCAGTAAAGTATTTACCATTTCTTTTTGCTTACTTCCGAGCTAGTTAAAATTCCAGTTTCTCCAATGCGACTAAAATGACAAGTCAACATTGTAGTGGACATTGACCTTGAGATTGTTAGAATCATACTACTGGTCAATTATTAAAATAAAATAAGAAAAAAAGTATTCTTTTCTTAGTTTGAAATTATATTCCAATTTATGGAGCCTCACTCAACGGAATTTTCAAAATGATGTACATTAATCGTGAAATTAAGTTAGTATTGTTGGCGTTCGCAGAACTCTGCGTATTAAAGATGCTAGTCACGAAATATAATTTTATTTCCTATTGAAAATTAGAGATTGTCGTATACGTTACTATAATTACTGTCCTGGAGATTTCATTCTTTACATTACCAAACTTCGGCGCGGAAAAAATTTTTGCAGAGAAATCATAAATCTGATTATTTGCCTCAGACTTTGGGTTAGAATCAGGGTGAATAAAATATTCGTGTAATTTCGTGCTAATTAATTTGGTTGTTTCAACCGTTCCGAAGACGCAGAGATATATATGTGAAATAGGAATTGATAAACGCCTTGATGGGTTCTTGTAAGTTTCTTCCACCCTCCTAGTTGTTCCGAATTTTATTACAAGTGAAATAAAGTATCCTTTAATTAATTAATTAAGAGGCAAATTTTACTTGAAAAACTTCCTGCATTTCGAATATATAAAACAATGAAGGGAAGGAACGCAAATATGTTTTGTTAGTGAGAGTTTTCCTTTTGTTACGTGTTGTATTGTATTAATATTTTTCAAGTATAAAAATAATTAGGAAAAAAAATAGTATATTAGGTAATAACACGAAAACACCCAAGTAAATTTACGAGAGCAAGTTTGTGGGCGCAAATAACATTTCACAAGCTCTTATATTTGTTAATCCATTTCTATTCTTATCTACAACTTTGATAACAACATTAAATTTTAATTGAATTTCTGATGCTGTTTTAGTTTTTAACTCAAAGATACTTGTAATTTTTTTTCTTTGTCTAAGTCTTTCTACTAAACAACAGAAAAACATGTCTTTCCTAGGGCCCAAGTACGTCCTATGCAATTAACGTAAAATATTTTTTTTTGAAGTTATTTATCATTAAATTTACATTTTTGGTAGATGTCACTATTATATTATATACAGTCACATAATATTTAATAAGTATTATTTACTTGTTAGGTACTGTATATGATTTTTATTGTAAACTACAGTGGAACCTAAATCTAGCATCATAACTTACCGGGGTTCACGAAAATACATTCAAGAGCCTGTGCCTTGATCTTGAACAATCCGTGACCGGCCACCGTCCGAGTAATAGTGATAGATTCCCAATAAAGATTGTGCGCGCTTTCGTTAAGTCTGTCAGAAGTTATTGACCGTTCTCGAAGAAAGAGCTTAAACCCTCCTGACTGACTGAAGATTGCTTCACCGAGAAAAAATGTGTGAACTGCTAATCTAGCGAAATGTCAAGGCTGTTGCGTTTAGGCATATCAACTTGTAAATCTGCTCCATCTGACCTACATCACATGAGCACTATTATCATTACTCTCACGACGGCGTCAGATGTGGAATTATTGCGTTGCGGGTTGTAGGGGCGTGAATGGACACTTCTCAAAATATTAGTGGGCTTGATGTCACGCGTGAAATTTTTACCATTCACCTGGTGAATTTCTCTGTTCTGGAAAATTACTCCCTCCTCTACGTAGTCAGTTAAAAAATTTTCAAATGTGTCAAAATTAAAATAAATAATTTTTAGAATAGAAGACCACAAGATTATGTAGGGAAATGTTTTCATTTGTTTTAAAATTTATTAATTTAGTATTAAATTCCGGATTTATGTTTTTTCCTTTCTATGAAACTTGAAAGTATTTTTGATGAATAAATATAATTATTAATTTTGATTTCGAAAAAATTGACAAATTAAGAATGCTTTCTTCCAATTTAATAAATAAATGTGACAAGTTATTTTACGCCCATCCTTATGTAAAAAGTAAACTACCAAGGACATATGAAGTATTTTAGAATTTTTCTATTGTTCCTCTAATGTTTTATCGGTGTTTTAATAACTACAATTTGAAATTGATAGACATTGGTGGGTTTAATTAAGATATTTTTTTTTAGGGCAAAAGCCACATGATCCACATTGAGCAACTCCCCTTTAATAGCATAGGAAGGGATTTGAAAGGGGGGATGCGGAAGGGTAGAGGAAGGTAGCCAAGGGTTAACTAGGGCCCCCGGGCTATATTTTAAGGATCCTACCCGGCATTCGCCTAAAGAAATGCAGGGAAAACCCTAGTAAAACCTGCGTCGGGTAGGTCGGGCATTGGGTACTTGTCCCACGCCTTTCCGATAGCGGGAGAGGAGTTTGCTGTGGGGACGCAGCATTCCCTTCTCCGTGCCTCGACGAGTTTAGGAGGCAGCTGGCCGACTATTCCAATAGGAATAGCGGACAACTCTTACCGTATGCCCAAGGTCTGTGGCCCCTCTCAGAACAGGCCGAGGTGCCTCGGCTTGTGGGAACCTTAGTTCAAAAACGGAGAGGAAAAGGCATACCCAAAGGTAGCCCCTTCGTATCTCTCCTAAAATGTTCTTCCTGCGAGAGAACATCCCTCGCAGGTATTGCCGGCGAGAGATTAGCCCTCGCAGACGTGGGGCTATTTTCATGTTCCAGCGCGTTAATTAAGATATAATATACTCAGGGTTTTATATCTTCTCAATTCATTCAGAATGAAAGAGAGAATGATTTATATAGAAACTATTATAACGAGAGGCAGTAATTATTAAATTATTGATATGGGTAAAAGTTGAACTCTGGTGTTTCGAACAGTAGGAAAATTTTTGCTCGTCTTCAAAAACATGTTTCAATCAGATTACATACGTCATAGTCGAGTGTGTTTCAGTCAGGAGCCTCTCGGTTCAGTAAAACCCTGTAGAATGATCTACCTACGCTAGTTGAGGCTGAATGACAATAAGAGTCATTCGCCACTTCATTTGAATGTGTTCCAATAGCAAGCGATCAAGTTTTTTATTGTTAAAACTTTGGGAGATGTAAAAGCTGAGGACGATGCTTCTACACCTATACACCTCAGACAGAGAGCTTGAATGTTTTCGAAGCAATGTCTACGTTGTTTACATCCTTTTACGGTGGTAAAGTAACGAGTCACGTCACGGATATAGAAATTCTCTGTAAGAAAGTGTATGTTCTACGTAAAGAGACACAACTTTCTTTCTTTCTCGCATACCCTTTGAACCAGACAGCACATAGGAGCAGCTGTGTTAAAAGTCTTGGAATGTTACAAATACTAATTAAACAGTACCTTGCAGAGGTTTTAAAGTATTATTTATCTGTAACAATTTATTCCTCTTTTAGGAGATTTTGAATGCGGGTTGAGATTACGTTGCGCTGTCGCTATCTCTCTAGCCGAAAGTTCCGATCTCCTGTAATGAGCCAGTATCGGCGTACCTCTGTAATTGATGTATCATTAAGGAGTGCCTTACTTTCCAATACTTCGCTCGAATGAAAGTATTGTGTTCGAGGAACATCGCCCAACAAATTTTGGAACTTTCTCCTTTTGAAAGTGATCTGTGGATTAAAATGCGTAGGCATTTGTGGTTACGCTAATTATGCGTTGGACACAGGATTAAACGACAATCCAGGAAATAAACTTTCTATTATACTCAGGCACTCTTGACACGAAATTCTCTGACAATACATTATGCCACTGATATTATTATCTGTATTTTTCAAATCGAGACAAATACCAAGCTTCTGTGAAATGTTATACATTTTTAATTAGAAACGGCTTGCTACATAAAATTCCAAATTATTGAAGAAAAAAATGATTTTCTACTAATAAAAATTATATTTGTTAACAATCATTTAACTGATCGGAGGGCTTTTTTTTTACATAATAATGTATATGTGATATCGTGAACAGTGATCCACAAAAACAGGTCCCTTGATGACAGAGTGAAGAGTCAAAAGGAACTACAATTCTACTTTCACTCAGTGTCTGAAACGTGTCATGTTCATTCATCAAAATGACTGTAAAGGCATTTAATTTGCTTGTCGATTAAGTGACTTATTTTTTAAAATTTGCAAAATTACCATCGAATATATACGATGTAATTAAAGCCAGCAGTTCGCGTTAAAGCGTAGGAGACTTCAACGCGCGTGAAAACACGTAACTTATCAGTTAAAGCGAATGGAGATGAGAACGGGAAAGCTGTAAAATGCTTTGTATTGAAAGATGACTGAATGGAGTAGTGTTAAAAATATTTGGAAAACGGAATATAATATGTTAGAAAAATGAAAGTTTTTCGTGTATAAGAATGAAATGGAGGACGACACAAGACATTTAAAAAGTGAAGAGGTTATACCATTCAAATATGACAGACTATATTTGTCATTTATATACAGAATTATAGTTATAGAATTTTTGATCACCATTATCAAAAGCAGAATAATAATGCTTAAAATGTACATATTTTGCACAGGTCTCACTGTCTATAAAATACGTTTTGAGACGGAAATTGTTACAACATAAGATACAGAGACTTTTTAAAAAGTGAAAGTTTTGTCAGCGGTCGATATCGTACTGTTAAAGAATGGCTTCAAAACCGGACTACTTGTATTTAATAATTTGCGTCTCATAAATTGGATATTGGTCGCGGCAAGGCTGCAAAAAAGCGATCATCTTACATCACCGAGTTTTTTTTATTTTCTTGACGCGACCGTAAGTGCATCATTGTTTAAGTCAAGGTGATACACATTTCGAATGCTCATAAGTAATCACCTTGACCCGTAAGATCTGCCGAGGGGTATCAATTACACTGGGCTAAATACATTTCGATGAAGGTGCTTCTGTTGGAACGGATCGTTGCGAAACTGCAAGAGCTGGTAGGACAACCACCTCGTGGTAAAAACTCGTCCCGTTGGAGCAGCTGCTGTCTGCTTTGCTACCGGACTGCCGCAATGGCCACTTCATATTCATCACTTTACTTGCACTAACACTCAGCAGATAAGTTGTAATCCACTGAATGGGTGCGTGCTATTTAGTACTCTGGTAATCAAGTCAAAGACACACACTGCCTCGAAATATGGAGTTATTCCTGATCATTACTAAGAAGCATTTAGGACGTCACCGCGATAATATTTTATCGCATCTAACATTAAAATGATACATAAAAAACGTTGACCGTTCCCGGCAGTTGATACTAGTGTGTCATTTTCCATTCCTATTTGAACTGGCTGAGTGTGTGTCGTAATGAAAGTTGACAACTTTTTTCTAAAAAGTAATAACATATTATTATTTTTCAAAACAGACGTATAATTTCATTTTTCTAAAAAGAACTGAAACATTATCATTTTACATATGTGTACAGCTGAATCTACAGATATCTATTTAATTTTTACGTTGCTGTTGTTTTGCAATTACTCTACTTTTTGTTACCGATATTTAATTTTATTTTTGTAAATCATGATTAATAGTGAAATAATGTAATTTTATATGTGGCTATCAATTTGTATTCATACATTAATGACGTTCTGTCAGGGAAAAATATGAAGGTTTCCACTCGTCTAATTCGCTTTAATCAACATTCGAAGAATATACGTAAAATACAGGTAAAGTTAGTTAAAGAATATATTGATAAAACTAAATTAAAACGGTATCGTTCGAGTCTATTATTTAAAATAAAGAAAATAGAAAGTGCGTGGGGAGGGATTACGAAAAGAAATAAATTTTCCTTCTGATCTTTTACGTGTAGCAAACCTGAATGATGCTATTATCAAACTTTAAACGGCTACTCAGCATTGTTCCTCGGATACTGAGTTGCGTGTTGCGGATGTTTAACTCCAAGCAGCGACGTGTTCTTCTAATGGCTGTCGTGCCTTGTTCTTTTGTTTGGTCAAGTGTTAGGTCATGAGCAGGTACCGCCAATGGAGCGTGAAGCGAGACCAAGTTCAATGGCGATTTGCAAGAACTTTTACTATCTGGACGCTATTAGGCGTAAAGTTGTAGTGAACGTATCTTGGGCAACTTGTTCTGCTAAATGGTAATTACGTGAGGTCAAGTGCTTACTCTTACCTATGAAACGAATGGGAGAGCCAACCTTCTCACTTTCAAGAAACATTTCTTATAAGTATAGTTCATACACGTGAGTTATTCATAAGAGTAGACCATAACACGTCTTCAATCATTGTACTATAAATCAGTTGAATCACAGAAAAACAATAATAAATTAATTTTAACATGACCTTATGAAACATGTATGCAACTGTAATATTTTATTTTCTTCTGAAAATTCGGAAGTGACACTATCCATTAAATACAGTGAAGTATATCCATATTCACTAGAAAAAATATTAAACAAATCGGTATTCGGTTCTCTATTTTAGAGTTGAGAGAAGCAGTGAGTTCATATGAAAGTGCAACAATTGAGAAAGTTGAGGAAAAGAAAGGCAATTCTAAAAATTTTGTATAGCGAAATTTTAACATGACCTTATGAAACATGTATGCAACTGTAATATTTTATTTTCATCTGCAAATTCGGAAGTGACACTATCCATTAAATACAGTGAAGTATATCCATATTCACTAGAAAAAATATTAAACAAATCGGTATTCGGTTCTCTATTTTAGAGTTGAGAGAAGCAGTGAGTTCATATGAAAGTGCAACAATTGAGAAAGTTGAGGAAAAGAAAGGCAGTTCTAAAAATTTCGTATAGCGAAAACTCCGTTCGTCTTTCAGGGTTAAGAATCAGTCCGAGCAGTCGTAAACTTACTAAATTCAGTCCTTTTCATAAAATCAGTTACAATGCAATTTGGGACTGGAGGTTGAACATAACCATTGTCAATAAATTAAAGGCCAAATTATTAAATAAATGTTCCGTTATTTTTATTTTAAAAATAATAAAGTAACAATTTTCTTCATATTATATGAAAATCTTCTAAATTTATGGCTTTATTTCTGTTTAGTATAAAACACTCAGAAATTATAGTAAGAAGGAAAGGAGCGCTCAAACTAATGAAGATAATTTATTATTAAATATAATGAACAGGTTCTAGATTTTTTCGTATGTACTAAAACTGTATATAAAGTTTCGTCAATTTCGAGCAAATGTCTATCACTTAGCAGATCTCGAAATGTATAACTTTCTGACATTAACAATGAAACTGTAATAATATTTATCAAGTAATGCTGACATTTACAAAATTAAGCTACGTTTTTCTTCCAAAGATGAAATTTTGATAAAAAATCAAAATATTATGCATTTAATTGAATGGGATATTATTGGAACGTTTATATAAATTTGCATCGATTAGAGTAATGCTATATTCAAATCAAAACATATATTATAGGCATGTCAAATGTTTGAAATTATTTTCTGAAGTTATCATTAAAATTTTAATATTTATATTTCGTTTTAGTACCTTTGGTTCTTTAATAACATATTTAAATACTTAAAGTATGACAGGAATAAAGAAAAAAACACGATTTTGCCCTTAAGCTCTATAATGGTCAAAAATTGAATCTGTATCACCATGCGCCAGTTCGAAATCGTTTATATAAAATCCTGATGAAAGAAAAAATATAATTGTACACTCGCCGCACTGATCAATACATCAAATCTAAATCTCTGGCATTCACCGTGAATATTACAAATATCCTAAAGTCAAGTCTTTGTCAAATCCGTCTTCACTTCGTCAAGAAGTATGACAAATGTACATGAACTTAATGTCAATACGTTTCTTCTCATACGATCCACGAATGGCATGAACACTTTCCTCATTTAATCACTTTAGTTTACTTTACTAGTAGATTAGGCATTTGAAACGAAATTATGAGAATTATATTATTGCTTTGATGCTTGTAATTGTTTGTTATTAGATTCACAGATTAAATTGGGTCACTAGAAACTGGGAATAAAAGTCTGACAGAATTTTGGTAATTGCCTGGATTCATCATACTATTCCAGAAATTTCAGATAGCTGATCCATCGCGTGAGTCAACAATAAACTGAGAGATGAAAAGAAAAAGTTGTATTGCAGAGTTTTAATAGACACGGCAACGATTGGGAACATTGAGACATCGTGTGATCAAGGTTCCACTCCGTCCGTTCTGACAATGAACGATTTAAAATTTTGAACAACGCGTAATCCTCCACCGGGCTTCATATCTGGAAGCTGTTTTATCAAAATTATAGGCCCTTGAATTCTCAATATTAATTACGTCAGTTTACAAATACTACACAGATCGACTACTTTGACAGTATCGCGTTTTTCTCTGACAGAAACTGAGATAAATCCAATATTTTTCTGGTATTTCAACAGAGTGAGTTGCTGAATCGATCCAACTAGCCACTAGTTCGTGTAAAACCTTATTAGTGCCTCGTTAAACGCAGAACTTTGATGTCATAAGCCCAAAGTCACTCCGAAAACTGGTCACACTGATCGAAAGATCCGAGTTGGGTCTCTGGTCTTCTCTCGTGATAATTACACGTACCGTACAGATTTTCGACACTATCCAAACCGTCACTCGGACATTGCTGTTGAAGTTAGGAGGTATATGTGTGCAAAACTCACCGTGTTGAGGACGAGTGAACGATGAGAGTGAAAGTGACCGGCGCGATGCAGATCTGGAGCACTGACTAAGGCTGCTGGCCGCGGGACTTCTAATACGGCAGCGGAGTCTGGTGGGGAGGCAGCCACTCCCTCGCGGCGATCTTCACCCTCCAACAATCACAACACATGCACGCGTCGTACAGATATTGGTGGTTGGTTTGCCAACTTCAATTAACTCAGAACAAGTGTCATAATTTTCCAAAGGAGAAAAATTCTATAGTCTCGTCAACTTTTATGGACTAAACATGTTTGACATAGTGACACCAAAAGCGTAGTAAATCAGTAAGGGATCAAGACAACTAAATATTAGAAAGTTGTTTGTTCTCAGTATCTGTTTCAGAAAGAAAATGTATTTTTTTTCTCTTACAAATATTATTTTAAAAGAAAAATTGACCGAAAAAGGTTGACTCATTTTCAGAGTCTGTTTGCAGACGTCACTAACACTTTTACTCGTCACGAGGGCTAATAACAAGAAGTTTATGTTGAATTAAGGCGCTAACTAAATTAGTTTTTAGATAATTACATATAAAATAATTCAGAAAAAGCAAATTTAATATGTTACGGATTTCACAGAAGTAAACAGAGGTCTGATAATGATCAAATTTGTGAATATGAAAGTTCAAAATTCCAAGGGTAAAGTGTCAATAGTAGATTAAATTTTATTTTGAACATTAATACATTTAAAAACAAATTCAACTCAGAATTCCTGAAATTAGAAAAATTGTGTAGGGCCTCCTGTACACTTGTGTCACCAATGGATCAGCGGTGCCTGACAGAATCGCTCAGCAGAAATAATATATATCTCCTTTCATCCCGCAAAACAGGGCTGAATTAACATGCTCTTACGATAACATACTTGTTTCACTGTCTTCAAAATATTTGACAAATTAATATTAGAATTTTTATTGAACCAATCGATCCATTACAATGCGAGTAGATTTCCTCAGAAGGGGCACCATTCCCTAATTCTCGTTGAGAATGATGGTTCTGACATTTGAAATGTAAGAAATCCTTATATTCGACAACATTACAGTTCAAAGATGCTCGTGAGTGTTATACTTAATTTTTTTACGATCATCTTAAAAGAGCATAATGATGACCAACATTCATTTTCAAAACATTTCACTCAGTCATTCATCAATTCCTCATAGTCATGAAATTTTAAAACATTCTTCTTTTATTGTATTAGTGCCACGCTCATACCATCCAAAAAATTTATTTGAAATTTAAAGATCTCATTTTACGAGGTATATAATTTAATCATTGGTTGAGCCAAGCGTTGTGCTCTGTTTTAAAACGTAAATCAATAATATTTGCAGTTAGTGTTTTCGAGTACTATAAATCTATCGCATTTAATATGTTTTATTTCCTTTTCACTGTGGTTTCTGTGTTGTTTCAAATTTTACAATATCAACGTGTTACGAAAGATTAATCTTCATATATGGATATTACACAAACGTGATTTCAATTCCGCAGACAAAACTGAGTAAAACTATAAGATGTTACGAAACACTTTTCAATTAGTTTTACACGTCATGTATGATGTATTTATGTAATTTAATCATTTACGCAGAGATTATGCTGAAATTTAAATATTTGTACGATTTATCTGTCAAACTTCAAATACGTTTATAACCTGTAGATATTCAGCATCTAGACGTACTTAGCGGTACATGTGCATAATAAAAATGCAGCCACATAGAATAACTATAATTCTAGCTATGTTTGTACGTACAGGTACATATGAAGCAGACGTAGATGAAAATAAGACCTATAAATGACTAACGATGAGGTACGTAGAAGAAGGAAGAAAAAAATAAAAAATCATAATTGTAAATAACAAAAGCAAGCGGAAGAAAAAATTGATTACCGAATAGCCAAAAAATGTTTTCACGTCCTCTTTAAGTATGCAAAGTGTAATAAAGATTAATCTTCAGAAACGCAAGTATTTATGAGGTCCTTCCGCTGAAAATTTATAAGTATTGAAACAGACATTTCTTATTTTAAAACATGAGTGTTGTTCGATGTCAATGAACGTAAAAGAATGTTCTCTTCTTCGGTGTCAAGGCCTCCGCATAAATCTTCGAACATCAAGGCCACAGAAACCATTGATTTTATGTTATTGGAGAAATATATTCAAAGACTATTGAAGTTTCTACAAAGCATGTTGTGAAATTCAACAGAAATTGAATCATTGCCACAAGCTTTTCTTCAACAATTAATTATTAAGTATTAATTATTTCATTTTGGGTTAGAAAGTAAGGTATGAAAAGAGAACATTGACAGTAAATAAACAAAATTAAAAAATACTAGAAATGTACTACATGCGTAATTCATACATAGGACCTATATTTCAATTAATTTTAATAGCATAAAATTAATAATATATCCCTACGAAATCACTAAATCTATATAATTTCAAGATAAATGGTTAATACAAACATTGAAGTTGTAAGTATTGAGTTGTGAATAATTTAAATGGAGTCCTTCACTGTATACATTTACGAATATATGTACTAATACCGTTAATTAGTGAAACAAAATATCAGTGTAAATATTTAGTTATACTCACATATACGGCCTCAAAATTAACAGAGCATCATTAAGTATATTTATCTAATACGACATAATTAGATAAATATTTATTCAATGAAAAGGTAAGTCGGGCTCAATTAATCTCGAACTGTGAGCGAGGTCACAGGAATATTTTGTCATAATATTTTAAATAATTAAGAGAATTATTTAATTTTGGTAATTATTTAATGCTCTTCTCATTTCTACGGGCTAAAAATATAAAAGAGAAATTAATGTTCATAGAAGACAAAGTGTGCCGTAGTTACTGAATTTCATTACGAATGGAGATTATCAACTCAACTCAGGTTTGCTTGGGTGGTATTTACCGGTGAAAGACAACTATGTAACTGCATAAGTCTCATAAAATTTTTTTCTGTAAATAATAACACGAATAAGCAACGTCAAGTATAAAATTAAAAATTTCATTAATCTTAGAAAACTTCTTTACAGCTCCAGATATTTCGTCACTACGGTGTACCTAAAAGGGAAAAGGTTCTCCAAAAAATAAAAAATTATGATTTCCGTCCAGTGATTTTAGAGTTTTCATAGGATAGAATGATAAGAGATTTATGTTATTATTTTCATTGTCAGAAAATTTCAATGGAATAACAAAGAAAAAAAACTTTGAGCTTATAATAGTGATAGCTTAATGTAACTACATTAAAATTTGTCCGTTATTTAAAAGATAGGGACTTTCGACACATTTGTGTCAAAACCAACTGTATGATAATTTTATTATTTACAATTTTAAAATAATAATTATGTCACAAAGTCTTGGTATGATTGAACAAACTTGTCTTCATGTATTTTAAAAAATTACATGGTCTTAAATATTATTAATTATTTATGATGGTATAGATACGACAAAGTTTAAACAAACTGTATTATACATTTATTACACAGAACAATAATAAACGAAAAATAATGTATAATACAATTTATAAAAATGTGAATAGGAGGAATGAAATTTGTAATATAGACAAACATTATTCCTGGATAATGAAAAGTTTAAAATATAAAAAGTAAGCATTTTCTGATCACATTCTCAACTCGATATACGTACATATTGACGTAACAAAAAGACAATGTTTAACATACACCACAAAAGGATGCTACGGACGCTTATGGTAAAATTGACTGTAGCATCCTCCTTGGTGTATCTAATTAACATCGTGTAAGATTAATAATGTTACGGTCATATAGCATTTTAAAATTTATAAAGAAATGTACATGAAATTACTTTGATATTATTGTGATTTAAAAATTTTAAATAATAGTATTTAATTATAGAAGAATAACTGACAAATGTGTCGAAATTTCCTGCAGTAATATTAAATTTAATTTTTCGTGTGTGACTATTGAAACGTTTCTTCAGTTTATATCATTAATGTGACAGTGTTTTCAAAGTGAATTCTCCAAATTACAATTTAAACATCTGTAATCGCATTTCTCATTATCAAATTTGAAGAAGAAAAATTTCTTCAATCCAGAATAAGGGTAAAGGTTCAGAACAACTTATAATGACAAAATAAATAACTTGTTAATTCTATAAACGAACTATTTAACTAGATGATATGAATATTTAATGGCTTAAAGATCATTCTATTTTAAGTAAATAATTATAAAGTATCTAAAAAATGTATCAAACCAAACTTCTCGGAAGCATTGAAATTTATTGATTCTGTTACGAAAACTGAAGAACTATGGAGTTACTGAAACCTCCAATGGAACCAAAACACATTTTTTTGAGCAGGAAAAATCTTTGTCAATTACTCAAAAATGTAGTTCATCGTAATGGTATTATTATATATAACCAACTATCAGACAAAAATAAACAGTTAAATATAGTAAAATTAATTTTTAAATATTTTATTTAAATAGTAAATAAATTCTAAATATAACTGACTTTTATTTTGACCAGATATTACTTCTATTCTATTAATGAATTTTTAAAATTATATTTGTATTAAAAGCAAGATTATGTAAAAAATTAAATTAAATTTATGGAACAATTAATTATAGGGTTAACGAAATAATAATTATAATTTGTGCGCAATTCATAAATCATTCTACATGGTTTCAGCTCAGCCCCTCTCTAGGGTTTATGATATATGAGCTTTTACTAATACGGATAATGAGAAACATTATATAACATTCAAGTATTCAAAAGTAACCCTGACTATAAGTTATTATTTTCAGTTTCAATTCCACAATACGTATGTAAATATCTTAGTATATATTTCAGCTATTGCGACGGTTGTAAATGTTTTTATAACAACCTTGGGACCTTTAAGCAGCAATAAAATTTAATTTAGATTCTACGAGCCAGGTGCGTGACGGAACATCCTGGAATCGCTGAATACCAATCCGTTTAATCCGTTGAATTATATTTAGAACAAAGAGCAGCTCGAAGGTCGGCTAGAAATCGTATCCTCTTCTACAAGGATGCTTGACTTGCTGCTAATCTTACAAGTAACGGTTCTGGAATATTAATTTTATATGTTGATTTTAAGGGGCTCTGGACCGTATAAGGTTTACCAGTTCTCAAATCATGTTATGAGGTTCACAAAAAAAATATTTGTATTGAACTGAAGAATATGTAAGTATGAAAAATATTTGTTTACATGTCCGCTAGAGAAAGAACGATTCGAAAGTATTGGAAAAAATCCTACGCAATTTGTATTTCTCTTAGGGAGTGGCCAAAGTCAATATAGTAATATTTACTGTTATTGTTAAAATCAGTAAGATATAATTTGTAGCATAGGGAAAGTTGTAGGAATTAAACCTAGAATTTTACGAAGTAATAATCTTTAACAAATCTCAATTTACGAAAATTGATTTCACAACACAAGGGTAGCGTGAAGAATAGTTTATAATCAGGCCGTTTACAGTTTTATCCTCTCTCTTTCGCTTTCACGTTTTCCAGCCTCCGACGAATCCGAAGAGCCGAACCCAGTTCAGGTCTAGACGAATATGGCGCCGTCGGAATGGGACAACTGCCATATCCGTCGCGACAAGAAACTTATTCAGGCAAAAGATGTCTCAACTATTTTTAAATATAGCACACATATTTGACACTTAACGGTATGTAAAAAAAATTGTATATAAAAATTGTGGAAAGGAAGCGACGACCCATATCAGAGCATTTTTCGTTTTTAATTGTAGGTATTAACTCGTTTCTTTTCTAAACAATCTCAAAGCTGTACTTATGTGTATGGAAATTATTTTTTGCGGTTGGGATCTATTCCCAAAACAAAAGTATAATAAATAAAACAATTAGATAAAATATATAATAAGTCTTATAAATTTTTCCACACACTCTTCACTTCACTTGAGCCTTCTGTAATTTTTATTCTTTCGCGTCGGCTTTTCCTATTTCAAGTTACTGATGTTAGGGATAAGGAAGGGAAAATGATTTAGATTTATTAATTCCACTATGAAAATATGAAAATTCCAGGAACCATTACTTACATATATAATAAAAAAACAATTTTAACAATGATACTCATTTTTGAAAATCCATCCATGAGAAAGGAAGGAGACACATGCCCAAATAATTACAAATCGATACTAATAAAGTAAGTTAAGAAATTATAAATACGTGAAATAACAAACGATTAAATGAAGAAATATATAAAATAGATAATTTGAAAATTAGAAACAAATGAAATAGAAAAATAAATAAGTACGAGAAGGGATAAAAAAACGTAACTATTAAAAATGTGAAAAAAAATAATCTTATGGATGATAAAGAAATACTTGTACATAATGAGTACCTTTATAATTAAATATGCATGTTACTATTTTTATTGGCTTATTCTAAACATAAATACTTCTAAAAGACGTAAACGTGCGAAATAAAAATAACACACGATCACAGATTCACTATTTTCATCACTGTTACTTGGCTCGCCCTGACACCTCGTCAGAGTAATATTAAATTCGCGTCATGTTAAGAATGGAATATTAAATACAAACATTTATTGTAATTGTTATTATATATGTACTCTCGTTGGTAATTGCAGTCTAAATCAGCAGTTTAACGACAGATTACGAAATTTATGATCTAAGAAGTACGCAGCATTCAATAAGATATTTTTACTTTTCTTAATAAAAATTATAGATTATTTGCGATTTTTGTACTCGTCGGTAGGGAGTATCCCGTTTCTAAATACGTTGAAACTGATCTTTCTCTGTTCTAAGTCACAACTAAATTCTTAGAAATCCCAGTTAATTACAGAATTTAATTAAGTTGAAGAATTTTTACTATGTATAAAAAGGAATGCACTAGGTAAGTTTTTTTTGTTTTTTTTGGGGGGGGGGGGCAACAGGCTACATGAGGGTAATCCACTTTGGGCAACTCCATTTTAATAGCATAGGAAGGGATTTGAAAGGGGGGATGCGGAAGGGTAGAGGAAGGTAGCCAAGGGTTAACTAGGGCCACCGGGCTATATTTTAAGGATCCTACCCGGCATTCGCCTAAAGAAATGCAGGGAAAACCTTAGAAAAACCTGCATCGGGTAGGTCGGGCATTCTTATAAATAGCTGCTGTTGATATTACGGAATTTGTGAACAAAAATAGAGATAATTTGCATTTTCAGGAGAAGACAATTTTCTACAAGACTGTTCCATCCAAGACTTGAGAGGAAACCGTCAGTAATACTGACAAACAATCGAAATAAAATTTATTTGTTATTTTGAGAGACGGTTCTTTCCTTTGGTAAGATTATTGTAGTGTTTTAAAATATTTAACTCCTTTAAAAACTGTTATATCTATTTTCTCATCAGGACCATTAATTTAAAAAATGAGCGAATTATACGCTGAACCCTTTACATTTATCTTCACTTCCCCCTTTAATTGATATAGAATCGCTTTCTAAGGCAGTCATGTATCTAACAAATGTTCTGACCCCTTGTCCTCCTTTACCGTATATTATCTTCTCGCACAGATTGAACTTTCCATTCTGTAGGTTGGGTTCGCGAGTTGTAAGACTGTCAAGTTAGTTTTAAGTGGCCTAGATTTTTCACACCTGTTCTTCAGTAACATTCGAAACGATATTAGCCTTATTAAACGCACTGAAAAACGAAAAATAAACTCAAGGGCGGACAGATTTCTCAACAATTCTTTTCCTAATCTGATATACTGATAAAAAATTCTTTAATGCCCAATTATTTTTTAAAAAAAGATTTACTTATATTTAGAGAATAAAACGGTTATAATAAGTAGGTAAAACGTTTTATGTAAATCTCTTCGGCTCTATCGTTCGTATAAATTAATTTTCAGAATTCAGTATTTTTAAATTACTATATAAAGCACTCTTGGAAATATTTAAAATCATTTTTTAATTTATTACAAATTTTTAAGATTCAATATTTAGTTTTTCACAATATTTTTAACTCTTATTTCCTTTTATTACCTCTGATTTTATCAAATTCGTTTTTTATCCAATTTTTATTTGCTTACGTTTCGTTAATGTTACTATTATGTAAAAAGGTCGAATTATAAGAATGAGTTCTGTGAGAAACAGGAGGATGTTAGATTTTCCTTATTTCTGTGTTTGGTAGAAATTCTTTCGAAAGTGACCGAAAATAAATTATCGATCACATTACTAAATATACCGGAAGTTGTTTAGAGGGGAATATTTCAGACGAACATATTTATCTTTTGAGATAAATTTCCATGCTATGTTGCATGTCATAAATTCTGCAAATCGGCCTTGAAAATATGTAGTGATTTACGCATCCATTCAAATTAATTTTCCTTCTTTATGAAGGCATAAGGATCAAAAGCGAAGGTATTCCGAGAATTCTGAGTTTAAAATCAGTAAATAAATAAATAACACCGATCTGGACTGTTATTCCACCAAGAAGAGCAAATTGCCAGTCTAGAGTCTCGAAGGCCAGGTCTGTCATGAACTCCTTCATCACCTTGATGGAGATTTGTAGCGTTTGATTACAGTCACTTCGGCATGAACTACTTAAGGAAAAGATGTTAGCAGAATCCTGAACAGAATTACAATGAGTGTTGTGTAAAGCCATATGATTTTTTTTTATTTAAATCATATTCAGTAACACAGTCGCGTAATTCAACATTATTAAATGTCACTTTATCATTTTTACGTTTATATTTAAATTCATCGTTAATTTTAATTGTTTCACGACAGTACTGAGGATTTAAGAGTTACTAGATCGAGTTAGAACTGAATGAAAGATTTTAATGCACGGAATCAGTTTCTAACTCTCCTATGCGCAATTCAGCTAAATTACATAACAACTGTAATTGATACTATCTTTAAATATATTCAGATTATGGTATATTGAAACTAATTCCTTATGACTTAATTTTGAAAAATAAGTATTTTATTTGTAGTATTATAGGGCTTTTTACGAATCACTACAGAATAAACGGTTGAGCTTTTGAAAGATAATAATAAGAGAAACTTGGATTAAAAAACCGGAAATAAAATGTTTTTATTTATTTTTAACGTATATTTACATGCATATGTATATATATATATATATATATATATATATATATATTATTAAAATATTTTGTAGCCAGTTTTATACTACTTGACGTCACTGTGCTAGGACAACAATAATATAGTATATTTATTTTATCTAAAAAGTTTAGAATAAATTACCTGTGAACAATTATGATTATTTACCGTGTTACAATATTTTTCTCCACTAATAATTATTATTATTTAAGAAAGACTAGTGGAGGGTAATCCACAGTGACAACTCCCCAAAAATAAAATAGGAAGGAATAGAAAAGTAGTTGCGGAATCGTTACTAGTTTTTTTTAGGTCAACAGGCTACATGAGGGTGATCCACATTGGGCAACTCCCCTTTAATAGCATAGGAAGGGATTTGAAAGGGGGAATGTGGAAGGGTAGAGGAAGGTAGCCAAGGGTTAACTAGGGCCCCCGGGCTATATTTTAAGGATCCTACCCGGCATTCGCCTAAAGAAATGCAGGGAAAACCCTAGGAAATCCTGCATCGGGTAGGTCGGGCATTGTGTACTTGTCCCACGCCCTTCCGATAGCGGGAAGAGGAGTTTGCTGTGGGGACGCAGCATTCCCTTCTCCGTGCCTCGACCAGTTTAGGAGGCAGCTGGCCGACTATTCCAATGGGAATAGCGGACAACTCTTACCGTATGCCCAAGGTCTGTGGCCCCGGAACATACACCTCTCAAAACAGGCCGAAGTGCCTTAGTTCAAAAATGGAGAGGAAAAGGGATCCCCAAAGGTAGCCCCTTCGTATCTCTCCTAAAAGGTTCGACCTGCGAGAGAATATCCCTCCCAGGTTACCTGCGAGAGAATTCTCCCGCAGGTCTCCGGCGGAATCATTACTAGGACCTTCTGACTATTCTTTAAGAATCCTAACCGTCATTCGCCTACATGTGATGCTGGAAAAACCAGCGTAGACTAGAATAACTGAAAATATTTTTGAAAGTTAAGTTTCACAATTTCGATTTATACGGAACTTATTCTTATTATCGTGTTTAATGAAATCCTACAGACAGGTCTAAACTACAATACTTTGGTTTCAAATATAATTTTGGTTATACTAGCCCGCAATCTAATTTAAAAATTACCAAAAAGAAAATTTCGTCTGATTTAAATTTATTATAATACTTAAACTTGATAAAGTAAATTCCTTAAAACCATGAATAGAAGGTCAAAATATTTTAAGGAGGCATGATTATAAATATTTGAATTACAAAATTTTCATAAGAAATTTGGAAACATTGTGTTGTAATGAGTAAATCTGTCTAAATACTGAAATATCTTATAAAATTTCTTTGTTTTTGTTCCGTTGCAGATGGAGACAATCAATGGATCATAAAGCAAAAATAAAGATCACATCGTTTATGTCCGAGAATGAACTATTAGCAAAAAAAAGAGACACTCTCACTGTAATTATCGTGTATAATGGCAGTTATCAACAAGATTCGTCGTAATAATATTGGAGAGGATTTTATGTCTCCACTTTTGCGTCTGCTTCTAGAAAGTGGCACTTCTTCTGCGGCGATGGCTGTAATTTCTGTTGATGTGGGCGTGGCTACCAGTCCTTCCCGCTTTTTTCTTATATAACCGTACATATTAAGTACCTCTCGCAGACATGCGACCAGACACAACTCCACTTTTACCGGACAACATTGTTTTGTACAGCTTTTACACTTAATGTAACTGTAGGCGTTACTGAAAGTGTCCTGATAATTTGTTGTTGCACAGCAGTAGGGTTATTTTTTTTCGATTCTTGTAATACGTGTTAATCAATTTTAAATATATCTCAACTTGGAATTTGGAATGCTCGCAGTGAAAAACTTGACCGTGCCTAGAAGTTGAATAAATTGAGTGTTACATTATATGGCCATTACCCCTTAAATGATCCGGAACAATTTACGAGAAGTGATGCGTTGTGCCTACTTCAGTCGTTACATTAATTTGTTACGTGTCTATTCTATACAATATTAATTCCCACAATAATTAAATCACATTTATAGTCGTATTACAAAAAATGACTGGTAGACAACATACATAGTAAATTATAAGTCTTAACTGAAACAGACTAAAAAATTAAAAATTTCCATTACACGTCAACACATTAAATCACTATAAATATTAATTCACCTCGCATTACAAGAATCTTTCTTACAGGAAGTTTTTTTACAAAAAAAACTGTATCTCATTATTGTTTTCTACAAACACCTAAATATAAAGGAGAAAAATACCTGGTGTCTCAGTGTAATGCATATATGCCATAAATTGAAAAAAAAACTTTAACAATTCTTTTACAGTCAATCTGTGATTATTTCAATTTTCTAAGTTTACTGGACGTAGTACGAACAACTAACATTTGTTCCATAATACTTAAAACCGTTTCGTGTTATGTGGGAATAATTACTAATTTTTTGAATATATGATTCCTTGCGTTCAATTACTCGCTATATAAATTTTTATGGATATTGCGACAAGAACGTTTAGGAGACTGAAAGACAACTGTTCTATAATTCAACATGGTTTGTTTCGTTCCTTAATGAAAATATTCACAGTGCAGGGGTTTATTTAACATTCTGTGAAATTTATCTGTGTTTAACAAAGGATAAATTTTTTAACCAGCCATTAAAAAGTTTTTTAAACCTCACCTTTCCCAAATGTAATTAATAATAATTTTGTTATGTTTTTAAAAGGCAAGTTTTTAATTATACTGGTGAACCTGTTAATGTTAAAGATAATTCTATGTTTTACAGCTGGTCTTAGGAATAAGAATTAACTAACAGTTGTATAAATCTCACCAATAAATAAATTAAATGAACGATAAATTAAATACTTCATTAAACATTTTGCCATAAATATTTTCTGAAAAAATCAAAATTTGCAGTTTTATCCTCCCTGACTATATTAACACAATAATAAATAAATTAGAATAATAAATACTGTTAAATATTGTTTTCTTTGTGTATTGAGTGAATACATCAATATGAGAGATCCACCAAAGAAGCCAATGGACAATTAAATACTCAGACGACGATAGCAAATAAAATAGACTACTTGACGTCTTTCAGGATCAAATACCCTTAGAAAGCAAAAGTCGCAGAAGGGTCTTTTTAAGAACGAATTATATTCAAATTTGACGGATAAAATGGATGGTTTTAAAATTCATAAATAGGCGCAAAGGGGAAAAGGGCAAGATGTAGTGTGACAACGGGACTAAAACTTCGCAACCCAATGACACGACATTCACTCTAAATTGATGCAAGGAGTATGTCGACAACAAACTTTGCTATCGTGCCTTTCTAAAGTAGATAACCTGAGAGATAATCCGTCCAATGACTTTCATACTTCCGCCCACGCACTATCCTTATAGGGTCACTCAATATTCCAAAGGTATATATTGAAAAATGTTTGGCATCACATGGAATTGTTTATCACTCTGATTTCCAAAAGAGGTTATCCCTGATATCAGGAAGGCAGAAATAGAAACATACACTAAGTGCGGCTGTGTTGATTCTGCGCTGTTTTAATTATTTATTGATAATAAATCTACGCTATAATACCGTAAATATACAGTGCAATATAAAATATGGACAATAAAAACAAAGTTACGGACATTCGAAATTTTACCAAATTTTATTTGTTCTTCTTACCATTAAAACATTTTGTTGTAAATGCAGTCACATATAGAGACTAAACCACTGGGTTTGGTAGGCTCAGAAAGGTCTTAAATTAATCGTCTTGGATTAAGCCACAGCCTTTAACCGGTCTGTTCGCAATTATAATATTTGGGATTTTCCGAAAAACACTACAGAAAGCGTAAGAGACAGAACGATAATTATTCTGTACTAAAAAGGGGGAGAAAAGATGGTAGATTTTATCATAATTCTTTATATTTAAGAATTAAAAAAAATTAACGATCATTAACATTTTTTTATAATTAAAAAAATATTTATCATAAAATTAATAGTCAACAACACAACAACGTTTCCGCACATATTTGCACTGAAAGAAAGGTTTGTTTTGATGTTGTAAAACGTTTCTTCAGTCCTGCTATGAATATTACTAGTTAGGTTTCAACGTTAACAGAACATCAAAATGTTTCCGGTATGGTAATATTCATTAAATATGTCTGATCTGAGAATTGTTTATAGATCGATTTAATTGTTTGGGCAAAGTCCGGAGGTAATGTTTAAAATACATACAATGAAGTTACATAAACTGTATACCAATATGAACAGAAAAAAAATATGGGGGAAAAAATACAATTACCTTTGTACTTAATATTAACAAAGGTTAACTATGATTAAGTGGCGTCGTACAGTTCTCTGCACTTAACTTTACTGCAAAGCTTTACAGATAAAATTTTCAAATCATAGTTAAATTTTATCATTAAATTGGTTAAAGCTATTAATAATTTTAGCTCGGTTAAGCATTTTGACGTTTCTGGGGCCATTCTCTACTACCGCTGTCTTCAGACTATGTCGCTGCATGACGTGTGCGACGTATTTATGCGGTCGGACTCCAAGTCTCCCTGCTGCGATCTGATTGGCGGTTGAGGATCGCCTGACCACAGTGTCAAGGACACATGTAATTCCATGTCGCGTAATATTTTAATAATTGATTTCCAGGCGTTACTGATTTGGAAGCCAGAGACTTTGTTTAAAACATTTTTACGGATTTTAATTTCTATGGCTTCCAAAATCACACTGACGTGTCACTTTTCAGCGTGTTTTAATTTGACAGTTTCCGAAAAACACGTGGAAACACATGTGTCCTTGACACTGACGTCAGCCGATCCTCAACCGCCACTCAGATCGCAGTCCGACCGCATAAATACGTCGCTAACGTCACGCAGCGACATAGTCTGAAGACAGCGGTAGAGGATGTCCGCAGAAACGTCAACATCTAGAAATCTGTACGTGGTGCTTAACCGTGAAAAATTTATTAATAATCTATTCTGGGAAAGCTTACATTCATTATTTCAAGTAGGACTACAAGTCTAACACAATTTTTTTTTGTTATCTGCCAATTTTTTTTTTTAAAAAAATTTCGCATCTGATTTCTTTATTCTTAAGTTTTTTGTTGAATGCTTTAAATCCTTTATTTTCATTTATATTTCTTTCACATTACCATGTATTTTTTAAATTATATAAATTTCACAAATTGTGTTTTGACACACAAATTTAAAAACACAATTATTTTATTTTCAAATTCACTTCATTTAGTAATTGAAATCATACAATTTTTACAATAATTTACTTTCATAATTCCTTAATCTTCTTTAATCCATAAGTGTAGGATAACTTTGTAATTGAGTCAATTATGTAGTTATAATAGAGATTTATTGCTCGAGGTAAAAGGCTTGAAAACTAGTGATCGTGTCATCTATTCTTGAGATTCTCTAAACTTTATGTCACTAAATAATTAATAATTTTTAACAACAACGTCGTAAAAAGCAATATAGTGAAAGTATCTTTTTCATAAGGATCATGTATTAAAACATAGCTCATTTGTTAACCATCAAGATAATTTGTAGGCAATTAAATTATTATTAAACTCCATAATGTACAGAGAGGGGGTCCTGGAATGCAATTTGGAAAGCATAAATGTTATGAAAAGTTTTTATTATGATTCATGTTTTAATTTTATGTGACATTAGATGTGTTGACTAAGGCACCTTAAAAACCTAGATGGGATTGGAATCTTGGCAACAGATCCAACAGGAAAGCCTGGGCTCCTTCATTAGGACAATTGTCTATCTTGAGTGATGAATATGAATTCCATATAAATAAAACATTATGGATTGACGCTCAAATGGTTCGTATTCCACTGATGTTGATGTTAGTATAGAGTTCAGGCGATTAGAGAAAATTCTACCCTTTCCTAAACGAACGCAGCGTTCCGCACCACGTCAGCGCTTTTCACACATAGCACTCTTTATATACTCGCTATAATTCCATTAGACGAGGCGTCTATAGAAGCATGCCTAACATCACCTCTTTCGCTGTTAATAGCCTTGCGATTAAGTGTTGCGAGTTCTGCAACTCTGGCTCAAATCGTTGAGTCATTTCTGCGGTAACCGGCGTGCCCCCATTAGCATTACCTTGTTTGTGACGAACTTGTCCGGCTTTAGTCAGGGGATATTAATTAACGACTTCAGCGGTGCGTAAGCCAAAGTCGGTAGTGTCTTGGCTGATCGCTGACAGGCGTGTCGTGCTTGAAGGACACGAGAATGCAATTAAGCTTCATTCAACTCCCACGCGGCTTCGCTACTGATATCTCATTGTGGCTCAATAAACTGGAATTCTATACTTCTTCAGTGTGATGATTAATGAGTTACTGCACTATATTAATTATATTTATGCACTTTACTTGTATCTCCTTCCGACATCGCATAGCTGATTTAGATCATACGATCCCAATCAGATAATATCAGCGTTAAAATTATATTAACAAGTTTAATCCTTCAGCTTAAAGGGTGTTCCTGGAATGGATATCCCGTATTTACTCGTAGTACGTGCCATATTCCACTGCAGAAAATATCTATTGCCTTCAAGACGAATCCATTTTATCTTCATTTTAAGCACCACATTATCCTCCTTTGACTCTTATTTTGAACAGATTACGTTATCTTGAGTTCATTGTCTCACCTGCCTATCAAACGTGAATTCCTGCGTTGAGTTCTGGAAAATATCTCTTTATGTCCTTTTGACTCTTTGAGTTATAAATTATTAAACTAGTGATAATAAAAAATATTATTTCTTATAATCTACGTATGTAATTTGGAGGTATCTGGCACGCTTCTTGCTGATATTTTAACTCTTTTAACTGTTTCATTATGACGGTTTGAGTAACCGCTTCTGAATTCTTCTTATCCCTTTCAACTATTTTGTTTCTTAATATTATTTATATATATATATGTCAGTAATATACACATAAATACATAAACCCGTTAATAAATTTATTTTTCTAATGAATTTGATAAATTTCCCGTAAAAGTGGGCATAGTCCATCGTTTCCCAAAAAGGTGCTAACATTATGAAGATCAGAGAAAATATAATTCTAAATAAATATTTGTACGTACATATTTTACTTATTACTTACTGACGCCAACAGCTGCGACTTAAGCAAAGTGATCTCTCATGTATGAGAATATATTTTTAAAAAATTTCAAATGAAGTAACGTCTTTTTTCTTTTCATTTCTGTATTAGTCCTGCATTTATTCTCCCACTTTCATTTTTTCTCATTTAAATATTCATTAAATTATAAAATATATGCGTTAAAATTATACAAATTAGATAAATAAATAGTCAAAATAAGTGATACATTAAATACAACACTACGTACCTGCAATCTTTGTTGCTTTCTTCAGGTGATTCAGATAAACGTAAGTGCCGTAAGACCGACACACCGCACAAACCATCTGATGAACAAAAATGATAAATTCTTAGGTCACTTTTATTACCCTCTAAAGTGTTAATTACATTTCTACGCACAAAAGTTTTGCGTTATGACATTAATCATCTACATTTAGTTTTTTTTTGAGTACTTTCTATTAGTCACGGCCTAATAACTTAATATCTTATTATATCCACATTTACCTACATTAGGCGAATTGAACAATTATTGTTTACTCGAACTTCACGTCCACCGACTTCTATTTACAGCAGTCAAGTCACATCTGATATATTCCAAAGGCCAAAATGTACCAAATATTCCGTAAACTGTTCCAGTAGGTATAGAAGATGCAAGTTGCAACTCTTAAGATAATATCTGGCAGCTTACCCTTAAAAGGTACAGATAGAAAAAATATTCACCTATTTTTAAACCTGAGCTTTTAGAGGATCCACTTGTTTTCTTTTCACTTATTATTATATTATTTATCCCTATTTCCTATATTCTTAGCGATTTTGAATTACCTAAGTCGATACATAACAAAGCAACCCCTTGAGCCAAGATGACAATTATGACTACTTAATCCTAAAGTTTATCGTTTGGTTTTTCCGATTTCTTACAATATAATGTAAGGCACATCATAAGGACGGTAATCTACGGAAGTTAACATTTTTAATAGCCTGAGCTACTGACCTATCTCGTTTAATGACTTTGTGTTCTGATAATCTTCCAGTTGGCACAACCCGCATTGTGATACTTGGAAAATAATTAATGATCTAATCATACTGCGAGCCAAAAATGCGAACTATTAATTTCACTCAAAGACGGCTGAGGGCGTAAAATCTATATAACTGTATGGCTGACGACCACGAGACACCCAGATTCTGAAATTAGTCAAACTCTCTGACAACCGTGTCGGAGATGTCTGAGCCACCTACAACGAGTTGTTTTGATTTGGACTACTGCAAAACAATGGCCAATGTAATGTTCTTGAGGTTGTCAGGCGGGCGGGCCAGTCACATATGCATTTCCATCTCCGGCTACCGGTCTTTGTGAGCGATCGGTCGTGGAGTCGTGGGTGCCGAGGCGACCTTGGTCTCGTGACCCAGATGTCGGCGTGGGTGTGCTCAGCCGCCTCAAGAAAACGCCTCAAAAGCCGGTATGGAAATGAGGCTGGCTGCATTCCTCGCAGCATCTCCGTCCAGGTGGCGAAACAGCCTTGCTTTCTAGGACGACTCAGAGATCGCTTAAAATTAGCTCTATAATTCAGCTCTCGATTTCGAAACTTTCGCCCGCCACGCTTCCCAACATAAACACTCCTTATTATATCACCTTAACGAACCAGACGATAAGTGAGTTGGCAAAGACGGAACTATACGTCTTTTGATGCTACCTAATAGAAAGCTTCTCCCGGTAAATGGATCGCAAAGGAAGCATGGGAGGGGCGACGTAGTTTGGCCCGCAAAGCAATAATAACCTGAATGGTTAACATTTACCAAAGTGTTTAGATATTAAGGCTGTTTGAAACAGTGAGGAAATCAATTGATATAATTCTTTCATGGGTGCTTCCATTGTCAACCTATCAGGATTGTGAGTGAAGTGGTGTTTTACAAACAAGAAAATGTATTTTTTTAATCGTAACTCTGATCGTCTTCAATGACAAAGGGTAAGAATGAGAGTCCCATCACTCCTACGAATTCGGCCAGACTCAAGAACCTGTTTCTACCTCCGCAGCTGAACGTGGGAATGTGAGGTAAATTGCCAATAATGCGAAAGTTACAAAACGTTCGTTATTTGTTTTTGTAAACGTGTGATGTCACATACCTCCGACAATAATATGTCCAAAGCTGTGAGATTTAACGACGATGGCGGTCAGTTCAGATCAGCATTCCGTGAAACAAGCCATTCAGGAGTTGAGATAGTCTGACGTAACTGAGTGGCTTGTGGCACCGGTCGTCAGGGAATAAAATATTGTTCACGTCAACATTCGTTAGTTGTAGTCCCAACACATCAAATGACTTTAACCCAAGTTTTCACAATATTGTTTTACCCGTAACAGCTTGATAATTTGTCAAACACAGTCGACTTTTCAAGCAACGTTAACTGGCACTTATAACGGTAGTCCATTTAATAAGGTTCAGATTGCTGTGAATGAATTAGTACTGTTGTGACAGTGTCAAAGAAATTGGTCTTGTGTTAGTTAGTATTCTGCAGTCAACATTCCTGGCAAACTATCATTTAATTACGAAAAATATTTACTTGAAATTAAAACAGTCAGGTTGGAAACACGTACTGAAAAAAAAATAGAAATAGAAATTATATCTGACTTGTATGAAATTTAAATTAAAAACGCCTGAAGAGGTACCTAATCAAATACAGAAACGTTACGGTTATTTTAATGTTTATAAATAACTATTCTGCCTGTTGGCCATTTCTAATACGTTGAAACGTAAACCTTTGAAAGTAAATAAATAAAGAAAAATAAGATAATAATTTATGTTCTGCAGGGTTTCTCCCCACTGAGGGTTTATTTTAAGAGTAATTTGTTCATTGAAAGTATAATTATCCTTCGTATTGTGACCCGAATTGGTGAAAACTTTAGATGTTTAGAAGTTTTATAAGAAATTACATGTCTAAATTAATTTGTACTTAAGATAACTAGGAATGTACAGAGCTGCGCAAAAGTTGTTATATATATCACATTTTTTGTGAATATTGTGTAGTTACTTTTGTACCACCCTGTACACTAATAAGTTGGTGCTTAATGACCATCTAATATTCCAACATTGCCAAGGATATTACGATATTTATTTGATCGTTTTTTTATTATGTAGGTATTGACTCCAACTACATAAAAGCTGACTTACCATTAAGATTTTATTAATAAAATCACTTATGGTGCTGTAGTATTTTTAAAATCAGTTTCCGATGCCCTCCTCCAACGTAACCTAGTGGAGAATTTATATTTAACTTACGTTTGAACTGGTCGTCAAATAATTAGCCAAAAATCATTCATGTAATATGACGTTAGTAGAAACTACTTTAAATCGTTGAATCTTATGATATAATGGACAGTACTCATACGGATCAGTATATTTGGTCATTTAGTCACAGCAGTATATGATGATACATAACCGTACAGAAAGTTATTGTTAACCACAATTTTAAATAATTGTAAAATGGAGACTAAAATAAAAGACCTTGAATAAAAAACAATCCACTTATAAATGACTCATAAATATAGTGCAATAAATCATTTACCTTATGAAAGAAAATAATAATCGCGAAGCAAGAAACACAAACGATAATTTAGAAGATTATTAACTTCCTCTAGTCCGGACGACGTGAGGCTTGAAACATGCGTCCTCAATCAAGCCACAGCATGAACAAAAAGTACAGAATGTTACACAAATTATGAACTTCAATAGTACGATAACACTCAACAAAAATTTAAATCATACGGTACACTTCTTTTAATATTAATTTGATTAAATAATTTGAATATATGTTGTCAGTTAGAGTAAATGGCAAAAAAAAATATTCGAAGGTAGTGAACGATGTTATCAGGCGGAAATACAGGATTCTTGTTTATTTTAAAGAGCTCTGTTTATTGATGATTTGTGATTCACGTCTCACATATAAATCTGTGAAAACTTTCACTTGACTGTCTAAGATTCAGATCCAATTGTTTGGCTGCTGCGACATAATGAGAATTTATTCCACAAGCTTTAGAGAATAGTCTAACAACTATCACTCTTAATCAACTTTCACCCTGTGTTAAAAAGGAATAGGAATTATTATGGTTGGTCTCTTACAATGTACTAAAACAGGAAACTTTATATCATTTTGGAGCGACCGCTGCTTACAGTGCAACGAACGTATCAAATACATTTACCATGAGAACCGCATCGAACAGGTTTGGAATCGCTGTTCGGTCATCCATATACATGACCAAGGACACTTTCATAACTTATCGCATTTATAACCAACACCGCTGCAACAGGAGCGCTAATAGCTTTACATATTTTGTCTCACTTAATCAATTAAAGCAAAATTTCTAACCGAGTTAGAACATACAACGATTTAACTCACTTTCTTTACCCGCGGCTAGAAAATGGAAATGGTAAAACATTTTAATCTTTGATCCAAATATGTAATGTAATTAAATAAAAATAATCTTACTATTTTGTATGTCTTTTTTTAAGAGATTAACAATATTATAATAATCGATAAAATCACAGTGTATTTAGATTTAATGCATTACAATTTATCGTAACAGAACGTTTCCTCATAAATGAACCTTTAATAAAAATACACTTTATAATTACAGTAAGTGTGTTTTAGACTATCGTATTTTGAAATTTGTGGGTAATATCTATGGTTTTAATCGTTCAATCGATAACTATTCCAATCTTTCTCCCGCCGACTTTGACCAGGCAATAAAATAATTCGTCACGATGGCCTTGTTGGCCCTGGCTCCGTTTTTCCTTATCGACCAAACTGAATCCTCATTTATCGTCCACCTCGAACGATTATTAGTCACTTTCTAGCTAAACGCATTTTACATTTCGATTCCTGAGTCATTCGTTTCAGGACTACGTCAAAATTTTGATTCAACTCGTACTCTAGAATTTAAACTACTTAATAGTAGAAAGATAAACTGATATTATGTATGTATATAACAACACGGTTATCAATCTTTCAGGCGATTTTGAAAACATCGTGCACAATTCTTAAATACGGTGTAAGCTTTCGGCACAAAGATCAACGAAACAATGCAGTTATCCAGCCTTAATAATTCAAATGTGTACTGCATTTCCATCGACGTTATAGTAGTACCATTAAGCGGAAAGGGCATAGGACTATTTTTATTTTTTTAATGCCTTACTTATTGTTCATGTATCAAGTTTCCTCTAATACCTTTCATTATTTTTTACTCAATGTATTGTATGTCTATGTTCCCTCCTATTCTAGGCAACACCGATTTTGTTTACCTCCTAATAACATGTCCCGGAAATAAATAGTAAATGGCAAACCGAATTTTAATTTTTAACGTTTTGAAATCGTCTTTGAAGGTTTGAGATAGCCGACAAACTATTTACTGTTTCAGAGAATCCGCCGTTCAGGCGAACATAATTATTTTTTTTGGAACTTCCGCCATTTTGTTTCCACATGGCGGATAAACACTAACCAGTGTAGCCGTCCGTTTGAACGGGATAAACTCAAAAATTGCTGAATGTATTACAAATAACTTTAAAATTATATTTCTTCTTTCTCAAGGTACAACATAGACTGAGTAGTTTGTTGAATTTTCTAGTAAAAAAATGCGGGTCGAAGGGAATATGAAAACAAATTTAAATTATCGACAATCGATAACTGTCTTTGTCTTAATAATATTATCTCTGGGAACAGTTAATATTCGGTACGCAAAGCTAGTTTAGGTACAAAAGAGAATTTTTACGGAGCTAAACATATTTTATAAAGTAAAATAAATAGTCGAAAATATTATGGACACCTGTAATACATACTAGAAGTATGTAATAAATTAAAACAAAACAAGTGTAGACAATAATTTCTCTTCCGTGATTAATTTATCAATGTTGTTTCTCGCGCATAAGGGAGAAACTGCACTTCTGCAGATTTCTCCAACCCACATCTGATACGAGAAAGGTATTTCAAGTCAAGGATGGTCGTCCTTTCATCTAACATTTTTATCTTATGCTAGTTATATGATTCATGCATTAACCTTTCGCACGTTTATTCATAACACCTGAAAATTGGTCTGAAAATTATTTATTATTTTACATAAGGCAAACAGATTCGTAAACTAGTTGCAAATTACATTCAAATCAACTTAAAGTTCTTTATATATATATATATATATATATATATAGATTTTTATTTGCGGAATGGGATATATATATATATATATATATATCCCATTCCGCAAATAAAAATCTTTACGTCTTTAGTTTTTCCAAATCCCAGAATGTGTGACACACGTTGGCATTCTGACAACTCTTCTAGGTCGCTGTCACTGTAGAGTGCAAACAGAATGGGGTAAAAACTTTCCTGAAGAACAATTGTTTAAGTGCACGTGTAATCAGAATTTCGAAAAGCCTTGCAATATTCCCTATTCTCTTCTACCCTTTGTTGGTGGAAATTTTTTTTGAAGACTTATTAATTACTCATATGTGCATTTTACGTGTTCATTCCTTAAAATTTATTTCGTGCGTCACATCATATTAAATTTAATAAGATTTAATGAACGACCATAAACAGACAATTTTATAAATAAGCAAAAATTTCATAATAATTTTTTAAATTAATATTTAAAAGAGTTTTTTATAAACGTATATAGTATATACATATATACGTAATATCGTATTACATAGAAAATGGGGGAAAATGTATACAGAAACGATGTTCTGTTAAACATAAAATTATATATATATATGATTAATAACTTTTTTGAATTTCAGTATTATTTCTGTTCATGGCCGTTAACTACGTATATCTTATTATTAAATAGGAGACATTAAAATACAATTTCATATTAACTTGTAATATACCAGAAATCCACGTATGATGATAAGTGTAATAAGCTCTAAGAATCAAAAACATTCCTTATTAAAAAATTTCAAAATTATTTTGACGCTGAAATATATTTAAATATTATAAACAATGCAAAATATTTATATGAGTATATGGCAATTTTTCGTATTAGAGGGCAAAAAACGGATACATTTGTAAGAATCATTCGCGATATTTATCTGAAGTAGAGACTAATTCGATCACAATGTAATAAATGTAATTTCGTTGCATTGAAGTTGGGGGAGTGATATAATAACTCCTTATAATTCTGCATTGCAGAATTACTGCAGCAGGAAGTTACATAGATAAAATAAAGATAGAAATGTGAAAAAATGTAAAAAAAAAGTTGTTTATTAGAAGCAGAACGGAAGCGCGTACAATTGATAGGATATACTTGTATGTAGGGGGCTAAGAATATATTATAGGCAGTATAAATACATATTTCTGCACGTGCTTTAAATTGTGACAGTTCACTATATTTTTATATAAAGGATCGAAATGATTTCTGTCGTCTGTCAGGCTTACGGGCTGAATACATTAGTTTTTCCACAAGAAAACTGGTCCGGTGTAACTTTTTTTGTTGTTGTATAGAGTTGCAAGGTTTCTATATAAAAAAAACTGCCATCCGTCATCTGACATTCCAAAACCTGATATTAATGCGTGCATACGGATTTTGTATGCTTGACATAAAAACGGGTGAACGGTTTTCTTTTGCATTTACTTGAAAGAGCATCTTAAATTGTAATCCACAATTGGAAAAAGATAAAATATAAAAATCAGTCGTCTCAATTTAATTTAATTTTTAGGTTATCTGGAAAGGCGACACGATCAGATTTTTCATCTTATCGACAAAGCCAGCAAAACCCTTAATACTGTTATTAGGCCCTATCGTGTCAACGGTACACACTGTTGACAAATCGTTAGTAATATCTACCCCGTATGAAGGATGGTTAAAGAGTAAGTCAAGAATATTAGAAAATTACACGTAAATATGGCTGTAAATAGCCAGCCGAGAGAAAACGAGTAGAAGAGGGAAGCAGACCAAGGACCATGTCCAAGTAGTTACAGAAATCATTAGCGGAGTCAACGAATAATGAATGCTTTTAGTTGCTGCATTCGTTGACTTTGAGCATTAGACAGCATTGACATTAGAAGTAATTGCCGCACTCAGGGAACAGCTGCCGAAAGTACATAAATTAATACATTAAGAAGTATAATCAATGAAACATTCGCAACAACAAAATTACAGTGACAGAGGAGTAGAAATGTCAGAAATGGCTGCTCTACCTCACCTAAATAATCCAATGCAAGAATCGAAGAGATGTTGCTATTCTAAACTTAGATACGACCATGTAGGCAAACATTATAGGCAATATTTACATCACCTACGATTGATTGAAGACCTTGACCTAGTACCAAAGTTAGTACCACCCTACTAAAAATAATAATATAACAATCGATTGGCGTCGGCACTGCTAAACTTTAACATGTATAAACAATGTTTGACAAGGATGAATGGATGAATGCTATTTGAAAAGTTTGATCAACTTCTAGTGCAGATAATCTTGCAATAGAATAATAAAGCGCTGAAGATTCTAATTGAATATCTCATTGAAACTTACAGAGCCAGTCTGACGAATAATAAAAAAATATATTGTAGTAATTGGTAATTAAGTCATTGTTCTAATTGGAAAGTTGGATTGTAGAGGACTCATTATTAGTGGGTATAGAGAGGACGCCGCAACAAGGCGGCAATGCAAAGAATGTATTGTTGAGCAGCTAAGAGAGTTTACGCGCTCAAAATCTACGAGACGAAGTTAGTCAGTCAGGCAATGAACGGCGAGGCATAAGGACCAGCAAAGTTTTTGTACAAAAGTAATACAGTCGGGCAGCGGACAGCGAAGAGTTTGAAAGCTGTGCAGTTGGGCAGCAGACGGCAAATAGACAGTCGAAAAAGTTTTATAGTCTCAGAACGAAAGAATGTGGTCCAGTCACAAACATGCTTTAAAGAACTAAAAAGTAAAGCAATCGTCAGTAGGGAAGGAGAGAGTGAAATTAACGTCGTAATCGGTGGCCGAGCGTAAATTCAACCCGGAAAACCATAGACAAACCCTAATGAAGTACATTTCCAGCTAAAGCTACGAGATCTGCAAATCCAGGTTGCAGCAAAGCATCGAGAACCTACTAATGTTTGTTAGACCAACTAACAAAACTACGCCAATTAGAATTTGTTGACATTTAGAATCTGTGAGGACTAGAATCAGTGATATCGCCAAATTTTGTGCACGAAAAACCTAAAATGAGACCTGGGCGGCCGTAAGTAGAAAACTTTAAAATCATATAGTAAACCACTTTTAAAAGATAAAAGTCAGATCGTTCTTTAATTTTAATTTTAATTATTACATTTAAATTCAATCTGTAGTGTAATTTCTTCCACAACAAAGTTCGTCTATGTTTCAGACGCATTAACTTCCATAAAATGTAAATGTAATTTGATTGTATAAATTCACCCATTTATCAAACCCAGTTTAAGACCCTGAGATCCCAAATATTATTGTGTATTTAAAATTGTTAATAAATTTTGTTAATTGTTCAAGTATAATCTTTTTATTTTAAAAGACGCCTTTTTTTAATTATTACAATATATAATGTTGAAACATAAACCAGGATTTTAAATTATTGATTGACTATCAGAATTCTCGGTAAAAATTTAATTAATATTAAAAATGATAGGAAACAGTCGAGGGATAGTGATTGTTGGTCAAGGAACATATTTCAGAACTGGGACTCGAGAGATCGTCATTTGATAGGAAAGGAAGTAACATAAAGAGATTAAAAAAGAAAAAGCCCAAAGTCTGTGAAATAAAATCGGGACAAAATATTTTCCCTATTATATAAATACGTTAAAAGTGTAAAAAATAGTCCTAAATTTTTTTTTAATGCGTGATAAAGTATATATATATATCCCAGACGTAAAATAACGAAATTGTTAGGAACTATTTTCTGAGTTTTGTTTCGTGCCAGTGCGTTCTACCTTGAACTTTATCCCAACGCGGTGTTAATTTACAACTGGAATTATTGACTCAGTCATTGCGGGTGTTCAGTTGATTATAATTGTTTTTTATACCACGCTGTAAAATACTGGTGAGATATTACGTAAGGCCGTGCTCATAGAGACACCCTTTTAACCCTCTTTTTGTGATCTTGTGAATGTCTTTTTATGCGGCGGAGAGTTTTTGTACGAGTCCGTAATTGGCAAATGTTCAGTCGGCGGTGAAAAGGTTCCGAGGGTAATTATGAAGACCCTCCCTCACGCTTGGGTGGTTGTTCCCTGTCCAGGTTCCGTGACGGGGATGTAAGGCGAGATCCCGAACAAGGGCCGGTGTTGGCCGCTGTGGAGAGAGCGACCTCGCTCTGCTTGCTGCCTGGACCAGTGTGAACTTTAGGTGACGTCATGGATCTGGTTACGCCATAGGCCCATGGGTTGGAATGCCATCTCCTCAGGCTCCTTACCTGCGCTTCCGGTCAGCCAGCCTGGGCGTGTCGTACACGAACCGATTCAATTAGATCTTATTAAGAACCAGCGCCCTCACACAATGGGAACCCCGCGTTATCTCTCCATCTCGGCTCGTTGTCGACCAGGTTAGTTAAATCTCAGTTGCGAAGTGGCAACACAATCTCCAAGTTCATATCTGCCCTCAGAGATCGCTAATGAAGTAACTTTATCCGCCACCGGTGGCCTACTAACGGGCGTAATACTTTGTATTCTTCGTCCAAGGCTGAACTTGAAATTTAAGTCGACCGAAACTAATGGAAGATAGAAAGTTTGGCGTGTTTCCGAACTTTATTTGAATCGTATGTTCAACTGGAGTTTCCCGTAGAGTTCTGAAGCTCGAACCACGAAATCTTTCCACTTAATGTTCACAAGATTCAGACCACAGCTGAGGACATCGACCCCCAGCGTGTAAATAAGATATAACATCATTCGAGATCGATTAGATCTAGACGGATAATTGGAAACTATGTTAAATATCACAAACTGAATAATTCATGGGGTAAAGATATATAAAAACCACATCTTCTGTTCTGTCATTTAGTATAATGCTGAATATAGTGTTTGGTTAATTGCAAAACTGACAAGTTGAAATTGGTACCAGGATACGATTTGTGGAAATTTATTAATATTAAACCAAATATTGATAACGACGCTAAGAATTAACATGCTAATGATACTTATAGTAAGTCAGAAAAATATTAAAACTGTTATTACGTAAATTAATAAATGTAAAATTTATATACAAATCAAATGAGGTGAAAATTCATATTAAAATTAACCTTTATTCTTGTCAGTGCTATAAAATTGCTTAGATACAGTATATCCATTCTTTATTATTTTAACAGACGCTTTCGTCGTTATTCTTCGAAATATTCAAGAGGTCTTCAGCCTCAAACAGATGAACATGTCGAAGAATAACGACGAAAGCTTCTGCTAAAATTATAGCGATTGGATATATTGTATCTATGAAATTTTATGAGTTTTACAGGAATAAAGATTAATTTTCATATATATATATGTAAAATTTAAAAATAATACAAAAAACTGGTAAATACTTATATATTTGTAACACATAATTTTTAAATACCAAAATTAAATTAATCAACCATCCCGATTCGTCACAAATATATCCATAAAATTGTAATTATATATTAATATTTCAATAAATAAACTATAAGTAATGTTCAATACATTTTCACATAAATATATTATAAATATCATGTTTATAAAAAGTTGTTCTGTCGAAATTTTTAGTCAGACTTTTATATTTTTTTATATTTCCCCCTGAATTGTTTCCAGAAATTAACGATAAGTTGTGCCAATTTTTATTTCATTAATACGTTCTAATGTTTTTTTTAAAATTAAATGTATTTCTGACAAATTTCTCTGGTTTCTCCATTTGCAATTCATTGAAGTCAGATAAATATAACCCCGTAAATAAAATTTTGTGGTAGTCGATACCAGGTTTCGATTGTCAGAGAAGTTTAACGACTCCAGACATACACGGCTAACGAATCAACTACAAATTTTGAGTTGTCTTTATAACCGCGACAAGGCGTTTCTTTAATTGTGACGATTTGAAATTTTGAAAGGCGAGGAAACAGCATTAAGAACGAAAGCGGAACGCGGAGAATTTTAGATGGCTACACGTCAAACAGTTCTCGTTGACTCGTGGAAAGAAAGTACAATGCTTTTAAAAAAGCTATGAAACATGTTTCATTTCTCTTTGTTATGAAAGACGTAAACTTTGGCAGACCGTGGTGTAGTATATTAATGAAAAATTATGAACCGTTTACGTCGTCATGAAACAAAATAAAATTTAAACCAATTTAAAAATATTTTAAATTTCATCCGTTTTTATGAATAATATCAATAAATTAACGACCTTCATGTATAACAAAAAATGGTTACGAAAGAAAATTAAAAACCTGATGAAAGTTCAAAAGATCGCTAGTTTTTATATTGAATAAAATATTTTAAAATGAATAAAAATAAAGGGCGTTAATTTTTTTAATTCTGAAATATATTAAGGAGATTGATTCTCCTGGTAGCAGAATAATATATTATTTTATTTGTTTTACCCGAAATATTTTTTATATTTTCGTATTATATCTTTAGTGCATGATTTGTTTTTAAATAAATCTTTAAGATGTATTTTTGTGAATACAGTACAGAAAAAATAACAGAAGTATCAAACGTGGTCAAAGTCAATTTGCGTCATATGCAACATAAATATAATTAGGTCTGATTCATCAAAAATTCACATTAATTGGATAATTGTGATTTTAATGCAATTAGAATACCCTGAGAATGACGCTTAAATTTTATTTCTTGAAGAAACATTAAAAGAACACATAAAATAAATCTTCTGAAGTTGACAGGCGGCAGTAAAATCTGGCATGAGGGGTTGACTCACAGAAAGCTAGGACAAGCATGGTTTAACCTGTCCACGAATCCCAAAAATTTCATATTTCCCTAAGGGCATATTGTTTCATATCTGCATCACACATTTGCTCTTTTAGAAACAAACAGACGCCTCTGGTGTGATACTAAATGTTATGTTGCATTTATGCTACACTATGCATTTAATCTGCGAATGTATCTTAGGAATGGTATAGTTCATTGCCACGGTTTTATACAACTGTATTTTAGTCTGAATCTGTAAGAATAAGTTTGACAGGAAGGGGAAATTATGTTGCAGTTTTCGATAAGGTTTCTCAGAGCCCAACAATTATATCCATAAAAATTGTTAAAGGGTTCAATTAAATTATTTGCTGGTAAATTGTGAGAAAACTAACGACGTATTAATTTTTATTAGATTTACTATAATTACATTTCACTATATACCTTGTGTCACTTCGATTTGTGGTGTCACTTGTTCCTTGCCAAACGTCAAGAGTTTATTAGTACTCCTTGGGACTTCCTCTTCGACTACATGCATATTTCTCCTGTATTACGTCTTTTAGTAGTCTACTTGATTAATATTACCTTCCAGTCAATTAATTTTTCAACTGCAGTCATTTTGAATGAGATTATACTGACTGGGTGTCACATGCTATAATGTTTTAGCTATTTTTAGTTTTCTGTTAATTTTTCCAAGAATATGTACGACAAAGAACTCTCAGAATTGATTTTTCTTCAGTAACGTTTCGATTTCTCTCTTATTTGTAAGAAGACTCAATAATTGGTAACGCATAACCACAATTTTTTTGTTGTTGAAGGCAATATTGAGGAAAGCCGAGAGTGATTAGTGCCATTGCGGCCAAACACGAAAGAGCACTTTGAGAGCGAGACACACATGTAGCTGAAATCCAACCGTAGCATTAGTGTTGCAACACTGCACCTGGGGACACATCCGGCTGTAACTCAAGGTAGGCACCCTTAACGTGTCGTTATCAGGTGTCAGCCTCTCACCGCAGCAGCCACATCAATCAAAACTAATTTCGCTAGTTTCCTTTCACCGGAGCTGCGTGCTTAGGCCTTGCATAATGGATGCTACAGAGAATTCAGCTATCAGCTTTCCAGAAAGCTGTGTAGGTACTCGTTACGAAGGTGTGGTGGGTGGGAGCGAACGTTCTTTCAACACGGGGCAATGCAGTGACCCGCCACATACATTTTTGTCCGGAAGGTAATCGTCGGGATGGCTTTCTAGAAGGCCCTACAGACTTTTAAAAAAAATAAACAATAATTTTTTAATGATTTTAGTGCTGTTAGACACGTATTGCGTGTTTCTACTGTAAAATATAAATGTGTGTGTTTAATTCACATTATTTTCACGAATAATTAATTTATCGTATATCCAATTCAACATATATGTATATTTGGCATTTTATGTCCCTCTAGCCGTGAGTTTCTCAACATTTCTTATGCGATGACCCTTATCAAAAATTTTGTATTATCTCATCGACACTTATTAAAACAAAACCAGCTTATTAAAAATATTAATTCATCAGCATCAGTTTGAAAATAACAAAAAAATTATAAAATAGCCAAAAACGGACGAGGAGTAGCGTGTTTTTAAAAATCTCGTGGAGTTTATGTTTCACGCCTAACCTCGTCTGTTTTCTGGCTATTTTATTATGTAATTATTAATTTTTTAACGTTTTTATTTACATAAAATCTTTATATCAGAGTTTTTGATAAATATTCAAACATATAATAAAATCACAAAAGAATAACACTGGTATACGAAAGAGATGCACTCAAGTTCAATCGAAGCGACATATGAGTTTTTTTTCAGTACTTAACAAATAATCATAAAACAAAAGTAAGATCTAAGGAGACATGATTTAAGGGTATAATAAATATTATTTTAATGACTATATTGACGTTGGTGATGTTTTATGTATTATAGATTTGAAAACAGAAATATGGCAGAATCTATACTGACAATATCCTAAAAAATTGATATAAAAATAATTTGTATCTACCTTAAAATAAAAAAGACGTAATTAATTTATTTGTCGTTTACTACAGCACTTTCATTCGTAAATAGTTTATCAGATTTTAATATAAATTTATTTTTTGCATTGAATCACTTAATTTCACATTCTTTCTTAAATTGACATAAATTAATTTAAGAGTAATTTCCCTCAAGACTCCTGCATGTAAATTATTTCAGTTTGCTTACTGTTCTTTTCAAGAATGCAAATTTGACCACATTAAATTTTTTTTTTGGTATATCTGTAAACCTACCTTACTCTCTCCCTCCTTTTAGATGGTAATTCGCACATAAATTGCTCCACACTATTTCGTGTCCATGACAATGTTTTACTTGTACAAATTGAGCTACCCTTGACTGTACTTATTCCAACCATTACATTTGATCTTCCCAAGAGAAATCTTCCAATAAGAATAAATACTGTGTTCAAAATAACTGCAGATAATATTATACCGACACATTCTGATATGTTTAATTTAATTCTAGATTTACACTGAAACCGGCCTCAAGAAAATATAAAATTGGGAATGTTAATAATTTTTTTAAAAACTTAATCATATATGGAAAAAAATTACCGTATATTTTGAGAATTTTTCCAAAGACATCGATTTTAAATATTTCTTTTAAACCATTTGTTGTAATGTGATGTTAATTTTAATGATTTTCATCCGAAAAAACAACACATAATTCTGGTCTCGGTATGGGTTATTATAATTAAGACAAATCAGAAGCTTCCGACCAAATTCTGTGATAATCATCTTTAAAAAAATTTAAAAAAATAATCTGAGTGTTAAAATAAAGTTAAATTGTTTATTAATTAAAAATTATTTCGGTCGTCATTTGACAACAGTAAAACTTTAGACGTTTAAGTTTCAACGTGTCTGTTTTCAAACTCTTTGCTAATTTTAATAAAAGCGATTTTCTGCGTACCGAGTGGAAGCTGTTTGCTGACCTAGAAGCTAATGACGGTATTGTGTTTCACCGCAAAATTACGTTTGATGTGCGATATCATTGCATGTTAAGTAACACATTTTAGGCTCAAATATCTTTCGATAAAGTTTCCAGTTACTTTGCGCTCTACCGTTGACGTCACTTTGAAACAGAATACTCTGCGATCAAGAGGGCTTGAACAAGATGTTGGAAAGGTGACATTTGGAATACGACTTCGACCCGGTTGTGCACGCACAAGAAAAATTATTCACCTTCGTTAATATTAGTTATTGTATTCGTTTGGAAAAATATTTGTTTGAAAACAGAAATAATGGTGTTATTTACTTGCTATTCAAGGAAATTATGAACAGGGTTGTTGATTACTGGAGAAATTCAGATACATTTGGAGAGTCGTCGTGTACAAAATTTCGGAGCACCGTTAAGCCGTTGTCGACTTAAGCGAATATTTATGAAATTATACAGACCCGGACGACAAGTAAACGTGTGGCTGACGGAAACACGCAGACTGGATTTTCAGAAATGTATGACGTGCAGCGAATATAGAGATTCACAATAAAATGAGGTTCTGCTCGTAACTTAATACGGAATTATTTTGCAGGTACGAAGTTGAAGAACGAGAAGTATGAGAGTAAATCCGTCATCACGAAACAGAGGTAACTAAGAATACCAAATCGCAACGGAGATCATTAAATCATTTTGACCAATAATTAACTGCGTTCAAGATTGTTTTTAACAACACTAAACTTGAATTTTAATGGTACTAGAGTAGAAATGATTCTAACAGTGTTTACATGACGTAGCTGTCACTTAATTTAAATTACTATAATGGTTCAAAAATTAATGTCTCCTATTTTTTCCCATTAAATATGTGAAAATTTTGAATTTGGTGCTGTTGCTCAAACATTCTTCTCCAATCTACTGCTACAGTATCTTCCAGAGCCACCTGGCGGCAACACTGCACCATCTTGCTGAATGGCTGACATTGACAGCATCCTGTGATTCAATTCTTAAATTCGGAAGATGAAACGCATTCATGAAAGGCTAAAAAATGTGTATGGTGATGTAACAGTGGATGTCAAAATTGTTCGGCGATGGATTCGTCGCTGTAACGAAGCTGAAGGGCAAACACCTGTGCGTCGATAGCTTAGTAAGCAAGACCACGCTTTTTTACAGCAAAAGGTGGACAAAAACTGTGGAAAAGGACGGAGACTATATTGAAAATTGAAAATTTATTCATTAATGCTGTGGGTTTGTGCTGTGTAAATTGTATTTAATTGTCTTGACAAATAAAAAAAAATTGGAGACATTACTTATTGATTTACCCTCGTACATAGATTCTACTGTTGATACATAAAAATCCAAGCAGAAGCGTTAACTATAAATAAATTTACGTTCGTGTCGCACGTATGAACCTTTTTTTCTCATTGACTAAATCCTGGTATTCGGATGTTCGTGATCAGAAAATATTTTATAGAAAGATTTAAATTTATCATCATGTTCCAACGCACGTAAGATCCTCATACCTGCGAAATTACTTTCTGTGCTCCATCTTGATTACGTAGCGTGTCCGTCAACAGTTCCGAGTGTTGTTTCCATTCGTACATACTTCATTGATAGTGAACGTAATACGAATTCTTTCTTTCACACCCTTCGGGTCTATAATTAAGAGGTACAGCGTGCTCGTTTGTGGATGGGATTTATCGACTCGTAAAAGTAAAGGCGAGACAGTTGATCGATCGAGGTCCGTATTTACTGTGTACCAGTTTGCCAGCAATTGCGAAACCTCTTGCACCTGGGCGTGGTCACGTTCGGTCACAGTGAGACCATAAGTTCAAGGTGGGTCTGCAGGACCCCAAAAATATGTACCATGCAGCACACGTAACTCTCAAACTAATTAAGCCACATCAACTAGACTGCCCTGGTCGATAACCGTTTTCAACGAGAACCTCTTAATATCTCTGGCGTGCGTGAAGTAAGGGTATAACATTATAAACGATCAAAGAGTAATCGATTGCCATAACGTAATAGCAATTATTTTGGTTTTATCTTCTTTGGCAGTGGTTTGAAAATTGTTATCCGATCAATCAGGAGACCTGTAGCCTCTACATATCATGGTGCATTACTCTACTTGTAATTAAAATGTATTTCCTTAGTATTTAACAAATTCATTTCATTTAGAAAAACGTTTTTCAATCTAATGATCATGTGAAATTATTTTATTCAATTTAATTAATCCAAAATTAAACGTGTTTATATGCATTAATTCATTATATTAAATATTATAAAAATTAAATTATGAGTCGCGAGAATTTTCAGTGTAAAATTCCAAAGCTGATTTCGAATATAATTTTTTTTGTAGAGGATAATCCACATAGTGGCCACTCCCGTCTAATAGCATAGTAAAGGGACTGAAAGGAGGGATGCGGAAATATAGCCAAGGTTTAACTAGGGCCCCCGGGCTATGGTTTAAGGATCCTACCCGGCAATTCGCTTCAAAGTGATGAAAACCCTAGAAAAACCTGCATCTGGTAGGTCGGGCATTTGGTACTTGTCCCACGCCCTTCCGATGGCGGGAAAGGGATTTGCTGTTGGGTCGCAGATTTCCCCTCTCCGTGCCTTGACCAGTTTAGAAGGCAGTTGGCCGACTCTTCCAATAGCAATAGCGGACAACGCTTACCGTATGCCCAAGGTCAGCGACCCCGGAACATAACCTCTCAAATCAGGCCTAGGAAAGTATTAATTTTGTTAGGGTAACAGGCTACATGAGGGTAATCCACATGGTGGCAACTCCCCTTTATTTAATAAATCTCCGTGCCTTGATCAGATTAGGAGGCAGTTGGCCGACTCTTCCAATAGGAATAGCGGACAACGCTTACCGTATGCCCAAGGTCAGCGACCCCGGAACATAACCTCTCAAAACAGGCATCGGAAAGTATTAATTTTTTTAGGGTAACAGGCAGGCTACATGAGGGTAATCCACATGGTGGCAACTCCCCTTTAATAGCATAGGAATAGATTTGAAAGGGGGGTTGCGGAATGGTATATTTGAACCAGAAATAGTTGTATCATTGGGAAAGGATGCGGTCTTTATTTTAAATTGTTAATACAGTTTCATTGTTTATTATTGAATTTATGTGTAAATTAATGATTTAAGAAAATTATATAAGGTTTACAAATATTTATTTTTATTTTTGGAGTAGAAACCATATTTTCCAGGTATGATGGAGAGATTGATAAGTTGTGACATGGCAAGGAAAAATCAGAACAAATTCCGGTATATGTTGTATGTACATTTTCTTACCTGTGACTCATGAATCCTGTCTGCATTTCTTATGTACTCTCCGGACTACTACTTTAAGAATCCACACTTAAAACTAAATGACTATCGAACACCATCAAGACGGAACAGACAATGTGCCAAGCACGTGCACTTCTTCTCCCCAATAGTCCGCTCAGCTTCACGACTCATTGTCGGCCAGCTGTTCCCGACTATATTTCTGATTACAGTATCCCCTGCGGAATGTACGAATCTGTTTTGTTAATTTAATAGGAACAGTTAACGTATACATGATTGATGTAAATAAAATGTGGTGATCATCACATTCATTAAGCTGAATTTTCGATTAAATGTCCCTTATTTAAAAAAATATTTCAACTTTTATAATTTGTATACTTATAATCTTTCTTGTATAGAATCGACGAGTAGATAATTCTGTGAATCTCTCTGGTTCTACGGTCATAAAGTGGCAAAATTTCTTGCAGATTAAAAATTTGTTGTGCATGATCCGTGTTTTGGCAAGAGAAAATAATTAATACTTTATACGTACGCACTATTTGCTGTAATATTTCCATAAAGGAGTTGGGATGAAGTATGGAGTTAATAAATCATCAAATAAGGCAATACAATTTACACGACTGGCTAAATATCTAAATGCAAATAAATCAGTAAATAAGAATTGTAGCTTCTCATAGTGTTTTGAAATACTCTTTACTTCATGCTAGATGTATTATTCACTCCACGTATGACTGTATATATTTTAAAATATAAATTTGAAAGTTACTGTGATACTGACTTAATGTTTAGGATTGTTTGTTTTACAGTCAGATAGGTTCTGAAAGTTAATACCTCCGCGAAGGAAAAAATCTCATTAATAAATATAGTTATTTTCATAAGAAAACACTCAGCGGCTACTTTAAAAATTCTACAGTAAATAAGGTACATGTTCCCTGCATTTTGCCGACTTGTTGTACATCTAAGTAATGAGTGATGCATATTTTCTGTAACGTCTGTGTATTATAGAGAAAATATTTTCAAGGTATTTTTTCGGCGTTTATTTGGATTTTAGAGTAACTAAATTATCACTAGTTTCTTGTCAATTGTAAATATTCTTTTAACTCGTGAGTTTAATTTGGCACTCAGTGCAATAAAACTACTCCTGTAGCCCACGAAAGAGGATCCGCTTCTAATTACAGTCTATATTTGAATATTTTGGACTGTAAGGTAAATCCCTTTAATTATTATTATTGGCCAGAGTACTGAATTACATGCTTCTATTCGTCTTGAACGTTACGGACACTCCAACTAGATATACCAGTTTGAAAGGCTAATACGAGTTTAATTCAGGTTATCGCTAAGAGCGTGGAGATATCATCTCATTTAATAAACACCATAATTTCATATAAAGACCAAGCAGCTTCGAGCATGGTTATATTTCACATCTAGCCGCAATTGCAAGCGTAATGTCGCGGCCAATAAACGTTAGGAGCAATTAGCTCATGAAATATAATATAATTTTCAAACTGCTATGAGAACACCCAGGCATTTTAGCTGTACGAGAATCTATGGATGTTTAATTTACTTTTGTAAACACTTAAAATATTACGATATAAAGGGAAAGTACAGTGATAAGACTTAGGCCCATTTCCAGAAGAATGAGTTATAATTCCCTGTAAGTAAACCTGAAAGCTGCGACGCCGGGAAAAAAAGGTATTGGTAGTTAACAGGATCCGACTCGTCAGTATTATATCAAATCTAAAGAGCAAGGAATCCCAAATGAGTCTATAATTTATTCTAACTTTTAGGCGAATGTGGAGTAGGATCTTGAAACTATAGCCCGGGAGCCCAACCTTCCTCTACCCTTCCGAATCCCCCTTTCAAATTCCTTCCTGTGCCATTAAACAGGAGTTGCCACATCGTAAATTACACTCATGCAGCCCGTTACTCTAAAAAAATTGAATTTTATCATAAGTAGTTTAAACTCGATTTATTATATAGATATTATAAATTAATTTTGATTTTTCATTTTACTGTTTAATTATTTGTTCACCCTGAAGAACATTACATGGCCGTCCTGGTGCAATCCGGTTTTAAGAATGTTCACACTACGGACAACTTGGGCCACCTGTAAGAAAAGGATTTGATTTATTGGTTAATTTGTTCCCCTATTTATACAAAGTATAACCTTAAATACATAACTAATAAAATAAAAAATGTACTGTAAATATAACTATTAATTGTAAAATTACAAATTTTTATATGTGATTCTTAAAATAATTATATAAATAAGAAAAATAGATTATATATAATAAATAAAATATACAGTTTATAAATAAAATTATGAATCAAAAATTCCTGTGCGTATAAATATATTATAGAATTCAGGAAATTCTTGAATATTAAACTTCCATAAATATTTGAGAAAAATTTCAAGGTAGAAAATAGACAATAAAAATACATAATAACATTTTAGTTGACATGACTGTATAGTATTATCAAAATCTAAAAAAAAATTGTGTTCATATTTCAATGGTTTATTATTGAAACAAAATTATAGAACCTCGTAATAACTCAAATAATAGGCCTTATTGAAAATGGTAAATGCAATTTTAATATTCAATTTGTAACATAGGAAAATTAGTATAATTTCATAGGCTGTATACTTACCGAGGTAAAAATGGATCCCTTGCCTCACTATTATTTTGATTTTTATTATAATTTTTATTAATATTTCTATTTTGTGAATTATATTTGTATTATAATGAACTTTTAGTTAACTCGGTTTCCCCAGGAAAAATAAAATAAAAGAACAGCCTTAAAACCATTAAATCGATTTAAAATATGTGGCTGGAAAATATCTCGACTTGGCCAGGAATCTAACGCGGGTCTCCAGCTTAGTACACGGGTGCATTACGTGGTGCCTTATTTAAAGAGATATGTGGATGAAATTTCTCTACAAAGTAGCAAATATAATTAGTCAGATATTTCCACGTCGACTTCTTAATTATTAAAGACGTTTGCATGTTGTGTGGGTGCAGCTCACGTCATAAACCTCCCGGCCACCAATAACGAGACATAGATTGTCCTCCGTCATAAGCTACACTTTAAAATAACGAATGCACCGAAAATGACATGTTTCTACCTGTGATTTCAGTTATCCTAAAAAGTATAATCTTCTCTCAGAGGAAGTCTTCTTAGATCTTTATAATAGGATAGATTTTCTTTCGATTAATTTATCGAGAACGCCACGGGATAAACGTAGAAAAAACAAGTAGTATATCCCTTATCCCTAACAAAGATTAATTATACATCACTTCCATAATAACTGAAAAATTTGGAGAAAAAAGACTGCCTGAAAAGCGTTTAAAACAAATAAAACAACAATTAATACTGATATTTAAGCCTTTTCATGTATTTTTCTCGTATAATAGACGTGATAGAAATGATAGTCAGAATTTACATTTCATTTATATCAAAGAATTTTAGTTTTGAAAATTATCCACATACTTTAATCCTCATCATATGAGCTGAATTTTTTGCACTAATAATTATTTATAACGATAGGTGTTCAAAATAGACTAACCCACATTTTTTTTCTTATAGAAACACTTGTCCACTTCGTGTATAATTTTTTATAATAATTATTTGTAAACTGCCATAAGACTCTAAATGTAGTATATAGCAGTCTTATATTTATTGGTTTCGTGTTTGATAATTTGTAAACGCAGAGAAGAAAATAATCGTAGCCTCTTGAGTATAAGGAAGACATAGGTTTGTCCTTTATTGTTTAACGTTAGGCTTTATTCATGTTAATGTATGCAGATTTCCTAAATTGACGAAAGAAATTCAATAAGGGAATGATCGTATCTCCGTTCAGATTTTCAGAACCAGTTGACGGATTAGCATAAATCAGAGCTTACAGTAACGAGCTAAACGGCTTCGCGTAATTAGATAAAGCACACAGATGTGATCCTGACACCTATGACCGTAGTTGAGGCGCCGAAGATCGTGACCGGACAGGACAGGGTTCGAGCCTGGTCGCTATCTGCCATCAGCCGACACACTGACCTCTTACGGCGACAGTCGGTATTGTTGGACTGAATTCCACGTTACGCAAGTTCCAGCCTCCGCTATGGCCCTGGTTGCGCCCTGGAACCTTGGACCACGCTCCACAACGATTTCGTCAGACAACCCCAAGTGCGCCCGGATCCAAGCTCACAGGAAGTTTCCCTCCATTCCTCTCCTGAAACCTTTCCAATCCGACTACCTTCATGATCCTTAACACATCCAGAAATCGTCAATATTTTCCATTTAATCTAGCCGTTGCCCAAACCATTATCTTAAAATATCGCTTGATAACCTCAACCTCTTTATCACTTCCTTCAATGATTTAGCAACATCGACGGTTTTTTCGTTAAAAAATTTTCGTTTTATATCCCACTATGTGAGCTGAGCTGCAAATAATAATGTATTGATCCTATTTCCAAATTTTTTAAAAGGGTAGCGTGATAGCAAGTTGAGAGGAAGTCATATGTGTTATAGCTGTAATATTATATTTCTCCTGAACTATTCGAGGCATGAAGACGGAAATGAAAACACTACTCCAGTCATCGGAAGGGCGTGGGATATGTAGCAAGAGCCCGACCTACCTGATGTAGGTTTTTTAGGGTTTCTCCTGCATCACTTTTAGGTGAATGCCGGGTAGGATCCTTAAACTGTATTCCTCGGGCCCTAGTTAACCCTTTTCTACCTTTCTCTACCTTTTGCATCCCTCCTTTCAAATCATTCGTATGCTAATAAAGGAGAAATTCTACCACTAGAATAACCCTTCGCTGGACCAAAACTGTATTCTTTTTCATCAATGAAGTACTTATATTTTTTCTGAATGTTAACATCCTTCTGTATACCAGTGTACAAAAAATTTGGAAGCAGTTTTAACCTATTCTTCAAGTAAGTGAAAATGTTTAATAATAATGATAATGACAACGAAATATAAATTAATATTATTGAATATCCTTAAGAAGATGTGTGATACAATTCTTTTAGCCCCTAGTATTGAATCGAATGTTAGTATAGTTATTAGAGGCATGCGAGTGTTGCACCGCAAATCTGATTACGTTTCGAATGCGCTCACCGTGATCATTCTTGTAACTTATAATTTGTATAAATCATTGCTTAACAAGATAGAAGCTGCTAATTACTTGAGGGCTTATCGAGTTAATTCCAGTCACGAACAAGACCAGTCTAGTCGTGTAATCTATCTTACATGTTGAGGCGTAGATCCCATCTCAGCACATTGTCGTTTTCTCCCGTGTACGTAGCCGTTGCACTGTCCAATTTTCTCGTTACCACGATGCATTGTCATGGCTGCTGGAATCCGTGTCTCTAGCTTGTTATGGTTGTAAGAGGAAGTTAAGTGGCATCTACCTACCACGACTAAACTAGTAGACTAGATCGGCGAAACCTACTATCTAAATATTTCAATATATTTCACAATAACTGTCATTATAATTATTCTTTTACATTCTTGACTGGGTTCTTTCAAATTTTAATTGCTGTTATATTTTTTCCGTTTTACATCTAATTTTCCACACAACCGAGGCTTTCACAACACGCCAAGCCTTGTTATTCTTTAATTAAAGATATTTCAATTGTTGGAATGTCAGTTGAAAATCTTATAAAATATGGAGGGTAGGGGGCATTAAAACGTAATACTTAAAATAGTTTCTGAATTATTAGATATTTAATCATAAAAATAAAATTTTATGTATTTTCAGAACATACAATATTTTTAAAATTAAAATTAAATGATAAAACTATATTTTACGTATATTAAATTTAATAACTTAATACATGTAAACAATTTAGTCACTGCAGGACAAAAAATTAATTTTTATTTTAATATTTTAGGTTACACTACAGTATCATAAGTTTGTCATTTAAATTATACATGCACATTCCTTTAATTTAATTACCTTTTCATGCTCTTCTCTGGCTGCTAGAAGGATTCACACACGCTATTTCAAGGCATTGCCATATATATTTCTGCCAAGTTTCAGTATAAGTTCTTGTCTGTTATAGCTGGAAGGAACCATTTATATCTCTGTAATTCCAGGCTCATTGTTTCACGTTAGCCAAGAAAGTTGTCCCTCGATTTTCCAGATTCTCAGTCCTTTTGCTCCTTTGTCCTTGTCCTTCTATACCCTGGCAACAAATAAATATCGCCTTTTCCATCCCTTTCCGCTCAAATTGTGTCAGTTTTCCGCTCTCGCCGACTTAACTTTCAAATCTTTTAATTATTTGCTTAACATATCCATTACACAGTATAATTAGTAACACTCTTATTATGTATTTCACAATTAATTGTTTAATATCGTCAATTACATCTCACTTTTCAAATGTTCCTTTCTTCAGATATATTTAACGAGGTATCTATAGAGAAAATTCAAATCTGACATTCTCTTGGCATACATAAATTATTTTCATCAAAGATAAAAATGAACTTAAGTAAAAATAATTGATTAAGATGAGATTTAAATCTCTTAATTTGTTATTACGAATAATGGTCGCTTTATTGAAGTTGCGAGTGTTCTACAAAATCCTTAGTGATGTAATCGTAATTTTTCAATCTTTGAAAAGGTTCTATAACACAAAATGAAAGCCATCTCGTGTAACTAATCACTGTGACTGAGACATTATTCTCCAAAAACCAGTTTCAACTTCCTAGAAATTCAAAGATGTAATCTTAAATTATTTTATATGCATGGTAAGGGTAATAAATTTCTCCAAATGCGGCTTTCTCTTACATCGGGAAAAAAAGCATTCTCCTACCTTTTTTTCCATTCTCAACAGACCAGTGATCCATTGTCACAAAAACATTTGCTTAATAAAACAGACAAATATAGTAACTGCAATAGTTTTTCAGGGTCATAAGTTGAAAACGGATTTTTTCTTACTAGGAACCTTAATTATTGCAAACAAATCACTATTCTCAAAATTTGAATTCTCTTTCTTATAATTGTATAAAATTCAAAATTTATTATATATGTCTGCATTTATTTTGAGGAGGCTACGTTAATGTAAACTTCAATATATGAATGAACATAAGTTTTGAGTACTGAATATTCGTCGATTTTTGTCATCAGAATAAAAATTTGACACGTTAATTATAAATATAAATGAAAAAATACGCGAGTAACCAAATACCATCATTAGTCACATCTGTCATAACTGCGAAGCGTAAATCGATAATTATTCATGTCAAGTGAACCGTCGTATAATAGAATAAAACATGAACACGTTTCGGGTCAAACGTTCCATTATCATGTCGTATTAAACGGGAAATATAAATTAGTTTCTCTATTCTCAAAAAAAATAGGTTAATTTACATGTCACATCGACATTCATTAATTTATTCGTAAGTTGTGTGTACAGCGATGTCTCAAAATTACACGCCCCCGCTGATGGCTGTCTTGCTTTTAAGACAAATGATAGTTTTCACAAAAAGACGAGTCCGGAGGCATTGTTACATTCGTGGGAGAGAACTTTCAAGTCGCTCACGCACATTTACAACGCAGTGCAAATGGTGAGGTATACAAAAACTATTTCAACATACAAATAACAATGAATCGAATGAAGAAAACTAAAATTTCCAACTGTTAATCCTCCTGAAAGTAAAAATAGTCATTGACTAATTTAAACACAAAAGGATACAATTATTATGTAAATTTCAGTATACAAGTTTTGACATAGAGACATTCTTTCCTTAATAACAGAAGTTTGGAATCGTCCGTTTCAAAGTGTTCAGCGAGTCCATACATAGTAATTTACATTAACCGTATCAAATCCCTTTACGAGTCAATTTAAGCATTTATAAGTTATTAATCAAGAGCTTCAATTTCCTACTTATAAATATTCACATCAACTTTTAAAACAGTATCCGTTTATAAAATATTTTTTTCACAGGAGGACAACTGTATATTAAGACCGACGAAACGAAAGAAAACGAATAAATACCATACATTGCCTATGAACGAATTGTAATCAGCATCAAAATGAAAACTTATTGCAGCATTCATGTGACTGGTATTAAATCAAAAGCTTTTAATCAATAACTTTCCATTTCACGTAAGTAGGTCGAATATAGACGTGAGCATAACAAGATAGGCGTTTTATTTTTCAAAATTTAGTAGCAATAACAATGTTCTTATTTAAATAGCAAATATATATTCAAGTATAAATATATGTACAAAGTTAGAGAAATTAGGCGAATATGTGATAATAGACTGAAAGAATTTAACCTGAGAGGACCTAATTTGGGAGAAAATTAATTTGATTAAAACATAATATCTAATTAAAACGTAAGTAGTGCCAATATATGACATAGTTCACAAGCTTCGATATTAATTATGTTTTTTCTCAGAAGACAGAAAGTGTACGGAGAAGCGTTAAATGAGCATTTTTTGGGAATGGCTAGAATCATTAGTGTACGAAACGACTTTCAGAGTAGTTGGAAGAGAATTATTGACGTAGTGCTATATATAAAAAATTTAAAATAGCGAAATATAAATATTTCCCATTTTCATCAAAATATTTAGGATTATCGAGGAGGAGAAACTGGATAATAAATACGGTCCCGGATGTTAGCAGAACTGTTGAAGTTAATTTAAAGCCTAGAGAAGGCATCGGGTTGCTCGCAAGGGTCAATGTTCTCTCTTGTCCCTGTCCCAATTGCGAGCAAGGATACATCTTGACATTATGGAGGTGTATCCTAATTGTAGTGAAGGATAGATCTTGACCCAATAACAACATTGTTCCGTTTCGTGAAAATAATTTATAGACGTAAATAGTCATGGATGACCACGCTGGTAATATGGCACGAAGAACTATGAGCATAATTAGATATTACAACCAATAGTCTGATAAACTACTGAAATATATTGACTTGACGGATACTGTTTGCAAAGTTGAGGTAAATATTTATAAGTAAGAAATTCAAGCTCTTGATTAATAATTTATAAATTAACTCGTAAAGGGATTAATGTAAATTATTATGTATGGACTCGCTGAACACTTTGAAACGGACGAAGGCAAACTTCTGCCTTTCCACGGTAAAGTATTTTTGAAGGTCCGTTGGTAATTACGGTTTCATATGCTGCATAGGGCGTAAACACCTTATGGTATTTTGTTATAGCAGATGGTAGAAAACAGGTTTTGGTCTATTGAATTGAATTCAGAGGTATTTAATTTGATTGAGATCGTTGCAATTATAAATTTGTTTCACGGTGTGGTTGAATAATTTTTAATTATTTATTTAAATATATCTTCTATGACCTATTTTCGGAGACTTAGAATTCTTTAGAATTAATTGAACTCATTAGTGTTCTAATGGGTTCATCTGCAGCGATCGGTCCCCGGTTATCATATTGGCCGCCGTTTCTTGAGTCTTCTGTTGATTTTGTGATCCAAAGGGTGTGAGTTAATTCGTATGTATTTCAAGTCTATCCTGGCGTTTCATTTCTCTCTCTTGAATTATACCCTTGATGAATGGTATGTTGTAATGTTAGGTTACTCACATACAATGGCTCTGAGGATTCTCTATTCCGATTTTTCTATCTTGGTGATTTAATTGAAGAAACGGCATTTTATTGATGTACGTAATTTTAATTTAAAAGTTCGAATTTTTAAGATGCTGTTCTTGACATAAAAGTAGTCATAATATATATTTTTATGTCGCTTTAAGGGGGCACTGAGTACAACGCAGAGGACAACGCACCACAACCAAATGGAGACCAAGTTATACAACCCTGACCAATAGTAAAGAATACTGTCTAAAATTAGTGCAATGAGATTTATAATTTCAGACTAAATGATTATTATGGAAATTCCTTTACTTCACGCAAATTAACTTAAAATTAAAACATAAAACACATTTATTCAATTATTCAAACGGAATATTATGCTAAATATAAGTCTGAAGGGGACGAGTGTAATTTTTAAATTATTACGAACAATTTTGTAAACTTGAAATTGAGTTGAAAAAACATTTATAAAATTCATCAATATCATATGGAGACTATTTTATTATTTTATCTGAATTATTTCATTAACACATTAGGTTTAGTTGATTTTATATCTGGTTAACAGTTTAATTAACATAAAAGTTACTTCACAAATCGGGTACTACATATTTCATTAGATATAAAAAGTACAATAAATAAATAATATAGTTACAAATATGTAACGAAACTTGTAATATTTAAGTTAAATTTCTTATTTGTGGAGGAGGTTCCAGACACCTCAGTCTGTTTTGAGAGTTCCATATTCATGGGTCGCAGACCTTGGGCAAACGACAAGAGCTGTCCTCTGTTCTTATTGGAAACGTCTGCCAGCTTCTTCCTAAACTGGTTGAGGCATGGAGACGAGAATGCTGTGGCCCCTTCAGCAAACCCATTACAGTCATCGGAAAGGCGTGGGACAAGTACGAGGAGCCCGACCTACCTGTTATAAGTTTTCCAATATTTTAAATCCCGTCGTATGCTATTAGAGGAGAGTGGTCACTACAGGGATAACCCTCATGTAGTCCGTCACTCTCAAAGAAAAATGTTAATAGTAAAAGAAACCACATTCATTTTTCACTAATTTTTTTATGTATTTATAAATTAATCTAATATTATTACAGTAATCTATTGTACAGTTCCTTCCGCCATGTAAATTGAGAAAGGACTATTTTTAATAATGTTTAGTCCATTAATAGAGGGAAGAGTAACTGAGTTACAGCTTAACTATCATAATGCCCACCTCTCGAATAAAAAACTATATTTGCCGAGCGAGCAATTACTTTGTACTTTTCACTTGTCTGTCAAATAACCGCACTAGCCGCAGGTCTTTGAACTCACGTCTTACCTGCGTGTTGTAAGCTCCGGTCCCATAAATATGAAGCATTAGAAAGAAAAGAATAAATCTCTACTCGTGGCAACTGTAGCAAATGCCTTGGCCCTGGCCGCGATTTATTTTGATTTTATTGTTTGTATTAATGTAGTTAAGAAACACATGGCGCTGAGGCAGTCGGTGTCTATTATGAAGTGGGAACTTCCAACTGATCAGGAAGTACGTATCCAAGGAATTATGCTAATGTCACCGAACAAGATTAACTTGAACCATTTGGTCACAATTAAAGCGATAATTTAGCAATTTATAAACAGGGTCAGTCGTATTTAAGGATAACAGTTTCGTGGTTTTCTTTCAAATTTGTGTCAATCTTACTTTTCATTTTCAGTCTGTAATTTCTAATAAACTTTAATTCATCTTTTATATTTATTTTGTTATTGAGCTTTTACCATGTAAATGTTGCCATAGTGTGTACAATTATAATGCATCTGATTATTTGTGATTATATACAGTACTATATATAAAAAATAGCTAATTCAGTATTTATTATGTAAACATGCTTATAATTATTTATAATTTACGATTAAGATTCAGTTTAAGGGAGTTAATAATATACGTAAAAAATAATGTTAAAACCTACACAGAATGCGAAAGCATGAGACAAAGTAATTATGTATATAATAATATGTATAAAAATAATTAGATTTTTAAATTAAATATATGCTTTTTTAGCGCAGAAAATAGAGCTGAGGCGAATAATCTCTGATTTTTAACTGGACATTAAGAATTAGGTCTTTGTTAAATGTTAGGAAATTTATGTCAACCACTAGAATCACCACAGGATAAGACGTGTAGAAACACTACAAAGCCTGTAACGAAGAGCAGTCAAACTATTTGTTGTAAAAAGAGTTTTGTCTAATTTTGAGGTTGCTGGAACAGATAGAATTGAGGTAATTGATAATGTATTATTACATAGGGGTGTGAGATAGAAAATAACAATGAAAAGTAAGAAACAGTGTTCTCTTCACAGCATAATCCCCTGCGTTGTCAAACCCGTGTAGATAAAATGCACCGCGACCGTGGTGTCACCACCCTCTACCCGATCAAACGGGATACGTCACACTGCGACGCAAAAAGTTGATTAGCGGGGTTACTTATACTCTGTTCGTATGAAACAATGAAATTCGTACTGACTTACGATTAATAAAAAACTTGAAACTATCTTTAATCGATGATTCAAATATTTTAATGCCCATTAAAGCAGAGCCGATTGCATTTTACGTTGACAAATTCATCTTAGTTTCCATGTTCCCTCTCAATTGTGTATATTCTATTAGAAATAATGTCCGTCAGACACGAATTTGAAGATGTTTTATAAGTAAGTCTCATCTATACCAAAAATAAATTAATGGAAAAAACAGTTATATTTTTAATTTTATTGAACAATTTTAAAGTAAAGTAATTAAATTGTACTTTTTCTCAGCAACATTCTTAACAGGCTGATATTCCCGACAAAGTCGATATTTTTTTTACGTTGAAACATTCTATTCCATTTTTCGGCTATTAAATTTAATATGTGGGGTTTTAAATTAATATTTACTTTACATGAGACCTTATAGATTGGCTAAAAGGTTAGTCATTGAAAGCAATCTCTTAATAAAATTCTGAGACCCAAATTGTATCCGACACAACAAATAAAAATTCTCCGCAACTGTAAGCATCAAAATAGACTAGTCTGCAATGCAAAACAGATCTTAAATAATATTTTTAAGAGTCCTATTATTATTTACTTCGAAATTGATCTTCTGGTTGGGAAAGTTACCCACAGTGTGCAATGGATGAGTTTATCGGTGGGGAAGATGGGATTTGCGAGGATACCGTGACTGGCAACTAGGTGACGTGAATCACTTCGTGACACAATGGTCGACGATCTCGCTTGGAATGAAGTCTTTATCTGTAAATCTCTCGCCCTTGGCGCTCGCGCCAGCTCGACTGAGTGCTCCGAAATGTGACCTCCATACAATGGCCTGCTCACATTTCTAATCTCGCCCGTATCGGTTGATCGTTTCGACGGATATTGTGCCGTGGACTATTTTCAGGCATTAATTAAGTGCCCTTACGTTATGCGTATTTCACAAGTCTTTCGTTTGTCTCCAAGTCTGCGTGGACATGGTTTATGGCCTTAAAGCGTGATTCTGCAATAGCTCCCATTTTCACCCTATGGAATTCATATTGACCAGTTGCAGGTAATCATGAGTTATCCACTGTGGACTATGGAAGGAAAGAGCAATATATATTAGCAGTTATTACACAAGCACGTAGAAGACTTACATCAGGAAATCGTCCACTCGCTCTTCTGTAACTGTTGTCAGAATTTCATCCCAAAATTAAGGAAATAGTCAAACTAATAAAATGACATGAAGGTTAAATTAAATACTCGAAACACTGTAATTCTTTCAACCGTGTACTGAAGGATGTATGCATTGATCAGGTTTATAGATCACAGGACCCTAGATGATTATTAAACAGAACTGTAAATGAACCTAGTGATATGTCAGAGATGACAGAACGTTTCGTTCCTTTTCTTGGATATTGTTATTATAAAAATAATTGTTTAGATAAACTTTACGTGTTTATTTATAACGTACGCTTTAGAAATTTTTACTCAAAAATTTAATTATTTATTGAAAAAAATCAGGAAATAAATTACAGTCATACTAGTAGTATTCATCTATACCAAATTCGTTTCTTTATATTTGTTCGTCTGAGGAGGTACCAAGAAAAGGAACGAAACGTTGTGTTATATATAATTTGTATTTTTTAAATAGTTGTGATATGTTGCCCGGTTTATTTATTGATTCTCTCAATTGATTCAATCAGATAAAAGTTACTATTAGACGGTACTTTATGAAGATCACGCCGACGTGGCGCCACGGTAGACCGCGACACACCGAATTGAGTAGTTCGCTTACTTCCCAATTTCCTGCTGAAGAAACCCTGAATTATCCGGAAGATAATCCTTACACTGGTCGCCGTGTCCTAAGTAATTTTGGTAGTTAATGTTCCTCTGCGGAACGTATGCGTGACGGAAAACGAATATTTCTAAGTGGAAACAAAATTCCGCGGTATTCCTGAAGGAGACCCATGGAAAATATGTGAATTTTTCAGGGCTATCTGCCAAAATTTTGATCCGAAAATTTTTGTCAGATGTAGTTATTTTGATATAAAATGTAATTACGTCAGATTTTTAAGGAAAGGCATATGGAACATGTTTTCTCGCGGAACATTTCGTCCCCGTTGCGATACGCCGGCCGGAACAGAATCAGAGTTAAGATGTTGTGAGAACAGAATTTGGAGGTAATTTTATTTGGATCAGAACACACAAGGGACAATAGCAAACCGGAAAATCTTAAAACATCAAAACTGAGTTATCGAATAACCGACATTGGCTAATCTGATATACGTCAAAGTCACCACGTATTTTAAAGGTTTCAGGGTTCAATACTTCGTGTATCTGATTTTTTCCTTATGATTCAGACACGTTTTTCTCTGGATATAAAAACACACATAATGAAATTTGTAGAAAATTAATGTTCTTAATTAAGGAATATTTGTTTTATTGTATTAAAACCATAATGGTGCTTGTAAGCTCTATGACGTTTGTTTCATATGAAACTCTTCAAAGAACTGTGAGGAAATGTATGTGTAGTGTAGTTCTAGTAAATATCAGAGTACGTTATTTTGATTTTGTGATTTGGTGCTTCCTTTTTTATATCATAAGTTTTGTTGCATTTATCTCTAACCTGAATCTTTTTTCATGAAGGGTAAAAATCATATAAATCGTGTCCGTGACCGGCGAGGCGTCACGATAGTACATTTTTCCGGGGTCACAGACCTTCCTGCCGGAACACGATGGCTTTTACCGGTCTAATAAAGAATAATCAAGATTCAAATATATTTACGTCATGTGCGTTGATAACCTCCGCAGACCTAGAATTCCATGCCTACATAGTTTTAAGAGAAGCCGAAACACGGCCATCTTCATACTTCCTGTAAGCCACCTACTTCAGTTAAAGAAACATATCTTATTGTTGTCGAATCATTGATCCGTACACTATTCTTCAATAAATTATTTAGAGGTGAAATAAATTATTGGGGGAAAAGGGAAAGAAAAGACCTGAATTTGTTGAATGTTATCAGGCTGGTCACTCACGGCCAATTTTCCAGGAGGCGTTGTTGCACCTCCATTATGCTACTCTTGCGTTTGGAATGGCGCATCAACGCCGCCTGAATCTCTCCTGAAGACTACCCGAAAAACCCACACAAGTTTTTCCTCTAGGACCTCGGACTATGTATCGCCTTTCGGCCAACTATTCGTGAAGAATTCCTGCGCTGTGCAGCCCTGCCCTGGTTCCTGAAGGCCAACACTCGATACCTTTCAGTTAGCCTAATTACATTCAGCACGAACTGGCGCCATGCGGTCCGAAGCATCTTAGCCAAGCAGATGAAAGCAATCGACCAACAGGTTAGATTTATGGCACGTCAGAAATGATGCAGAAATTGTTTCAGCGGTGCCAGGAGCGACTGGTTCCTTAAGGACGGATGAGGTTGAGTTTAAAACAATGTAAATTTTATCACTACGGTTGCTAGAAGGTATACTTGGGTTTATGCCGTGTCATGGGAATTACAATCCTTTCTCAATCAATCCAAAGAGAACACAATATTAGTCTCGTTATCAAACTATTACTTTTTATTATAACATTTTTTTAAGTATATTTCTTACAAGACATTCAGCCTATCATAAATTTTATAATTTCAATTTCTACATTAATTTGAGATATCTACGTTATTATTTTGTTTCACAATGCCAAAAGCTCATCAGATTCAGTTAATGCCATAAATACGCATCTCCGCCAATAAGTGTCTATTACAATCAAATACCACACTTTTTTTTGGGTGTAGACAGGCTATGTATAGGATAATCCACATAGTGGCAACAACCCTCTTATAGCATAGGAAAGGGATTTGAAAGGGGGGATGCGGAAGGGTGGAGGAAGGTAGCCAAGGGTTAACTAGGGCCCCCGGGCTATGGTTTAAGGATCCTACCCGGCATTCACCTAAAAGAAATGCAGGACAAACCCTAGAAAAACCTGCATCAGGTATGTCGGGAACTCGACCAGTTTAGGAGGCTGCTGGCCGACTGTTCCAATAGGAATAGCGGACTACTCTTACCGTATGCCTCTCAAAACAGGCCGAAGTGCCTCGGCATGTGGGAACCTTAGTTCAAAAAACAACAACAGAGAGATGTGAAGGCATCCCCAAAGGTAAAAGGCGCCTGAGCTCTCTGGGAAGGGGGATGCGGAAGGGTAGAGGAAGGTAGCCAAGGGTTACTAGGGCCCCCGGGCTATATTTTAAGGATCCTACCCGGCATTCACCTAAAGAAATGCAGGGAAAACCTTAGAAAAACCTGCATCGGGTAGGTCGGGCATTGGGTACTTGTCCCACGCCATTCCGATAGCGGGAGAGGAGTTTGCTGTGGGGACGCAGCATTCCCTTTTCCGTGCCTCGACCACACTGAAAATTATACATATAACTACCTTCTAAAATACAATATGACAGCGACAGCTAAGTTTTCAATTACACTTTTACTTCTTTAGTGTAAAAAACAGACAGTACAGACTTTCATATGAATATTTCAAAACCCTTTTCAACCTAATTAATCACTGGAAATTTTCCGTGGTCTTTCATTTTTATTTTCACTGCGTTATTCATAGAACCAGATGGTTTATACGTATCATATGTAAATTGGTTGTTTTGTTCGAATTTTTGGTGTTCATCAACGAATATTTTAGACAGAGAGAAATGACTATTTCTTTCATCGTTAATTTAAACTGAAAATTACTTTAATCTGGCCTTTGTATTTTGTTCTAAGCCTACACAGATTTATTCGAGTATGTGATTAAAAATCTATTAACAGGTTAGAATAGAAAACTGTCAACAGGACTTGGAACACCGTCCTGAGCAATCCCCGTCGACTCCCGGCCCCTTCTCTATCCATTGTATAGACCTGGACACAAACTCAACTGCAATTTATCGCCTACTGTCATCCTGGGTTCGATTCCCGCTCCTGTCCAGATTTTCCTATCCTTATCTGTTAAATCATATCCATAGCCTTTCGAGCTAGGATCGATTGAAAGTATTTCTTCTGTTCTACAAATTTATTAACAATCATTTCCATATTCGATGTACCACCCTTTTACAAAAAAGCACTAATACAATTTTCTATAAATATTTTTACTAAACATATTTGTAACTATGTATCACTACTTCGCCCTCTATTTTTTTATATAACTGCCATGATAAATATTTCAGAAATATGATAGTTACTTTTAAGTTGTATTTACTTCCTATTTAAAACCGCTGACATTTCCATATAAGGATTACGATACCACTAACGAACTTTACTTCCATGTTCAGTAGGTCGGAAATAATTTTATTTCCGTGTTCGCCTCAGCGGGAAAGCCATGTACCAAAGCAATACACGTCCACTTGACCTTCCAGAAGAAAAGCCTGAAGAAAACTCGACGGTTTATGAAAAATCTTCTCTCAATGCGATATTCAATTTGAGTTCTATTAAAAATCCCCAAAACTATACCTGTCAAAAACATTCGAAGAACGTAATTTGACATTCTTCTTCGTATGTAACAACCGAGAAACAACTGCAATGAAGATGGTGAGAGGAATGAGATTCCTTGGCCGTATTTTGTGATGCAATCCTTTCAATCGATAAGCAGTACTCGATGCATTTAGTTAACACACATACAGTACACTTTGCTCGCAACCTGGATGATGTATCCAGTTAATTAGGAGATTATGAATGACAATATTTCACTGTCCGGAGAAAGGTCAGAAGCTCCGTTTATTTACTTTTTTTTACTTTCAGTAACTTGGTCCGAGTACAAATAAAATAAAATTTACCATGAATATTACGTTTCATAAAAAAATGGCATCTCATGTTGTAAATAATTCAATTATTTTCATGATACGTCAAGGAAAAATCAATCACATATTTTCTCGTCGATATCGGAGAAATTCCTCTCCACAGACGGAGAAACGAAAAGTCTGTATTGACTTTAGAAATACTGTTGTAACTAATAAGCTGCTAATGACGTTGAGTACTTTGCGATCATATTATCTTTTAGTCTGGGTTATTGGAGAAGTCAATTTCGGATAGTTACTCAACAGTCTCGACGCGTGCAACAAAAATTATTAGTAACTCTAGACATTGAGCTTGACTGTAGTGTCAGACCACAAACTTTCGCGGTCCTGATGGATTAATCGCCCGCCCATCACGTGGAAGAGTTTGTTTGCCTGGAGGCTGTGGCCTACTTGAGGTTACGACCTTGCCAGAACTCCAACGTCCTTGCACGTCACGACACCGTGCCTGGATCTCAGCCGAATGCGAGCAAATTGTCGATAGTGATCTTCTTGCAGATGGCACGAGGCCAATGGTGAAACCTTTCACGTAATGTACCCTAACAAGATTGACAATCGCTCATCAGAATCATCTGCAGTAGTAGTTCAAAATTAGTTGTGTGTCCTTGTTGAATAGTTTTTTTGCATTTGTTTAAACTTAACCGAAGTCCGTGTTCATATTCCTACAATAATTACTAGCGACACAGCATGTTCCTTACCACACCAACCGACTGGACGGTCTCTTGAATCTTTACTGAATGTTTATACATCTCTACAAGATAATAGATGCCAGTCTCTGGTCAATGTTGAAAAAATATCTGACTTTGTTATTATATTATAAATAAATTACCTGTAATAACTTTCAAGTTTATTTAAAAATATATATTAAATACACGAGGACCTCATCTCAAGTATGATAATATTTTATAATTTTGTATATAATCCAAGAGTAAAAATGTAGAGGATTGCCTCTATTATTATATATTATTATATTTTTGGATTATATACAAAATTATTAAAACTTATGGTTCCTGACGACGTTCTAGAAGAGGACGAAACGTCTTGTATTTAATATACTTTTTCCCCAATTAAATTTATAATTACTTTTCTAAATAAACTCAATTGATCTGTTCATAAAATTTTTAATATTTACTTTAACCTAAAAATTTCCTTGGAAAATTTTACTTTCCCTGTTATATAGCGTTTTAAAACCGATGAATTTCCTGGCGTCAATAGGAAAAATCAGTCGTGACACACGTAAACGCACACTCCACCAATTAGAAAAATAGTTAAACTTCTACGGCGCCGACTAGAAATATATTCGTAATTAAAACTTAATTGCTAAAGTCTATAAGTTCATCCAGTAAGTTTTTCTGATAAAGTAGTCAAGAGACTTAATGAAAACTGAATTAATCACGTCGAACTGGATAGACAAAGAAAATAAAGTAATAGGATTTTTTGTGAAGAAAATATATTACGGCAGTTACTTTCAATCACATTTGAAAACCTTAACACACTAAATATATTGTTCCAATTTAAATTAAATATTTTAAGCGCACCTAAAACAATTGTTTCCTTGAGAAAAAAAAATGTTAACTTTAATTTTATTACCTACCCAATTTAGTGTGAATTTCCCTAAGTGCTATTAATTTGCAGGATTTTTGTGACTCAATACTAACTAAAACTTTTAGTTTTAATGTTACAGTATGTTATGATGCATTATATTAATAAAGGAATAAAATTTACAAAATTTGTTGATGTGGAAGGAAAGGAAAATGATATGTACAGCAGGTAGCGCAGTTGTCAGGGGCTTTCCTCACTCGTATAAATGTGAAAATTACTTTTCCAATTCACTTCTCTTTCAAAATTTATATCCTAGTTATTTTCACACTATGTACTCTCTTCTTAATTCATGATGTCATTGATAAAATAGTTTTTGAAACGATTAAAAAAATAAATAACGGGCTTAACAGTTGTTTTTCTCGGCCATATTACTGTCGTAATTATAAACTACGAATCAATAAAGGTATATTTATGTTCATAATAAGCATCACCTCAGACAAAAAGAGGAAAGTGATTAACATGTTCTGTGTAATTATTTAAATTAACAATATCGGATGGGCTTATCGTGTATTTTTTAATTTTCCTTCATCCATTAACGAATCCTTCATAGCTTTAAACGTTCCACATGATTTACACGCACTAATTCAAATATTAAATTAATATTTTCCAATCTCATAATGAAACCCGTTTCTCATTTCAGTTTTGTACAAGTAACAAATATATGTTGTTTTATTTCACAATATCAATATTTTGTTATATTAAGTAAGTGCTCAATAAATCCTGAGTTATGTTAGGTTTTTTTGGTTGCAAATATCAGTTCTTAAGCCCGCAAAGCAATGGATTAGTCAAGGTCTTTGGCGCAACAGCTGGAGTCCGTCATGCCGTATCAGTTTACAGGCACCTAAAGCTTCAGCCAAATATGGTACAAACATGAAATATGCAACATATATATCAAGTAAACATATTGATACCCTATGCTAAAATGTGGGTTGTAGCCATTTATTTATGTCTGTAGAAACTAGTCTGGAGAATAATATTAATTATTAGGAAAATTAGCTGATTTGTTTAATGGATTCTTCACATTTGCGACGATTTATTCTACTAGAGTACACCTTTATTCATCGCTTTTTATATACGAAAATTCGTTCATTAACTTCAATAAGTTTAAAATAACTCTACGATCTGAATAGCAATTTGAAGCTGATCTTTATAAAATTAAAAAAAAAAATTCTCCTTTAAGCCACAGGTTTATAATTTAGTGGTAGAGAATGAAGACGTAGCTCATACATTTACTCCCAATTGCTTTTTAAAAACCAATTACCTTCTAAATGAGGGTCTGGGGACGAGCTGGTGCTAAAAGCAGCAATTACGCTGCAATAAACTGGATGTTATCATTATAAAGATTCTGAAATTTCGTAATTTATAATGTGCTGTATAACCAATTCTTTATTAGACCTACTTTAACTGGTCTCTCAATCCACAGTTCTCGTTGTTGAGGTCTGAATTGATAATTAATTGATTTATTTTCAATTATAATTGCCGTTAGCCTGGCATCACCTGAGGTTTTAATTGGATCGCAACTTGAATGCATTCCCTGGAATCTGTATTGCGCGTTGCATAAATCTTCATTAACCGTCTGCCCCCAACCTATAACTTATTGCGTCCTCAGCTTCGCCGTAACAAAGACAAACCAGTTATCGTAGCTGAGTCATCGTCAACGGGTTATTGATTTCAATTTACCGAAAGCGACTCCAACAGAGCTATTGTTAGCTGGACGATTAATAACACGAGTAGATCAGCGACGATAATCTTCTTGTTAGAATATGTCAGGAAATACTATGGCTATTTGCGAAGCTTGTAGGTCGGCGAACTTGTAATAGTCGTCTCAGAGATTACACAAACAAAACGAATCTCTCTTGTATGAATTGTTCTGCGCCAGTGCCGTTCTGGCCGTCGCTCTTTATCATAATCGCACCCACCATTTCGTTCTGGTGAGCATACATAGCACGAGGGCATAATTAAATAATTCAGGTTTGAACGTTTACACAAGCACATTCTGGTTCATAAGAACGAGAGACTAATCTTTCTAACTGCCAGCTGGCTACTCATATCCTGAAAGGCAACTTAGAATTTGTTACAAATTCTTACTTATAATTCTCAGTTTTATGAATAGACAATTTGTTTTTTACACTTAATTATACGTTAAATTAAATATCAGATGTGGTTCAGCTAAATTCCTACTCAAAAAATATTTTCCTAGATTTAGATATAAATGTGCATTATTCTAGACATAATAAATATTATTGCGATGTTTTATATGTCTATATTTTATTGTATTATTAAATCATTAGATTTATTGACCAGATTAATTTTCATTAAATATTTGTAATTGATTATTCGTTTCCATAATTCAAGCATTCATTTCTTTTCAAGTTAATAAGGGGCTTGTGTTTAGTCTAAGTAATTTTCTTATCGTAAGAAAAATATAGAGTTATATAGGTGTGAGTTATAAATTATCATTTTAACCTAAGAGGTTTATGGGGAAACAATTTTTATCAATTTCTAAAATCAAAGAAAAATTAGCGATTCTTGACCTAGTAGCTTTGACTAGAATAAATAACTGAATATAACTCCATACTCCTCATTTAGATTGGGGGTTTCCATTATACTGACGGTACGAATTCTTTACGATCTTTAATGGAGTTTAATTTTTAGTTATATAATGATGTTTCATTAAATATAATCTATTTTATATATTATTTTTTAAAAATTATAATTTTAGAGTGACGCGATACAAATTTGTTGTGGCGTTTAACAACCTCGTTAGCTTATCTGTTTTTGATTTTGGGCGTCTTCTTCTGTGGTTCTGATGTCATTAAGTGGTCCACCTTCAGTTACATTACGACTGGTCCGCAATACCACATTGGCTTATTTAACCGAAGTAATATCGTTAACGTTAATTCTATATAATCAAATTTATTTTACGTACATTTTCATTGCGCCGCTTTATTTCTTCTCTGTTTCCCGGGCTGTATTGCTCGGCTGCTACCTAACAAATTGGCAAGATTTGACAGCTAAATTCGCAAATTATACACAGCTTCCACATTGTACGACTCATTGTCAGCCATTTGTTCCAGACAGCGTTTGTAGTTTGTAATATCAATTAATACATCAAAATTGCTAGAAAGAATAATATTCTTGAATGATGCATATTCATATTCAAGACTGTACTGATGTTGCTCAAATAGTCTTGATCCGTGGGCACATTAAACTCAATCCAGAGCAATAGTATAGAGGAACCATAGACTTCATCCGTCCCAGAAACATCGAAAACATGCAAATAAATTTTAATGTTTCGGATAAATAGTTCATTATTTGCCATAGTCATCCATTTTTTAATTGGATTTAATTTTAATATTTTATTATAGATTTGATAATTAACTGGAACACTCAAAAATAATATTTTATCACAGGTAGCCAGTTCACTTTATTTGAGTGTAACCTTGAATTGGTGGGTCAGCTTTGTTTTCCATGACAAGAGATGTTCCCTGGTGACAATTTTTTTTTGGAAGCAATTGGCGTCTTAATGAACCGGCAATAGCCGACGATTAATTTGTTCCACTCGACGTATTTAGATCGTTATTCCGGTTCATTAAGGCAACGTTGCCCTCCGGGGCCAAACACTTCATCCATTCCCTTCAAGTACGAATGTTTCTCACAAGCAGACACGCTATCATGTCACGCTTAGTTTTCTATGTAGAGCACATAATATGATTGTCAGAAAGGTCAGTTCTATTATCTGTATATTAGCCTAGTTACGTCCGAGTGTTCAGTTCCAGTAACCCTTCATGCGATGGAAGCAGACAGGCTGCACTCATAAAGTCTTGCAACTGAAAGGGGACTAGTTTTGAGGAAACTGGTTTCACTTCTGCAATACTGTCTCCAACGAGTGACTACTCATAGATGTATCGGCCTAGATCTAGACTTATATTTTTATTATCATCTGTCAGTATAATATATATTACTAATGTGAAATTTTTGCTGTTTACAGTGTGTTGTATATAAATCAATTAAATCTAACGAAGATTGTATTTATTTACAAGAACGCCCGACTGATATTTCTAAATGGTGTAGAGATAATGTTATGAAATTAAATATTTCAAAATGTAAAACAATTAAATTCTGAACATCTTGAAAAGTTTACATTTTTACTTATAAAATTGCAGGTTGTGCCTTGTAATGATTTAATGTCATTAAAGACTCAGAAAAATGATATTTCATTCAAAAATTAACTTTGAATCAGATATTAATGTACTTATTAACAAGTCTATGGGAATTTCAGGTTTTACTAGGAGAAAATGTTAATTATTTTTCCCAAAAATGTTTTAAAATCTTATACATATCTTTAGTGAAACCAATATTAAATTACGATCTATAGTTTGTTCATCTTGCACAAATAAATTTATTAAGAACATTGAGACTGTACAAGATAATTTTTTCTAGAATCATGTAATATAGAATAAATTTTCCAGACCCATTAACAAACCATAATGATAAAAATGTTGAACATAATTTAAAATCCCTTCTCTGTAATCTTAAAGTTGCTCTATAGATTTAAATTTTATTTTGAAATAAGCCAATAACGTAATTTATATCATGTATGTAATTTATAAACTGAAATTTAGAGTACCTTCTAGAACCTCTATATTGAAATATGTTTGTGGTAAATAATTATAGAGTAAATTATACTTTAAGCAATACCATAATGAGTATGTCAAATATAGATAATGGTTAGAAATTTTGATTTATTTGATTTAAAATTTTACATGAAGATGAGTTTTTGAGTTATGATTAATTAAATATATATAATACATTATGTAATTTAAATTCTATTTTGTTGTAAGTTACGTATATATGTATATAAAGTGTACAATAGTCCGTTACAAATAAATATGTACAGAAATATATTGAGAATATTTGGTGCGGTAAACGAGTTTCGACACCTGTAGGTAGAAGGAACGTAAGGAATACGTTGAGCCTTATCTTAGTGAGCAAGCTAACCAAAGAAGACGACAGATGAAAAATTATTTTTAAAAAAACAACATCTTCGACCTTTTTAAAGACGTGAGAGCTTTTCAACATCGGAATCTTAATAGAGAAGGTCTGAATCCTGCTAGCAGTCGAATTAAATGTCTTGCATTCTACAGTTTTTATAACGACCCAGATATTACAGAAGAATTTTTCTCACCTCTTGATAATTAAACATATTACTAGCAATTCAATATGTCAACGTTTTTTCTCACTAAACTAGAATAAAGTTTATTTTAGATGTTTTCTGTGAATCATTGAATAAGAAAAGTAATACATTAACTAGACCACGCAATAAGTTCTATACTTTTTCATTCTTATAATCTATAGCTCAATTAAATTCGGAATTCCTAATAACTCATCATTCATCACAGCCATCTCCCATGTAGAAAATTTCTAATCCCGAATGAATTTTGCAAGGAACAAATACGGACTACGTCATTCAGGTATTGTTTCACTTTATTTAACGAAGATACATAATAAGACATTTTTGTTGCTGGAAGACGGTATCTATAATTTACAATCATCACCGCTCACCTAGACCTTAAGACTTGAAATATTAAAGACTATATATTCTGAATATCTTCTGGAAATGCGAGCCGCCATAATCTTTCTTTGAGCCTGGTCATTTTTCCTGAAAAATAGCTAGATAAAAAACATTTCTGCAATCTACAATGAGTAAAGATCAATTTTTGTAATCTTCTCATTTTTTATTAACAAATTTGTTAACACAAGAAATTAACGACCTGTATAACAGACAACAACAGAAATTAATTTTGAACAATACATAATTTAAACGTGTGTAGACGTTTCGATAAACTGTTGTGATCTTTGTCTATACTAGAGCCTGAATTAATTAATATGGTCAAAGGTAAAAAAAAACATTACAAAGTATATAAAAATAGATATTAACTAACAAATATTAATTAATAAACCATCATAAATAGTATTCAAATGAGACGTGTCTTGATTTACATTTAACGAAAATTTATTGAACTTAATATGTAGAATTTCTGAGGTCAACCTTCTTAAAAAATTAACTTTGTTATCTATAATAAAAAATTGAAGGAATGATTGAGGTCCATTCAGTGTTTAGTAATAAGGGAATGTTTCTAAGGTGGAAATTTTACATTAGTTTTATGTTCCTTAATTCTAGTTAGCAAAGATCGTTCAGTCTGACCGATATAACAAAATGAGAAATTGTTGCAACTAATTTTATGAACAACATTATTGTAATCAAACATATTAAGAGTGCACATTTATTACTATCAAAAGCAGCTCTAAACATAATGTTTTAAATTCACTGTAATTTCATTATAAGTTTTCTGTAATTGTAGCCCTAAATTATTATTGTATTTGATAATAAAAATATATAGTTGCTATTGGAACATTAAAAAACATCGCTTGATTTTTCGGACCTTATAAAACAAAAATAAATTAAAGCAATGTAATTAATAAATCTGTATGTAATTTAACTTCCTGTGTAAAGACGGAATGACATTCGCTTTCTAGTTGCACTGTGCTACTTACACAATTAAAGAGGTAAAGTGTTATTTTTTAAGGAATTTAAGTGTGCACCGTTAATTTTGAAGACTCTGTTTTATTTCTGTCAGTTTAAATTACTGTTAATGTAGTTACTTCCTCTATTGTGGGTGAAAGCAACTTTATTCGCTTCGACGTTATGTAGTTAAGACACAGCACAGTTGCCGTATAAGTAACACAACACACGAAAACCAATTGGAAACCTGACGGCCATAACTAAACTCCGCTTCTGGAGCAACAATGAAAGCCGTTGTTACGCCAGATCGCTCCAGTGCCATTGTTGACCGTTGCCTTTCCCTCAGGAGATGTCTAAATTGATAAATTGCGCTGATGTATGTCCGTCTGTAATGCGACTCTTTCGCAATCACGAGAGGGGGGGACACATTTTGTGAGGCCAGTTTAATTATGAATAATCGGAGCAACCGCGCAGAATCTGATAGGAACTGCTGCCTTCGCTCATTGACAGCTCCCAAAAAGCAGCTTTCGACGGACAGTCCTTGAGTCGTCGGTTTACAAGTTAAATGTTAATTGCTGCATGCCGGCCTACTTGTGGAAGTGGTGACGTCACGAGCCTCGCGATATGTCTTCATCAGACGCTATCTGAGACAGAAGGTCCGAGGGCTGCTGACAGCTCCCCAAACAAAGGCCTGTTTCATGTCACCACCCGCATCCACCGACACCATGTAAACGTCAGATTATAAGAACGTAGGTACAAATTTATCAACTTGACCTCTCGTCGCCTGGACGCAAAATTTCAACCCTGTCACTGAAGCCGCATAATAGTTCCGATTTTATGCAACATAAAATACTATTTTTTTATAATGTGCAAGGATCTGTGTTTCACGAGTAAAAATATTACCAATATAGTCCCACCTACATTTTCCGATTAATTATCTAATTCTATCTTAGTGTAAATTATTTTCAGATTTGACAGCAATAACAGCCACACGCCTCTAGCTAATATAAGCAATAAATATCCATTCTCTTATCTTTTTTTTCAAAATTGTAAAGCTTCCGTAAATATTCCATTGAAAATGCCAAATGACGATAGGAAAAATTTATAAAACACGCATTCTCTGAAACTGAAATCGTTTTGTGATGTCACAGCGCAAATAAAATGCGTTACTTATTAATATTCCTCGTTTATCCAAGTACTTATATTTTGTCTAATAAATTTTAGAATATTATTATCAAAATAGAAATACAAAACTATCTATAGGGATTGGGATTTATCAAAAAAAAAAAAAATTTCATCATGCACATTGAGTGATTATGCTCACTTATATTTTGAATGGTATTAATAACGTCGTGGTTACTAAATTAGAATTTTTATATTGAATTATATTGTATATCAAAATCTTATGTGGAAACGCAAACATGATTCGTCCCCTCACGTAACCGCCGGCTTTGTTGACGTCCATGCGGATAACGCAGAGTCTGCTACTTTATCTTCTGGTCTACTGTCTTACTGTTTCGTTCTTATATGTTTTGGAATGTCATCTCAGGTTCATTCCGGTTTATCTGATTTTTCTGCCATATATCATAAAGGCAGAACTGCTCGCGGCTCCTCCAAGATTACAAGTCGAATACTACTCACATGGAGTTTATTATATAACTAGCTAGGTGCCCGGCGTTGCTCGTGTACTTATTTATATAAACTCGAAAAAGTATTTAATTGATTACTTAAATATATTCCTTGAGTATTTCAGGATATAATCGTCGCTCAGTCTTCATACATTACGAAATATTACATTGATGAAATTGTTAGCTAGACTCACAACTAATACAGCGCGAAAATTAACTTACATTTTCCCCAAGGATGGTAAAGTAATTCGTATTCTTCTTTATTATCATTCGATGGAATATTGCTGCATAAAATTATACTTTTTATTTAAAGAACATATTTCTGCTTTATTTAATTCCTAATATTTCCTTTGTTCGTTGCGTAGTAACGTCTCTCTCTCGCGTGACGTCATTGTCTCTTGGCGCGCAGTAATTTAATATTTAATGATCACGGTTTTTAATTATAATTCTTTCCACATGTATGCTAGGCGTTTCTCACCCTCACAGTACCGTTTCTCGTATTTTGAAGAATATGTGTACCAATTTTTGTTGCATTCTGTCCACGCGATAAAATTTGTATAAAGAACAACGTAAATACATACATACATACATACATACAAATATACATTCTTTTTTATTATATAGATAGATGCTGCCTCTTCCCATATGAGACAAAAGTCGAAAAAACTACGATGAGATAAGATTTATTATTCATTCCAATAGTCCTCGGTCGACGTAATAGGATACTTCATAATATAAGATTACATGAAAATAATAAATTCTTATAATTACAGAGTTTCAAAAAACAAACATTGTACTTAACAAAAATTATGCAATTTGGGGGGGCCTTTTCCAGTGTCAACAGCGACGGTCTGTCCGCCTTTGGTCGTTGCGGATCTCAACAACAACCGACAACTGGCCAAAATGCTCGTGGCCTTCGGCGCACAAGAAGGAAACCAGTGTAAGTACAACTCAACCCAACCCAACTGAAATTTTCAATAGTTGAACGGAACCAAAACATGGCCGATGATGTGATGTAACCCTCCAAATGCTGCCGTCGTCTATCAGGCTCTTCGTCTCATGTCATAACAGTAATTAGTAATGAAACAAATGAAAAGTGTATTAATTAACCTTCAATTTTCATTCGACGGAGTTTCAAGTAGAAAAATTTACATCGATTCCCGTCAAACGTGAAAAAGAAAATAATTCAGCAGTTAAATTCTAGAATATTATAATCGTAAAATAGTAGCAGAACTTGGAAGGATACCAGAAAACTATTTTTTTTAGAAGTGGATCTAATCTGTCCTTCCTTTCTACGAAATCTTTCAGAAATTAATATGCTCCATTACTAACAGAGATTTACAACTCTTTATAAATAAATTTTGTATAGTTTAAAGTTTTTATTTTGGCATTATTCTCAGTTTGGCAGAGTCAGATGACACCGCTTTGGAGAAACGATGGCCTTCACAAACACGACGAGAAGGACAGACCCTCCTGGACACTTGTGTCTACAATGTTCTTCAGGTTTTCACCTGAATCGTCCAGAAGCCAATCAAGCTTCAACACCATATTTGCATTTCTCCCCCAAATCATTAATTTTCGGCGTAGGAAAGACAACTATACTTTGATGCATCGAACGTTTTTGCCATCCTATCCTAAAATATGATACTAATTATTATTCAAACGTTTTAGAGAAAGAACTCATCCATTACGAAGTTTATTCGCGCGTTGTCATCCTGCAATCGTTATTTGTCATGGACCCAAAACTTCAACTTCAATGTAATTTATAAAGATTTGCAAAGAAAAAGGTTATAAATTTTTCATAAATTCATGTCATGGTAATGTAATCATACTATAAATTTAATTTTAAGCGATAATTATGTGTCTCGTCGTAGTAACTTAGAGCCTGAGGGAGGAAAACGTACTGTTATTGTAACGAGTTAATTTGATGTCTCATTGTACGTTCACAGATGAATGTTCTGTAGCGAAACACGTTCTTAAGCACTATGTTTCCGTTCTTAATGAAACTGCTCGTCAGAATTACGTATTTATTAGTGAGTAATCTACGCCTCAGGAAACGCATTTTCAACAGGGACCAGCTCATAAATCTTCCAAGGAACCGGTATCGGTTGGAAGTGACTGCTTTATTTTATTCTACACGGAAGCCTTAAACATCATCCATGCTTTCCGTACCTAGTAAGCAAATTAGTGTTAAGATTTTCGGGAATATCGTCAATCCAAACAGGGTCAAGACAGAGGAGAATCGTAACCGTGGCCACGTTCCACTCCAAAATCCAGAATATATCACGTTTACTGTTTTCTGTTTGGAAATAACGGGAACTGGTCACAAGCGCACACTTTGGCGGGAAAGTCTCCTGTTTTTTTTTCCCAGCCTGGTAAGTGGAATGCCTTCGATATTTCAGACCGGTGGACGCTTAATTTGAATTAATTGGAGACATATGTGTAACGTACGAACTTATTTAAATGCGCCCTTGATCGGCATTTCGTCGAAGTGGGTCGCTGCAACAATTCTGCACGCTGCCCACGTCGCTCTCCGCTGTGTGGGAGTGACGCTATTTCGTTTTTGGGACGCAGAATCGGGTTTCGCACGCATCCTTTTTATGGTGGAGACGACTCTCTTAAACATGGGGGTAACGCCATTGTTCCACCATAATTAGCAATTGAGCGTATCTTCGGGCAGAGAAACATATAATTATATACAGGTGTAGGGAAGAGGAATGCTCGAATTTTTAATCAGCTTCATAAATAAATGTTAAATAATTAAAATACAATCTTATAATAGGTGCAAATAAGTTGATATAAAATGTTATACACATTCACTTTAAATTCAAACCAGAAACGTTACTTTATTGAACTAGATTCCATTTAAAACATCGCTATTCACAGATTTGCGTCTAAAAGGCGATGAAAAAGATATGAAACATGAAGTTCAGTGATATCAAAGAAATTTTAAAAAAATAAACAAGATATTCGTCATACCATAAGCAAAATAGATGATGAAGCAAAGTACGGTGATTAGAGTAATCCAGTGGGACATTCAAAAACGATAAAGAAATTTAGGTCAAATTAAAACCAAAAATAAAGTTGATGTCAAATTATTTAATATAACTTATTATCAAAATTTCATCATTCACCGCAAAACATTAAACATTTTAACAGAAATATTGCATAACATTAAGTGTATTTATTACTTATTCACTCCATTTCTTTGACTTTTTGGCTCTAAACGGAGCAAATAATTTATACAACACTGGAAATCGCTCTCAACTCCGCATTGAAAAACATCGCATAAACCCTTTTTGAATAAAGCATTTGTAATAAGGAACGTAGGTTTTCCCGGTGTAATTGCTGGATGAAGTTTTCTCGGGATTCCAACCCGGTAGCGTAGTTTTGTAAACACAACTTCACCCTGAAAAAGATGGCGGTGCAAGCCATCGAAACGTTGTGTTTACAAAACTACGCTACCCGGTTGGAATCCCGAGAAAACTTCATCTATATATTATAGTCTTCCGGACGAAATAATTATACAAAATTTATTTATAAAGAGATGTAAATCTTCGCAGATAGTAAAGTCATTGAATAAAATAGTTTTCTGATATCTTATCAAGTCCTTCTATTATTTCACGATTATAATTTTTTAGAATTTAACTGCCGACATATTTACTTTTTCATGTTCGACGGGAATCGAAGGAAAAATTTGCTGTTGGAAACCCCGCCGAATTAAAATTGAAAATTTATATAGTATAAATTTTTTTAATTACTGTTACATTAGTATTTTTAACGTTGCTTTAAATTATATAATTTTTTTTGTAATGCACAATGTTTGTTTTTTGAACTTTGAAATGTTAATATTTTATTATTTTCTATATTATGTCGTATCATATTTCCTTGGCCGAGGACTATTGGAATAAATAATAAATCTGAATCTATGTTGTAATTTGATTTTTAACATTAAGGTATATAAATCAATTTGTTCTTATCAGAATTAATATAGAGCATGACTTGACACTGTTCTTCTGTTTCGATTTGCACAATATTCTCTTAACTGATCAATGATTACCACATCGCTGTGTTACCGCATTGCCAAAGTCTATTATTTGGATGATATCAGGATCGGCCTGATTTGTGAGATCGATGACCTTGGACGTGCGATTAGAGTCGAATTCTGGTTCCGTTTACGCCCTGCTTAGTCCATAAGCACATTCAATCCAGTTTTGGGTATCGGGTGCATGTGATGCGGTTAGCCGCAAACTAACACGACCCCCACAGCTCTTCTAGAACGAATGATCCGACTATTGAGCTCCATCTCGTGCCTACTCAGTGCAATCTCAGCCAAAATTTCGGTCGGAGTTTTTTGCCCTTCAATTTGTTCATCAGGTTCCACTATTGTCTGCTTTACAGCTTCTGATTCCACGAACTTGGTATGGTCTCAGCTCATAATTTCCCCTTGTCTGCCTATTCTATTTCAATCTGAAGGTCTCGAGCTCCTTTCATTAACGCGCATCTAGCGTAATTATATGTTTCAAAGGTGACTCCCCGTCCTTTCGCACTACGCCCACCTTCTTTGATTGTATTCAGTCACAGGGGGGGAAAAGTTCTTTATACGCTTTGTAATGTGAATGCTAACATCCTACTGTAAAAAGTAGGACTGGGACGAGTGATGCGAAAGAATATGATAGCCATTCACAATGAGGTGATGGACGTGCCAAGTGCTCTATATACGTTGATTGCGGGGCATCACGCAAAGAAGGACTGGTGTGCGTGTTACGTCCACCAACAATTTCATCAAACGTTATAACAACGCAATGTTTGATCTAATTATTTTTCCCCCATAATTTCTACCTTATTTGATTCCAGAAACGCAATAGCTCTGACGAGTGTTTCGAAACACCTTGTTGTATCCGTCCATCAAATAGACTGTTATTATAAGAATAAATTGCGTTGTTAAAGGAGGAAAAGAAAAAAATAGGAACCTCTAAACCTGAATATTAAGATAAAATAGCCAAATACAGACAAAAGAAGCGGTGTTATTTTGGTACCTGGGGAAAGAAACAAGGTTTCCAGAAACGGTGTGTGGTATTTATATCATCACTTCTTTTGTCTTTATTTTGCTATTTTATCTTAGTATTAATCATTAATATTTTCAAAACAAACGTGTTATATTTTCGTTCATTTAAACCTCCTTGACACAAGTGCTTGTTTGAAGCCACTGGATTTCTTTATTCGCGATAAGATAAATTACTACTATTTTTCTTAGTGAGTCGTCGAGCTGTTACACGTACTATAATGTTTGATCTTATCTTTAATAAGAATTCCCACAATTGGACACTATTTTTTTTCAAAGAAAAAATGCGAATCAAACTTCAGAATTAATAATAAATACCGTTGAATTTCTTATCCGAGACGTTATTTGATAATTTCTAGTCAGTTATCCACGCACCTACACGGAGATATATGATGTTGCAATTCTCTGTAAAGTAATTCGAAAAATTCCCCTCGGTAATTGTGAAAAATAAAATTTATTACCTTAGCAAGATTCGTGTACAAGAGAACGAACAAAAAGAGTTTGATAAATATTTCTTTCCTTTTTTTTTTGCATGCTGCATGGTGCGAATGTTTGCAATATATTACGCGACTCTGACGCGTAGACATGTTTTAGACTATGTAACACTTAGCACTTTATTAGCCTCCTGATTGACTGTGAAGTGAGCGGCAACACGGTGTCCGTTGTCCATTAACGATGACTAATGAAATAACTCGCTTGTTGACGATGAGGATAAATCACGCTCAAAGCAACAAAAACTCAAGAGAGGTTCATAAAGCTGGTGGTAAAGTGATAATAATTTCTAATACTTACAATAAACAAAGGGAAAGAACCCCTTCATCCATCACCTCTTAAGGGAAACATTCCGTAGTGGTGGTAGAAAAAGAAATTGAATGAAATCTGTATCCACTATTTTTTCTTTAGCAACTGACACAAACAACGTTACGTGCTAATTTTCCTTGAGCTGTGAGATCAGCTTAATTAACTAAGAATTATACATTTACAATGAGATGAAAGTGGGATAGATAATAATAAATCTAATAATAAAACAAAACAGAAATAACAGTGATTTATGTATTATGACTATTAAGACGACTTGGAAATAAACAACAACCCATTTGAAGTCAGAGAAAAGATATTTATTTATAGAAAATTATACTACGTATATATTATAATACATGTACATTTCGGTCATGGGGAGAACGACCTGACTCTCAAATTTTTTGTGAAACTGTAGAGTTCGAAAATTTACGACGAAACGTAGTATAATTTTCTATACATAAATATCATTTTTCTGACTTCAAATGGCTGTTGTGTATTTATAAAACAAAAATAATTCCATGAATTAAACAAAGTTGCATGAAGTTATAATTTTTATATTTTCTATTATTAATCGACTGTTTTGAAGTGGATTAGCAAAGACTATATTTAATCTACAGCATCCTTCATCAAACCTCACTTTATCGTTCAGCAATTTTTAGGCTAATGGAATGTAGGGCAAATGCTACGAACAAACACTAACATAGTTTCTTGTGTTCTACTGTTATTTGCTTTTAAGGCTATTCATCAATTTGTAAACAGACATTTTATTCTTGGATATATTCTACAGAAAAGAGTTTTTGTTCTAGTTTAGCTAACCATAGTGCCTAGACACTATTTGTAATTACATTTATAACGTATCCTATTTCCTTACAGAGGACTAATGGAGTTAATAAACATCTAACTAGTTGCTCTATTTACACACTCAGATGTTGTCTAATATCCGGATTTGTTGAGTTTCGTGGGAACATTATCGAGGACTAGGTCATCTTTTAAAACCTTAGCAATAAAATCGACAATCTATTTAACGTTGCTGAAACTGGTTGTCCTTCGGGATGAGGCAACAACATCCGCCTACTTTTATTCCATGTGTTCTTACCTGACCTCGAATGCGGTTTAATTTCACACGAGCAACACTCCTGAGCGCCATCTTCCTATTTTCGCACAAAATTTAACCGTCCATAATTCTTTGGTACCCAATGCCTCTGTGGACTAGCCATTGCGAGTGCCTCTCTCATGACCCGACCTCTTCCAGTTTTCTACTGTTTTTATTCTGGGGTTGCGTGGACTCTGACAAAGTAATACACCATACCCATTAGTCTGCATAGTTCGCAGCAGGTACTCAGGTCTATTACATGTTGGACGAGTTTAAGATTTATTGCTACCCCGCTAATGGAGTATAGATTCTTGCTTGCCGTTTAAATCAAAGTGAACCAATATCCCTCAGCGTCGAGGACGGCTAATTTCACGTTACGTAAATGCCAGTACTGATGACTGTTCATAGCCCTAATTTAAACTCCTAGTTTAGCCTGCTATTATTTCTGCTCGGCTGTTACCGGCTTGAAGATTTATCTGCCAATCAGAGGACGCCTACTGCATTTTTGCGTAAACAAATGGCATCGAAAATACTTCCCTTTTACTTTTTTATTTTTATTTTATTATTTTTTTAGGGCAACAGGCTACATGAGGGTGATCCACATTGGGCAACTCCCCTTTAATAGCATAGGAAGGGATTTGAAAGGGGGGATGCGGAAGGGTAGAGGAAGGTAGCCAAGGGTTACTAGGGCCCCCGGGCTATATTTTAAGGATCCTACCCGGCATTCGCCTAAAGAAATGCAGGGAAAACCTTAGAAAAACCTGCATCGGGTAGGTTGGGCATTGGGTACTTCTCCCACGCCCTTCCGATAGCGGGAGATGAGTTTTCTGTGGGGACGCAGCATTCCCTTCTCCGTGCCTTGACCAGTTTAGGAGGCAGCTGGCCGACTATTCCAATGGGAATAGCCCACAACTCTTACCGTATGCCCAAGGTCAGTGACCCCGGAACATACACGTCTCAGAACAGGCCGAGGTGCCTTGGCTTGTGGGAACCTTAGTTCAAAAACTGAGAGAAAAAGTCATACCTAAAGGTAGCTCCTTCGTATCTCTCCTAAAAGGTTCTGCCTGCGAGAGAACAGCCCTCGCAGGCTACCTGCGAGAGAATCCTCTCGCAGACTATTCCCCTTTTCGACTTCCCTTTTACATTGTCCCTCCAGCCCGGGGGCCCTCGTAACCCTTGGCTACCTTCCTCTACCCTTCCACATCCCCCCTTTCAAATCCCTTCCTATGCTATTAAAAGGGAGTTGCCCAAAGTGGATTACCCTCATGTAGCCTGTTGCCCTAAAAAAAATAATAATAAAAAGTTAAAAACACTTGACTTTTAAAATCAACTGTGATTTTCACATATTTGTCATGAGAAAGAAAAATATTATTTTCGCGGTTATAACTGAACCTGCGACAATTTGCCTGCCTCCTACTTGCCTTAAACCGTGTAACAGCTTGCTGGTTCGAATTTATATTTTATCACTTTAACTTACACATTCTTTTCCTATAATCATTTATGCTGCATATTTCTAAAATAATAACAAGAGAGCCAAGTGAATATTCTAATTGGATAATTTTTCGAATAGTATATTACTCGTTATAAGACTTGAAATGGGAAAATATATTTTTCCTTTTATAGCCATTATGAATTTATTCAGGCACATTTTCACGACTGGGCGTTCAGTTTGTCTGTCGTCGAATTACATACGAGATTCCTAAAGAAATAATCAACATACATATTTATCTACTTATATTTCGTACTGCAGTAATTTTAGATTGGAATAGCGCCGTAGTATAATAAAATAATAATTTTGTAATATTTCCACATGATAAATAGATTTAGGAGCCTTGAAGTTCATTTCACCTTTTTATTCAACGTCGTATTATGTTCTTGAAAACAGTTATTCAGATAAAATTGCCGATAGAATTTATTTCTCAATAAAGTTGCAATGATTTTACTATTTATAAATATAATTCTAACAGCTTTACAAATCAATAATATTGTTGTAACTTTTATAAATATCTAAGAACTCACCTTGGTTTAACAATACCATTACTTTTATCATTTAGAAAAACAATAATAGTTAAAGGGTCAAAGTGTGAACCTTGAGGTACACATTCCAGTGCACCTTCAGTTGCACATATATTGAACTCCTTAAACTAAAACAATTCTCAAACAATTAATTGTTTTTCGAATAGAGTAATTGTCTTTAAGTATTGTCGCAAGATGACTTTTAATGAAAGTTTCGTTTATGTGTCAGTATTTATTAGTACTAATAATTCGTTCGGCTACGCAGAAACCTTAACGCATAATTATATCTAATACTTTTAATCTTAACACCCGTTTTATTTGTATGTAGATTTTCGTGTAGATTTCTTCCGTGTCACACACTCCAAAGTCTATTTGTATGCTTTTAGCTTACATGACAGTTACGTAACTTGTTATGCAGCTTCTGTTTGCTCTGTGTTGATGATAGTGTAGTCTGCTTCGTACAGTACTAAGACAGGATTCGACACTCTTTCTGATATTCGACATGGCTACTTTTCAGGAAAGGGTAATTTCTATGAATAAAAATCAAGCAGGACAAATATGGAATCGGACAGTGCGAACGCAGTAAAAGAACTTTCTGGTAATCTATTATAATAATGTTGATTCTCATGGTGCAAGGTCTGATCCGTTCACATCTCAATTCTTCTTCCATTAAATATAGAAACTAATTACGGATCGCGGGGATACCCAATTAAAATCTAGATTTGTGGATAAGCTTAAAAGCTACAACTCATTGAAATTATTTTGAAAATGACTAGTTTTACAGACAAGCCAAACAACGAGAAAATAAATACTGACAAAAATAAAGTAAGATATATTTCTCATTAATTTTAAAACTATAGAAAAGAGCTGGAGTGTGTTGCCTGTTTCTCATTACGAAACAAGAATTTTGATTGAACTATAAAGTAATGCTGAAATTTAGTAAAATCTATCATTTCTCCTCTTTAACATGAAACTGATATTTCCAAGAATAGGCAGGTAAGATTAATTCCTTTTCTGTATTTATTCCAAGAACGTCTATGCAAATGGTAAAAAGGGCTCATGTAGACTTAATTCAGAATTTAATTCGAAGCATAAGATCTTTTAACATATTTATTTTTCGTCGCCCTGTCACATGTAGGAGAGATACTTATAATTAATGTTTAAAACTGAAAGAGTAGGGCGGCGATTGAAGCCTGCGAGAGGATTCTCTCGCAGGTAACCTGCGTGGGATGTTCCCTCGCAGTCTGAACCTTTTAGGAGAGATACGAAGGGGCTACCTTTTTGGGATGCCTTTTCCTCTCCGTTTTTGAACTAAGGTTCCCACAAGCCGAGGCACCTCGACCTGTTTTGAGAGGTGTATGTTCCGGGGTCACAGACTTTGGGCATTCGGTAAGAGTTGTCCGCTATTCCCATTGGAATATTCGGCCAGCTGCCTCCTAAACTGGTCGAGGCACGGAGAAGGGAATGCTGCGTCCCCACAGCAAACTCCTCTCCCGCTATCGGAAGGGCGTGGGACAAGTACCAAATGCCCGACCTACCTGATGGAGGTTTTTCTAGGGTTTTCCCTGCATCTCCTTAGGCGAATGCCGGGTAGGATCCTTAATCAATAGCCCGGGGGCCCTAGTTAACCCTTGGCTACCTTCCTCCACCCTTCCGCATCCCCCCTTTCAAATCCCTTCCTATGCTATTAAAAGGCAGTAAATATTGCCCAATGTGCATCACCCTCATGTAGCCAGTTGCCCTAAAAAAAAAAGAGTAGGGCAGTTAAATAATTCCATATTTTGTGTGGTTGTTTACATTACCAATTAATACCGCTAGCTTACCGGAGGATTCAAAATTAGCTACAGTCATACCTAAATTTATAGAAGCAAAAATAAAAAGAGCTTAAAGCATTACGAAAAGTATAAATCGAATTGCATATAACATATTGTGTGAACATTCGCACGTAATGATATATAATGTGATACGCACAACAATGGATCCTCATGTGAAATTAAGACAGTTTCCTTGTTCCAGGATGAAACTGACGAAATACATAACGGGTAATAGTAAATATGCTTATAGTCTTTGAGAACGTATTTTATGTTCTTACATTTAATTTATTATTTGTAAAGACAGGTACAAATGGAATTGAAGGATGATATACATTTACAGTAAAGTATTCCTGAACCAATTTTTTTATTTTCTATTTTACTGAAAAAGTCTAAGTTTAGTGCTACCTCAAGGTTCTGTAATGGGAAATAAATTCAAACGTGAAAATATTTCCTGATAATTTCGTAATAACTCGAAATATAAGATCAGGAAGAGACACAATTGGGCTGCAAAAGATAAATCAAATGGATTTTTTGGAAGAATTACAAAATAAAATTAAGATAATTTTTTTTAATAAATCAGTTAATGACCTTCTACAGGCACTTTTATATATTAATTGATTTATTAATTCAAAAACAGACGTAAGGTAATATTTTTATTTAATCCAATTGCTATGGGAAATATTTATCAAAATAATTTATTAAGGTGCGGACCTAAAAGCAACTTCAGTAACGAGTCAACAGAACGCCAAAATATAAGTTGCTAGTATCAGGAAATTTATCTCAGAACCAACCATGGGTCAACCAAGCCACAAGAAAATTACGTTGAAGATGAGAGTAAGACAAATACTTATATGTTCAAAAACGAAACATTACACACATTAGACTTGTATCAATTGAACGTTTTTTTTATATATTGTAGTTTAATGAATTTATTTATTTATAATATTTTGATGAACAGTAATTAGAATTGTATTACTCGAATCTTATAACTAAAGACGTAGAGCAAATCGTGCGAAAATGTCCTTGCTTTTTTTTAAGTGGGAAAAATTATAGTTAGAAGTATGAATCATTGGAACATCCTGTCTATGTCTTCTTAGAGAGATTTTGTTCTTTTAACTCTTACAGAGATCTGAAAATTATTTCGCTCAATAAAGGAATGACAGTTGTATCATTGTAACGAGTTTAAAGGCATTGAAGCAATACCCGACAAACGCCCTGACAGTACTGTGATCGTAAGTCGTTTACCGGACGAAATTATTAAATCAGAAGTCCATGGCGGATCCATAACTGAGAATGGTGAAGTCATCATGTAAGTAGTGGCGCAAAGCAGCACTAGACATCCACAGAATGTCAGGTGGTACTTAAGGGGATCATGGGTTAGTAGAACAAATGCGAGGTAAGGCGAAAGTGACAGCCATAAAACCGCCGTTTAAGTGAATGAAGCGATGTATTAGGCGTGCACTAAATCTGTAATCCGTGGAACCAATCCTCCAAATGTGAAACAAGTCACACTGCGCTAATTAGGTAACGTAACACTTAAGTAACCCTGCAAACTTTTGGAATTTTGGTTTACGAATTCCCGGCATTTGACTGTTCATCACTGTTTCAAAATGTATTACGACAAAAAACGTAGAACTGCGGATTCATTAAAGATCCTCTTATTGTGAAGACACTTTGTATTTCAAGACCCTTAACGAAATTTATATTTCAATTTATAAAATTTACTGTAACACTAGAATAATATGAATATTTAAATAAATAAATACATATAATGGTCAAACTGTCAGTAAAGGTTTTTTAATTAACAGAATAATTAATGACATTATGAAAATATGTCACTACGTTTCGTCTCTAACTTGGAACTTCGTCAGATGAATGATAAAAATAAAATGAGAAAATATATTAATTGTTACATATTTTAATATAAATTTTCTTCAAATATCTTAATATTCTGATAAATTTTATTGTATACACTTCTAAGAATTTCAATGATTCGAAACCAAAAATTATTTATTATTATATAAAATCAATTTAATAAATTTTAAAACCAAAGTCTGGCTTCCCAGTCTGATGTAACAGGTTTAATTCTCATGTTGAGGGTCCTATTAACGAATCCCTTACCTCCATTATAAAATATTTTTAAACGTTTATTTTATTTTATTTTTTAGGGTAACAGGCTACATGAGGGTAATCCACATGGTGGCATCTCCCCTTTAATACCACAGGAATGGATTTGAAAGGGAGGATGAGGAAGGGTATAGGAAGGTAGCCAAGGGTTAACTAGAGTCCTCGGGCTATATTTTAAGGATCCTACCCGGCATTCGCCTAAAGAAATGCAGGGAAAACCCTAGGAAAACCTGCATCGGGTAGGTCGGGCATTGTGTACTTGTCCCACGCCCTTCCGATAGCGGGAGAGGAGTTTGCTGTGGGGACGCAGCATTCCCTTCTCCGTGCCTCGACCAGTTTAGGAGGCAGCTGGCCGACTATTCCAATGGGAATAGCGGACAACTCTTACCGTATGCCGAAGGTCTGTGACCCCGGAACATACACCTCTCAAAACAGGCCGCGGTGCCTCGGCTTGTGGGAACCTTAGTTAAAAAATGGAGAGGAAAAGGCATCCACAAAGGTAGCCCCTTCGTATCTCTCCTAAAACTATCGACCTACGAGAGAATATCCCTCCCAGAGAATTCTCCCGCAGGTCTGGATCCGCCGACTGTTCCAATGGGAGCAGTTAATCAATATCATTGGTTCTTATATCCAGCTGCAGGTTGTTAAATAGCTTTATTCCAGAACAATGAATATTGGATTTATCAATTTTAAAACATTATTTGTTGTATGAAACAAAGTAATTTATGGTATTTTCGATGCTATCTATAAGCCAAAAATAAATTTTAATTACATTTTAAGTGATTAACTAATTTTTTCTCTGGGTAAAGTCAGTATTTACTGCTTTAAAAGGAGATTTATGGTCCTTTTATGCACACAGTTGGTTCTGTTCGAACCAGTGTTATAATTTGTTTTCCCCCGTGACGAAAACAATATTTTGTTATCGGATCGCTGACCCGCAATACCTTTCATCCTGAGTGATTATTCTCGTAATTAATCTGTTCAGGTTATGGAAAAATTCCTCGTCTCCATTACAGCCAAGCTTCAAATCAGCAATGCAGCAATATTTGCGTGGATGTTGAGCTATAGTTCCGTTAATCCGCGACATTACTTGCGCAATATGGCGTGTCCAGTCGAGCAGACACGCCCCCGTTCCACGGCATTAGCAATTTTTCGCAGCTTTGGAAGGTCCTGGCAAAGATCCAGCCTCGGTGTCACCGCTGCTCACTTTAATGCTTCTATTTAAGAGAAGCTGTAACCTCCTCCCAGACGACGGGGACCAGTTTTCCGTTGGACAGCGGAAAAGAGAGCCAACCCACTAAAATGACGGCCTTGCAAGACTGTGGCAAGTTTATTGACGGTTTTAGACGGTACGAGCCATTGTGATTCTTGGCAATAAATAGTCCTGGTACACTTGGTAATGAAGCTATTGTCCAGAAGTCTAACGAACCGACCTACGTGCAGCATTAATTAACAAGATTTTAATTTATTATCAAATTTTAAGGAAGGCCCTGAACCATTTCTTTGACAAAAACGTGATCGACCTCAGGGTCAGCAAAGTATTTATTACGGATTAACTCTTCCAACACCAGTACCCGATTTTTTTTTAAGGGCAATAGGCTACATGAGGGTAATCCACTTAGGGCAACTCCCCTTTAATAGCATAGGAAGGGATTTGAAAGGGGGGATGCGGAAGGGTAGAGGAAGTTAGCCAAGGGTTAACTAGGACCCCCGGGCTATATTTTAAGGATCCTACCCGGCATTCGCCTAAAGGAATGCAGGGAAAACCTTAGAAAAACCTGCATCGGGTAGGTCGGGCATTGGGTACTTGTCCCACGCCCTTCCGATAGCGGGAGAGGAGTTTGCTGTGGGGACGCAGCTTACCCCTCGCCATGCCTTGGCCTGTTTAGGAGGCAGCTGGCCGACTATTCCAATAGGAATAGCGGACAACTCTTGCCGTATGCCCAAGGTCTGTGACCCCGGAACATACACCTCTCAAAACAGACCGAGGTGCCTCGGCATGTGGGAACCTTAGTTCAAAAAAACCAGAGAGATGTGAGAGCATCCCCAAAGGTAGCCCCCGCCAGAGCTCTCTGGGAAGGTTCACCTGCGAGAAATCCTCTCGCACACCAGTACCCGAATAACTGAATTCTTTTATTACAAATATTTGTAAAGTTATTACTGCGAGATTTATTTGATATGATAATTAATTTCCATTTTGAAAAATAGTTCCAATTTAAAAACAAGAGAAAAAAATCCGTATTTAGTGCTCCTAAGTTGGAATCTTAATTTAGAATTTATGAGAAATTACAAGTGCAGAAAATTGTCTTAAATTGCGTTTCAAATGGTAAAAGAAAACACCATTCGTCTTCAGAGCGGACGAATGATATTAACAGAAAGCGTGTTTATTCGCCTATCTTAGAAAATGATCTATTTCACCTTTCAAAACATAATTTTCCGTCTATATTGGCGAAAATCTAGGGCTAGCGGAATAATAAATAACGAGGCACATGCTGAAAATCAGGAACTATTTTCTGTGTTGTGTTGCGCGGTTACTGTGTTCGACCTTGAACTGACACATAATTACTCGACTGATCGACTCACTACCAGTGGGTGAGAAGTTCAATGTAATCCTGCTTTTTGCGCCACAGCAGAATTTCAGTTGAAACTTTGGTGTCTTATTTTCCGGAATCAATTAAGCACTAAAATTGACTCGTTTTACATCACTGAAACAGGTAAAACATAAAATGGCGGTCCTCGTGCTCAGCCTCGTGGGAAAAAATATTTTGAACAGTGAAAAGATGTAATTGTAAAGATCATGTGAATAAAAACAGTTACAGCAGCAGTCTCGGTTTTTTTCTGTCAATAATTATATTCTTTATTTATATTATATTTGTAATTATATCCTTTATTTATATTATATTTATAATTATATCCTTTATTTATATTATATTTATAATTATATCCTTTATTTATATTATATTTATAATTATATCCCTATATTTAAATGTTATACAAATGTAGAACTTAACAGATGTAAGTCGCTAATGACCAAAAGGTTAATGCGACATTAAACTGTAATATTTTTTAAAAAATTATATCCTCATGCCACATGACCGTACGGAGTAATTTCTCAGTTAATTTTCGAAACGCGGATTCCTTCCTTTGTTGTTTCTCACATTAATTTAGCTTCCTCAATTTTTAACATGTATTTCCGTCTCCACAGTCGTTTTACTTATGTAACCTCCAGCAATTTCATGAATTTATAAGATCTCAGTTTTCTTAATACCACTTTTGTTTTTATGGCAACAGGCTACATGAGGGTAATCCACGTTGGGCAACTCCCCTTTAATAGCATAGGAAGGGATTTGAAAGGGGGGATGTGGAAGGGTAGAGGAAGGTAGCCAAGGGTTAACAAGGGCCCCCGGGCTATATTTTAAGGATCCTACCTGGCATTCGCCTAAAGAAATGCAGGGAAAACCCTAGAAAAACCTGCATCAGGTAGGTCGGGCATTGGGTACTTGTCCCACGCCCTTCCGATAGCGGGAGAGGAGTTTGCTGTGGGGACGCAGCATTCCCTTCTCCGTGCCTCGACCAGTTTAGGAGGCAGCTGGCCGACTATTCCAATGGGAATACCACTATTCTCCAGAGACTTTAAAAGAAAGAAAACTAAACTCAACAGCTACATCGTAATTTTATTTTCGTGATTCGGGAATCGTAAATCGGTATTCAACCCATATTATTTGAGATCCCCAATAAACAAGGCTGAATATTATTTTCTAATTTGTAAATAAATGTAACTATATTTATTGGAGACGACTTTCCCATTCATAAGAAATTTTTTATTTATTACATTTCTTTCGAAGTTGATTAATAAGTTCAACTTTTTTTTTACCTTTTAATCATCCACAAAAGACAACGGGCAAAATATTTTTTTAAGGAAACAGTGATAAGGTTTATTAAATTACCGCAGGTCTCTTGCTTTCTTAAAATCCGCCCACAGCATAAAAATGTTCAAACTATCGTCACCCGACAGTCGTAAGAAATTAATTAATATTCAGCAGATATTTATCGAAGAATACAGTCGAACCGTTCAATATTCCGACCACGCTATTCTGTTCTCCATTAAAATAAATCTTTACTTTTCAAATTTTTTTAGGTTATTTGAGTGAGACTTTTTTACTAGACAAGGATGGGAAAACCCCCGAACCGATTGACTTATTTGGTGAGCTGTGAACAGGAACTCGTTCACTGTTTAGTAGGTCAAATTCTTAATTGTTTTACCAAGCGGAATATACGTGTTTCGCAACTCGGTTTCTCTTAAATTCGTTCCGAGAAACATTTCCCTACTGCAGGCTAATGCATAATGTCAAAGATCCAGGAGATAGTCCGGTTGCTCTGAAGTTGCTGGTCCACTCAGCAGAACAGATTACTTGATCAATATCGATGTGCAAAAATGTTTTGACTCAGTATTTATGCATCTCGTGGCACGGAAATCGCAAATTTGGCCGCTACGAATGGCAGTTGTTTGAATGGAATGGACATCCTGGTTGCACTTGCTAAAAGTATCGGTGAGCTCACTGACCGCCATTTTGAATAAAATGTCTCATCAGTCGAATAAGTTTGAAACAACTTGTGAGATGCTCATTTTGTAACTGTGTAAGATCAAGGGAGTTGGATGGGTTTTAGATTTAATTTTATCGTTTCCCTAGTCCTCAACTGAGGTATTAGGATAAGTTAAAGGGCCAATGGTATGAAAATTCTACAGCGAAAAATACCTACTAGGAAATTACATCAAAGTAGAGGAGAAAACCAAATAAAAACAATTCACGAATATAAAAATAAATATAAAATAAAATACAAAATTAATAAAAATGTGAAAATATAAAAAAAACTATTTTGATGTGATAAAACTATGTAATGTATGAGATTGAAAATTATTATTACCTGAAAAAAGGCATGACCTAAATGTGAAAAATTTTATACTTGAAATATATTTAGATAGATAAGAAAATAATTTACACTTGGATGAGAAAGACTGAGACAGAGAGAAAATTAGAGTAAAGGTAATTGAAGTGAAGGAGAGTTAAAACAAAACGTTGTTTTACGTTGTTATTTAATAACCTGTAAGCAAATATAATGAGGTAAATATTTCTCAAATAATAGTAAAAGTTATACATTCTGGTAATTTGTTTCTAACCAAATATTAATTTTACTAATTATATAAAAAAGTAGTCAATTAACAGACCAATTAAGTGATAAATAAATACCGCATTATGTTTTGTCTGTTAATTGACTTCTCTATATAATTAATATCATTCAATGCAGACATTCTGTATTTTAAATAATAATTGAACACAAAACTGAATAAAATGATTATCCGAATAAATAAAACAATTTTGTTAATTTTATAACCTTACGTGCTGATTTTTCATTTAATTCAATAAAATATATATTTACGATAACTGATTGTCTTCCTTGCTCCTTTATTTTTATATAATCTGTTAAATCAGCCTCAAAACGATATAACGTACGTAGTTTTACTTAAATGTTTTATTTGCATTTCGTCTGAAGCACATTTTCTAATCAGGTCGATGTATCACATCAATTGTCTGTAATAATTGATTCATCTTGTCGCGTCAGTTTCAGCTGACATCTGCTTAATAGATGGCTGATAAACTAAACACATCAAGATATCTGAAACGGTTGTGCGCGCATTTTAATGCGGTGAAAATATTATGTTGTTTCAGGTTAGCGGCTGGAGTAACGAAACGAGATGTTATAAATTATCCTCCTCTGCAGAGATAACATCCAACCTGTCTCTGGACCAATATTGGTGATTCCGACCAGCAGCAGCCTCCGCCCTTCATTTCGTTCCACTCGGTCCGAAACGTAATTGAAACGCTTTCGTTCACAAGACGAATCGCTGATGGTGTGGCCCACCGGACCAACCCCCTGGCCCAATGTGAGGATTGTGTAACGCTCTTGTATAACGTCTGCCCACGCCCTCAGAGAAAGCCACTCAACTCTTGGGGCGGAATTGGGATCGTTAAAGGCCACAGGTCAACGGTCGCTGGACGTCAGGTGCCCGCGAAGAGGGGTAATTTTAGTTCAAAGAAATCTGGGGAATAAGTGCCCAATTTAAAGAAATTTGACTAGTTATGTTGGAGTCAGCGAATTTCCCATCAGTAACATATTCAGGACAGAAGTGGAAATCATACGAAACAAAAAAATAAGAGGACCAGAAAAATGAAAACGTTCCAGTGAGAAGTCGGTCACTCATCTTCAATGAGTTCCTCCATTAGTAAACATCACGCAATGTTACCAACAGTCACAAGTGACCCACCAAGCTAGACGCGAACAATTAGTGATTAATACACAATTCTTTCGAATAAATCAATTTGTATACGTGACCACAGGTCAAATAATGAGATGACGTCAAACAATTATGGGTTGCGTTCACATTCTGCTAATCTCGCATTCTCTACAATCTCGGCTCAATCAACACTAATATTATATTATTTTATATATACTTATCTTCTGATAAAAAAATACTGGAAAAAATTGAATATGTTGAAAATTTAAATAACCTCTGATGGTGCCAAGTCAGTTTAGGGAATCAATTTGCAGATCCAGTAAGGTCTTAAGTTATTTTCACGTGGTTACTTAATTCTGTAATTATTAAACTTACTCGTATTGCACAGACCTGTGCTTGTTTGTAAAAAAAAAAGTTACTTATCCTACAAACCTTCGCCGCGGTACTAACCCAAGTTTACTTGAACACCAGCCCGAATATTCTCTAATGCACAAACTCTCACCAACAGTATATTACATACTAGACCTGCATCAGGTTACCAATATATCATGTAAAAACCCCGAAGTCGTTATAATTCAAAAAATTCTCGAGAAGAAATTCAGACAACTGGACGCCGAAATTAAAAATATGAAAAAAAGTGAAGTTAATTATATGATTTTGGCACGTCGGGTCCAATTATCGACAACAGACCAAAATCGCAACAAAAAAAATAATATTATTTACAATTTCCTACAGGAATAATGGAGATATTTCTTCTATATTTTTATCTTCAATTTAATCCAACAGTTTCGCAAGTCTAGCGCAGTAAAAAATATATAAAGGCATTCAAAGGACGGCTTATCAATATAAAATTTAAAATATTTATATGAGATACATTCTGAAATTTTAAATTTTAGTAACTTACTAATGGTTTCAACAAAAATCAATTGATGTGAGGATTAGAAATGAAAGTCATATGAAGAAAAATGTAAATTCTGATACGTAATTAATTCTCCAAAAATTTTCAAAATAACAAAAGATAAGCATCGGTTCGTACTAGATTTTTCGAGAAAATATTAATATCAATTTATTATCTTCAATCATCAAATGTACAAAAACAAAAGAATTATGACATATTTGATTCTCCTGATATTTTTTTAATTTTGTCAAATCATTTACGGTTCCTTTTATTGCATATATTAATAATAATTAAAGACGGTTGGCACTTAACACATCATATTCATCGCAATTATCAGTCATTTTATTTAATTAAATATTGTCTTCGTAATAAATAATAATCCATCCCATGCAATTATTTTTATATTTATGCCAGCTTTAGATCCACTATGACAACTTGTGAATATTTCAAGAAAATCAGTATAAGTTATAATTTTTCGAATAATGTAACTCTGTCGAAAAACCCATTTATTAATTTGAGAGAAATTTATTATTTGAATCTTGAAATGTGAAGTCATTACATCCTACTTGAGAAATTAGCTCGGATTTACTTTTTCATTTCTGAATCCCACGGATTACTACGGAGCTGCATCCCTAATTATCTGTAACCAATAATTTAAATGTTGGTTTACTTTCATTTTTGATTTTAAAGTCCACAGCCTCCTATAATGAACCTATAAAAAATATAATTAAAAATATGAAAATCCATTAAAATCTGTTCAGCCATTTTTCTTTTTCCCTTTTTCATATCGTTCCGACTGGCTGACAAACAGAAACGTTAGTGTTTAATTTAAGTAGAATTAACTTGCATCACTTCGGACCAAAACTTTGTCATTAGTAATTTGAGACGGTAGCATTAATTTTACTTATATCCTATTATGAAATAATTATACCGAAGCGCAGGAAGCAAGTGGCACTAAAAAGGAACAAGGAAATTTTCCAATAATATTTTTTTTGGTAAAATACCAGTAATATTTTTGAGTTGTAATGGATTTTTATTAAGAAGTGTATATGTATATATATATAGTTACTTGTAGACGATTAATTCCCTTAATACTATATTTCGGACTGTCGTTACTTTGAAACCTACTACAAGAAGCCTGCGAGAGGATTCTCTCGCAGGCAGAACCTTTTAGGAGAGACACGAAGGGTATGCCTTTGGGTATGCCTTTTCCTCTCCGTTTTTGAACTAAGGTTCCCACAAGCCGAGGCTCCTCGGCCTGTTGTGAGAGGTGTATGTTCCGGGGTCACAGACTTTGGGCATACGGTAAGAGTTGTCCGCTATTCCCATTGGAATAGTCGGCCAGCTGCCTCCTAAAATGGTCGAGGCACGGAGAAGGGAATGCTGCGGCCCCACAGCAAACTCCTCTCCCGCTATCGGAAGGGCGTGGGACAAGTACCCAATGCCCGACCTACCTGATGCAGGTTTTTCTAGGGTTTTCCCTGCATTTCTTTAGGCGAATGCCGGGTAGGATCCTTAAACCATAGCCCGGGGGCCCTAGTAACCCTTGGCTACCTTCCTCTACCCTTCCGCATCCTCCCTTTCAAATCCCTTCCTATGCTATTAAAGGGGAGTTGCCCAATGTGGATCACCCTCATGTAGCCTGTTGCCCTAAAAAAAAAACTTTGGAACCTATTGAATGAAATCTCCCTCTAAAAATAAAAATTTTTATTTTGAACTAAAAAATTATAACTGCATAATGGTGTGCTAAATTTACGAAGACAACAATATTTAAATATTTGTTGAAACATAAGCCTATAAAAATGTATTAATTCGGAGATTTATAGCGGAAAGGAACATTAATTTATATTTTAAAAAATCAATTTCTGTACATATTGACTAACGTGACCAATTCCAGTTGTGTATAATAATATTTGTAGGAAAGACTAAATTAGAAGGTCCTTAAAACTGGTCACTTGTATTTGTAAACGGTTTTAAATGAGCCTCCTGAAAGTGCTACAAAGCATAGCATTTACTTACAGAACAAAGGAACATTGACATCACTAATGGTGACAGAACGTAGAGTACTCATATCTATTTTGCATAGTACTGTATTAAGTGCTTGTGATTTACATATAATTCTTTTCTGTAAACATGGGGATAATTTTCTCTTTATTCATTCTCTCTGCAAAGTATGCAAATTCCATGCAGCCGGGGTCCCTGGAAAGTAGCCAACATCTTCAATAACACGGCTATTCATTTACATTCTCCGTCTAAAAATACTTCAGCTTGTCAGTGTAAGATTAGTTTGTCCGTCAAAAATATTTCCCTGCGGGAAATAAGTACGTCTGTTTACAATTGTGATAAGTATTGAGCGTTAACTTTTACGATTTATTTAAAAATGCCGTACAAATAGTTGGGGCCCTGTTTTAAAACAGTACCAACAGATTACATAGTCACTGAAATACAAAACTTTGGATTTTCTAAAGAGAATAAATGTTTCTGTTTTATATTGGATATAGCAAAATGTTGCGGATATTTTCACTATTCCAATTTAAATAATATTTCGTAGGTGTTTATCATAAAAGTGGTCGAACACTTCAGCTCATTTTCCCTCCTCAAAAAATAATTTTAAAATAAAAATTAATGAGGAAATATAATGCCTTCGAATTCCAAAAAAGTAACTACAAAGTACATCATATTTTGAATTCGTTAGGGAAAATGGCTGAAGGTTGCTAGAATATTTGCTGATCTGTCTAAGACACAACAGACCAAGGAATTATTACAAATAAAAATGTTAAAATGGCATGGCTTAACGACCTTCTTCTCCCAAGTCGTATGTGAAGGAACCACATTCAATGAGAAACTATTGGGAAAGAGACGTAGCGATATCCATAATCCTGAGGACTATCTAACTAACTCCTTTGCTCGTCTGCCCATGAAGGGCCTTGGCCTACCGAGACGACTGCCAGACTGTCATCTTACATGACACATTCTGGATTTAGGAGTGACACCTGGTCAGAGTGGCGATTCTCCCACAGCCTTAACCCCAGTTTTCTTGACCATGACGAACACAAACATCCACGCCCATGCCGGGATTCGAACCCGGGACCTCTGTGGCTCTGGCCAATACACCACAGCAGGCCGGCCCTGAGGACTATCAGACCTGAACTGTTGAATAAAATTCGTATATTGTATCTCCACTTCACTTCTCTGTAATTTACTGGGATATTTAACAAACTGAGGAGTAAATCTCATAACTTATCTATTTTGAATTTATTGATTTTCGACGAAAAAATAGTCTCCAATAACTTGCAGACTCATTGATCCATTCTCTCGTTGATCTCGCATCATTCGTTGTTTCAGTTTAAAAATTTGGATGTTTCTGGAGGAGTGATGAGTTTTTGAAGGACTTATTGCCCTAATTTGTATCTCAACCACGACTCACGTGTGTTCTGCAGTGTTGTGATTCCAGATTTCCGACCCCAATTCATCAATTCCCGGATGATATGAGCGTGTGGAAAGTCGACGTAGGTTGAACGGAGAACTGAAACGGGCATTTTCGTCCAGGGAGGAAGTGTGAGCGTGAGTGTCGAAACGTCAGGCATCAAAGTCGAAGTAGAGGCGTTGAGAGTTGGTCAATCTCTGTTTCCTTCTGAATCGATCCTGTTGTGGGGGGGCCACGGGAAGATAAACAGCGTCGTGACAGGACTGAGGCTACGTTGAAGTGGACTAACGAGCGTGAGTTAAGGTAAATGAAGACGAAAGTGTTACGAAACTGTGACTCAATCGTAGAAGGGAAAGCCTTCTTCTCGCGGTCCTGTTCTGGACGTGAGCTGGTCCAGTATGTGGCTGGATCCTGGCCAACAACGTGTACTTTCACCGTGGCTCTCATAAACCACTGACTGGCTGCCACCCACGCATTCAGGTGGGAGCGAGGTGACAAAGGGGTGCAGTGCTTTCCGGACCCTATCCTCTCCTTTCATCTCGTGCACAACTCAAGCACGTGGCGTGCCTACACGCAGAAGACAGCGAGTCGCTTCCAAAAAATTAGTTGCGCTTGAAAAAACCTGGGGCTTTCTTATACAACAAGATCCGTGAGAAATATTTTCCTAATAAGGAACAACTTGGTATATAACTGAGACATGAAGTTATAACGAGACCAAGCAAGAAATTATTAATAATGATTTCTTCAACAGACAAATGAAAAGAGGAATTTTCAAGAATGATAGTTCCTGTAATAACTACTATTTTGAGGTTCTGGTAATAACACATTAAATATTTGTATTTTAAAAAATGTTACAATTGATTTTTCAGTATAAAAATATTTACAGAAATTGTACGTGATTTATTGAAGATAAAACAATTAAAATGAAAAAATTTACGTCTGATTGAAAATAATGAATAAGAAAGTTAGCCAATTCAGACAAAAAAAAGTGACAATATAAATACCACACAACGTTTCTGGGATGCTTGTTCCTTTCGTCAGGTGCGATGAAGAGCCTAGAGCGACACAACCTGACGAAAGGGTCAAGGATCCCAGAAACGTTGTGTGGTATTTATATTGTCACTTTTTTGTCTGAATTGGCTAACTTTCTTATACATACAATTAAATTTAACTCTATACAATCAGAACACTGAATCTATATTTTTCTATTATTTATATTAATTTAGTCAATTAATACATATACTTCAAATATTATACATAGATTAAAGGGCAATTAAATTGCAAGAAAAAATCTAAACTAACAGCAAAATCGCAGGCCTATGCTACGATTCATTTTTCTTTTGTATAACTCACTAAACGGCAACCATATTTTCCCAGTCTCAGTATGCCCTTTTATACGATTATGTCCCGCATTACAAACTAATTCCATCATTATTCATAGGTCAAAACACCCTTTCAGCAACTTCAGTGACAAACCTTTTGCAGCTCCCTGACTTGAGGGCCATCAATTTAATACAAAGTAACACAACGTTTCGTTCCTTTTATAGAGCTTGTTCATGTGTAGTAAAGCAAAAAAAAAATATAATTTACTTCCTACTAAAAAAAAGTTGAGGTAAGGCAGCATAACTTGGCCTAAATTTTTTATTGTATAATTTATATATGAAATTACTAAACCTGTAAGGATCGAAAAACAATGTCGAAACGTCGGTATATTTAATGTTTTGTTAATAACCAATTTTCTGACTTATTGCCATTTATTTACTAATAATATTATAAATTGTAGGTATTTTTTAATAATCATTTTTGAGACAATTTTTGTTATTACCGAAATTGATAATATTACAGAAAATAAATTATATTCATCAGAACCGTGAAAAAGGCACGAAACGTTGTGTTATGTGGTATTTAATTGTTTCGGACATTTTGTCCGTTTTTTATTTATTTATGATATAACTGATGTTATATATTTTTCCGATATGTCTTATAAACATCATGAATCAGTTGAGACACTGAGACTCACTAGTAAAAATTCTTGCAAGTGACTGTCAGAACACTTTAAGAATTATAAATCCATTTTCTTCATTATAATCACTACAGAAAAACTGGTTTTATCCCGTACTAAAACCCTATCCTTTGTAACCCTAATATGATATATATCATACATATATAAGCATCAATAATTTAAAAATAATAAGTAATGCTAAACGAAGTCCTGCAACAGAGGAAAAGGTTCCCTTGATATCAAATCACATCTTACTCTCAAGTCTGAATACTTAATTAATTTTCTGCAGTAAACAGTTAATTAATAATAGACCAATGACAATAATAGTCTTCCAAATATTATTTAATTAAATAATTGATTATTTAGAAGCTATTTCCCTTACAAATTGCTTTAATTTCCAAATTATTTTGGAATATTATTCACTGGTGTTTCAAATTCAAACAAAGAACAATGCTTAATTAAAATAATTTTTTATTTTGTCGAGTAATGCATTCATACAAATAGTAAAATACGTTAAACTGCGTTGTGTATAGGTTTGTATTTATTTCAATCTGTTATTAAAACATATTTTACTAGTAGTACATACATTATACTTCATGTAATGATACATTTTGAAAGGTCCATTATTTAATCGAAAAAAGTCACATACATAGAAATATAATAATTATTATTGTTATACAAGAATAAATTCCAGTTTTCGCCTTTCACGCGCGTGTCAAATCGTTTACTTTCTCCGGACTTGTAATTATAATTCTGCGTTTGGAAACGGCTGTGACAGGAGATTTTATCGCGTTGTCTTCAAAACTTGTCGCTACACTTCTTCCATAATGGGAATTGGCTCAGAAAATTAATCTCGAGAAATTTAAATACAATTAATACTGAAGACGGTCAATTTTTTGATATTCAAAAAAATATTAATTCACAACGAATCTGCAATCGCTTCCGTTGAATACCTCATTCATTGGTTGAACCAAGCAGGTCATTGCGTGTAATACAAGTTAACAATTTTTATTTATAATATATAAATTTAAAAACACTGTAAATAGAAACAAATAGTATTTTCCTGACCAAATTATTTACACAATTGTACGATCATATAATATTAGAAACATAAATAGACAATTCAGAGTACGTATGTAGGTTAACCAATCAGGGCAGTTTAGAGACTATTAAATTATCAAAGTATAAATAAAACATAAATGTTGCAATCACTCAGACTTTATGTTATTTGAACGCATTACTCTCGTTAATTTGTTTGTTTTAGAGTAACAGGTTACACGGGGGGAATCCACGTAGTGGCAACTCCCCTTTAATAGAATAGGAAGGGATTTGAAAGAGGGAATGCGGAATGGTAGAGGAAGCTAGCCAAGAGTTAAGTAGGACCCCCGGGCTATAGTTTAATTAGTCATTACCCTATGATAGCTGCTCTAGATCGGTGACCGATAAAATAATTTCATTTCCCAGTTCTCCTCCCAAAATGCTGAGGACAATAAACACATCTTTATATTTTAATTTTCTTCCACTTGCCACACAGTTTCGTTTCTTCAAATTGAAACAAATGTCTCTCAATCAGTTATGTCTGTTAACTTAATGAGTTATACAGTGTTTATTTATTAACTTGAAAAACAGCCTGCGAGAGTATTCTCTCGCAGGTAACCTGCGAGGGAGGTTCTCTAGCAGGCAGAACCTTTTAGGAGAGATACGAAGGGGATACCTTTGGGTATGCCTTTTCCTCTCCGTTTTTGAACTAAGGTTCCCACAAGCCGAGGAACCTCGGCCTGTTCTGAGAGGAGTATGTTCCGGGGTCACAGACCTTGGGCATACGGTAAGAGTTGTCCGCTATTCCCATTGGAATAGTCGGCCAGCTGCCTCCTAAACTGGTCGAGGCACGGAGAAGGGAATGCTGCGTCCCCACAGCAAACTCCTCTCCCGCTATCGGAAGGGCGTGGGACAAGAACCCAATGCCCGACCTACCCGATGCAGGTTTTTCTAAGGTTTTCCCTGCATTTCTTTAGGCGTATGCCGGGTATGATCCTTAAAATATAGCCCGGGGGCCCTAGTTAACCCTTGGCTACCTTCCTCTACCCTTTTGCATCCCCCCTTTCAAATCCCTTCCTATGCTATTAAAGGGGAGTTGCCCAATGTGGATCACCCTCATGTAGCCTGTTGCCCTAAAAAAAAAATTATTAACTTATAAAAATGGAGGAAACGAGTTGAACTGTTGTGAGTATTAAATATCATGCACTCGATAGAATAAATTAGCTACTCTTTTTACTTTTGAAATTAATTTTAAGTAATACGCACGATTGAGTTTCAACCAAAGCCTTTCGTAAAACGCAAACAACAATTTTCATATAATATTTTCAGGTTAATGATAAAATTAGATTGAAACGTGGTTACATAACTCTGTTGCCCAAGGTTTCCCTTTTATCTTTCGTCGCAGAAGACGAAAATAAATATGCATCTTAAATCTGAACTGCGTCCGCTAACAATTCTCTACGCTTACCTCAATCTTGATTATTAAAAAGTCTGGTGGGTAAAAAATAATTTAAAGGAATCCGTGAGCTTTCAGCTGATGCAAACGTGCATGAACTTAAAAGCCAAATGAAGGAGACACGAGAATGTAATGAACATCCATTGGATGTTAACTTCAACTTAGAAGACAAGGTTCAACCAGCAACGATGATTTAGATTGAAACGTGACCTTAGTCGGGTAAAAAGTTTTTCGACGGTTGCACTCACAAAAAACCCGGTTTCGATCAAATTTTCAGTTTTACGGATAACGCTTAATGTTTATCATTTTGCTTGGGAGTGATTTCTGTTTTGGTTTTCAAAGTAGAGTTGTTACGATTACTTCGTATCGGTAATTACTATTTCTCAATCACTTACGTGAAGGTCGTTGTTGTACATTTTGTTTTCCACCTTGTCCTGTCGTTAACTTCCTTCTTTATCACCCAATAATTTCTCCCTTCTCTCTTCAAATCAACTGCACTCCTCATCTTTCATAACCTGCAACTCCATGTATGTGTCCTTCAATGATGTCGTGGAGTTAACAATTTTTTCTTAGGATATGTCCAATCCAGTTTGCTGTTTTCTTAAAAACTGTAGTCAAGATGAACATCTCACTTACTCTTATTAGAACCTCTTCAATTTTTACCATTTATACCCACCTTATTTATTTAATTATTCTCCAACGCCCCATTTCAAAATTTTCCAGGTGTTTCTTCTCCCTCTTTCTCAATGTTCGTTTTACCTATCCATTCAAGGTCCTGCTGTTAATACTGAAAATCATTGGTGTTTACAATTGGGGAAATTTATTCATTGCGTATTAATAAATATTTATCCCGGATGAAAAGTCGATAATGTTTTATTTGTAATTTACTCCGTGATAGTCTCCTGTCTTTTATAATTTAATATTCTATAAATTGTTACCTTTCTTTTTTTATATTATAATATATTTAATTTTTTTCTCATCTGCGCTTGTCCTGCGATCATAAATCGGGGTTCATGGAGACCATTCCTACCCCACCAACCTTCCTGAACCAGCCAATAGGCAGAACACTTAATAATAATAAATACGTGATATTGTATATTTAAGCAAGGGTTTGAATTATTAAGAAAGGTTTGTCAAAGTAAATAAAGACCTGATAGTTGAGTCAATAATGGCGAGTCCCACGTCGCTTCAAAGGGATTTACCGCCGTTGTCGTCAGGTCGACACTCGATAGATACTTGACGATGGTGGCTGTGCGAGTTATAGAAACGCTGTGAGGTTCTATAAAATTGTTCCGTTTTAAGGACGGGCAAAGCTATAAACACGTGTCGCCTGCTATTACGGAAACTATTTCAATAGCAAAAATATATATAATAGTAACAACAAATGTGTAATTGTTAAATTCAGAAATTTGACACACAAAACAGTGTTATCATAAATTAATTTATTCAAATGTCAGTGTAGTAATAAACAAAACGATTATTTTTTAACGGTTAAAACTGGTCTGTTTGTGTATATCGGCAGGCACCGTAAAATAACATTGACAGATTCACTAAATTATCGCATTAATAACATAATATGTAAACAATAGTGTCTGAAACACTTCTCTTTCCACTTCTGATTATAATACAGTTCCTATAGGTGGCAGCATGTTGCCAAAGATATTAGCATAGGGCAGCGGAAGATTTTTAGACTAGTTTTATTTTCGGCCTTCTGCAACCATGGCGTACTGTGTGCGAGTTTTGCGCAATCAGGTTAGAACATTTCCATTAAAATACACTAGAACAGCTGTTATTGTACAATGAAATCAATTAAAATGAATACATAAAAAAATATATGTTCATTTTAATGAAATGTACGTGAATGATAATTAACGGTGTACATAAAGTTAATCATTTGCGACTTATACCTATGAATGAAAGGTCAAGAGCAGAAATTTTAAAAATCTAATTTCAAACAAAACGTTCTTTGTTACAACACACCACCAATTAGGAGCTTGAAAACATATTTTAATCTTATCTTTTTTTAAAATAAAATAATTTGGCATCGAGTATCTCATCTGAATTTGATTAATTTCATTTAGGTCAAAGAGTTATCTATTCCGGTCAGAGGTCATCAGAAATTTACGAATAATTTTTCAGTGATTTGTAGGGTTAAGACTCTAACGTCTCGTTTAGGTTAAGTGTAAGGTATAACCTCTATACTCGTAGCATGAAAGTTTCTGCAAGACATTAGTAATTAAATCATATCTTGACAACTTCACATAATTGTTCAAATTCCAATAAACGAATGGTGAAAGTAACATTTAAATTTGCACGTTTCGGCGAACATATGTTTAGTTTTAAATTCAATTTAGAAATGAAGTGTTCTATTGTTATGTGAAAAACTTTGCTTATTTTTAGGGGGGGTCATGGCTTGCTGCAGCCCAGGAAGTTCAAAGAAGATGTTTCCATATATCTCCCCTGGCATTTGCTGCTGGCAAAGTAGCTATGAGCAAATTTGATGCCAGCTCTTACCTACCATATGAAAAATTACAGCAAAATTTACAAGTGGTCAAGAAAAGGTTGAAATTATAAATATGTACATTAATTATTTTGTCAAAGCCTAATTTATTTTATAACTTCATATGAAATGTTTGAACCATTCGTAGACATATTTTGTTAAGTAGTTTATGTTTGACTGTGTAAATGAAGAAATTAAACCTCACACTTTATTTATATTAAAAAGGAATTTTTGTTTACATTCATTTTTATTTTTCATTTCATAAAATTCTTTAATAATTTTTAAACAGGCATAATTAATTATTAAGAATTCTTCTGCACTTCACATCTCACTTTACGACAATTAAAAAAACTTAATGTTTTAAAAGATTTCTAACACATTTTAATTATATAAAAAAATACTTTTTTCAATACATCTGATTTGGTGTAGACTTTCCATTCTTTACTTAACTGATAATATGTAAAAGTATTATTGTACATTCATGCAATGTTATGATACGTGCCTCATGGTAAATGAGTAAATTAACTTCAAAGGTAAGTAGATATCTTATTACTCAGGTGTTCGTACTGGAACATCTAACAGTCAGTTGATCGAGTTGTGTTTTAATTATTATTTTTCCAGCTGTATTTTGCAGCTTTGTCAGAATGACAATGACCCACTGGTTTTTAATAATTTTACTTGAGAAGACTGCATTTAAAGTCTTATCAAATATTTAAGATTTCTCTGTTTTACCATTTGAATTAAGCATTTGAAGTTTACAGTAGTTTGCACACTTTATTTTTCCAGTCTACTGGCATTTCTGGGGCCCATTATAATTCTATGTGGGTAACCTTTTTTACTATTTATTAAATCATGGTTTATTGTGAAACATTCCAAAAAATAATTTTAAAATTAGCTACTAATTATGCCATATTAATTTTAAAATCAAATATATATTTTCATCATTAGCGTACTTTAAATTTTATTAATTTCCAACAAGTTTTTATGAAACTGTCATTTTCAATTTTTTCAGATTAAATCGGCCAATGACACTCTCAGAAAAAGTTCTTTATTCTCATTTGGACTCTCCTGACAAGCAAGAAATAGTAAGGGGTACAAGTTACTTAAGGCTCCGTCCAGATAGAGTTGCTATGCAGGATGCCACTGCTCAAATGGCTATGCTGCAGTTTATTTCATCAGGTTTGCCACGGGTTGCAGTACCTTCAACCATTCATTGTGACCATCTTATTGAAGCTCAGGTATATGTATACAATCAAATGAATTATTCATAAACTTGTGGGTGGTTTTCTCATATTAACGTTTTCTACATTTTCAGATTGGAGGAGATAAAGATTTGGCGAGGGCTAAGGATATAAACCAAGAAGTTTATGAATTTCTAAGATCTGCTGGTGCTAAATATGGTGTTGGATTTTGGAAGCCAGGATCAGGAATCATTCATCAGGTCCGCTAATATTTTAAATATCATTTTGTATTTCTGAAATAATTATTGGCATATACTTATATGAATTAGCTATTGTGTGATAATTTGTACTTAAACAGTATTTGTGTATTACAGATAATATTGGAAAATTATGCTTTTCCTGGACTACTAATGATTGGAACAGATTCTCATACACCCAATGGTGGTGGTCTGGGTTGCCTTTGCATTGGTGTTGGAGGTGCCGATGCTGTAGATGTAATGGCTGATATTCCATGGGAACTGAAATGTCCAAAAGTAATTAATTTGCATTAATTGAGTTGATTATTATGGTAAAGTATACAATTGACTTTACTTTCAAATCTTACACTTAACAATTCATCAGTCATTTACATTAAATGGTTGTGTTGATTGTGTTTCACCTATTCATCTAATCTGTTAAACTGAAAAAATTATGTCTGATTGAAAATAATAAATAAGAAAGATAGCCACTTCAGACAGCAAAGTGATAATATAAATACCACACATTATTTCTGGGATCCTTGTCTCTTTCTTCAGATGTGAAGAACAGCCTAGAGCAACACAACTGCAATTGACAGTTGACAAAACTCAAAAGCTATCTATAGCTCTTCTTCGCACCTGAGGAAATAGACAAGGATCCCAGAAATGTTGTGTGGTATTTATATTATCACTTTTTTGGCTATTTTCCGTATTCATCTAATCTATTTGAGACCTTTTGCTCAGGAAATAATCTTGAATCAAAGTGGGAAACTTTCGTCATGGAAATAGTTTCATATTTCTGAAAAGTCTTGTTGCATGTCTGTAAGCTGAGATTTTGTGAAACTATTACTATGTGAGGGTGTGTATTATGTGAGAAACTGTCATATTTTAATAAGGATTTTGCAATTACAAGTTAATTTTTTTACACCTACAACCATGTTGCATAATGTTTATTCAAATATTTATCTGTAATAATGCTGTAGGTAGGTCATTTGATTCTACTACAGATCTTGTAGTTTGCCAGGAAGTGAAGCTACAAATTATTGTAATTAAGTAAATATGACAATGTAGATATAAAATTTTTTAGAAACTTTATTTGTGGTAATCAATTAAATCAACCATTAATATGTAATTTAAGGAATTTTTTGGGGACATTGGAAGTTTATTCTACCAAAGAGTCAAATATAGACCAGATAGCTGTTATGAATTGTATATTGAAACAATTTTATGGCTAACTCTCTGCAGTTATTAATAATTTCTTTTTTTAAAATTTCAGGTAATTGGTGTGAAATTGACAGGGCAGTTGAAGGGCTGGACCTCCCCTAAGGATGTAATTCTTAAAGTTGCTGGAATACTTACTGTGAAAGGAGGAACTGGAGCTATTGTAGAGTATCATGGTCCTGGAGTGGATTCAATCTCCTGCACTGGTAAATCTTACGTTCACATGAAATAATTACCTTACATAGAATTAGTGATGTGTTTTATTTTTGAATCTTGTATATACAAGAATCACGAACATATTTGCTACCCATAACGCAATTCCATTCTACTTGAACTTTGGCAATAAGTTTCAATTTTTTACCTGCTGTTAAAGATCTAATCTTTCTTGTTTCACACATTTTGCTCAAACATGATATTATTGATACTAGTAACTTATAAAATAAATAAAATTGTCAATAAGTTTGAAACAATTTAATACAATATTACATGTTCCATTCCTGCTTTGGAACTTCATGAGGTGTACTAGTATAAGATGGCAAATTGAGTGCAAGTATAATAAAACTGATTTGAAATTTATTAATATAATTTATTTCCTATATTATTATGATCTTACAATAATTATTAAAATTTGGAAAGAAATTTCTAAATGTGTCTGCATTTCATGCATAATATAACTGAAAACAATACAAGTAACTGTCAAAGACTAATGTCTGAATTTTGGCTATCAAAGTTAAATGTCATATTTGAGATTATGCAGTAATTAGTCATGTTAAAATTTACATCTGTGTATATATCTTACTATTATGAACAATATGGCCATATTGTTCATAATCGTTCTGCAGTGATTAATTTATTGTAGTAGTATGTAATATAACATAGCATATAAATATTTTTTGATGCTAGGTATGGCCACTATTTGTAACATGGGAGCTGAAATTGGAGCAACAACATCTCTATTTCCTTTTAATAAGCGCATGAAAGACTACCTTTCAGCAACAGGTCGTAAGGATATTGCTGAAGAGGCAGATAAATATTCCAAAACTCTTCTAACTCCTGACTCTGGAGCACCATATGATCAGGTATATTTTGGCATTTATTGTAGCCATAAATATTTTCACAATATATCCAAAACCTTGTAAATAGAATTTACACATCACAATATACTAAGTACATATAGCACTACTGTTGTTCTTGTAGGATAAAATTGTTATATATAATCTCGTTTTCTGATCACTACTTGTATCTTATCATGCAGAATATTCACAATTTAGAGAAACACTCCTTCAGGAAGGAGTGTTACACCATTCCATGCACCGGCCAGCTGCGGACTGCCATGAAGAATGGAATTGCCTTCTGCAAATAATATCCCACATTTTCAACTGTTGTTTTAACATTGAAAAACATCCAGTCATTAAGAAACAGAAAATTAGATTTTCCATTATTGAGAGAGACTATAAATTAGCATTTTAAATATTGGTTTATATAGAATAAAAGTTTATTTTCTATATGAGTTGAGTAATTTCAGCATCTAATTTTTACAGCTCATTGAACTGAACCTTGACACACTGGAGCCACACATAAATGGCCCATTCACACCCGATTTATGCCACCCCATCTCCAAAGTTGGGCAAGCAGCTAAAGAAAAAGGTTGGCCAATGGACATAAAAGTTGGTATGTATATGTTCATAAAGTGAATATAATGCTTATATATCTATATTAAAAATTGATTATATGTAGTTAGAAAATTTTATGAGTGAATATTTTGTTTGATTGAAACATCGGGAAAAAACAATTCTTTCTTAAATATAGCATTTTAGCTGGTTATGTTAATATAACACAAAATCCAGTTCATCCATTTTACTCATTCAATTTTAGGACTTATTGGAAGCTGTACTAATTCAAGTTATGAAGATATGGGGCGTTGTGCAAGTATTGTCAAACAGGCTTTAAAGCATGGGCTAAAATCAAAGATACCATTCAATGTAACACCAGGCTCAGAACAGATTAGAGCAACTATAGAACGAGATGGAATTGTAAGTCCAACATTAGATATATTCTCCACTTAATGGTCAAGTTGTTTCCATTAGTCATAATTTCTTGACAATTTTATACACTTTCTATGGTAGACATACTTTAATAATTTTTGTATTCATAAATTATATTCTATGCTTATTCTTCAATCTTATATAATTTAATGAATTATTAACATTTTAATCCATAAAAATTTATGGGAATGATTACTATTGAATGTAGTGTTCACTAGAGATGGTTACAATTATTGACCTCAAATATATTTTTGTCACTTAAAACTGTTTTTGGCATTTGCTTCATTTAAGAAAATAGCTTAATGTCTCTGTTTAAGTCTTTTATTAAATAAATTTTAAAAGTTCACCAAAAATTCTCAGATGTTTAGTTATATCACAAACATTAAAGAAAATGCCAGTATTGATGTACAGAAACAAAGAAAAGTGGTATAATGGCTTTTAGAAAAGATCACACCTTAATTTAAGAAAATGTTATACAACAAATATCCTCAAGTACATTGCAAGCATTTTTATTCAAAATTTATGAATAGTTAGCTTAATTATGATTGAGCCTTCAAAACAATTTAATAATTTACCAATTTCACACTTAAACATTCAATTTTAGTATTTGCTAATTTTTTTAATTCTTTAGAATTTAAACAGAGGTTTTTAACATACCTTTTGTACTATTCACCTATTCATCTGACTTTGTAGCCTAAGGAACTGCATTATTAATGAACTGTTTGTTTTGTCTATAATTTACTATATATTTATGAAATTATAATCTATTTTAAGGCACAAACACTTAGAGAATTTGGAGGAACTGTTTTGGCAAATGCATGTGGTCCTTGTATTGGACAATGGGATAGAAAAGATGTGAAAAAGGGTGAAAAAAATACTATTGTAACATCTTACAATCGAAATTTCACTGGTCGCAATGATGCAAACCCAGCAACTCATGCCTTTGTTACATCTCCCGAACTTGTGACTGCACTCTCCATTGCAGGAACTCTGAATTTTGATCCTACCCGAGATGCACTGAAAGGAGCTGATGGTAAGAGAAAGTATCAGACTCTTGTCTTAAACTGTATCTACTGTCTTATTTGTAACAACTGTAAAATTATTGCAAAAGAAAGTCGTACTAGAGTGGTATATTAATTTTTATTTCAAAATGGATATACATAAATTGCCTAAAGAAGCTATAGAAGTAATGTAATTTTATCAATGTTATAAAAATTGCAATTTCTTAGCAATATAATAAAACCGTTCAAATTTCTGAAGACACTACCTCAACTTCTCTCTTTCTGTTCCATTCCAATTTATTTTTTGTGTGTATATCTTCCTTCCTGACAAAGGGAGCTCAGGCCCTCGAAAATTTGAATGTCCACTTATGCTAGTCTGGCCAGATTTGACCAACTACTGATTTCCAGTAAGTCGGCAACACTGTCTCTGTTTCCTATCCAAATGTGTTATTTAATTTGTCCTCGTCACATTTTCCTCAAGTGATATATATATATATATTGGTATGGAAAGGATAGAGAGATAGGTTGTGGCTTACCTGAAAGTGAAGTGCGGTGTCGCCATGAGGAACTGAAGGTTGTTCTTCAAATTTTCGGAGGCTCTCAGCCTCCTTCTTCAGGAAGGTGTACGGAATGGTGTAACACTCCTTCCTGAAGAAGGAGTCTGAGAGCCTCCGAAAATTTGAAGAACAACCTTCAGTTCCTCATGGCGACACCGCACTTCTCTTTCAGGTAAGCCACAACCTATCTCTCTATCCTTTCCATACCAATATTTTTGACAATGTCACATTCTTACTATTACAATATATATATATATATATATATATATATATATAATATTAGTAAGGATATTACATGATCAAAAATAATTGTGATATTTGTATGGAAAGGAAAGAGAGCTTTGTGGCTTACCTGAAAGTGAAGTACGGTGTAGCCATAGGGAACCCAAGGTTTTTCTTCAAATTTTATATATATTCTTCATTTCCTCTCTCTCTCTCTCTCATAAAAATAATGTAACAAGTTAAATCTAGTAGGTTTGACATTTTTAGCCAGTGGTAGGAGGGCTCAGACCCTCAAAAAATTTGAAAATTTTATTTCACCCAACTGCCGTCTGTTGTCTCTTTTTTTAACCAAATAAGTTAATCAATTTTACCTTGTCACATTTCCTCATTTGTATATACTAATTTTAAGAAGAAAATAAATTTTAAAAGCTGATGGTAAAATTGATGATAAAGTAAATTGCATAAAATTTTGTGATTAAATCAAGGTGCTACCACATAATATTTTTCTAATATTGGTTTCACATTGGATTGTTATTTTCCTTTGTTTAGGAAAGGAATTTAAATTGAATGATCCATTTGGAGATGAGCTTCCTTCAAAAGGTTTTGATGCTGGAGAGGACACCTATGATCCACCTCCAGCTGATGGCAAATCAATGAAAGTAAATGTTGACCCCAAAAGTCAACGATTACAACTTCTGGAACCTTTTGATGTTTGGGATGGAAAAGATCTTGTTGATTTAACAATCCTAATTAAGGTATTTCTCAATTTAAACTTTGTATTCAATTTGAATACATGAGAATGAATAGCTCATGAAGTATTATCCATTATTATATTGGTTTATAAATTAAGGTATATAATTTCATGTAATAATTTGAAGTTTCAAATACTTACTAATTGGTTATTTACAATTGTTTCTGCAGTTTTTTTCAGTGAAGAACATGTAACATTATAGATGTACTATTTCTTATTTTATTCCAAAATTGTCTTCAAATATGTATTATTTGTTTTATCCACACTTGTTTCCTTGTTTCTTAACTGACACTTTACAGTACAAACAAATTATATTATTATTCATATAACATAGGCTTTTCTGGTGTATTGATTTAATAAATGATTCTTGGTTCAATAAATAGTTCTAGATATTCACACGGGTTTTGCATATTTATATTTTTAAATGCAACGTTTCAACGACTAAAATCTCTGTCGTCATTTTCTAGGCGTTTAAATATAAATATGCAAAACCTGTGTGAATACCGAGAACTATTTATTGAACATCTACTCTGTGAAATACTTCAATCTTTGATTCTTGGTTTATCAACTGGGTCAATAAAACACAATGTGAAATTTATATTTGCTGCTGTTAGGTGACTGGAGTGCTGATCCAATATCAGTTACTGTCTCTGCCCTCCAGTCACCTAACAACAGCAGAGATTAATTTTGCTGAAACATGCTTTAATAAACAATTGTCCTGATTAACTGAGAATCTTTTATTGAATTATTATTGTTAGAGAAATAATTCCAGTCTTTCTAAGTTATGTTTTAGTTGAGTCAGTATTTTTCTGTATTTACGCATTTATTCCACACTGTTATGTAAGACATGCAATGCTATTTTCTGATGTTATTTGTTGGTGGAAATTGTTTTGAAAATCAATTATTTTTTCATATAAAAACATTATTTCTCAATTCACTATTGATACAAATAATTGTCCAAGACTAACAGAGCATTAATTGTATGGGTCTGATAATGAGCCAGGAACAATTACTCCTGACCAGCATTAAATCTACCCAAGTAAGAAACGAGTAAAGACTATTCTCAGAACAATCACTTTCCAAACACACACACAGGAAACTTGGTTTTCCTGGTTTAGATGGATAGATCAAAGGAGAATTTCATCCACATAGTTTTCAGATTCTACAGTGTTTAATTCATGTAATACACATACCCCAATTTTTTCATTCAAATTTTGGCTAAATAAGGTGTTTGGCATACAAGAGTAAATATGGTACTTAGTATACAAAAAGTGTCAATTGTGCCAAGAACCCAGATGATTTTTGTCTTAATTTTTCAGGTTAAGGGAAAATGTACTACTGATCATATTTCAGCTGCTGGCCCTTGGCTTAAATATCGTGGACATTTGGATAATATTTCCAACAATATGTTCATTGGGTTAGTATTAAAAATCTTTTATTATGTACTGTATACTTTTTGAAGATCAGGGACGGTGTTTATCATCTGTATCTAGTGTATAATAACTTAATTTCCATTTATTTTAATAATGACTATACATTTAGAAGTAAAATTAACTTTTATACCTTATTTTGTGTATCATATTCATTGAGAGCTGAGGAGTTTGACACATATATAAAGCAAATTATGTGAAGTACTTCAATGTGGAAGGCTTCAATTTATTCAAAAATTAAATTTGCAATAACAAATCCTGGAAAAAGAAAAACAAAATTCCACTCTTATTAGTATACAGAAATAACACCTAAAGTTATTTTATATCTTAAAACAGACAAGTGCAACATCAATGTTTTTCTTTCAGAGCTGTTAATTCTGAGAATGGCGAGATGAATAAAATTAAGAATCAATTATCAGGAGAATGGGGAGCTGTACCTGATGTGGCACGGGCATATAAAGCAAAGGGCATTCGTTGGGTTGCTGTTGGAGATGAGAATTATGGTATGTTTATTGTATATGAAGATTATTTTTCGTTTAATTTCTTTGTTGCATTAATCAATGTATTGCCTAATTTTATGCAAATTTAAATATAACGAAACATTACAAAAATCCAGTTGTCTTTCGTATGCAATGGTTATCACTTAATTAATTTTGGAGATAAAAGTTTATGCATATCAGCCTGTTCTTAACTGAGTTGGGTAAACAGTTAATGGATGGGCAAGGTAGATTTACATATATATTTAATCAATAATTTTTAACTTTTACGGTGCTATTAAAAGTGACATTACATATTTATACTTGGTATACAATTTGCTCCAATTATGTAAAATCTTGTTTTCATTTCAATTTATGTAAATGAATCTTCTTGGTGTTTCCAATACAGTTGACTTGAATTATTTTTATGAACATTTATTGCATAATACCATCACACAATTGTCTTATCAATTTTGATGGCTGTTATGCCACACAAGTGGAGGAATGGTGTATGATCAAATGCCATTTTTGTTGGTTTGATACTGATTCTTTCATTTGTGGCATTTATGTAAACATTGTTTTGTATGTGGATTTGATTTACATGTAGCTTGCATGTAAATTGAGAGCTTTGTTCATTTTGTGTGAGTAAATATGGTTAAAAGTATGAATTTTTAAGTTGGCGTGTCCTAATTTACATTCTCTGATCTTTAATTTGTAGGAGAAGGGAGCAGTAGGGAGCATGCAGCTCTGGAACCAAGGCACTTGGGTGGTAGAGCCATCATAGTCAAATCATTTGCTCGTATTCATGAGACTAACCTTAAAAAACAAGGATTGCTTCCTTTGACATTTGCTAATGCTTCAGATTATGACAAGATACAGCCAACAGACAAGATATCATTGCTGGGACTGAAAGATTTGGCTCCAGGGAAGGTAAGAGCTTAAAATAATTGACAATTTTCTTCCAGTGTAAATAATTATTTTTGTTTTCACTGTGAAACTTGGAACAGTAAACAAAGCATATTACATGTTACTCACTTTTAAACCATATGCTAGTTTTTTACTTCTTAATATGCAGTTTTACACACTATATAAATTTTTATATTTCACTATTTTTTCTTATTTAAATTGTTTGCTGTTTTGCAGCCTGTAAAAGCTGAAGTGAAACACACAGATGGAAAAGTAGACCAAATTACTCTGAACCACACTCTTAATGAACAGCAAATTGAATGGTTCAAAGCTGGAAGTGCATTAAATCGCATGAAACAACTAGCTGCTAAAAAGTAATAGAAATATTTTTTTGTATCTGTGAAATGAAAAGAGTAGCTAATTTTGAAGACTGACTAGACGTGCTTCCTGCATTGAAGCCCTCCTAGCGAGTTTTACTCTCAACTGCAGGACAGTTAGCTTTCAAACTATTCAGTTGACAATATACAAAAGTGATTTTACATTCTGTATATATAGCTGTATTTCTTTAGATAGAGTATATCTAGATTTGTATTTATTCGACATTTCACCAAAGCACATATTGCATTATTGCAATCTTGTTAAAAGAATTAAATGTTTTCCTAAAAGAATCTGCTTAGTTTTTCAAATTAAATTGCCCCTTACCTTCCACTTCCAAAAATCTACATATGATGAATAAAGAATTGTGTAGAATTTACATAATACTTTAAAGAATTAAAGTAGCCATATTGGCTGTAGGTTTAATATGTTGATAAGCAATATTACTATAAAATTGAGACTTGTCAATTAACATGAATTTTTTTTACTATGATTTCCTTCCACTGGTTAAATTTGCTACCAGTTTTCTATGCTATAGAAATGCATTTTTAAAAATTGTATCAATTACTGTAAAATATTTATTACAAATGTGCAAAAAAATTGATGGATTTGTAAATAAATGTGATAAGTATTTTTTTGCGTCTTCATTTCAAATATATATTAATCAGTGTTACTAAAAATTAATTAGAAAATCCTAACTAAAATTACAATTCTATAAGGATTATTTTCCTTATGTTAATAATAAAATGACATCTCGGTTAAGTGATTTACATTACAAAACATTTTAGATTGGTGAATATCTCCCCCACCCTCCTCATAAAAATTTACCATATCACAATAATTCAGCAATTTTACTTTCTTCATCCACACATTGTGTATGTTAATGGTTGAAATTGATTTGTTTTGCTAGATAAATAAAATTTGACATTTAAAATATAATTGAAATATTTTGTGCAGAATGGGAAATAATCTTGTTTATTACAATTCTTCAACAATATGTTGAAAATTTTATTTCTTGTTAAACTTGAGGCAGTAGGAAAATTAAGAATTTGTGCTTTAATAATGGACACTGTTTTCAGTAGTGTGTGTACTGAAAATCAGTCATTGGCATTACACATTTAATTTTATGAGTAGGTTTGCTAATTTACAAAAGCGGATTTTGGCCATTTTAAATTTATTCTCTTATGCCGAAAGTTTGGTAAACATCAACTTCCGATGATTTATTTTCCCTGCAACTAAGGAATTCGAATGACGGGGAAAACTCTGAAGTACTACAATGCTAAGTAGGTACGTTTTAGTATAAAGTTTTTCCTTGTGAAATAATTAGCATTCAGATAACAATTTATAATATACATTGTTTTACAATTCATCTCTAAGCTGGAGCAAGATACGTTCATTAGAAAAACCGGTATCTGATATGTTTATACAAAAGGATTAGGGTACCAATCAAATGTTAGTAAGAAAATACTTGATATGTAAATAAATGGGGTATATCGCTTATTAGTAACAATCAATTTTTCGGCTATTGGTCCACGTATAGTTTCGGCAAAGTAATGATATATATATATATATATAATTATTTTGTGGTAATTAGTTTTATATAAAGACAAAAATAAGTCCTAAATTAAATACCATATCACGAAGGATTGAATAAACTTTGTGTAGTATTTATTTTATCACTAAGTTTTGTCTGTTATTTGACTATTTATTTGTCTAATTAGTATACTTTTAACATAGACGTTTTATATTATATTACGACCAGCGATGTCGTTGATATAATCGATATTATGACCAAAGATATTATGGTGAACGTTTATTGATAGGAGAGTCTTTCTGTTTCTCAGTCTTAACCTGAGGAGGATCGCGTGTGTGAAGACGTTGTAAGTAAAACTAAATCTGTATTCATCCTGTAGTTGTTGTGTCGGTAGTTCTTACTAGGTTAATAATTGTCATCATGTTATATCTGTGGTCACTTGGCTAATGTTATATTTCTCATTCCATTTATTTAGAATCTGGTAACAAGAATTTAGATCAACGCTAAGACATGGTAAGCAAGAATGGTTTTTTTTTAATTTACATGATTTCATGACCAATTAAAATATTAAATCATACCTTGTGTATATTGATTAACATGCGGGTTAAAATATTTATTACCGATTAACCTTTGTATTGATAGACACTGTAAATAATTGGATTTGTGAAAACATTAAGCAGCCTTTTTATGTAAATTACAAATGTCTTATTTTATTGCGGCTTATCATGCATTAATTTTTTTGTTCTATTTACGGATGAATATATATTTATTCACTTTATACTAATCAATTATTAAACGCACGTTAATAACATAACCATTTAGTTTATCTGTCATGGAAGTATTTTCTTGATGCAAGATGCACGTTTTGATTTCAAAACACCATCAAATTTATGACTTTTGTCAAACATACTTTATTCTTATTTCAGCCCCGAGAAATTAAAGAAATTAAGGAGTTCCTTCTGAAGGCAAGGAGGAAAGATGCAAAGTGTGAGTAACTGTAGATATTGTCATCACATTTCAATATGTCTGTTAACAATGTAAGAGGCTATTTAAAATATGGATAGTAATTAAAATTAATAAAATCAATTTATCAAGAGCAAATTATTTATTGTATTTTCCTGTGTTATTTGAGAGAGTACCTATTTTCCTAAGTACAATCTTGATGCACACAGGTATATTATGTTGAGAGCCCCGTGCTGAATACATATTTGTATTTATGCTCCGATGCTCTCACACAGTTTTAGTGGAATATATTGGAAATATATTTATCTGTAAAGTTTTACTTCAGCATAACAATTGAATTCAAGTATAGATTCAGTACTATCAAGTACAGTTGAAAATGAGGAAACATTTAACATATTTTAGCACGTGTTTAGTTAATTTAGTGAATCTATACTAAATTGATAAATAAATAGCCAAATAACAGACAAAAATAAATGTGACAAAGTTTTATCACTCGACAAAATGCAGAAACTTGTGGCATTTATTTATCACTTGTCTGTTAATTGTCTATTTATTTATCTAATTAGTATACTTTTAACACATACATTTTATAATTTATTTTTTGTATTACCAATTTATTTATAAGATCAGATCTCTGAATTTAAATTGGCGTAATTTAGAATTATATAGATCTCTTTATTATATACTTTTAACTTATGCTTTCAATTAGCAAGTGCTTCATTTTTATTGGTTGCTCACTTTACAGCTGTCAAGATAAAGAAGAATCCTGAGAACACAAAATTTAAAGTTCGCTGCTCCAGGTTTTTGTATACATTAGTTATCACAGACAAGGAGAAGGCTGAGAAATTAAAGCAGTCTCTACCTCCAGGTCAGTTCATTGATTTATAGTAAATATTTTCAATATCTGAAATGTTTAATTCTTGTCTTATGCACTTTTATACCATGACTTCAGAAGTATATGTGTATAAACCTCATATATAAGAAACTTGTAGTAATTTTTTATATTATTGAAATGATTTAAGACTATTTCAGTAAGTCATTTTTTTTTTACTTTTGTTTCAGGACTTCAGGTGAAAGAAGTGAAATGAACGTGTATTTTTTGAAATAAAGTACTATAAAACCAACATTCTTTTGTTCTTGTCCTTTTCTATACACAAGCTTTTTTACTTCATGTAAATTTATTTGAAATTTTGTGAATATGGTGGTGTATGACCCCACAAAATTGCTCAATCTATTGCAAATTTGAAGCAGTTTTATGTGGTTTTGTAATTGTAAACTTGTTTGGAAGTTAATTTATTGCAAGAATAAATTATATTTTGTTTTTAATTTGATTTTTTATTGAATTTATTAACTTGTGAGAATCTTGATGGCAATATGCTTTGAGTTTTGTGAAAATGTCAGATTTTTTTGTGAGTTGAATACATATAGTAAACCCAGTATTGACAAGTTACTATTGGAGATCATTTTGGTTGTCATGTGCACAATTACTCACCCTGATCTAAATGTCACTTGAATTTGGATTTTTACTCCAGGCAAATTAGACTTGGTGAAGTGGTTAATGTTAAATTGAGATTTCACTTTCCCAGTTCCAAATTTTACTCAATCAGATAAGACCACTTAAGTGTTTGTGGGTTTTATTAATATACATTATTATACACTGAAGAGGTATATGCAAGGTTTATCTATCAGATTATTTTTTGTTGGCACGGATATGAATGAAATTATTAAATGTTGAGCAATTTTTAGATTCTGCTAGACCATAGGAAGGACATATTTAAGAGTTCTAATAAAATGCAATTAAACTTATATGGTCATATCTTGTTTTTAAAATAAATCTTAATCACATTTATTTTACACACAAGTTGTTCAATGCTTTGAAACATATTTGTTGATTCATTCAATATAATAAAAGGATAAACTTGACATTTTATTTATAAAGAAAAACAAAAATTACAAAGCATAAGTTTATATACAAAATATTTTACAAAAGTTGATCACATGAAGAATGAAATAATATTTGTCAAACAATATTGTTTGAAATGAACTATTCCAAGTTTATATTATGAATACCGACCATCCAGTAAGATTTCATTATTGCACATTTGGAACTACTCTCTTATAGATGTTTGTGTTAGCTGAGCAAGTTGAATATTTGGCACTTTTTTCTGGACTCCACACTGATTTCATGTGCAGTAATTATTTTTAGGAACTTTATTATACCAAAGAGCTAATTTTGTTTGTTGTAAGTCTGAAAATGTGAATTTTAAATTATTAACTTATAACTACAATGCACGAAGTCTGTTCAATAAGCAATAATTTATTAGCAATATATATAAATTAGATTGTGTGTATTTAGCACTAATTGGAAGAAGCAGTAATACAATGCTAAGCTAAATTCCAGATGAATCATATGTTGTACCTGTTCTTAACTATGCCACATCTGGATGAAATATGAATAAAGTGGGTTTAAATTAATGTGACTATTAAACTAATTACAATACTGTGGGAAACAATGTCAACTTGTTTTGCACAGTATGCAGTGGCATTTAAAATCTAACCTTTATTCAGCCATGCTGGACTTAACCATCTCCCGCTAAGAAATTTACAGTTTAATTTGAAAACTAGATACATATTTATAAAACAACAGTAGCATGTCCACATGTAAATTAAATGGTTTTGCTGTTCAAGGTGATATGTAACATTACTTTGTCAGCGTTATTTCTTCTGCTGCTTTTAACTAATTTCATTGCATCTGTTTTATCTTTCCATATGTAATTCTGTATTTTTGCCATATTTTTTGGCTAAAATAAATCAATTAATTATATAGATGTACAAAAACAACAAACCTCTTCAGCTATTTTTCTTAATGTTAGCGCCATTGCAGGGCCAGTTTCTTCAACCAGGCGAGTTAAGAAACCTGTTGAATTTTGAAGAAGTATGTGGGGTTGATCGAATTCCTGAAAGTTAATTGACTAGTTTTAAAACTATCATTTTGTAATTTCTGAAGGAATTTTAGGTACATTATTAATTTTTCTTGTTTAGGGATAGTGAGAAAACATTCTCCATTAATATGATTTGGAAAACACTGAATTGAAATGTTTTACAGTTTTCTGTGCCTTGACCATTCAGTGTTAATTAATTATGACAAATAAATTAACACAGTATCTTTCCATTAAATTTTCCTAGAATGTTTTCAGACTTCTCTTAAAAGTCTTCAATAACAAAAACAAATGGCTAGGTTAACAAATTTTTTATTGACTATCAATTTTAATTTGTAATCAATAAAAAATAATTGAATTACTGAACACTGCAGAGGAATTTGTAAATTATCCTAACCTGTGTAGATGCAGTAATTATCTAACAACATAATTTTTTTTTCATTTAATAGGTCACTAATGAAAATCTTTTTTTTATTGCTTCAATAAATATTTTTTAATTTATTCTGTTCTTATTTGAATGTGAAAGTTTCTATAACAATTTGTTTGATCAAAGACAATATCTGTTGCTGAGATCAGTACTCACCACAGCACAACCTGCATCCATGACGAGAATACGGTCAGCATCCATAATTGTATTCAGTCGATGAGCTATGGTCAGGACAGTACACTTAGCAAATTTTTGTCTTATAGTTTGCTGAATAAGCATATCAGTTCTGAGTAAATAGAATAAGAAACATTTGGTTACATATCAACTCAAAACATGTAATCAATAACTAATCAGAAAAAAAATTATTACTTTGGATCCACATTAGCTGTAGCTTCGTCTATTACTAAAATTTTATTTTCCCGCAAAATTGCTCGAGCAAGGCATATTAACTGCCTCTGACCAACGCTGAAGTTGGAGCCTCCTTCTGTGACTGCAAAATCTAGACTTTCAACTACGGCTTTCATTTCAACCTGAAATGTCAAATTAATCTTTCAAAATTTAACTTTCTTGGTTGACAAACAAGAGTAATCATGCTAACTAAATCTTATTCACATAGAAATTACTAAAAATCTGTCCAGCCTCATTAACCAATGAAAAAATTTTTGGAATTTAAGTAATGAGGTTTTATATTACAAGTATCACAGAAGCTGAAATTGTTAAATAATTTCTAATATTGATTATTGGAAAATTATGAACAATTGGGTCATAATTACAGGAATGATATGGATTGAACATTGTATAACCATAATAATGCTATTACAAGGATTGTAGAATATGTAGTCCAAAATAATTTTGATTTAGGGGGACTCTGTACACGCCTAATGCTATCATATAAAATTTTATAATCATCCATATATACAGAAATAGTTAAAGGTGAAATAATATAAACTTGTTGGGTAATTTAAATAAGTTTTCCTTTCAACATAATTTAGAAACTATATTAATTAATGCTTATTTTACCTTGAAAATCAGCTGAAATAACATAAATTTTAAGGTATAAAAGAATATATAAAAGTACTTATTGCCGCAACATACCTCTTCAAGAGCAGACCATAATTTCTCATCATCAAATTCTCCAAAAGGATCTAAATTATACCTCAATGAAGAAGAAAAAAGTACAGGTTCTTGTGGAATTATTGAAATTTTTCTTCTTAAGTCATGAAGGCCCAATGTGCTACAGTCAATATTATCGATAACAATGTTACCCTCTAGTGGAGCCAGCCGAAATACAGCTGTTAAAAGTGAAGACTTTCCTGCACCTGTCCTGCCTACTACACCAACCTGTGAGCAAAAAATCTTTTGTATAAGCTATCACATATAATTTTTAAATATTTGTGTGCATAAAAAACTGACATCTGTTACATATATGAAATTATTGAAATACATCTTTTTGTTTATGTTGATAACATCACTAACCTTCTCTTTTGGATGAATATTAAATTTAAGGCTCTTTAATACAGGTGGCAAGGAATGATTATATCTCAGATTCACATTTTCAAATCTGATACCACCTTCTGATGGCCATTCGGGTGGTGGTTTTCTGTCTGTAGAATAATCATAAAATTCCTTAATTTCAAGTGAAATTTTTACTATGCTTATACACATATTTACTTCTTAAAATTACTATTTACTGTTTTAAAAGGACGATACTTTTTACGATCATTTTTGCATGCTTAAATATCAATTAAATAGGAATGAGAATAGATAAGGTAGTTTACAAGGTAAAAAATTATTACCTTCAGTAGTCTCAAGTGCAGCTTCCTGTGGTAAGTCTGTATATTCAATGACTCGCTCTACTGATATCATCTGACTGCACATTTCAGATAACTGTTGAATACCATATTGGAGCATTCCAGTGAGTATAAGAGATTGAGATATAGCTAAGCCAACATTACCCCCAGCAAATGAACCTGAAACATTATACAATGATCAGCCACAGTTTCTTTGTAATATAATATTTTATCTGCCAAAAATATTAACTTCACTGCATTACTTCTTCCGAGAATCAAATCCTTTACATGTAAGTTTATGTATATTTAGACATAAATGTAAAACATACTTGTGCCATAAATAATGGTACTGAAAACTGAAGTGAATAGCAATATATCTCACTTTATAGATCATCTAAATATGCCTGCTTTGATCCCTTTTGGTCTTTGATCGACAAGAAAATAGGACAGACCAGTAAGCTAAGATGTTCTGAGGCACCAGTGTGGTTAGAGTTGCCGTCCTGGTTTGAAGTATTTAAGTGGGTTTGGCTTAGAAAAGTTTTATACCACCAATTGGTATTAAATAAGTAATTTTTTTTAAATAAAAAAGGGGGAAAGACAGTTTTATATTTTAAAGTACAATACATATTGTTTCTCATCAAGAAGAGCAAATCATTTAAATCAAACAAATCTAGATTTTTTTCGTGAATTTGATTAATATAGAGTTCTTGGGTTTCATACAACATTGGTGTGTTTCACTCGGGATGAAACCCAAGAACTCTATATTCATTTAGATCTAATTATTATGTAATGAATTATTTATGTAATTAATATTGATTTATCTCACCTTTATCAAGTAATAAGAAGCTAAATGTAACTAATGCCACAAATATTGAACTGAGAATGTCTAGCCACATCCCAAGAGCTGAAGTTGATGTCACATATAGAGACCATGCACTTGTATGATGGTCCTGAAAAAAAAATTATGTAGCCATATTCTTTGTTATTTTAATTTGTGATTGGTTATTAGAAATTTAAATAGCTGGTTTTAAAATAATTCATAATGTAATCAATAATACAAATTAAAATAATTTATTAGTATATACTGAATTACATTATAGCCAACTTTAAAAACATATGTTAATATTATTCACTTTTAACAAAATAATTAGATTCAAAAAGTTATAGGTATGACAAAACACTTATAATTTTAATAATATATTATCATTAATTAATAAAAATTGTAATCTAATAAGTATCAATAAAAAAGCCATATTCCAGAAAATTTAATAGTATCAGAGTATTTTTATGATAAAATTATATTGATATTTAGAGGTTCCTTCTTCACATCTATGTTCATATAATATATTAGTGTCTAGATGTTATTTATAAACAATAATCTCTCAGAAAAAAGTAAAATGCATGAAGAATTTATTATTATGGTAGTACAGTAACTTTAGGAAATTGAAAATTGTTCAACTTGGTTCAGCATATACTTTAATTATAATTAAGCAAATAAGAGTAATTGTCATTGTCAAAGTAACTAACTCATCTGGACAGAACAGGACTGGATGCTGGCCAGCCAGCAGGACATGCAGTCCTGTTCTGGCCTACCATGTTCATTACTACCTAGCCTCACAATACCAACTATCAATTTAAGGAATGTCAACTGATCTCTATCTCCTTTAATTATAACAAATATACATCAATGAAATTAAGAACTATGAAATGATTATGTCAATAGCTATTGGAAACTGTTTACCACCATATTAAAATATGTAAATACAAGTAAATGAAAACTATGCTCACAAAAATTAAGCTATTTAAATAAATTATAGTAAACTACAATTCATAATATATCAATTATACCTGGTGTTTGTCAAATTCATTCTTTATTAGTGTCTGCACACCTGCAGCCCTAACAGTGCTCAGGCCATTTAGAGTGTCTGACAAATGAGAGAAGACTGGACTTCGTTCTGGAAATTATATTTCATTTATTTCATAAACATTCACACTACAAATAAATTTGATCACATAAATTTAATAATTTACTCACTAGCTCCCTCTATCCACTTCACATTTTGAGAAGTTGTCATAAATATGAGAGAAACACAGTAAAACATTCCTCCCACAATGATCATAGGTACAATCATATAATAGTTCACAAGAAGTACCATAAAAAGAATACCAATTAGTACCAAAAATATCTGAAATAAAATAACTGAATAGGATTACTTTTTTCTATAGTAAAGTTTTTATGGTCGCATTAATGAATGTTGTTAATAACTGTTCTATAATATTAACACATAGCAAAACAGCTTAAATAAGTAGTGGTCATATAATGTACGTAATTGTGCCATAAATAAGTTATTCAGAAGCCATTCAAAGGAATAATTTATTGCATATTGGCCAGTGAAATAACTTCTGGATGATATTGAGTATCTCTAAGAAACTATAAAAAATTGCTCACCTGTGTTGCCATTAAAATTGCTTGAGGCAATAATTCATCCATTGCACCCACATCTTTTGAAAAGCGATTTAGTATTCTTCCAGAAGGATTTGTATCAAAAAAAGCCATTGTAGACCTTAGAACTGTTTCAAACATAGCATTATGTAAGTTTTGTGATGCCCGCATGCTAAGTTTGAAATAAGCAGCAGACCGAGCAAGCATAAGGACAATTAGAATTACAATTAAGGCACCATATATACCCAATATAGCTTCATTTGATATTGATGCTGAATTCTTTGATTCATAAGCCATTGCAACTGCAGAGTTTGTCCTACAGAAAAAAAAACACATACAAAAATCACATTTATATGCTTAGAAAATTGATTATCTGTTCTATATAGAAAAATTATAGCTCCATAACCATTAAAATAGTAGCAATAGAAAACCTTAATATTAAAATCTATTATAAATGAAGAAATTGTTACAGTCTGTCAACAACAGTAGTATGACTAACTTTCTAACAAATTAATTACTTTATTATAGTAATAAATCATAGTTTTGTATACTAACACATAATTGTTAATATATTTGATTGTTGTCATCTTGTGTTAATAAAGAATATTTTAATTTATCAATATTTAATCAACCAATATCAAAGATTAACAAGAAATATGAAGCACATTCATATTTGAAGAAATTTCTCCTTTTCAGAATATGAATCTCAGATAAGCCATTAAATTTCTCTCTATCCTTTCCTATACGAATTATTATAATTGATTTGAAAATGTCATATCCTTACTCATGTTTAATCATATATATTTACACAATTAATTTTTTTATTACTGAAATTCAATATTTACTTCGACATATAATTTTACTTGAATTAGAAAATAATATACAGAATGCTGAGTGAAGTTACAAAGACATATAATAAATTTTATTAATACTTTTACTTACCAAAATGTAACCCAGTAGTCACACCCACTTGTCACAATCTGTCCAGTTATAATTAATGCAAGGACACTTGTTAGAACAAAAACAGAACCTCCTGCTCTAAGATATTTCCAGTATATAATAAATGAAAATTTGTGATGTTCTTTATTTTCCTTAACAGCTGCAGGATCTTGGTGGAGCTGACCATTTTCTTCCAGAATAACACTCTGTTACAATATATTAAATGTTGGGAACACTTTCATTAAATCAAGGCACAATTTTAAGAACTTCATACTTATACTTAATAAAACGTTTAAGGAAATTATGATGAGGTCAAATTAAATAACAAATTTGGATAGGAAAGAGAGACAGTGATGCCAACTTACCTGAAATTAATAGATGGTCCAGTCTGGCATAGGTGGAAGTTCAAATTTTCGAGGGCCTGAGTACCCGGCTGACACAGGTGAATGGGGCTCAGGCCCTCAAAAATTTGAACTTCCACCTATGTCAGAATGGAACAACTATTGATTTCAGGTAAGTTGGCATTCTGTCTCTCTTTACTATACAAAAGTGTTATTCTTGATCAAATGTATCATTCAAATGAATAATTAATAATACAAATCATCAAATAATACAATTATTAATTACTTTTAATAAAATATTATTATTAAATAAGTTTTATGGTGTAATGGCAAAATAGTGACTGTACTAATAAAAGCTTCTACTATTTTATTATATATTATCAATTTCAGAATAAAAAATCAAATAATAATAATAAACAGTGACCTTTCTAAGCTGACAATCCAGGGACTGTTTTCTTTATTGTTATATTTAAATTTTAGATGAGTATTATATTGAAGAGAATAAAAATTATGCTCACTATTGTAGAGGGCTCTGATGCATCTGACATTCCCTGAGTTGATAGTAGGCCAGTATTTCTCCTAGATCCAATTCTTCTTGACCTACGGATTGCTTTGTTTTCCTATAAAAATAACTTCAATAACTTAGAAATTTTTAGGAATATAAAAACCTCTCAAATTAATATTATATGTATGGTTACTTTTATCACAAGTACACAAAAATTTGAAGAGTTATTAATTAATATATCAGACAAAATCATTTATAAATTATAAATAATTAAATTACTTCCACGTATAATGTGGTGTATATATAAATATTTTTTAACTAATAGTTCTATTTATTCTAAGATTATACTAACAATTCAAGAAGTTGGTTACAGAGATGAAATTCTGATACAACTTTTTTGTAGATACTATATAAAATTATTGTTTAATATTTTAAATGTCTGTATTTATGAAGTAAGTATATTTCTCCATTTACTGATATGGTACTAAATAAGATAATAAGAATGTGTTTATTGTGTACACTGTACAATACGTTCATGAGATTGATGTAAATATTTATTGAAATGATGAGTTTATAACATTTATAGTTGCTTTTGAATTCGAAGGTTCGTATATTGGTTCCTGCATTAGTGATATCACAATCTTATTATACTGTATTATTATAATTTATTTACATTTCAAGACTCATTCCACACCCTTGGAAACCTGCTTCTCAATAGGGCATATGGAATATGATCTGTTACTTATACTTAAGTCATATCTTCCTTTTTTTTGTGATCTTAGTCATTAGTAAATAATCAGCCAATACCAAAGAAATACAAAGCCAATTTTACTTTAAAAATTTTGTTTGCTTATTTTGCTCATCTCCTTTAATAAGAACAATACAAACTCTGAATATGCATTATTGTATCATAGTGATATATTTGGATAAAATGCTGTTGCATTTTACACTTTGCATAATTATCATCTTAACAGTAATAATTTAAGTTTAGTTTATTGAAAACGTACCTGTCCTAACTTCATCAATTGATTTTCTTCTAAATTATTATTTTCATGAGTCAAAAGTTTAGCAAAATTAAGACCACTTGCTACAATATCTGCAAATTCTCCTTGCACTTCTATTGCTCCCTGGTGACAAAAGTAAATACTGTATGCAATATACACCCTGTTTCAACATTAAAATAACTAATACATAAACTGAAATATATGACAAATATTTACTTTAATTTAAAAATGAAGAAGTTTAGAATAATATTTGGTATTTGTGTTAGGTTAAATAGAGTTACATAAGAGTAAACGGTTATTTATATATTTTTATTATTACCTAGTTTTTATTTTAATAAATACTTTTAATAGTATAAATTTAAGCTCTAAATATTTCAACAACTAATTACCCCAGCAAATAAAAATTTATCTGTAAAATTCAGAGCAAATGTGAGAAACATATTAAAAACTCCCTTCTTCTATTTGGGTATCAAGATTCATTAACATGTCAGAACAATAAAATTATAAAACTTCAATTTTATCATATTATTATTTTGCTACAAAATTTTATTATATGACTTTAGTATGTTTATTTCTAGACCTTTTTATTCATATTATATGATTTTCTTGGCCAATAAAATACAATGTAAGGATGAATATATAATTAATTAACGTTAAATTAGTATTAAAAATCATACTGTTAGGTTTTTAAATTACCTGATTCATAATTATAATTTTGTCAGTATGTTGTAGATATTGAAGTTGATGTGTGACAAGTACTCGAGTTTTGTTGGAAAGAAATCCATTAATGCATTCATCAAACAGATAACGTCCTACATGAGTGTCAACAGCAGAAAGTGGGTCATCAAGCACATATATATCAGCTTCTCTGTACATTGCCCTATATCATTGAAATGTTTTTTAGGCATTGTATAAATAAAATTATTACAAATACACATTACATTTCTTGAACTATACAAGTTTCTTACCTAGCCAAGTTTATGCGAGCCCTCTGACCGCCACTCAGAGTAATTCCTTTTTCTCCAACCAGTGTTGCATCACCAAAAGGTAACAACTGGAAGTCTCTTAATAAGGAACACACACGAACAACCTCTCGATATCGTATTGGATTGTATTCTTGTCCAAACAATATATTTTGCTTCACTGAGCCTACAAAAATCCATGGTACTTGTGAAGCATATGAAACACTCCCTCCTAAACTGATGGATCCAGATTCATATTTTAACTCTCCCAACAATGATAGTAATACAGTTGTCTGAAAAAATGTGGACCATAGAACTATTTTTTTATTTTGAAATGAAAATATAATGTCTTTTTTAAAATATAATAATTAATTAAAATAGTCAAAAGACAGTCAATTTGAAGTGATGATATAATACCACACAATGTTTCTGTAAACTTTGTTCCTTTTGTCAGGCGATTAAAAAACACAAGAGCCATGAGTGACAATCACTTAATATAGTTAATTAACTAAAAAGTGAAGCTGATGAAAGGAACAAAATCTCTACAAACATTGTGTGGTATTATATCATCACTTCATTTCATCTGTATTTTGGCTATTTTATCTAATTATTATTTATTTACTATGCACATAATTAATTAAAAAGTTGGCATACTAAAAATATTACATAAAGTATGTCATGTAAAGTTTCAAATAAAGAAGATAGGTACAGCTAACAGCAAATATGTAGTATTGGAATGGTCTTTCTCTTACTTGATTACTCACAGTTTTCCTTAACTAACTTTTCATGTTTTCAAGATGTAAGCTAGGAGACAAAATTAGTGATTATTTTCAAAATAAGATTGATGGATATTTATCATACCTTTCCACTTCCCACTGGGCCAATTATAGAACACAATTTCCCTGATTCAACAGTAAAATTGATATTTTTTAAATTTTTGTCTTTATCAGTTCTGCACCAACTAGCAGTTACATTGTTAAAAGTTATTTCTCCAAGTTTAGTTGACTTAGATATTTGGGCTTCATTTTCTTCTATCATCAGAAATTCCTAAAAAAGTTAAAAATGTGATATAGAATGTTTTAAACATAAGTTTCTCCCACATCAAGCTGAGTTTAAAAAATAACCTTAGTAATAAAAGACTTATTAGTGAAATAGTATGCAACCTGTAAACTTTTCTAATATAGTTTTAGATAGTAAATTATCAAATTAAAGTCCATAGTCAATATAATTTTACTTTAAAAAGTACAAGAATTTTCACAATTTTTAACTTAGCATTCAACTTTTATACAATAAATTTTAAATAAAATCCAAGTAGCTGAAATGAAGTGCCTGAGAGGAATAATAGGAAAGTCATGGAGAAATAAGATCGGAAATGAGGAAATCAGAGAAACAATGGGGATCCTGAAAATACAAGACAAGATATAGAATTGTAACCTGTATTGGTAGGACATATTAGAATGAAAGAAGATGGTATTCTAAAGTTAGTATTTTCTAAGAAAATAGCAGTACAAAAACAAGAGTAAGAGGTGAAGGAAAGCATAGGGAAGAGGGGAGGAAAAGTAGAAGGAATGCTGAATGAAGGAAAAGAGTGGTGAAGAAGTAAACAAATGTGGAGGTCCTTGATTTGCAACTTGACCCAAAATCCTGGAAATAGGAAATGCAAAAGAAGATATAACATCTTTAACTTTTCAATAAAATGTAATAAATATGTTTAACATTATTTATGTAAGTCAAATCTTTGAAAATTTATTTGCTAACGGCTATAGCTTGAAGTGAGTTAAAATACAAACAAATACTATCAATTTTGTGTGTTCATACCTTGATTCTTGATATGGAAACACTACATTCAGCTGCATTAGTTATTCCCATTGGAAAAGAAAGAGCAAGGGCTACATTAAGAATATTATAAAATTGAGCCATTGCAAATACCTGTTAAAATATAAAATACTTTTAAATCATATTAACAAATTCTTTTAAACTATTCAATATATCATTGTTAAGTCAGTTCTTAATTTAATAACCTTAAGATTCCTCTCATGAAGTTTAATCATATAGAAGCCATTAATTAATAATGAAGAATGCGACTTCAGATGAAGAGCTGCTTACACCGTATCATCTACCCTCACATACCGCCATTTGTCAAATTTAATCATTAAATTAGCAATATAAAGTAATAATTCAATAAGAGTTCCATGAGTGTGAATATAGAACTATATTGGTGGGAGAGTTTTAGGATAACATAGTAATGACAAAGATTATTATTCTTTGCTTACCTTATCAGGGGTTACAATATTCCCAAAAAGAGAATAAGCTAATAGTGTTACAAATAAAGAACTCCTTTCAGTAAATACAATTGCTGAGAGAAGAAATCCTTTCAAATATGATGCTAATGTTATTTGAGAAATTTCATTCCTGGAAAAAGAAATTGATTTCAATCAGAATCAATCTAATTTTAACTTATTTAAGTGGGTTTTCACAAATAATGACCTTACTTGCGAGCAATGTCAACCAGCTTAGCAAAAGGTAACTCCCAACCATACATTTTGATTACGTGTACACCAGTTACAATCTCATTCATAAGCCTCATCCGCTCATCAGTTAAGTTAGCTACCTTTTTCCGTAAAGAAGAAGAAATTCGGGCCATTGTACCTAAAATGTAGAACAAATGTGATTATTATTCAAGGTTTAATAATTAATGGGGTGCTCCAATTTGAATGAACTTAGTGAATAATACACTTTTACAATTATTTAGTTAATAAAACATAATTTGATAAATTTTATATTTCATATTTGAGCTTAAGTTTATCATTCAATTAAAATCCGCATGTTTGCATATATATAATTTATTATTAAGTAATTTACCTTAAATATAGTGCCATTATATTTATTATAATTAAAATTAAGTATATGTAAAAATCTGAGCTCAAGCAGAAATTTTAACAGGAACCCGTTACATAAAAGTATTTGTTCTGCCAATAATAAGCAGTTTGTTAGGCAACAAAACAGTCAAAATTTAGCTTACATTGCATTGTAAAATTGAGATCACAAAAAAAAATTAATTATTACCTTGTACAGGAACTGTGGATAAGAAGATGAATATAAAACCAATTATTGCTGCTATATCAACAAACAAATATATGAAATATGTTACAACTGCTACTTGAACAAATGCAAGCCACAACCAATGCAGAAACGGAGCTGCCGCATCAAATCGACTTACATCATTTGACATAAGATTAACAATCTTTCCTGTTGCTGTCATATCCATTGCTTGTTTACTCAGTCGAAGAACCTGCAATTTTATATTTATTTTTATTTTTACAGCAAATGCCTTCCTTGAATTCTTTGTGATATTGTTAATAAAAATGCAGTATCTTCTATTATATAGCATTACAAACTATTCAATGTTTTATTTATTTATTTTGATCATAGTGAATTATGTTTTTGTTTAGCATATGCCTTATTTACTTACAATAATTTTAAAAAGAAATTTAATTTAAAGTAAATTTGAATATACTACCTTCCGGTACAGCAGAGAACAACATGCAATGCGTACTCGCATTCCAATGATCTGTGTTTGCATTACATAGTGATGATAACAACAATTCTTTAAAAATACAGCTACTACAAGGCCGCCTCCATAGTAGAATACATCAGGTTTTGTTATACTTGATCCTGGCATGAAGTACTGGATCATGATGCCCAATAATAAAGGACAAGCTATCCTGCAAATGATTAAAAGGTACGATTTTTATTGGTTAAATCTTACATAATATTTGTATGATTTATGCAAATATATTAATCATGAAGAAGGTAATATATATCAAAAAGAGAAATGGAGCCAGTATAGAGCCTTGTGGAACCCCTATCATCAACCAGATGAATCCTTCAGTGTTATTCAAAGCTTCCTATTACTCAAGCAGGAGAGGAACCAGGCATAAGAAACTCCAAGCATTTACAAATATTTACATTTGCTAATACACTTTTACTAACCAAAATATATTTGTTAGATTTCATGGAGACTATAGTTCATTGTTTACTCAATAATACAGGAAACAACACGTGCTATTTAATTTTCTTGAAGCAAGTAGATGAAACTTTTAAAGATAATCATCCATTTCAGCTCAACGAACAATTTGTAAAATAATAATCCAGTTATTTGAGATTTAGAGTTGCTAATGACGAGGAATGCATACATAAAAAATCAATAAAAAATTACCTGAGAATGAGGTTGTCAACAACACAAATGAGTCCGCATAACAAATATCTACCAGAAAATGTCTTGAAAATTGCCATAGTTAGACTGGGATCTTCTCCTTTTTCTTTGCATCTTTTCAATTGTAATTCCCATTGCCTGTAATATAATATTAGTATAACTCATTTTTTACTTTTATAACTACAAGTGTTATTTTGATGATTATAATATAAAATTGCAGTATTATATTTTTTGGTATATATTTGGATTTAGGTATTATACTGCAATTATTCATAAAAAAGAATGAGAATGTTGTCACAGTTACTTGTACAATGTTTCGACATCTTTTAAGATAAATTTCACAAATTTAAATTTTTGCCCAGTTAAAAGAAATACTACTTTGATCTCATATTTTTACATATTTTCATCTGACATTAAAATATCTCTATTAGTAAAAACGATATTAAGACACACCGGAATCAATAAATAGAGCTGTTGCTGAATTAGTTCTTTTATATGAGATACCTTGGACTATGACTTTTAAGCCCTACCAACAGTGGCGTCGATTTGGCAAACGCCGGGAAAGTAACAACATCAAATTCTTTTGAAAGCTCTCAAAATATTCAGATAATAAAGAATTGTGAACGTTGGAGTGGTACTTGTAGTTTTTTGTTCTGCAAGTAGTTAGTTAGAGATTTTGGATTCAAGTGCAAAAATTAAAGCTCGCATGAGATAAACCCCATTCCATCAACAGACCAGTACTTTACCTTCGTTAAGTGAACTTTCTTTTTCCAAAAAAAAAATATATTCCTCTGTATCCCGATTTCACTTTATTGTATAATAATTATGTACAAAGTGAAGTTAACTTTAATTTTAGACGGAACTGTTGCACGTATATATTTTAGGCGTCTTTTGATATGACATCAGAAACAAGAGGCTGCGTGCCAGGACGATTTTTCTTTCGTAACTGTTACAGTAACAGGCCCACGTTTCAACTTACTGTTCAAGCGCGTCGCCTAATTTATTGGAAAGATCCGAATCAAGGGTTTCATAAAGGTCCTCCTCTTGCAGACCTTTTTTGTAACCCTTCCACATTAGCTTTGCCAGCCAACTATAAAAAAACGAACTTTATTATAAACAAAATTTAAATGATACATTATGTTAGTTTTTTATAACTATAAAACTCATTCTTCCTGTAATAATAAATTATATGGGGTTGTTTGATAGTAAATTAGTGACGGATGCAAAAACACAATTAAAAATTATAATTCAATTAATTTACTGTAACATGTTACAGTCACATTAGGACTGAAATTTCATGTTAGATTAAATTATAATATTTAATTGTCTGTTTTTGGCTTCATTACTAATTTAAACTAAACAGGTAAAAACATATATGATAAATTTGCTTTTAAACGTATTACAATTTTTTACAATATTATTTATTAAATATAAAATTTAATTAATATACCTTGAAGTCCTTGAAAAGTGAGTCTCGACTATCGAAAAAGTGAAATTTAATCTACTTTCTTCTGGCGGTTTAAACCGTCTCTGGTGATTTACTAGTTACAATTTCTTCAGTATTCCAACCATCTACATCTATTTGTGACTGGTTATCCCACTGACTGAATTATTTGTGATCAGAATTTTCTTTCTATCTCCGATTGTCCAATTACAGATTTATTTTCCTGTCTATCATTGCATTTCGCACCACGTAACGTTGCCTCTCCAATTATTCGATACCAGAACTACTGATATCCAAGTTCGTTAGGCGAAATGAATCAATACAAATTTCCGGACGATATCGAACTGTAAATTACACCATCTTTTGTCCTTTCTGGCATTTACACCTTACTACTTATCGAAACAATAGCAAGTTTCCTTCGACAGCGAGGAACTTCCGAGGAAAATATGGCGGTCGAGGATCATGCAATTACTAATTTTAATTTTAAAATCCCGATGATCCGGAATCATAGAAGAATCTTGTGTATTCTTTTCAGTTTATCACCAAGGACCATTCCGCATACAAAGCTACCTTTTGTAATATAGGAATGGACCATTCGTCCGGTTGAAGATACATGAAACTACATTAAATTAATTAACTATAAATTAAATTACAATATTATATTTTAAGTAAGTAAATAAATCCTACATGTGGACAGTATTTTAATTATTAAAAAAAGTATATAAAGAACAATGTTAACCTTTTTTGAATTTTTAAAAATGACATGATATGTAAATATAAAAATGTTAGTGGTCCCTGACTTTAATTTCTCTCCATGGCAGGAAATCCTCGATCTTCTAACCATTGTCCGTAGAAATGGTCTTTATTTAGGTTACCTGAGGTAAACTTTATTATTGCGGCATTGCAAAAAATTAAAGCCACGAATTAATGATAAATTGAAGAATGGAGAGAATCTTTCATAAGCTCAAGCCATGAATTAAATTGAATTAAAGTATCAGGATGTAAAAATGTCGATTTGACCAGGAATCGAATCTAAAATGCTAAATTTTAAACTTTTTTAAAGCATCCAAATGCAAATTTTTCTCGTTCAATAACAATTAACATAAATGATTCACAGCAATGGCGTCCATACAAAAAAAAATAGGTAATTTTCCTTATATAACATCACTGCTAAAAGTTTATTCCATTTTTTTTTGCATTCGTCACAGACAGATGTTAAATAAAATGTTTCCACGGAGACAATTTGAATTTGGTGCGATTACTGGCTTGTTTTAGTTGATTCATCTCACTCGAATCCTTGCACCACGGTTGATGATGGACATTCGTAATGGTTCTTCATTTCTTCATGGGCTGATACTTAGAAATCAGTATAATACTGCGCCCTGTGGCAAAAATTAGCGAAACAATGATCTTAAGATAGATTTAAACATGAGTTAAACTTACCAGAAAAAGAATTTTGACGGAAAGTATGCAGACTTTTGTGGGTGACTCTTCGCTTCCTTGTGACAAGCATCCATTGTTTCTGTAGTTAGAAGGGAGTTTTTAATTTATTTCACCAATCTGTGGTCCTCGTAGTATTATATTTCCTACAATATACATAAAATATAATTTCAACATAAATAATTAACTAAAATGTGCACTTGTGTAGGTTTTGAAAATACTATAAATATATAAACAGATATAATTTTTAAAATAAAATATTTGCGTCTGAATGAAAATTAATAATAAGAAAGTCAGCTAAATACTAGTACAGTTGCGTTTTTTCTGCATCTGAAGAAAGGAACGAAGCTTCCAGAAACGTTGTGTCGAATTTATATTATCACTTATTTTGTCTGTATTTGGCTATCTTTCTGATTATTAGATATAGTTTCTCAGTATTATGGTTGATTTCCTATCAACTCATAGAAATTAAAAAACATGTGTCGTTTTCTATCTTTATTTAATTTAAATTAAGAATTTAAATGAAGACGTAGACAATGCAGGCTTCACCAGCACTGGGAATCCAAATGGAACGAAATGGTTTTATCCGCAATAAGCTAACTTCCACACCATAAAAATCAATCTTTACTTAAATAAAACAGACCAAACTGTTATCTCAATGTTCCGTTTTGGTCAATCCAAAATCACCCATTTTCATATAATCACCACCACTGCTCCCAATGCAACACCACCATCAGCAACAAACGTATAATAATTAATGAATGCAGTAAATTTCAAGAACAGAACCTCATATTAAGAAGCCTCAACGAGAATGACGACTCCCACCAATTTCAAAAAGACATTATAAATTTTTTAGAAAGACAAACTTCTATTGAGAAGCCTAATGTACAGTCACTAAAGACCATTTGGTTAATGTTTTTAAAAAAATTTACACCAATTTAATATGTCATTATAACTTAGGAATTCCAATGTTCGTTTATTTGGACGACTTAACGGATAAGAAAATAATTATGAGAATTTTTTTTTTGATAGACTAGATGTGATCACCTGGACAGCGGAATAAGAGTTACAGATGTATTGGTAGATATACAAAATCTGGAACGGCAATGGGAAAGACGAATGAATGGAGATTTCGAAGCAGCAAGACCTTTTAGAGCAGAATTTTTAAAAATGTCTCACCAGTAACAGATATAAATTTGTATATATAAAAAAACAGGAAATGTAAAGCAACCGTCAAATGTAAATATAAGAAATAAATATCCAGAATTTATTGACGATATTTGTTATATGTCGTATGAAACATAAACAAATATGTAAACAAGTACTTTTGATATAAGGAGCAGCTGACCTTTTAAAGTGTTAGCAAGAATGATAAGAAAAATGTAGGAAATCCCTTGGCTATTTCGTAATACCTTGACACGTTTATATTTATTTCTTAGGATATGATATCAAAAGAACCTTGGATGTTTTTTTTTTCAGAATTGTATACAAAATGTCAGTTAAAACTCCAATTAAGATTGTAGGTAGAGCAATTAGAGTGATTAGGCGCTGAAGTTTTACCACGAGAATATGAGGGGGACTGTCTCATAATGTAAGTTTAATATCCTTGTTGCTTCTGTTTCCTCGTAACAAACTACCTAAATTATTGCACGCTATCAGCAGAATCGTTGTCTAATGGTAAATTCTGACATCTTAAGAAATTCGCGTATAAGGAAAAGTGAAAATAATGCAAATTAAGTGTTTTCCATGGTAGCAATTTAGCCGGTTCCCAAAATAAATCGTTTGTTAGCTACCTACAAATTAAATAACGCGAAACGCTTCCATACAAAGGGTGACGTAAAATATTTTACATGTATGATAATATAAAGATTATTACTATATAATCTGGAAAATGTTGTTCGGTATGAGAAATTTAGAACTTAAAAAGATAAACTACGATTATTTTTGTAAAAATAATAAATATTTAATACCAGAGAAAATAAATACTTCAAACATTGCTCAGATTCTACAAAACATTTTACTCGTCTTGTATGGGATAGTTTCAAAAATACTTTACTCGACTGAATCGATCGCGGTAAATCATTTCTATATAGTCTGTTAAAAGGAAAGCGCTCCCTATAGGTCCTCAATGAGACAAAAAATCCACAATTGCTAGTCAACCACTTATTTTTCAAAACATGAGCTTTCGGCCCATTATTGCCATACTCTATCTGAACAACACACATTGTTTATTTTGTAGCGACCATAAGAGGTTGAAAGCCCTTCCTTGGAAAATTGTTTGTCTGACAACTGTGGATTTAATGTCTCATTGAGGACATATAGAAAGGGCTTTCCTTTTAATAGACTGTATATATAATAAATTGTTCCAAATAGGCGTTTTCTTGATCATTTCTAAATTAATAATGCCTGTCAGTTGAAGCCAATAATATTTTAAGTTGTGATCCTCCTTTTTTCTAATGTGGATCTGTGGATAAATAATATATTCTATTCTTTTCAAGAAAAATTGAAGTGTTAAGTAAATGTTTTCTCCTTGCTTGAAAAAGCTATTATTGTTTTGCACTTTAAAGAATTCTATTTTATAATGAACATTTTAATATAATTGAAAATAAGTAGGAGTGAAAATTACCAAAACAAAAGAGTTCAAAAGCTGGAATACAAACTTTGAAAGGTTTTTTTTATAAATATTGTGCAATGGTAATAGTATCAGTTTTCAAAAACTGACTGACTTTTACTTGGCCATAAGTGACAATTATTATTCTCTTTGTAGGAATATAAATGAAATTCAAAATCTATGTGATATACTTGAAAAAAAATATCTAGCAGTGAATTTTAGTCTATCCAGGAAGACATTGACGTTAATCTATTTTATTTACATACCATTTGGTCTCTGTACAGGTTCCTAGATATGTAAATTATTATTTGATATTTATTTATTCTGCTCATGCTTAATTTCAATATTAACTGTGAAGAATCGTTCCAAAACGGGAAAAAATGAACAGTTTAATTTTTTTAAAGCCCATAAAGTGTAACTGGAAGATACAATACAGACGTCGAACCATTAGAGTTCTTCTTCCGTGTTTCAGTAGCGCTTGAGGAACAATGAGGCTGTAACTAAATTACTCAAAATTAGCACTCGTTTCCCAGAAGCATTACCCCTGAAGAGAACGTCTATGATGATAGATACACATCCTGGTGTATATTATTTTTGAAAGAAAGTGATAGTTGTTTGTAAACTAATGACATGCAATTTATTTGATTGCTGATCTTAATTCTAAATAAGAACTACTGCTCCACTTTTTGACTCAACGGATATAAGTATTTAGTTTTATATTGTGATTATCACGCGAATCATTTAGTACATTATGTGATGGAATAAATAAAGCCTTTGTATAAAATTGCCATTAACTTTGTTGAAATAAAGACTAACTAACTGAATCATTCGCGTCGCAGTGAAGACAGGAATAACTGTGTGCTAAAAATCATAATGGTCGTTGAATGTTAAAAATAATTAGCGATTTATGTAGCGCAATTCCATTTCATCTTTTGCTGGTTCATTTTCGGATTTATTCGATATGAGGGATGAAACTGAGGGGTTTGTCTTAGCCATTCATGAGCTTCAATTTTCTCTTTAGAACTGGCCAACTACAAATTTAATAATTTTGTGCGGACCGCAGAATAGTAATAGACCATAGACGCCAATTAACTCTTTATTATTTGGACGTCCACATTATGAAATAATTCTTAAATCAGTGCTGTAACTCGTCCGGAACTGTTTCCACGTGGAAAAAATATTAAAACTAAGATTATAAATCGCGATTCATATTCGGATATTAATGTTTGAATTTTCTTGTCATATTATCGTGTTCCTGAAGTAGTTTTTTTTCCACAAGTATAGAAAATTTGAAATTGTATGGCAACAGATTCCAATTGTAAGACATAAGGGATATATTTAAAAATTTCAAAGTAAGGCTTAAAATCTGTTGAAGGAGATTTTATTCCATAAAATAATCCGGATAGGTTTTCCTGAATCCAGTAGGCTGGTAGCGTAGGAAATATTAAAACCATTCAGGTAGGTACCAGAACTCCGAAAGAATGCCCTTCCCGAAAGTTCTCCCGAAGTGCGGCATCGAAACTTCTCGTACTTCTCATTGTCACGGCTCCTCAGCCACGGGAAGTCAAGAAATGAAATACATTGCAACAGGAAATGAATATAACATTAGAACTGAAGCGATAGCAATTTGACAATTGAGCAAGTTGGACAAGTAAGATCAGTATGAGCAACGTTGGGAAAGACAAGAACTGATCGCTGGATGGTAAGTTATGATATAACTACTGTAGCAATAAAACTTAATGAAAAAAGTCCATATTATCAGAGAAAACATATGATATTTCTTAATTTCACCCCAGGAGTTCGGATCATCTCACAGGTAGAACAGAGACACCCTGAAGACTAACTGCTTAAAACGACACACCAATAAGAGAAAAAAGGACTGAAATGATCATGAAAGAAATCAGGATGGAGCCCGTGTTGCTTCTTACGACATTTCTAGATTTAACACTGATTAACCACACATTTTCTCTTATTGGGCATTTAACATTTTTTTAATTTGTGTGTTGATGCTTTTATTTCAGTGAAACGTATCCGTTGTGCATTGACGATCACAAAACAAAGGAAGTCATAATTTATAATTAATTATATTCCACCCTATAATTATATTTGTACAGTAAAATTGGAATAAATAATTTTTGTTCATTTCTGGCCGTTACTTAAATAATATACAGCAAAATAGGTATGCAAAAAATGAGTCAATTAATTTTTCTCCATTTTTTTAAAACGAATTTTATAACCATTTTTATATGAAAAAATTACGTTGATTGAAAATAATGAATAAGAAAGATAGCCAATACAGGCAAATAAGGTAATATAAATATCACACAACGTTTATGAGATATTTGTTCCTTACGTCAGGTGGTAAGAAGAGCCTAGAGAAACACAACTGCACTGGTCAGTTGACAACACTCAAACAGTTGTGTTTCTCTAGGCTCTTCTTAGCACCTGACGAAAGGCACAACGTTGGGTGGTATTTATATTACCATTTTTTGTCTGTATTGGCTATCTTTCTTATTCACGATTTATATACATATAACGTAACGCATCCATGAGTCCCTCGTGTGTATTTGTGTATTGTTTTGTACGTGACAAAGGGTCAACGTTTAGTGATTGTTGATCACAGCATATGTGTGGAGAGAAATCGCCGCGGAGTTTTACAGAATTATAAAGGTGAATACAACCGAAAAATTCTGTTTCAGTTAACATAAAAATAATACATTTTTTTGACTGTAATTTGTTTATTGCGCATAAATAAAAAATATTTATGTTTGATCTTGAAACTAATTTATTTTATTCGAATACTTAATTTCCCGTTTTGTTATGATATTTCTTCCGGTACTACATTTTTACTTCACATACAGGTACGTTAGACACATAAAATGTTCCAAAATATAGTTATTAATTGTTTGGAGATTTAGTAACAAAATATATATATGCTGTTGGTTTAGATTTTACTATAAGAAACACCGAATCTTTCAGTAAGATATTATGATATGTCCGTTGTTTCGATGTGTAAACTAAATATAAAATGAAGTATTAATATTTTTTGATAATTTAAGAAAATTAATACATTTATCTTTAATAGTATTGAAATTATTTAATTTCTCAATTAAAAAAATGTGTCCTTTCCCGGTTATAAAAGAGAATATTTCGTTTGACCTACCTGCCTCGACTACTGTTTCCAAGTGTTAATCTGTATCTGGGATGTCCTTCCAACCTGTTCGCAGTTGTGTAGTCGCTCAATGCTGGCGTCAGACTGCTTGCTTGTTAAGGCTAACTACCTACGATAACAACCCACCACGGCTCTGATTTTTTTTTCTCTTTTCTACAGTATCATAAATCACCTATCTTGACAGAAAAAATATTTACGTAAAGCTGACGTAAGTGAAAGAAACACTACAAATTGATGAGGAAACTTCTGAAAGTGAACTTAGATTAGAAGGAAAAGAAGTGTAACTACTGTACACTTTGAGGACAACTCGTAAACAGTCTGCAAAATATCAGGAAGTATTTTTGGAGTAACACGCTCTGAGAGAAGTTGAGGGTGTAATTAACTGTAATGTCATGAGTTTCCCGATACTATTTCAAGCTAATGTACAGTAGTTAAATCGTTCCGAGGGTCTAAGTTCTGAGTTTCAGAGTCACGCTTGTCACAAATGTAATTTTCCCTTTAACAAAAATCTTTTCCTATTTATAAATTCTTAAAGACCAGATTGTTGTAATATTTGACATTTTTCTCGACAGCTTGCAAAGTGATCCTGATATTTGAAGAAGAAGAAGAATGACACATTATTTTATTCGAGGTACGACCGGAGAAATTTTGGTTTACTTTTTCACGCCAGATTGAATTTAAAGCGAAAGAAAAATTGGAGGATTTTTTTTTTACCTTTTCTTCAGTAAAATGGACCAACATACTATGTTTCGCACTGAGTAATTAAAAACCATTTAAATACATTAGACTTAGTTTTCCACGTCTGAGAAAAGACAAGTCTTCTGTATTATTTGAATTGGTCTGTCTGATTTCTGACTCGATGATTAAGATTTACGAGGGTAGCGTCTCGCATCATCTTGACTCTTGACCATGAGCCGTGTCGCGTTGCTTGTACGAATTATAAAAACCTACCTCGTGATTATAAAAATGGGTGACAAAACTCAGCTCAAGTGTAACTCTAACATCGTCTAGGTTTTTTCACTGCAAGAAAAAATGCGTTGAAGTTTGTTGAGTCATAAAATCCGGACCCAGTTCCCCTCAGAACTGACAAACGTTTCAACTTCGTTTCAACTTGTGATTGGTATATATAATTACTATATTCTGGCTGGTTTGAGTCCTTCGTTCTCCATCGAATTGGTTTATGTTCCTTTGGTTGAAAATTCCAAAGTGTATAACTGTTTCGTTGATAATTCCCCGGATCATCAATCCTAGTCCGCTCTAATGGATTTTATTTCAAGTTTTGTGTCATTTAAATTTGGGTTTAGTATAATAAAAAGAAGGTCAACATAATCGTAAGTTTCTTTTTTGAACAATGATCTGGTAAATTGCAGTAAAAATTCATCTATTTTTGTCTATGAAATTACCCTAAGGAAAAGAATTTAACTAAGGTAGACTAGAAAAATTGCCCGTATCGCAGTGAAGTGAAAACAAACATACGTCCCGAGATAGTGAGAAGAATAACAAACTTAACAGAAAAAAACGTTTGTTTCCCTCAATAGACACGAAATTCACTTTTAAAAATACACGACAGTTTCATACAACCTGCAAATTTTAATTCTTAAAAACTTGAAAATGGGATGTGTAAATGATGATCTGTTGACTCCATAATATTCCGTGTTTCATTAACGTATTTTCATCCAGACGCAAACCACTTTTTGGAAATTATTCTGCCTCTTGGAACTTTTATTCACATACACCACGGGAACGTGATGACGAGTTTCACTTAAATCCTGTTTTTAATTATTAAGAATTTGGAAGCTAACAAATGTACTTCGTTATCCGTCATTGCGTACATTTACTTTCAGAATTGACATTGTAAACGCAGGAATAATTGAGTTCTTCTTTTAAATAATTGGAGTAGTTTAATAATATTCAACGCAAATCCTCTTTTCAAGAAATTCCAATGAGAAGTTCGCATCACCAACAGGCTACTTAATACATTCCTGCATGACCATTTCTGACCATGATGATTGCGAGACCGTCAAATTACATTCTTGAATCAAGGGCTATAGCTCAGCCATGAAGGTTATGAAACTGAATTAAAGGATCATGTCGACATTTTTCCACCCGGATCCTTTTCATTCTTGAATTAGAAACGTTAATGCCCATACTGATTCCTGCCAGTCGTATCGTTCTGTCATTTAGAGGAGAGTGGAAGGGTTTTATTGCCATTGGAACAGTCGGGCAGCTGCCTCCTAAAGTGGCATTGCTGCGTCCTCACAGGAAACCCCTCTCCCGCAGCCGGAAGGGCGTGTGACATTACCAAACGCTCCAGCTGCCTCCTAAACTGGTCGAGGCACGGAGAAGGGAATGCTGCGTCCCCACAGCAAACTCCTCTCCCGCTATCGGAAGGGCGTGGGACAAGTACCCAATGCCCGACCTACCCGATGCAGGTTTTCCTAGTGTTTTCCCTGCATTTCTTTAGGCGAATGCCGGGTAGGATCCTTAAAATATAACCCTTGGCTACCTTCCTCTACCCTTCCGCATCCCCCCTTTCAAATCCCTTTCTATGCTATTAAAGGGGAGTTGCCCAAAGTGGATTACCCTCATGTAGCCTGTTGCTCTAAAAAAAATCAAATTTTTATAGCGCTTGTCCTGCTCCACTTTAGACGAATGCCAGGTAGGATCCTTAAACTACAGCACGGAGGTACTAGTTAATCCTCCCTTTGAAACACTTCCTATGCTATTAAAGGGGAGTAGCGACCATGTGGATTACCCTCATGTAGCCTGTTACTCTAAAATAAATTGCGACAATTCGTTGGCAGTTATAAAATCAGATCATACGGTAAGAAAGGGTATTTGAATATCAATCGTGAACAACACAAATCTCTTAACTACGTCGACACTTCGGAGCGTCAATTATATAAAATTGTCTGTAGTAATTTTTTAAACGAAACGTAAAAATGTTCGATCCAAGAACCTGATTATGAGATTGGCAGAAAACCGTCAAAAACTTATAAGTACAGGGTTTAGTTTTAACTTGCCATTTATAATGCTTAAATTGTGGAGTTTATTCTTTGATGGTTGAAGTTTAGTGTAGAATGGGTTTGTTTTTCAGTGAAATTCAAGCTACACATCCTTATAGTAACAAATTAATGAGTATCAGCCTCTAAAATAGTCCTTACTATTTGTACAGACATTATCTAGAATTCTGTCAACACGAGCTTCTACTTTTAATGGTCTCTGGATGTTCCCCTCAAAACTGAAGAGGCACTAAATTCAATGCTGTTAAAAATTTAAATTAGTGTGCAAATTATTAGTAAATGTCCACGTACAACATATGAATTCTACTAATACTCATGATAAAAATCTTTTACATGTTTTTCTTTTGCCCACGATGTCCTGCTGTATAGGAACGTGTCTTTCCGAAATAGTTTATCGTAACTCAAACCATATTCATCGTAGATACAATTTCCAGTAACCGGTTGAGTAACTGGAAAATAACAGAAATATGTGTTAAACAGGCGTCCGCTGAATCAATCCCCGGAATATCATGTAAGAGCTTAGTCAACAGTTACTCGTAAATTAATGCTTTCAACGTGAGTGGTTGCACTCAAATGAATATTTATGAAAAAAATTTTAGAGCTTAAATGTCAGTTATGTATAATTAAGTATCTATATACTGCATTTTAAGTGTAAGTAATTTATGGAGACAGTCCAAGGTAGCTGTTGTACAGTAAACCGTTTGCTGAGACCGTTCCACTCATTGTCATCAACGATGATTTATTATGACAATAGCTTTGTAACGGAGAGCTAGACGAAGGATATTCAGGGTCATGAGAAAGGAAGAAAAAGTAATTATTTATTTGAAATCAAAGGTGCTTGTTTAGGTTGTTAAAAGAATCTACATGCCTCTTCTTAATCAATGGGCTGATAATTTATGGAAATAATATTTAACAAAAAATAAAAGGTAGGCTATAAATATTAAAAATTCTGAACTAATTATTTATAGTAAGTTATAAATATTATCCAATTTTTTATTCACATTAAACGGTCGGGAATATAATTTCTTAAAAATAACATCGCAATGCGCAGCAGTTCGTTAGAAACACTTTCGTAATCAGGACATCAAATTTTTGAAAACATACTGGTACATTTCCTGCGGAATTTTCTTCTAGAATTTTTGACTGTCATAGTTGGCTTTCTGTTGACATTTTGGTCATTTTTAATACTCAAATGTTGATTAATTCGCATTAAAGTTAAATGAGTTTCCATGGAAACATTTTGTTATAGATGACCAAAGATTTATTGCTTTTGCGCAATTTTTATGTAACGCTACTCGAACCCTAATCATTATAATTAACTCTGAAAAATATTTCTTCATCGCAAATATCTGCCGTGTTTGCATGTTCAAAAATTTGCACCCCGCTACCCCTGCATCTGAGGGGTAAATGCCAATTTGAATGTCGTAACTAAACACAGTGACTTCCATAACCTTTGATTTGACTCCAATCTCGGTTGTATTCGCGTTATTTTACTGTAAAGCATCTCCACCCCACCACAAACCCGAATGGTGTCCTTTTCACAGGGCGTAGGGGATGAAAGTTGTATTCAGATAACATTGGTAGAAACACTATCAATATCTTTGACCCCTAAAAATATTTATCCGACTCAAATATCGGCTGTTTTAGTATGTTTAAATATTTCCACCTCCGCTTCTGGGGGTGGAAGACGCGTCTCACCCCGACAGTGTTTGTTTTCTGGTCGCAAAGAACACGTGTACGAAATTTGGTGAAAATTGCTCGACTGGTGTAGATTTGTATTTTATTTAGAAAACGTTTGTATGGGAAATAGAAAAGGGCTGTTTTTAGGGTTTTCCCGGAAATTATTCGATTTTTTCTCGCCTTTTAAACCTTCCCTAGACCTCCATGAACATTTCAAGACTAAGATAAGATAAATCCGTTCAGCCGTTCTCGAGTTTTAGTGAGACTAACGAACAGCAATTCATTTTTATATATATAGAAGATGAGGCCTAAACTTGGAGAAACCAAGATCTGTTGTAGAAGACTTAAATTAGTGTACTTTCATGGAGAAAACAATTGTTTAAATGGTGACATATAAGGGTACCGTATCAGCCTCAGTTGTTTCTGAAGAAATAGGGGCAGTATAACTCCTGAGCAAAAATGGTTGCATATGCTGTAGGATTCAGTAAAGTCTTAATATTTACGATTGTTCTGGGCCGAATATCGACAGTTTTGTTTATTAACTTGCCTATTCAAATTAAATTTAGCTTCGTCTGAAAAGAAAATTTTGCTTAATTTTCTGATAGGCATAATCATGGTTTCGACAACACGATGTCAATCCACTTAATTCCTTTTCAGGTGCTGAACATATCGAATCTTATAATTCTTAAATTAATATTTTGCAAGACCATATAATTTTTGGAATTTGTGAACCAGGTCCAACTTCACTAACTCCTTCCTCGGTCATAGTTGACCTTGAATGTCCCGAAGACTTCTGACTGAGGCTGGAACCTTTAGCCTCGAATTTTATGATCCACAACCTAATTGCACATTCACGGACTCTGATTTACGTTGAGAAAAAAAAGAAAAATAGAAACAATATTTTGGCAAAGAGAAGATGTTAAACACTTAACTAGATTTGTTATGTTTAACTCTTTACATAATAAATTTAATTATTAGCTTGTACCTTTTCCAAGAGATCTGGGAATATACTGTACTTTGAAAGTATGATATAGGAAGAAGGGACGCGATATAAAATGGCGTCGTTGACAGATGTTTTACAGTGATTTTTCTGTGAAGTGTGGAAGCTTTGGTAAGTACGATAAAACATATCGTGTTTTGTTTTAAAGAACTATATGAGAACACACTGCATTAAGCACCTGCACGTCGCGTGATAGATAAGTAATGAATAGGGGCTGAACTCTGGACAGCGCAGCAAACATCAACTACGGTTCCCTCTAAAAGTTATCCTGCAAGAGTTGCATCCTGAGCATGTCCCTTCGTCTCCATAATTTTAGTGCTGGTTTGTTTGTCCTTTGCATGTCGAAATAACTTGTCTGCAACGTCTAGACTCTGTCTGCAATGCAAACGTCCTCATTATTTATTTTCTGTGTCGTTTAGAGCCCAACGTTTTTTCTTAGAAGAAATATTTTCCTTCCATTTGATCCAGCTTCGTTTTTCTGACTTTCTCCAGAACCCATAGTTATCAGTGAGGATACGATGTCTGATTTGTTTCACAAAAGACTTATTCAAGGAAACCTTCCTCGCTGATTTGATTGTGGACAATCCAATGTCATGATTTAATCACTTTAACATATATTATCTCCGCTGGTTTTTGCATTTTACGGAACTCACAGAATATTTAATAAGCAACTGTCAGGTTTGAAAGAAGGTTATATGAAATTGATTATTATCCCTCAAATTCTGACCAGACTGTCCTAACAATTATCCAGCTACTTGTGTGGTTTTTTCTAGTCATAGAATTGAAATATTGTTCTATTTTGTTTTTTTCTGAAGATTTTGTTGCAAGTAGGAAAAAACTCTCAATTACGCTTTTAATATCATTTACATGTGATTCATTTGCCAGATAAAATTTAGATTTAAATTACATTGAGAAGCATTGTAATGTGGCGATGGAAAAGGATTGTTGGGGGGGATGAGAAGTGGACCATGTCAAGAAGAGTACGTGAAAAGCTATCCTTATTGTGAATGCTTCTTCGGGGGTAAATGAATTGGATCTGACACAGCTTGGGAAAGAGCAGATTTCTACTTGCCGCCGATGAAGTAGAAATAATTACGATTAAAAGAACCTGGAAGAAGGAAAACTAAGTTCAAAGTCTAGGATAGAATAACTATTTTAAGAGAGAAATCTGAAGATACATTTTCAGAAAAATAAACTTATATCTGTCCTAAGGCAGAATTTTTACAACAATAAATTATAGAAAATATAAGAATCGTCTAAATAAATAAAAAAAATTAGCAATGAGATAATGAAAAGTCAATAAAAATTCAAAATTAAGGGAATAAATAAATTCCATAAAAGCAATAAATTAATAACTAAAGGTTTATAAATAATAACAGTAGCTTGACAAATAAAATATTTTAGATTTCAAACAATTTATATAATTTTTGTTCAATATAATCTATTATATATAAATGTAAGCTGAATTGTTTCCTTTTTTATTTTTTCTACAAAATAGTGATAACTTAAGGAAACAACTGCAGATTATAAGTTTTTTTTACTTTCACTTAAGTTCTTAGAGATAACCATATTTCTAAAAGTGATAAAAATTTCCGTTAGACAATTGAATTGTTTTGTAACATTACAGTTTTTTAAAACAAATAACAGCGTATGTATTTTGATAATTTGAGATTGGTTTCTAATATCAAAATATAGGAATTTAATGTGGCAGAAACTTTTTGTATCTCATTATGTATTTTTCAATGCATATAAATACAACACTTTTGACAAGCTTCCAGGTATTTTAATGCAATAAGAATAAGAAAATCGGCAAATTATCATTCATAGGTTCAATTTAAATTTTCAATATCAAGTTTAACATTCGTAGAATTAGTTAGTATTAGCTTCGCTATGAAAAATTTCTGATGAAATTCTTCTGCTATAATCAGAATGCAAATTTATTTTAGTTGATAGAAGTATATATGAAAGCTAACTGATATCGACACTGACGGAATACGTTCACTGACTTCCAAAAAGCCAGCATAACGGTCACCATGTTTCAAGTGTTCGTGAGTTATAAAACATTTGTGAGTTTTGGTATTTAATCCACAGTTGTTTCGCCATTAAATGAAAGTTTAATTTGATTCACATTAATGCTATTAATAGAAACTGATCACGGCCAATAATCAAAAAAGCATATAGGACATAATTTATTGTATTTTTCTTTAATTATATTGTGCGTAACTTTCAACAAAAATTAATATTGCTGTTATAAACCGAAATAGTGTATGAAATAAAAACTTTATCGAAAATAATCGTTTTAATTAACGCATGTCTTTGGTTTCGTCGAATAAAAACCACGTGTATGTAAACAGAAATTTATAAAACGTTTATGTCTTCCTAGCACAACGAATTACTGTTCAGTTTTAAATGATTCAGTTGCATTTTGGACTAGAATGGTCTGTTAGTGTGTTAAAATTTTTCCAAGATAATTTAAAACATTCAGTAGGGAAAACCTGATTTCTATACGTCCTGAGGATGATATACGCTTTTATGAAAAACATTTAGTCCTTGTATTTTGTTTGTTTGCAATGGAATTTATTATCGTGATTCTTTTGCAAGGCTTGATGGTAGATAAAAAAAATGTTTGAATATATTTTCTCTGTTTTCGCCGTGCTTGTAGGTGAATACATGCACTACAATAATACTGAAGATAAACGGATAATTTAATTTTAAACCTTCAGAAAAAAATATCTGCGCGATTTGTTTAAATTTTCGTACACCGTCCTCGACTGGACACTAGGTTACTTGAGATAAGATGTCTGCTCTTCTGGACAACGATTACGACATGAAGTGTGTAGTGACGACACCTCGGACAGATAAACGAAATACTTTGCAGTGATTACTTGCTCTACTTACGTGAACCTTTCAGCTTTAGCATTTTACTCCAGTCCCCCGACGACCCGCTTACCCAATTAGTGGCACAGATAGTGTATCTGGCGAACAGCCGAAGTTTGTATGGGAAATGGCTTCCAGAGATTGTAATAACGGTTTGTGAATTATCTGCAAGGCAAATAAAGTAAACAAATCATCTACGTGCAGATGTACTAGTATAAAGCGAAATAATGAAGCAAGAGTATGTTGGAAATTTCAGGGTATTATTTAAAACGCAAGAGACTATTTTTTAGTTTTCTTAGCACCTGAAGAAAGGAACAAGGTTTCCAGAAATGTTGCGTGTTATTTATATCACCACATCTTTTGTCTGTATTTGGCCTTTTTTCTTATTATTAATTTTCATAACAGACGTAAATTTTTTATTTGAATAATGTTTATATTAAAAATAGATTTCTAAGTAAAATATATTTCAACATCAGTCTCCTACAAAATAAGTACAGTTCCTGACGTTGCAGCTGGACACCAGTTTCGTAATACCACCAGTAATGTAGGTGACGGTTTAGTTAAGTTACATTAATTTCTTTTCTATAAAGTGTCCAATTTAGCCCAGTCAAATAATTAAGTATCACCGTCACCTATTCCAAGAACAACGATACTTCTGATTTTCTTTCACCATCCAAACGCATCCAAATAAACATCAAAGAATAATAATAGGAGGGATTTGTCCTAGGCTTGTGAACTCAATGACTACATTTTGGAATATAAATATATATATATATATATCTGTCAATCCGTGTTCATGTATCTTCTCTATAGAGACGCACATCTCTCAGTCTTCTTTACGTTAGCACCACGTTTCTTCAGCGCCCTTCGGCTTGTCCACTATTTCTTGCTGTCGTATAAATCTCCCGCGCAACAGTATCCACTCCTCTTTCTTGTTTGTTTCTTAGTCTAATTCCGACAGTCTTTGCAGTATAACGGAAAACGAGGTCTTCCCGTTTCTGGGCACCAAGGATCGAATAACAAAAATAAATATAGTGTTCATTACACCTTTACCTCAATACATAAACAAAATAATTGTTTCCTCTGTACGTGGCTTAAGAGTCGAGTAATTTTAGTATATCTTATGGATTACGAGGTCCGAATCCGATCTCATCTAAATTTCGGCCTGTCATCACCAGAAGATTTGTTCGGCTTTTACAATAAATCGGTCAGGCCTATTTCTATGAAACCTTTCTCGATGTTACACACGTAATAATTTTAATATTGCAACATCAAACTGCCATACGCCATCCCGAGACCAAATAACGGGTGTTACAAACCCTGATATTAACTGTTTGTATTTTATTTCATTTACAATAAATATTTAATTATAATAATATTTATTTAACGGGCAATTAACAGACGTGTTATTATTAAGAGTATTTTTGAGCAATTAAAACTATCTGACTTCATATTTAAATTAAATAATGAAAATGACAGCCTCTTAGGTCGAAAAAAAGATTAATATTCAAATTTTAATCATCCTGATTGTGACCCCTTCAGGTGTATGGATGTCACCATTATTAAAAAAAATTAAGTTGACAAAAATTACTAACGCGCGGATTACGTTGAGGCCGTAATGAGATGGACGAAACGTCGTTTTAAAAATTTGAATTATAAAAAAAATTCCGTCTAAACGGCTGCTATTTTTATTATTCAATATTTTTTAAATAATTTTTTTTTCAAACTCAACAGCTTCACGTTTCGATACTTATTTCTGCCCTCTTCAGGTTGCAATGGTTGTCTTGAAGTTACAAAAGTTTCCTCAGTCTGGCTATAAAGATTGATTGTGGTATCTTCAATTGTCACCCAAAGCTGAGACTTCAAATTCAGTAATTTAAATTTACGTTTATTTTTCATGTCGCGAGTAGATCAGAAGGTAGACGTACAATGAAATCATAGGTAGTGTCGAGAAGTAACGAACAGTATTAAATAAAAAAAACTTGATGCTAGAAGAATGCTATAAGAAGATTATTTACAATAGAAAACTACCATCTTGAGACCAAATAGCCGATGTATTTCAACCGCAAACAATTAACGGGAAACGATTTTATCTTGAAACGTCATATCGAGATGTTTCATTATTCAGTATCGTTATGGCGAAAGAATGAAAGAAATGTTCATAGAATAAAATTGTTGTACCCTTTTCAAAAGAAAGATGTCCTTCATATTCTCGCAATACGGCCAAATATGTAATATGTAAAATTTTATGTACGTATCTTATTTGTGTAGGATTGAGTTACCTTGGGCATACGGTAAGAGTTGTTCTCTGTTCCCTTTGGAACAGTCGGCCAGCTGCCTCCTAAACTGGTCGAGGTATGGAGAAGGGAATGCTGCGACCTCACAGCAAAATCTTCTCCCGCTATCGGAAGGGCGTGGGACAAGTACCCAATGCCCGACCTACCTGATGCAAAGTTTTCTAGGGTTTTCCCTGCATTACTTTTAGGCGAATGCCGGGTAGGATCCTTAAACCATAGCCCGGGGGCCCGAGTTAACCCTTCCTCTACCCTTCCGCATCCCCCCTTTCAAATCCCTTCCTATGCTATTAAAGGGGAGTTGCCACCATGTGGATTACCCTCATGTAGCCTGTTACCCTAAAACATATAATAAAAATAAAGGCTACTTGAGGAAGCCTGCGAGAGGATTGTCTCGCAGATGAACCTTCCCAGGGAGCCCTGTCGGAGGCTACCTTTAGGGATGCCTTCATATATCTTTTTTTTTTTAACTAAGGTTCCCACAAGCCGAAGCACCTCGGCCTGTGTGTGAGAGGTGTTTGTTCCGGGCTCGCAGACCTTGGGAATACGGTAAGAGCTGTCCGCTATTCCTATTGGAACAGTGGGCCAGATGCCTCCTAAACTGGTCGAGGCACGGAGAAGGGAATGCTGCGTCACCACAGTAAACTCCTCTCCCGCTATCGGAAGGACGTGAGACAAGTACCAAATGCCCGACCTACCTGTTGAAGATTTTTCTAGGGTTTTACCTGCATCACTTAAGGCGTAGGATCCTTAAACTATAGCCCGCGGGCGCTAGTTAACCCTTCCTCTACCCTTCCGCATCCCCCCTTTCAAATCCCTTCCTATGCTATTAAAGGGGAGTTGCCACCATGTGGATTACCCTCATGTAGCCTGTTACCTAAAAAAATGCAAAAAAAATCAAGGCTACTTATAAGAAATAAAATTTTAAATTCCTCTTTTTTTAGTAGGATTGCAGTTAAAAATGTCTCACGTTGTGCATACACCTTGTAAAAATTATATAAATACTTGTTCGTTATAGAAATTTGATTTAAAATAGATATTACGGACAATAATAAGTAAAACTAAGCAAATAGAAACTTAAAATTGATTCCGCAACTGAGTTAGATGTCGAAACGTTCTACGTATTTCTAACTACATGCCTGTTTAAAACCTCAAGAATTGTTTATTCAATTCTCAAGCTTATACATTTGGTATATTATTTTGCAAGTATAATTTTTCTGAATTATTAGATGCAATAATTTCTTTGAAGACAAGGTAAGCCCTTAACATTTAATTTAATGAATATTTCGTTGTTATCTTCAATAAATAATAAAATTAAATCACTGTATAAACAGAAAAAAAGGAGCACGGCTCCTGAACTCCGAAAATAACGCAGAGAGAAACTGCGAGAGAATGCCAATGCCCAGGCACAGTGTGGAGAGAATTAAATCCTCCTACTCAACCGAAATACTTCCATGAAGCGCAGAAAGGACAACTTACGAGAAATCCGAAGTACCTCCGCTCAGTTTCAGATCAGTCTTTATAAATATTTCGTCGAAAAAGGAAAGGGTAGTTTGGATCACTGGAAAGCGGACCACAACGTGCATCTAGCTCACCAGTAGGGGAAACATTTAAAATATAAATGATGTGACAACCAACATTTTATTAGCCAGCCTGTTATGATTAACATATTTTGTATTAAAGTTTTTATTTTATGAGTATATAAGGTGCAGGCGTGTCTCATTGTATCTACAGCCCTGAGGAAATTAAATTCAGTGACAAATACTGGAATCATTGAAAGATTTCAATACTTTAATTACGTTCTATAATTCCAACCAACAAGTTGGAAACTCAGGGGACTTACCATCGAACCGATCAACTCATTATGAGACCTGTACTCATCTCAGTCTTCTCCGTGTTCTCTCTGTTCTCAAAACTTTGTAGAACACATGACTGAAATGGAAATTCTCCTCACTGGCTCGTCAATGTCACCAAGCACCAAAGAGACCAAAATAGGTCACTCTTTTAAAGATAAAATGATTATTAAACCTTCTGACCTAAAGTTATTTAATGTTATGGAATATCGCTTTATACTATAAATATTAATAATAAATCTAATCGTACTTGGTCTCCTATTTTAATCATCTCCTCAGACACCGTTTATTTATTTTATAATTTCCATTTTATAATTATATGTATGTGAATATAGGGGAATATACCTTATTTTCTCTCGCCTGATAATGGTGAGTGACGCCTTCGAAAATTTGAAGAGCTTCCTCCGATCTTCAATTTCAGGTACGCCACGTCCTTACTCGCGTATTAATACCGTGTTTAATTCCAGATGGAAGTAACCTTAACTAAGGGACATTGAGTTATTTTTTTTATATTGATAAACAACAGCGACCTTCTGTCTCAAATAGCAGAGGCGACGTTGAGAAAGAACCTCCCGCATTCTTGCCAGCTGAAGAAGATCCCTGAGTGGCGTCTCTGTCCATCTGACACCAGCTTTCAGCTTTTATTTGCGACCTGCCAGGCAGCGCATAAATCTACGCCCGAATTCACCTAAGATTTACCTTTCGTCCGTAATAAATTATCCGTGTAAATGACCACTAATATTTCCGAGCTGCCACGAATACGTAACGTACCAATAAAAAAACAGCGCTATGTCGGCATTTTTCGTGTAGTGTCTGGAATTTTGTTTTATATTTGAACTCGGGAACGTTTCTTACAGGGAAAAACACTTTTAGTGTTTAGGAATAGAGGAAGGAATCAGAGTACTTCTGCATTCATTGTCAATCCAAAAGTCATTCAGATGGAACCACAGGATTACTCCGGTGAATATAAAGTGCTGGAGTGACGTGGAAGAGGTTTGGCCGTAAGGACTGTATCACACTGTCTTTGATAGCCTTAGACGAGTTTATCTACTAGATAAAAATGTTTAATAATGAGATTACAACTTAATATAAGGAAAAAGTTAATGAAAACATATATTCAAAATTATATAATCATTTAGCCAATTGATTTTTTTATTGCTTGTAGTGGGTTACGTTTATTTTTGAGGGCGTTTAGTCTTTGCTCTTCGGGATTTTTATTTTATTAAAGCCAATCTATTTTTGCTGAATTTTATTTTTATATCATATACAAGGGTAAAAGGTTTCATGTAATTAAAGGTAGGACAAGCTGCGATATCGCTCGAGCTCCTACGAGACTTCCAGATTGAGTTTACAAATAAGTATTGTATTAATAGATATATTTATCTGACTTCAATATAATTAAAAATGTATGAACACAGTAAAATTAGTCATAAATAATTTATTAACAAAAAATGTAAAAATTAACCCAGCGGTTCTACCTCAATCTAGGACTTTGTACTAAATGATAAAGTAAAGCGAGTTATTTTGGAGGCGGAAGACGTTTGTTTGATTACGTGGACGGGCCGCTGGACTCGAAGGTGGCCTTCGTCCATTGTGAACAACTATGAAGAATCCAATTGCCTCGCGTACAATACAAATGAGTTATAAAGGGTCACTGCCAGCTTCCAGTGAAGACCAAAGTTATTAGTTCCAACAAATTGACACCCGGAAGCATCTGTTTCGCAGACGGGCACAACATAATTTCATATATCTGTATGAATTTTGTTTCGAGGAAACACAATAAATTTCATTGGTTGCCAACTTAGCTGAGGCCAACAATGACGTTCAAACAAAATTATCGGCGATTGGTCAACTTTGGAATTTCGATCTCTCAGGAGTCAAAATCGGAGAAGAGCAAAGAAGAATATTAACAGTCACAGTAAAGGGTACTCGGGTCCAGCTCACGACCCGAGAAGTAGATGCTAAGTTGGGAGTTCTAATCCAGTGTACGACGCCGACCACTGATGGACCAGCACAAGTCCGCGACGCTGGCCGACGCCACCGCAGGGCATCCAAGATCGCACATCACATGCCACATCAGACAGACATTCGCCAGAATAGTATCGTAATGCCAGAGTCGTCAGTTGTTGACTAAATTAAATTAAATTTGCCATATTGTGGCTCACCTCACAATTTTGGTAAGAACCCTGAGAGAACGATGAAGTTGTTATAATTATTTGATTCTTTCCATTTTTTGTATAAAATTCAATTTTAAATTTAGATTTCTGTCATAACATTATTATTTTGAATTAATTAAATTCTTTTTTAATTTTTGATTTAAATAGAAACCCAACCCAATCACACTCAACGAAATAATTATTACAAATTCATCGGCTACCATAGAGTAAATAATTTCCATTTATTGCCAAAATTCTTATATTAATGTTATCTAAATATTGATTTTGAATAAATACATTTTTCTTAGAATATTCAAAGCATGCTCTGTCGTGTAATTTGACACATTTATAAATAATATGTTATTATATTCGGCAATAGTTTAATATATATATATATATCGTTCTATAATCCAATTTAACAATTATGATTAATTAATCGGAATGTAGTAGACTTCATATAGAGTATCGGACGTAATATGGTCTATTCGTGACACTGTCACACATAAATTTCACTACCCCTAAAATATTTCCTTTCCATAAAATATCCAAATAGATCATAACACACCCTTTTCTGTATACGTCAAACTAAAGTCATTAGAAAAAAGTTATGCAGTTGTTCTTCGTTTTCCAAGTGTATCGTCTACGATAATATGACGGAAAGTGTCACAACTTCACAGCTTTTTTAAATTGCGTTTCCGCTTGTCCAGTCATACAGTGAAAAGAGAAGGTCACAGTGGCTTGCGTTTACGAATGCAATGTCAAGGTATCCAATAGGGAGTGAACACGTGACTGGAACAGCTGATCTGCTTCACCAAGACGGAAAGACAGAACTTGTCGATTTGACTCACTGACGACGGACGACAGCTGCTGATTGAAGGTAAGCTTCTGGTATGAAATCTGTCTGAAACATTAGCTAGACAAATACTGGAAATATACGTTTGATTTCCAGAAGCCTATTAAAAACTATTAATTTAGTTTATAAGGTCCAGCGTTAGTTCAGGAAAATATCTAAATTTGAACAAGTGGAAAATTGCACAGTATTTTTTTTCGTTTTGTAGAGATTTTTACAATTGAATTGGACGGTCTATCATACGATCATTTCACTTCTAGATAATTAATTACCATTTTCCCTGTGACTATAAGAGACGTGGTTAGTTAAAGACTTATAAAATGGCTGAAGGGGACATCAAATTTAATACTGCATCAATCGTACATGCTTTATATTACCACTTGTTTCTCCAAGTAGTAAGTAATGTGTTACATTCTAATATAATTGAATTCTTCAAGTTAATATTTCTCCTGAAAAACTTTTCAGTCTGGAAAAAATATCGTTTTTAATATATCTGTGCAAATATATCATTAGCGATAGCTTAACAAACTGGTAGATAACTATTGTGTGTGACGGCGGGACCGACAACAGAAATAATACCAGGCAGGTCTGATTATTTTAGTAATTATAACGTAAATCTTAATGCAGACTAAGTTTTGTTGGGCGTTCCTTCTGCTCTAGCCATTTTGTTTATTTTTTGGTCTGACACATTAGATTGTTGACAGGATTGCGTATGTGCGTGACTTATATTTTATTAAGCGAATCCAGCGTGGGATCGAACTTTAACCTGGTCAGGGAAGCAATTGATCGAGAAACTTGTTCAAAACTGTTGCTTCGTAGGAGGAGATTAAGTGTCAAATGGAATGGTGTTTCCTCGTATTCTTAAACAATTACTTCGTAATTTACTCCTTCTGACTTCTGAATAATTATTGCAGGACATCAGTGGAAAATTATTACGCTTGGCATTTTTAGTTTTCTTATTTTTACAGTTGGTAATCAATAAAGTATCTCTAAATGTTACTTAGAAATTCATTTTCAACTTTCTCTGATTTTGGGAATAAGATCAAAACTGTTAATTAATCCATCGTCATGATTATGATAATTTGTGGCCCAATTTTCCTGCACCATCAAGCGGATACGTCATTGGTAGTCAACTTAACATGAATGATATTTCGTATTTTTCTTAGTTATTGAATACCACAGAAAAAAATTATTCTCCTTATATTTGAGACCTTCCTTACGGGAACGTGTGAATTATAATACTTAATGCATTTAGTGTAAATATATATCATAATTGATCCGATTATACATCTGATAATTATCGAAGCAGAGATGTAATAATTTTTTCGACTAAAATGGTCCTAAAATTGTTTATATATATATCATATCTTTGGAGAAAGGTTTTAATTAAAGTAAAATTCTTTTTGTGATATTCCATTCAATATAACGACTCGATAATTAAATTCAGGTTGCGAGATTTATTTTTGGTTCAACTGCTTAACTTCAATCTGACTCTGTTTCAATTGAAAGTAAAGTGAGATTTGATACGTTATACTTCATGCGCTCCTCGTTGAATGTGAGATTTTCTGGAATACGAATTTTTGCTGTCGGAAGGCCACTCCATAATAGAACTGGTTACAATATCCATGCGATTTTATCAGACTTTTGAACAGTTACCAATGGGTCGCAGTTGTCCACAAATGACATCCTGACAAATTGGGGCTGGCTGAACGCCAGTGAGCAGCTTCACAAGTAATCACGCTGCTTACATTTTATCTTCACAACACACACGAGCTTCCAAGTCTCTGTAAATGATTCAGTTATGACGCTTCCAAACCCGTCGGGTATTTCAATAATTACGTACATGACTCGAGATAAGAATTCAGCATGGTATTTGACCTACAGACTGCTTTATCTTTATTAATACGTCAGTTCAAAGACAACCTAGACACATTAATTACTTTGTTTCTTTCAGATCAAACTATAAAATTACTTTGAGTCGCCGAACTCTGAGCACATCGGTCTTACCAGCAAATATATTTAGTTATCTCTAATTTTGTTACTAGGAATTATACTGACATGAAACAGTCCCTGGTTTTTTTAGGGCAACAGGCTACATGAGGGTGTTCCACATTGGGCAACTCCCCTTTAATAGCATAGGAAGGGATTTGAAAGAGGGGATGCGGAAGGGTAGAGGAAGGTAGCCAAGGGTTACTAGGGCCCCCGGGCTATGGTTTAAGGATCCTACCCGGCATTCGCCTAAAGAAATGCAGGGAAAACCCTAGAAAAACCTGCATCAGGTAGGTCGGGCATTGGGTACTTGTCCCACGCCCTTCCGATAGCGGGAGAGGAGTTTGCTGTGGGGACGCAGCATTCCCTTCTCCGTGCCTCGACCAGTTTAGGAGGCAGCTGGCCGACTATTCCAATGGGAATAGCGGACAACTCTTGCCATATGCCCAAGGTCTGAGACCCCGGAACATACACCTCTCAAAACAGGTCGAGGAGCCTCGGCTTGTGGGAACCTTAGTTCAAAAACTGAGAGGAAAAGGCGTACCCAAAGGTAGCCCCTTCGTATCTCTCCTAAAGGTTACCTGCGAGGGAATCCTCTCGCAAGCTTTCTTCTTTCCCTAAAAAACACTTTCAACGTTTTCTTATTGCCAAGTAGGGACATGCTAAAGAATCCACGAACGTGTTTCAACGAAAAACCCGACCTCACACGAAGTCCAACTCTTGCAGCAGACGGAGCGTGAATCAATTGATGTTGTTCCAAACCACGTGTCTGAAGAAACCATATTTCACTGTCACGTTGATGTGCGCGACAATATTAAGCAAATGAAGTCGACAGATATTACTGACACGAGGGCCAAAACAAATATCACGAATAAATTTCAACACGCCACGCCGTCGGGGAGGAAAGAAAAGTGTCTAGCGCATTTTCAAGTTTGGGTTTGGTCCACTTTCGTCATTGTCTGATGGTGGGAATTGACCCTTCCTCTTCCACACTGATCGGTTTTAAGTGAAAATTTGGGATGTGAAATAACTTTTTCTTTCTCTCAGCCCCACACGCCTCGTTCATGTTTCACCACAGTAGACAAACGATTTGATCTACCACTCTACTAGTTATCCTCCACTGTGAGCGTGAAAGGAATTCTGCTTGTTGCATTTTTTGACAGATTATTCGAAAATTACACTTCTCAAAAACAAATTTATTTAGATAATTTCGAAGTACTTATTGAAATACACTAGTAATTTAATTCGGCTTAGAGTAGGATTCCGTACGTCCGGTTTCTCTCTTAACACGGTATGAAAATAATATCAACGGGGAAAAAATTCAGATATGAGTGCAACTGTTCAAATATTTGGTCGAGAATTTTTAGGCTACATGTTTTTTTTTAGGGTAAAAGGCTACATGAGGGTAATCCAGATGGTGGCAACTCCCCTTTCATAGCATAGGAAGGGATCTACAAGGGGAGGGGGGGTGCGGAAGGGTAGAGGAAGGTAGCCAAGGGTTAACTAGGGCCCCCGGGCTGTAGTTTAAGGATCCTACCCGGCATTCGCCTAAAAGTAATGCAGGGAAAACCATAGAAAAACCTGCATCATGTAGGTCGGGCATTGGGCACTTTTCCCACGCCCTTCCGATAGCGGGAGAAGAGTTTGCTGTGGGGACGCAGCATTCCCTTCTCTGTAGCTCGACCAGTTTAGGAGGCAGCTGACCGACTATTCCAATGGGAATAGCGGACAACTCTTACCGTATGCCCAAGGTCTGAGACCCCGTAACATACACCTCTCAAAACAGGCCGAGGTGCCTCGGCATGCGAGAACCTTAGTTCAAAAAACCAGAGAGATGTGAAGGCATCCCCAAAGGTAGCCTCCGCCAGAGCTCTCTAGGAAGGTTCACCTGCGAGAGAATTCTCTCGCATGCATAGCCACCAGGTACTGCATGCTTTTTTTTTAAAGGGCAACAGGCTACATATGTAGTATTCTTCCGCTTATAAAAACTGTTTTAATCGTTTCAAATAGTAGTTAGTGCTGATTTAAATAGTATGGAAATCAATCCGTAAAAGCCAGGATAATCTATAAAGCCGCCCAAAAAGTATTACACACTTCAAATACTGAAATAAATAAAACAAACTAAGATCATCTCGTATAATAAGAATGTTTCCTTTTGAGTGATTTATTCAAACACATTTTGAGTGCACCATCATTCTTGATCAGTTGAAATATAATTTTTCTCCTGAATTATAGCCTCCATCAATATTTTTACACTTGAATTCTAATTTTCTCACAATTTCTGAGTGATTTCTACTAAATCAAACAGAGGATAAATCTGCATTTTCATAATATTTCTTTAATTTCTTATTTCAGTTTGTGTGGGCGGTGTTTTGATTTTTGTAGTTAATTTTGGAGTGATTTATAAGTTATTTTTAAGTAATTTATTAATAAAAATTTAATTATTAATAAAATGTTGAAAAGTCCCTCGTGAAAATTAGAGAAATACTGAAAATATCATCCACGAGTTGCATGGAAGCAAGCTAAAAAAAATTATATTGTCCGTATCTTACTCTTCTGACTTATTCTGAGATGATATTTGTAATAAAAATTAAAATGTAAGGGGGTAATATTGACAAAATGTTATCATCAGTCCACTCTTATAATTTATTATGTTTTTCGCTTAATGATGTTTTCGATGCCTTTTACCAAATCCTGAGTCATCTATTGTTAGTTTCATATTATTATAATATATATATATATATATATATATTGTAGTAATTGATAATTAAGACATTGTTCTAATTGGAAAGTTGGATTGTAGAGGACTCATTATTAGTAGATATAGAGCGGACGCCGCAACAAGGCGGCAAGGCAAAGAAAGTATTGTTGCCATGTTATAAAAAGTTGTGCAGTCGGGCATAAAACAGCGTTGTGTAAAGACCAGAAAATTAATATTATAAAAAGTTTTGCAGTCGGGCAGCGGACCGCAAATAGAACAGTTTGATAGCAGTTACAAACATGCTCTAAAAGATTGAAAAGTAAAGCAATCTTCAGTCGGGAAGGAGAGAGTGAAACTAATGTTGTAATCGGTGGCCGAGCATAAATTCAACCTGCTGGCCATAGACAAACCAATGAAGTACATTTCCAACTAAAGTCACGAGATCTGCAAATCCAGGTTGCAGCAAAGCATCGAGAATCTACTAATTTGTGTTAGACCAACTAACAAAACTACGCCAATTAGAATTTGTTGACATTTAGAGTCTGTGCGTACTAGAATCAGTGATATCCCCAAATTTTGTGCACGAAAAACCTAAAATGAGACCTGGGCGGCCGTAAGTAGAAAAACTTTAAAATCATATTGTAAACCGTTTTTAAAAGATAAGTCAGATCGTTCTTTAATTTTAATTATTTAGTTATCGATAAAATGAGCTGGTAAGTTCTTGATAAATTTAAAACTGTTTAAATTCAATCTGTAGTATTATTTCTTGTACAACAAATTTCGTCTATGTTTCAGACGCATTAACTTCCATAAAAGGTAAATGTAATTTTGATTGTATAAATTCAGCCATTTATCAAACCCAGTTTAAGACCCTGAGATCCCAAATATTATTGTGTATTTAAAATTGTTAATAAATTTGTTTAATTGTTTTCCCTTAATAATCTTTTTATTTTAAAGCACCCACAATTTGTAATTATTACAATATATATATATATATATATATATATATATATATATATATATATATATATATTGCTTAAAGTTGAACAAGGTTTCCAGAAACGTTGAGTGGTATTTATATTATCACTTATTTTGTCTGTATTCAGCTATCAACCTTATTAATTTTTCAAGACACTTAAATTTGTCAGTTTATAATCCAAACAAAATTAATACTTTGACACCTTGCCCATTATGATTCAGCTCAAATTTGGCTTACGTAATGTTCCCAACAAACAAAACACCCTTTTGAATGGACTTTTAATTTTATATCAATTCTAAAGTAACCAAATTTTGGTGATTGAGGCTCCATTTGCGAAAAGTTTCATTTTTATTTTCATTATCGCAATAAAGCTCCATTGCGAATTTAATCAGGTTTATTCCAAATGATGTGCATATCTTGAAGACTTTTTTTTTATAGAAACAAGAACATTTTGGTTATTTGTATAATCACGACTGCTTATGGTCGAAACGTTGTTCTCATCTCATTTTAGAGCTCATGAAATTTAAGAAGTTTTCCGTGGCTTTTTAAAATGCGTGTTGGTAGCCAACACTTCTATGAAACCGAGATACGCAGAGAATACGAAACATCGAGCGCGGTCTGTCGTAATTACTTTGTGCGTGGATATGGCGGTGACATCGCGATCGCGACTTAATCCTTCATTGATCAAAGGATCACGGTGTATTCGTAAAACTTTCTGCGCCTATTTTATAGATAGATCATATTACATTAGAATCAATTAATATCTATAAACACATGTATGTATTCTATTAATAAATGTTTGTGGTATTGGCAGATGTTTTTTTGTAAAATCGATTCAACGTAGAGTCAACGTCTCCGTGCCGTTTGCTTTCTCTTCGTCATGTTTGGTTAGGGGATCTGCTTGTGGAATTGTCCAGAGCGTCTGACTACTATCTGTATCACACAACGTTTATCGGTAAGTAGCTGTGTGGGTCACAGCCGTGAGTTTGAATTACTTCAAAGGTTTGCGTCCACAGGCAAACAACAAGCAAACAGCGGACTGACAAATGTCGGACGTCTTCTTCTGTAAATAACTGTTAGGCCGGTCAGCGGGGAGAAATACCCGGGATACCTCGACTCCTCGGGTCGCCTAAAAACAGCGGCTGGCAGGCGATCAAGTGCGCCTTCCTCCCAACCACGAATGACTACCATCTCCCAACAAAAGCCTGTCACGACGTGCCTCATATTTGGCATGACGGCTATTCTACCTATGCGAACCGTCTCATGCCAAGTCGGGAGAAATTTATCCTCGAAAATAGCGCGCAAGCAAGACATACAGATTCCTCGCAGTTATCGTCCATCCTATCAATTCCTATCGATCAATTAATTAGTTAAAATTCCCTCCACCTTTCATCACTATGGCTATAACAATATATTATAATACGTCAGGACCAAATCAAGTTTCCAATGATTGATATATTCTGAAATCTTCCTAGATTAATAGACCTAATCCAAAAAAACCGATAATTGTTAATATGCATTTAAGCTTATTTCATCCCATACAGACTAGGTCAACCAGTTTGTATTCAGACACACGCATTGTCAGGTATACTACCAGTTTATTCAGCTAGAGAATTATATATTTTATTCTAAAAATATAATGTACATATACTGTAATCGTTGAAATATATATATATTTGATAAAAATTTTGATCCGAAATGAGTTTGAAGATTAGTCGATTTCAAATCTCCCATTTCACGGTACGTACACACAAAAATGGTTGAAGGCGACTGCTGATATCATGTCTTGTGTGTACAATAAGTTCTACTGAAACCTGATGAGCAACGCGATGATCACTTTTCGTATCCGGAATTTTTCCGACATAACGTACAAATCTCGATTGTATTAAATAGCTCACCCACTGCAAAGGAGTCGATCAATCGAGAGTATTACAGCGGAATAATAGAGCACGAGTTCATACATCTAAAAAGAGCGACGAATCACAAGACTGAAAATATTTTTAATGTCTCGTTGTCTTATTTTTGTCTGAGCTTGAATTCACTCTGATCACAAGGTTTTAATATAGGGTGTATGATTGTCGTCAAAATGCGAATTCCACAAAGAAATACATAACTATGCCAGCAAAGAGGTCACTTAGAGCAGTGATGTAGGTACAGACGTATTGAAAGTATAAGAAATAAGTAAGGGTAGTGGATAGGAAACTGTGTCAAGAATGTAGACACAAGATTTCACCATTTTGGGCCATTCTTTTAATTAATTTTACTGTACGTAGTGTAGGATTAGTTTAATGCATATTAATTTTATAGTAGCTGTATTTAATGCATCCCAGTTTACTAAGAAAAATTAAGATAGTTTTTTTTTGCAATAAAATAGCATATGCTGACGCACATGTTTTCTTAGAGCTTGTTTATTTCGTTATATCGTTGCCATTCTTGTCACACACTGCTCTTAACTAATACGTTCGTTTCAAAACAACTGAAACCTTACCGAATTTTTCCAAACCGTTAATCCGTGGGTTTCGAGACGCTGCGTTTGGGTATCAGATATTAATTTGATCAAAGACTGTACCCAAGATGGTCGAAAATAGTGTGGTGAACATGGTCACCAACATTACAATATTAAATCAAAACCTGAAAAGTAAAAAACTTGGGATCATTAGTTGAAAACGACACTGTGAGAGTTATTAAGGTCTTGCGTAACATTCTGGAGCGCAGTGATGTTGAGAATGGTAAAAACAAAATGTAAAACTACCGTGTCAGCGCTAGTGTATCATGTGTTAGGAAAGGTGCCACTTCACGTGTTTACGATGAACGCTGAACCAGACGAATCCTTTTAATATACGTCTGAACACGAAGAGATGTATCCAAGTGCTTAGAGAGGCTGTGTAAGAGAATACAGCGTGCCATCTGTCAAGTTTTTCTAAATGAGAGCACTCCCTAATGACCACCCAGAGAGAAAATCTCATCCAAGAACAACAATGACTAATCCTCTGGCGAGCTGCAGTTGCGATATCACTTTCAGCTATTGGCTAACGTGGGATAATATTAAACATGTCGCGCGCGCAGGGACCTGTAACGATCATTTAACCCTAATGCTCTCCAGAAACACTACAGTTCCCATCCCAAGTCAACAAATGGTCAACGCTAATCTATGACCCAGTTTTAATTAATGCACGTTCCCAATATTCTCTCTGATCATACGTGAAACATTAATATAAAGACAAAAAATGTGTAGTTTTCCATAAATATTGAAATAAAAAATATATTCGTCACAAAGAAATAATTTAGAAACTTCTACGTTCATGAAGTTATTATCTATAAATTTGATACTATTTCAAAATCCATTCCGTGTTTCCTTGACAACCAAAAGTATGTAAATATATCAACGAATATCAGCCAGGCGGTCCATTATATAGTTATCAAATTTATTTAAATTAAAAACCGAAGAATCTTTAGACAAGAGTACAAAATAAAAATTCTGGAACGCAATAAATTATTTCAGCCTTGAAGGCCGGCTTCGATTCCCGGTCCGGTCGGTTTTTTTTCCCATCCTGATCCTTTATTAATAATAATTTTCCATATTAAGTATATTCAAAAATGTCAACGTCTCGTAAAAAATTAACATTTTATGAGTCTCTTAATAATTCACGGCAGTCATTTCGCAACATTAATAAGGAAAGAGAATTTAATTAAAACGCTTCGTGGCTGAACGTGTTTGCTTAATTTTAGAGGCTTTCCAGATGTTTGAGCTGCAGTTCTTCAAGAATAATTAATTTCTGTGGTGGTCATTGTCCGGCCAGAGACATTCTACAGTTTCTGGTTTGTTTATTAAACTTATTTTCAACTATAAGTAAATAAATCATCATTGTTGAATTTATTTTTACCCACATGTGGGCTCTTGAGGCAAGTCGAAACGAAGACTCTTGTCCATAACGTACAATAAATGGATTAAAATAACGAGGTATCATAAATTTTATTTAAATTATTGGTGTCTTTCTTTACAATAATGGTCGAATAATTGGATCTACAATGCTCATCAGTCTAGAATAATATTTTAATTCTTCATGTAAAATTTTTATATTACGACAATCAAAATTTGTTTTCAAATAAATGTTTTGGACACAACTGAATAATTCTGGACGTTAAATTTCAAATTGTTTATCTCTACTGATTCGATAATTTCGTTTGCCCGATATAACAAGAGTTACAATCAAAAAATTTTGGAACTAGAATTGTTTATATAAAATGTAAAAATTTTGCGTTTAATATTTTTATCAAAATTTAAATTACTAGTAGTGTGTACAAACTGCACTTTAGAAATTTATATTTATCTTACTTTTAGGGCAACAGGCTAAATGAGGGTAATCCACATTGGGCAACTCCCCTTTAATAGCATAGGAATGGATTTGAAAGGGGGGATGCGGAAGGGTTAGAGGAAGGTAGCCAAGGGTTAACTAGGGCCCCCGTGCTGTGGTTTAAGGATCCTACCCGGCATTCGCCTAAAGAAATGCAGGGAAAACCTTAGAAAAACCTGCATCGGGTAGGTCGGACATTTGGTACTTGTCCCACCCCCTTCCGATAGCGGGAGAGGAGTTTAATATAAAAAAAACTATAAGAAAATACCCTAAAATTTTTTATTAATTTTATGGCTAATTATCCGTGTAAGATTGTTTCCTTAAAAAAATTTTAGTTAACGAATTAAATTGCGCTGTACTCCAGAAGAGGTCCCAATTGGGGATGAAACGTTTCGTTAAATTATAATGTTTTAATGTAATAAATAATGTAATAAATTTTCTGACTAACAACCTTTTTTTTCTTCAAATTGTGTACAATGTTTATTGAACATTTCTTACAAATACATGATATTCAGATGAACATAAATTTTTAAAGTGCGGCCAAAATGACTTATATTTACACAGATTTTGAAATTAGTTTGGAATTTAAAATAGCAGTGGAAAAACATAATGGAATAAATGGATTAATAATAAGAAGAAATCATAAATTTAATTTATACATTACATTAATGGGCGAACAGATTAGAGTAAGTTAAAAGGATGGTTTGAAAATATATCAAATGGAAATATCACAAATTACGCGAAACTGCGTTTAATAGATCCAAGATCATTTCTACGACGGAAAGCGGAGGACAATAAATAAGACGAACTCTGCAGTGAATGAACATTGCTCATAAGAACTGGAATATTAAGATAAGCGAATCAATTTCGATGTTTCGTGGCAGCTAAAATATTCATTGGACCTCTATAAATGGCCTCCAATAAAAAAATTTTCTGCCTGCTTCGCCATTATTATTATATCCAAAGCCATAGTAAATATCTATTCCATTGCATTTCTAATCATAATTTTAGAGAACGTTTATTAACTTTAATGATCTATTTTTATATATTTTTTTAGTATTTTTGAGTAGATAATTTACTGGAGGAGAGCTGTTTGATAACTGTATATTTTGTATTTAAATTTTTTTAAATGAATATCTGACCTGAATGCTGCAAATGATGCAGACATTCTGTGCTCACGTGAAAACCTAGCGATAGAAAAATGTATTCGCATACATAATGGAATTTGGGAATAAGAAAAAATAATAAACGCAAATCTGAAGGCAGTGTGTTCATTGACTGGAGTGTTGAAGCCTGCAGTATTAAAACGCCTGTGGGATTCCTCCACAGTCCCTTGCGGACATCACATCGCGGCTCTTAATTGCTGGGGACGACTCACATATTTACTTCTTGGCGAGCTCGCCTGCTGAGACATTACTTCTTACAGATTCCAGATGCATAAATTCATCAACCCTCACTAAAGTCCTTATTAACGTAACAAAGGCCGTTTAAGATTCACTGCAGGCATTATTCACGAATAATGTACGGAAAATTGGTGAAGACATGCGAGTAAAACAAAACTCGCTACAAAGTAGTAGAGCTCCTGGAACACGTCCAGCTCGCATCCGAAACTACTTCTTGCACGCTGTTAACCTCCCTCGGGAAGCTGAGTTTCATCGCTGTATGCAAAAGAAGTTTAAACCTTCAAAGCAGAATGAACACGGCACTTTCACGGTCACTCCATTTTACATTTGCGTCTACAACCGTAACAAACTCTGTATTCAGTGACCTCAAAAAAATATGCATGAATGTACTGGATCACTAGACGTATACGAGTACATTGTCGACCCATAGTTTGTCACCTCTGATAAATACGAAAATTATGGGTAGGAATATCATTAAGACGATTCGTATTTCAGACGTCATCGTTATTTCGCCTAGATAACAACGGCCATTTGCCCTTGAAAACTTAAAATTTAGTAGGTTAGATTAGATATAGAGACAGCAACAACCCGTGTACCTCATAAAATGAAACAATTTTCGTGACACATTGAGCAAACAAGGAAATGAAACTTGAGAACTGCTGTCGAGGTAAAAGGTTCATTAACTCTCGAACTCGCTAAAGTTTCAGCCCAGTTTAAGAAAATATTAGATTTTATTTGCAACAATTCACAGCAGTTTTTTTAAAAAAAACGTATTAATTTAATATTAAATATAATTTTTTAATTATAATTTAACAAGAAATAAAGACAATATCCCAGAAAAACTTAAACCAAAAACTCGTATCAATAAAAAGTTTCCTCCATTTATTCCCAAATTTCTACGTTGTACTTTATCATTACAACACTGAAATCGTAGAACTGTAGTGAACGTAGAACATTTGTATACTGCAGAAATTTGCTCCCATCTGAATTTATAAATTACATTACCGAAGATTTAAACCAACTTCATTTTCTGATTATTTCAAGTGATGCTGGTAAAAATAAAATTGAAACTGTGCAACATAAATTTTTTAGTTTCACGTCTTACAGAATGAATTTTCCAGACCAATTTACAAACCATAATTATAATAGTATTGCTGCAACATTAAAAATCCTAAAACATGCACCAAAAATTTTAAAGTTTAATTTTTAGTTAATAACAAAATTTATTGCGTTGATAAATTCTTTCTAGAACCTCTAGATGTAAATATGTTTGCGGAAAAAATTATAGAGCGAATTAAACGATTCCATAATGAGAATTCCAAATTTGGATAACGCTTCGGATATTTATTAAAATATTTTTTTTATTAATGTTGCTTCAATATATATTTTTTTTACGAATGGGATTATAAAAGAAATAATTGATTATATATTATAAATTTAATTTTGTTTTAAGATATGTAATTTTGATTGACTGTACTAGCTGGGTGCCCGGCGTCCCGAGATCTCATTTATCCATAACCCCTAATTTGACTCCAATCTAGGTAGCTTTTACATTATTTTTATGTAACACAACTTGACCCCTATCCCTAAATGTGTTCACCTCCCATTCCGAAGGGGATTGAACTCATTGACCCTGAAATAGTTTCATTCAAAGAATACGTCGCCGTTTGAACATGTTTGAAAATTTCCACCCCCGTCCATCGGGAGCATAGATGGCCGATTTAATGTCATTATTAAACTCGGCAACTTCCATAAAACTGGGTTAGACTCCAATCTCGATTGTATTAGCGTTATTTTCCTGTAACACGCGTCCATCCCCAGCCCTAAGGGTGCTCCGTTCCCATGATGTAAGAGGTTGAAATTGTAGTCAGATAACATCCTTATAAACGCTATCAATCTCTTTACCCCTAAAAATATTTCAGACTCAAATATCGGTGGTTTTAACATGTTTGAATATTTACACCCTCGTCCACCCCTGCTCCTGGGGGTCTCACCCCGACTGTTACTGTTTCCTGGTCGCAAAGAACACGTGTGCGAAATTTGGTTCAATTTTCTTCACTGGTGTAGATTTGTATAAGGAACATACAAACATACAAACAAATATATATATACATACAGGCATACATACATACATACAAACACTCTGTTTTATTTATTAGATAGAAGATAATGGACAATAGTCCGTAACAAATAAATGAATAAATATTGGAACGAGTTCAATTAAGACTATTTAAATTGAATTAATATTAGATTGCTGCAAACAACGTGAAAAAATATTTTACAGGAAGTATATTTTAAGTAATTCACAAAAATTAAATTCGAAGCCCCACTCAGAAAATAGAATAAGGACGAGAGTCCATAGCTTGTACACATTTTGTTGATAATTTTGATTAACCTCTTCCACAAACGTATATAAGAATTTCTTACCAGATTACAACGAAATGGAACGGAATATTAAATTTTCAGAAAGAATGTCGACATCTCGGGGGATAGTCTAAAAATAGTTGGTAATGTAAGCCGTTGAAATATTCAGATTCTCTAGATTGCAAAATGTCATATTTATTAAGAGCACTGCGGATGATTTTATATTATTTGAGATACTAGATTTTATACCTGGATTAAGTTGTACGTTACCAGAAAATTTCAAATAATTTCGGCTGTTAAATTATGAATCACAAACGGTCACATTTACATTCTCGAGGATTGAAAATTACAAAGTTCTAAAATAAATATGGATAAGTGTGCAGTTATTGCGAAATTATCATAATAATCCAATTTAAATTAGCGAAACGTCTCTTCTGACCACTTAGGTTATTGTAACACTTATCGCGTCTAATTTTTATCTGTTTATTTAAAAATATAGTGTTTGTTTTCACGGAAATTTCGTCATACAAAGATTTCTATATCATTTCCGCCAGTATCTAATGTATTTTTTTCACTGCCAAACTGGCAATTATTTAATAACAAGGTTTCGCCTCTTCGCAGTTTTTAACTCGTATCACACTATCACATTACGTAAATCTATTGCAATTAACGTAGAAACTGATACTTTGAAACTATAATCTATTTTCCGTTTTTAAAGATATTCAAGATTTAATTGTCATGATCACAAAAGTGTCACAAACTTGATGCTACTTAAAATTTTCTCATTTTCCCTAAATTTTCTATATTTCTTTTAATATATTCCGAAATCTTAGAATCATGTTTGTGACACTTTGGTGATCCTTGCAGTTGAATGTAGAATATCTAAAAATAAAAATAGATTATAGAGTTTCAAAGTATCCGTTTGATTAATTGCAATGGTGTTAAATTTTATGATGGTGAAAACTGATACTACGAAACTCAACAATGGCTATGTTCCCGAATAATTAGGGTAACTTCTTCACTTTACATTATCCATGTTTTGAATTTCTTTACTTTACTTGTGCGGGGTTTAGTTTTGTGGCTATTCTGACGAAAGCAACAAGGTTTGAGAAAACTTTGTGTGGTATGTATTTTACCTCTTAATTTTGACTGTAAATTGGGTACTTCTTTATCTAATTAGTTTTCAAAAAATGCAGACGTTTTATATTTTTAAAAATAGTTGATCTCGTGTCTTGAATGAAAATTAAATGCGCATTATTTTTCTACCAATCACTAATAATTAAACTTATTCATCTGACAAATGGAAATTTAAACCACGCTAAAGTATTTAAGTTGGATCACGTTTATCTTCTTCTAATAAATAAAATAAACTGCTTGTGTGTATGTTCCTTAAACAAACCTACACCCCTGAAGAAAATTTCACTAAATTTCGTACATGTCTTCCTTTCGAACCGCAAACAAATACTGTGGGCATAAGACATAAGACACGTCTACCACCCGCAGGGTGGGGATTAAAATATTAAAACCTGCTCAAACTGCCGATATTTGAGTCTTATAAAAGGTTTTCGGGGACAATGAGATTGATAGTATTTCTCCCGCTGTTTTTGTGAGTAATTTCAACCCTTTTCGGCGTAGGAGGGGAGCACCCTTAGGGGTTGGTGTGGCGTTAAAGAAAAATAACGCGCGAACAACCAAATTTGAGCCAAATTCGGGAATATGGATGTCGTCGAGTTTAATTATAACAACCTTGGCAACGCCGTGAACCCACCAAAGAGGGTGTTTTTTAATTTCTCAAACTAATAGTCATTATGACTGCGCAATTATTTTAAAAATTTAAATTATTTTTATATAAATCGTGTTGACATTCTTCTGGAGTCTGGAGACTTATAAAAATATATTTCATGGAGTGTTTTAGAGAGAAAATTTAATTATTTTAAGGAAAGGTAACTGATAATATATTTATATGCTTATTTAAAAAATTATTCAAAAATGTTTACATTGTAAAAATTTTACTGTTTTCGAAATGATTCATTAAAAATAATTTAAGATGTTTTCAATCAATCGAAGATTGCTTTAAATAATAAAAAAAAAATTGTGACGGAAAGTAAGATTTCTTTTTGCGGTGAATGAATGTATTTGGAAGAAATTCCTTCCTTTATCTACTTGTAGAGGAACATAAGCACTTTAATATTGATAAATCCTTAAATATATCTAATTTATGAGCATTTTGTGTGTGACTATCATATCTCAAGGTAGGCAAATTATATTACACGCACTGGACTCTGACTGTACTCGCCTTAAGCAAATAATAATGAAATGTTTTAATTATTTATCAGTCTACGACATAAAACCTCTAGCTCTACGAAAAAAGCGGTTTTGCTGTTATTAAACTAAGGTTCTTAATTTCTTAGCGACATACAGAACAATTAATTTTTTTACCGTTTTACTCGAGTCTTGTCTTATTAATAAAATTATTGTCTTTCACTTCTGTACACACACTCGTGGAATCAGATTTAAAATAAAAATCTTTTTGATTACAGGAGGTATCGCAAACGTCGATCTTGGAGTCTCGGTTAAGTGACTGCTCTTATGGCCCACAACGTTTCATCACGGTATTAAGTCGTCTTCATCATTACTGAGGCGCACATCAAACCAGACAGCGCAATTTATAGTCGACACAGGAATAAGGTGGTCAAAATAGCATTAAATATAGCCTGAATCATAGTCTAAATATGTCAGAATTTTGAGCGTTTAATCTCTCAGTCCGTCTATGTTTTGATCTGTATCTTTCGGACTTTAAAAGATCCTTGGCAGTAAATTCAACGCCATTGTTAATTTCCATTAACAAATAATTTTGTTGTAATCCATTACATGAAATATACGCGTAAGATTTCACTTGTTTTGAATTTAATTTATCATGTTTACTAACAAAACAGGGAAAGAACTATTTTCCTAGTATTGCACTTTAAAATATTATCCCGGTGTTGGGTTTCTCTTTTCTGCTGTATTATTACTACGCATCATACGTTTTGGTCCAATTTTAGAACCTTATTGCAAAATAATTCTAGGATTATAGAATTTTTTTAACAGGGCTATCTTATTTAGTCACCTCTTTGCAGTAAAAAATAATTATCCTATCTCTTGCCGTTCACTGGCTACACAGGGTATTTTGGAAATTAAGAAATAGTAAAACATTTTTTTTAAAAAAAAGGCCCTAACTATTGCCGGTCTGGACAAGTGATAAGTACTCAAAACAATAAATATAAATTAAATCATTGTTAAGCCTTCTAGGTCCGGTGGTCGAACCTCTAGAGACGACGCTATGCATATACGCAACAATGAGAAGTGTAATGGTGAAAAAAGGTTTAAAAGGCCTGTCTTCGTACTAAATTTGAAACGCTGATAACCAAATCCTTCGGTTATATTTTTGTTTTTACAGTATATTTATCATTACGTCGTCTTCTTGCTCATAGTTTTCCGCTAGCGTGTAACTGATATTATTTTTTCTGTTGGGGAGTGACGTTGAAGGTAACCTGTAGTGTTGTCTTTCTTTCTTTCTAGATAGGGTTGAAAATTTTTCCCAGTTCTTCATTTGGGTGGTGTTCGTTTCCTGGACTTGTACGATTCACCTTCGTAGGTAAACCCGCACACGTGGATTCGGCGCCAAATCCGTTTGCTTTGTTTTGTGGCGGCAATGTTGTAATAATGCTACTACGACGGTTTCTATAGGAGTTATTTATAAAAATCGTACGTTTCAGGAGGAGTTTTTTTTTATTTTGTCTTAGTGTGCGTTCGGAACACAATTTTTATCGACCCAATAGTCGCGTCGCGTTTTAATTAACCTTGAGGGAGAGAGGGTACGATTTAATAGCGCGCTATCAGGAATGACGTCAGGCCGAAGGTGGCAATATTGGGAATTGTCGCTCGCGGAAGCTGGAGCCAGCGGGCCGCTGTTTATCTGGCGTGGCGTCCTGCCAGCGCTATCAGGTGCGACCTCTAAGCAGGCTGCCTCCGCCATTAATTTGCGGTGAGAATCCGCGGCGGCGACGGCACCACTGCGCAGATGGGCCATCTCGCCAGACAATGGCGCGCTCTTAAATTAGCGGCAGGTGGCAGCACCGGGCCAGCGCCTCGCTTAGTGTGAACTCACTGGGGTCTGTCTCATCTCTGTTCCAGCCGCGCGAGCTCGGTCCATGAGAACGCTCCGGTGTGACTTGTGCGTGTTGGCGATTATGTGGTCCGCGGACTGAGAAGCCGAACCAAGCTGGCGGGCCTCGCGAAGAGAGAATCCGTCCGCGCCCGTCCCACCAGGGTCAGCGACCCAGGGGGCGACAGCGAAGAGGCCAAAGCCGCGGCGGAGGTAAAGTTCCTCAGGGAACGCCGCGTGCTGCTGGTCTGCACCTGCATGGTGGGCCTGTGCGTCATCCTGTGGATCACGGCCATCTCCACCGACCACTGGATGACGGTGACCGCGCCCCCGCAGGGCATCTTCATCAACGAGTCGAAGCGCTTCTTCCTGAACAGCAACTCTGGCATCTTCCGGTACTGCAGGACGGCCATGAGCAACGCCACTTCCGTCCCCAAGGCGCAGGAGCCCGGTCTCAACGTCACCGTCTCGGGGAAAATCGCCATATTCCGTGAGTATGCCTGGTGGCCTGAGTTACTATCTTTAGGAGCCGGCTATTGTTCTGCCCGAGGTTGTCTTTGGCAGATTGGCAGGGACGATACCGTTTTGTTCCCTGGGGGATTCCCGGGATTGAGGTTGCCCAATCCTTCTACAGGGACCCCAAAACTAGACTCTAAGGTTGATATTTTCAATTTGACAGATTACCACTCAGAAAAAATTAAAATATTATAAATATAAACATTAAAATATTACAAGATAGGGTGGAAGCTTTATTGTTGATTACGTGAGCGTTAAAAATTGAATAAATAATTCGTGACGTTTTCGAAAAATCTGGAGAGGTCAATTTTAGCAACACATTTTTATAAAGATATTTTTACAATAAATTGTTCTAAATAAAACGAAAACCTCATATAATAAATACAAATTTATATATATATATATATATATATATATATATATATATATATAGATATAGATATATATATATATTCGTGTGTGTATTCTTTATAGAACGTGAAACCGGAGTGAAAGTGACGAAATTAATGTGAGACTTCATATATGGTTAAAAAATTATGTTAAATGCTTGTGGGTCGTTATATTTTTTTTAAATGAACATTTCCAGATAATACGTGAATTAACACGGAATTGTTTCGAAACAATCCTATAGAATCTAAAATTTTCAAAGCGATATTTGAGCTAAATCAGTTAAGTTTCCCCAGTTTCCAGTCTCGAAATTTCACTAACTAGTAAACATATTTAATAGACACAGACGACCCGTGGAGACACGCGCACTACCCTTTTTTACTGCTCGTTTTAGGATGTTCTGGCACTTTAACTGGTACTAATATTTTGGTTAGTTCGTTCGTTCGTAGTAATGTTACTACGGTTACACTGATAATTTTAGGTTCCTCATGGTTGCAGCAATATTTCGAAACTCATCTTAGCTATAAATATATAATATATTGGAAACCACATCTTTCCTGTTACAATGGAAATCGCGACGTTTCAGTTATGACATTTAATTAACACAACAAATTTATTTTAATGTTTCTTATCTTTTTATAAGATCGTTGTTTTGGTTCATAAGGAACATTAACTATTGTTCTAAGTTCTATTAATCTATGTAAAACATGAGATTCTTTTTAATTACTTATTCTAATATAATGGGGGAAAAAATTATCGGCAATAGTATAGCGTTTCGGATTTTTAATTGATACTAAAATAATGAATAATAACAAATTTTTACTTGAGTCATTTTATAGTTAACGTAGAGATTATTTAAGCTTGAAATTAAATTTTGCAATAGAAAATCTGTAAGCGAAGGTACCGTGAATTCCTTTAGGTTAATTTATAGTTCAGGTTGATTTCCATCGAGGAATTTACTCTGCAAAGTTAAAGCAAAAAAACGACTAATTTTTCTATTCTCATTATTCCAGGGGCAAGTAAATCCCATAAGTTATAATGAAAATAATTAATCTAAGAATAATGTTGCGCGTAGTTTTAATACTCTTGAATAATTAGCATCATTTTTTCATGTATGGATTAAACATGTGAATTTTTGTTTTATATCTTGCTTTGGCTGAATTTTATAGTACATTCAATCACAACTCTTTAAAAAACCTTACTAAGCCTCATAGCGTATTTAATTTTCGCAGAGAATGCAGGTTATTGAAACCTTAATGTTTTCGTTAAAGTTAGGGAAAGCTCTGAGAAGTCGCTGAGCGGGTAGCAAACTTACAGGCGAAGTTTTTCTTCGTTAATTTTTTTTCACCACGGTTGAAAATTGCGGTTGAAAGTTTTATTAGTGCTTGACCTTAATTTGCAATTCTCTAAACTAAGTGCATGAATTACTGCGTGTTAAACTTCTATTTTCAATTTGGCCCCTTGAAGCCACTTGATCATGACGGAGAATTGTCAAGTTGTTGTCAGTGATTGGTAATTGATGTACATTTGCCGATAATCCAATGTACTATAAACACGTTTTTAGTAATAATGTCTAGCCATAAGTGAAACACTTTTCCCTGCGTTACTACTATTACAATCTTATTACCAGTTTGCCTCTACATAAATGGGTAACTTATACCAGATAAATGAGTATCTGTCTACTGACAGGTTTATATATATTAAAAAAGTCACTGAAGGATTATTTATTTTGGGGGGTGATTATTACACTATGATGGTTTGGACAATCCGTGCACTTTGACGAACTTGATTAAAAAGTGCGAGAAAATGTACGTGCGGATTATTTTCCATCATAATTCTTTGGATATTTTAAAAGCAATAATTATTGGTTCGGTATACCTTTAGATTTCATTTTAATTTCAAACGAGTTAAGTGTATAGGTAATATAAGATATAATAAATAAAGAGCCAAACGGGCAAATGTTGTTTGGGCCTATTCGTTTAAAACAAAAAATAATTACAATATTACGATGTTTCGTGTACAATTTTGCGACTTCATCAGATAATATAACTAAATAAACAAAATTTATACAATAAATTAGACATGTAAAGTTGGCAAATAAAAAGAAAAAATTGCGTCTGATTGAAAATAATGAATAGAAAGATTGGGACAAGGATCCCAGAAACGTTGTGTGGTATTTATTCTATCACTTTTTTGTCTTAATTGGCTATCTTTATTATTCATTAAAGTTTACAATTATTCTAATTTCCAGATTTAAATTAATTTCGGTAAAATATAAATTATGAAAACTTAGTTTTGAATGAATGCATTCATGCTGTTATAATTCGATGTCAAAATATGAATTTAGTGTATGACGACTGTAGCAGAAATGTTATTTAAGAAGGGAACAACGAGAAACCGAGTAACATTTATACTGTAGATCGTTAAAGATAAATTCGTAATTTTATCGAAATTAATTGTATTATAACAGCAAGGTCTCGTAATTTTTGTTAAAATTATTAGCTTCGTTTCAAAATTTAATGCAGTAGTATTAGAACCGATATGTAGCATTTCAGTCGTCATTCTTCAAAATTAATAAATTTCCTCATGCAAGATTTTAATATTTTGTCAATAAAAAAAATTTAAGGGATAAATGTATGTGTTTGTACATTACATTTAATGTTATTATGTTCCTTAAATTTGCTTGGTTTGACCTACATCTGTTGCATGCCAGCCTGACTAAACAGTTAATTTTATAAATCATATTATGTTTGTCACGAACATTAATTATGTCTGTGATGTTTCTTCAAACATTTAAAATTGTCCGTAGATTTAAAAACTGCGAAATAATTGAATTAATTTGAATGTTTGAAATGTTAGGTAAAACAAAGAAACTAATTTTTTATTAACATTTATAATTGATAAATTAATTAAGTATTTAGATTTTATTCAAAAAATCTAAAATCAGTCAGCCAGCAAAAATAAAATTCTTCGCGACGGAATCACAACGAAATATTTTATATATGGACTACCAGTCCGTTTACCCGCTTAGTCGCAACAGGGACTGTAGCAGAATTCGATAAAGAATATATTCTATAAATAAAAAAAATCCGTAATGAATGTTTTTCAGTTTTATTAGTCTGCCGTAGACTTTTCAGATGAAGCTAATTGAGTGGAAAACCATTGTTGTCGTCCTTTATTCTTCGTCACTAGTGCTCAACGGAGATTCGTTTTCTCAGTGTGTGTGACCCCCCAGTAATATCTTACGGAGACTTGGCAAGGGTTTCGACAATAATACTAAAGATCAAAGTGACTCACGGCTATGAAAGCAGAGACAGACGACTCTCTAGGGTTAAATTGAATTAAGTAGGCTCATGCCGCAGCTCTGATTCGTTCTTCTGCCTTTCTCTTCTTCTTGTGGACGTAATACGGAATAGCTACATCGGAAAAGTATCTAATGGAAGGTTCTAACAGTCACATTAAAAATACTGATATAACAATAGTATCATACATGGAAATCATTGAAACCAGACTTCTTTGAGTTGTAGATAAATTTATTGCAGTAGTTAACTGTAGTATTTTCAAATATAAATGGAGCAGAATGGCCTAAATTCAGAATATATAATCATAAAAATTTAAAATTACGTACAATACATTTCTTCCCTTTGCTTACTGACCTCTTCACTTTTATATAATTCAAGGAATAATTAAAATATGTGAAATTTATGGAGGAAGTCTAAAAAATTTACTGTTAAATTGTTTTCTTTAAATTCACATATTTTAATTTTTTCTTTAATTATATAAAACTGAAAAGTCCCCAAGAAAAGAAAAGAATGTTTTTTACTTGTAACTTTAATGTTTATATGTTTTGACTTTTGGCCATTTTTCACTAATAGTAAACTTTCTATTTTTACTAAGAACACAGTTTTCTAGAACCATAGTTACAATAAATATCAGGTTGTCAGAATGTGATGTATATAAGTGGAAAAATAATTTATACGCCTCTCAACTCTTTGAATTCAAGAATTGTCTGTAAAAGTAAGCATCTGGTGTGCTTAATTAATAAAATAAAATATTATTGTCAGGGCAGGAAACTGTAGAGACCAACAGAAACTACCAGGGGTTTCGCGTGTTAGTTTCGTTGAAACTGGGGCATCTTCAGAAACAGTTCACCCCATCACGCGAAACCTCAATAGTGGTCATGGTGTTTGGAAATCGTGAGGGGCAGTATTTCTAAATTTTCGTAACGGAAAAACACTTGACGGAACCCTTAGAAGTGAAATTAGTTACCTGAAATATATTTTATCTTTAACCTATTCAAAACATCATAACTTTATTTATAGTTTCAAGAATACTTCGCACGTATTCTACGTTTATTGTTTATTATAAGTTTCCTTTTCCTGTACTGCCGATGATAATCGGAGAATTTGTAAATATAGAATTAGTTTCTCACGAACGAGTTTTAAGCAACGGCCAGTTTGCTCCACGATTTATTATGCAGTGAGTCACTAGAGATTATGCTTGGTTAAATATCTAGAGCAAGAAAAATCTAGAAGTTATTTTGGCTGAGGGAGAAATAATAATCTCAATCACCAAGCCTATATATTTATCTTATTTTAATAGAAACTGTAATATAATAATATTATGGAAAGGATAAATACCATATGCGGTTGATTTCGAAACCGGCAGAACTTTCCAGAGCTTGTAAGAAAACTGATTAATAGTTCCCCGTAATGAACTTTGCATAATACTTATCGTAACCCTGCTACAATAACATTTGTATTCCACCTTGAAATTTTAGAAACGTATATAAGGTTTGCGATTTACATATATTAGCATGAATAATTCATTTACATCTTATGTGTTTAGTTTGTTACGTGTGTGCATATTAACAATTTTTAGATAAATAAATTCCAGAGCTCAGTCTTGAGAATTAAAACTAGCAACAAATTAACAGAAACTTTATTTTGCGATTTGAATATTTTTTGGTAGTACTATAAACTATTTTAAAAGAAAATAAAATTTTTGAAAAAAATTTGGATGGAGATACTAAATAATTCCCCCCCGTTCTCATGTTTAGTATATTTAGGATGCTATGAATGTTAATGAATAATTGGAGATAGTTAAAAATCGATCTACTTATTCACAAGTAATTTTAGCCCAATAAATTTAATTTTTCCCCTCTACTTATGCTAAAATATTTATTTTAAAAATTAAAACTGAAGTATAGAGAACTTCTCATTTATAAAAAAACAATTTGGATTTATTAAAAAATTCCATATTATCTCATTGACAAAATATATTGGTTTCGTATCAAAAGAATGAGGAAAACGTCCAGGAAACAACATTTAAACAAACTGAAACACGTTGTCTATGCGGAAAAATAGTGCTGTTGTAAAATATTAATTAAAATATTTGTAATAACTATAATTCCAATACTCTATAAATTCGTGTAAGAAATTAACCATTTCGTGTAAATTTAAGTTTAAATTAAGCATTAATTTTCATCTGTTAATTAAATAATAACCGTTGCCAACATTTTTTAATGAGTCACAATATAACAAAAATCCAAACACTGAATATTGGGAGAGATTTTTATGTTCAACCTACTTCATAACTTTAATGCAGGGAAATTGTTAACCTTCTCTTAGGTAACTTTAGAAGTTTCTTTTGATTTGGCCTTCAAAGTTCGAAGCATGACAAAGTAGACTTCAAAATTTTAAAGTCATTAATTAACCGTGGATAAGGAACAGGGTGAAGCAGTTTTTTTCATATCAAAATATTTAGTAGGTCTCTTAAAAGGCGAAGGAAACCAAACAAATTATTTCACCACAAGCAATTGTGTTTTTACGGAAACAGTTGCTGAAAACGTTTAACAGTTATCGTAATTATTATTTATATAATCCTATTTAATTGTATGCTTTGTAATTACGTAAATTTGCGCCGGGACAAGAAATGACGAAACTGAGATTGCGTCTCATAAACGACGTTGTGAAAACAGTCATTTTGCTTTATCAAATTCTAGTAGGTACGTTATCAGCTTTAAGTCATGTAACCGTGTAAGTAATCGCAGCTATTAGCATTAATTATTCATTTTGATAACCAATTCGTCTGGCGCGTGCGTAGAGATAGCTGAAATTAAAGTTGGGTTTAATAAAAAAAAATTGTTTGGTTCCGCCTTAATTTGTAATGTAAATACGAAAAGAATTGGCGATGTTTTCTGCCGCTTATTTCAAAAATTATAAAACTACATAAATAAGTTCTGAATTAAAAGTTAGTATTTAGTGGCCGTCCAGGAAAAATAATTTTAAATAACGACAACGTCATAGTTGAAGTTCACTGAAGACAAAACATTAAATTAACTTCATTTCTAAAACAAAATATCCTCAATACGTTTTAGAATAAATTGTTTATAAATAATGGAAAACAGGTTCTTTACTTGACGTGCTTCACAAAAATACTGTCGTAAAAGTTTTAGTTGGTTTTTAAGTATTTTTACCTACTTGGTGTAACGGTCTGCTTTTCATAGCCGTATACTGTACCTAGACGAGTTTTTTGCATGTATAAATTGATATTCATTGCACTTGATAAAAAAATTTCATTCCGTGAGATTATAAGCATTGTGTAATTTAATATTTAATATAATCACACGGTTATAGCTTCATCAAAAATAAACAATACTGTCAATACGTCCACATTTTTAGACATCTTCAAGTAATATAACTAAATGAAACAAAGTTTATAGGATAAACTAGAAATGTAAATTGACAACAACATAGTTATGTAAATAATATAAATTTTATAGATTTTAATTCATTCCGTTTAAACTGAACATTATGTATACAGTTTTAAATTATAATAATGAATATAGATTGAGAGTCGTGGACTTCTTATGACAGTTTAAACGGAAAGTGTTTTTAGAGGGAACAACAGAACGTTGGCTATGTTTGAAATAAATGAATAAATAATACGATACATATAAATCCTTTATAACTGTAAGGTATCGTAAATTTTGTACAAAGTATTAGTGTCATTTTTAAACTAGGATTAGAGCGAATGTGTTGCAAATGTGGACAAACGTTGAATTAAATAATTTTTTGTTTTAATTAATTAATTTTTTGACACATTGGCTGTAATTTTTTTGATTATGGTTTCGTTGCGTTATTGCGATTTTCAGCTGTTTGTTTGAAATACATGATACTTCATAATAAACTATCTGGGTGCCCGGTGTGTCCCGAATTGTCATAATTAAACTCAGTGGCATCCATAACCCCGGATTTTACTCCAAATTCGATGGCTTTTGCTTTATTTGTATGGAACGTCCTTGCACCCCGACCCCTAAGGGTGCTCCCCTACCATTAAAAAAGGAGTTGAAATAATGCACAAAAATAATCAATAAAAATACTATCAATCACATTGACCTGGTGAAATATTTATTCGGCCCAAATATCTGCCGTATTAGCATGTTTTAAATTTAACAGCTCCGTCCACCTTCGTCCCCTGCGGGTAGGTAGCCGTGTGTTACTACCCTCGGTGATTTTTTTCTGTTTGAAAGGAAATGTATGGTCAAATACATAAACGAAAACAGTCCATTTTACTACACAGAATATTGTACGACTAAAATAATATTTTGGGTTATTTAACTGGGTCAATTGTTAATTTTTATTAATTTATTAAATAAATGTCTACAGTACTTTATTTGTACAAGTAGTTTCAGAACAGCAATTAAAGTCCATAATATGATAGAAAATTTAATTTATAATGAAATTTTATTTAGTAATATTAGTTTTCAAATCTATTGCGTGTGAGTAGACTCTAATGTTACAAAAGTTTTACTAAAAGACGTTAGAACTTGCAATTCCATCACCCTGTATTTTTGTGGGTCTGTTATAAATATTATTGTGCGAAAAATATAAAATAAATATTCAAAATATAATCTTAATCAGATCAGTTAAGTATTTCATTTGAAAATACGGAAATTATTTACAATTAATAGCTTTCAATGGTGATTTTTAAATTAAATTTTATAACTGAATCTATAGTTTCTTGCTTTACCAAATTCAGGACTCTCTAAATTTTTAAGAATTTGATTTTATAGCTTGAAATTTAAGCTTTTTGAATTAATGTTTTTTAACCACCGAATTTTACCCGCGATGTAGTTACAATAATACGTATGTTTAGACTAAATGAGAATTTTTTCTGAAATGTAAATCTCTCCCACGCATCACTTTGAGACTATAATTAAGCCACATCTTTGCGTGAGTGACTATTATAACCACATATTGAAGCGGATCAAACGACTCCAGGGCTATTTTTGTAGCTATCAATATTTCAACGGCTCCTGAAACGTCAGATAACAGTGAACTACTTTCCCAGATTGATGTTTACGACTGGTGAACGGTCAGGCGCCTATAAAACAGTCAACATGTTCCGAACATTACAAAACACTTCGTAACATCTACGAAATCAGATCTTTCAGAAAGGACTTTGTCGAACAGCGAAACCTCGTAAATACGTTTGCAGGGAGTGTTCGCAGTTTCGCGCCTGTCTAGAATGATTTCATTACTCAAATTTGGCAAGGGGAGTAAGGTTTCAGGCTCAGAAGACAAATTGATCTAACATAAATTGTTAATGCTTTTTACTTAAACTATTATACACTTACTTATTCTCACTAATCTGCAACATATAGAGATTTGCTTTGATTTGTAATACCAGCTCATTAAAATATAGAATGACGTAAAGTAACCAACAAAAAATTTAGTCCCTTTTATTGACTACATTTCTGTTGAACCATTGTCTTATTTTTTATTTTGCTCCTATTCACAGAACAATTATTGAGTCTAGTGTTTTACGATTATAGTTGTTATAAACAACGACAATTCGACGTTGGAGTCATAAGAATATTATAAAATTATGTTCTCGTTATGGACAATTTAATTATTGTAATTCAATAAATAAACGAAAAAAGTGCATTTTTTTAGAAAAAAAGTGTTGAACTATAATAAAAATTTCATTACAATAATACGACGTTTCGTCCCAGATATTGGGTCAGTAGAATAATTAAATTTCGTTGTCAAATTCACATTACTAATTTATTTTATAAATTTTGCGGCTATTAGCTAAAGTCCCAAAATTGTGGACGAAACGTTGTAACATAGTATTTATTTTTTGTTTTAGTTTCATAATACACATTTTTCTAACAAATCAGTTTTTCTGTTAAGTGATAATTGACAGTTTATATTAAATTAATATTCGTGTTATATTGGCGTTAAAATTTTATGTTATAATTTATTTTATTTGTAAACAACAAATTTTCCTCGTCACCTTTTTATATATTTTTGGAGCTGTTAAATATGGTTCAAGTAAAGTCTCCGTCTATTAAAGGACAGTACTTCATTTTTAAATGTTTAGATTAACATATACATCACTTTTAAGCAAATTATTAATTGTTGTCGACGGCAGGACACTTTTAAAATTTAATTTCAATACTTTCAGTTTTCACAGTGACAATAGATACATAATTACAATAGGTGCTAATTAGTTTCTTTGTGGAATAATAACTGTCGACAAAGAATGCAAATAATTACACACTCTTCAGATGTAATTTATTATCAGAAAATATGAAACCAACTCTAGAACACAGCAGGTGTATATTTGTGTAGTTCTAAAATTAGAATAAAAATTAATTTTAAACAAGTGTTGAATAAAAATGGCGTTAAATAGGGTTAATTTACAATTTCAATCAATTTTCATATTATTCCATAAATATTATCCGAAATTGATTTTAAATAAATTTTGTGTATTTTTAAATGCTGAAAATTTCCGTTGTAGCCAAAACTACATAAAAAAAATGAGTTTAAAGAAATATATTAGTCTTGTACGTTTATAAAGGATTAACTGTAAGAAATTATAATTTGTCTGTCAGTTATATTGGAAAATAGAAGCTGTAGACTGTTGCATCCATAGTTATCTGATAAACATTAATATAACTAATTACTTTTAATCAAATAACGATAGTTGTAATAGTCTTTCGATTAATTTACTATAATATCAAATATCTAACAAGAATAAACAAACATTTCTTCATTTCGAACGTCTACCGCTCGAAGGTATATAAAAAATTGAAATAAAACAATTAATGACCTTATACAGACAATTTTTATTTTTTATTTCTATTATGTCTACGTTTCGATACCTTTTTTTTCTTTCCATTATTTTCCAAATTGATAAAGTAAACTAGCACAATATAAACGATTAATAAGTTGTTAAATTAACACAGTTATGAAAAAGGGGTCCGATTCACTTAACGCTAACTAGATTGTATGAATTTAATAACTTTTTAATCGTTTAGTTGTGCTAGTTTATTTTATTAATTTGGAAAATACCTGAAAAAGATACTAAAATTTATCGAAATGTCGTCACAATATAAATAAAAACATCAATTGTTTTATTAATTCAAAAAAGACGTTAAATTAAAACATTTTTTAAAAAATATGTTGACACTAGATTTAAAAAATTTTCTGTTTTGAACTTGTTTAACAAATTTGTAACATCAGTTTGCAAATTTTTTTTAAGCCATGAGAGTTTTGTGTTATTTTTCAGTGAAATACGTAATGTACAAATTTCAGACATTTCGACAGAGAAACACCAGGCATGCAAATAAAATTACCGGTATTGGATAAACCATTCACTAAAATCAAATGCTTCATTATTATGTTTCAATGTAAAGAAATTAATAATTATATAATTATATAATATATATATAATATTATATATATATAATATAATATATATATATATAATATAATATATATATATATTATATTATATATATATATTATATAATATAATATATATATATATATATATTATATAATATATATATATATATATATATATATATATATATTATATAATATATATATATATATATATATATATATATTATATTATATATATATATTATATTATATAATTATTATTAATTAACAAATATTTGTAAAACGGGCTAGAATTGGCAAGACCTTTTATTTAGTACAAGTCAAAAATTCTGACAAAATTGTATGGAAAACAGACATGTTTCGAGATACGAAGAAATGTCCTCATCTTCAGATCTGAACGTAGGTCCACACCGTTTCAAAAAGAACCACCTTAGAGGCCGTGTTCGAAGTCTACTGTCTTTTTACACTTAAATTGACTTCGGGGTAAGGGGATAAGTCCACGAGATGCGATGGGGGTCACCACAAGGAAATAAATAAATAAATTGAGGGTCAACGACCTTGCTTCATCCCACAGGAATTCCTGACGAAGTGTTGGCAACGCACGTTCACGTAGACGAGCTTGGCAAGCCAACACCCAATTAGTGCTGAAAGTGGTTATTATTTAATGCGCGATTCAAAGACATCACTAGGTTTCTGACAAAGGCGAGGAAAGGCTCAACAAATTACATCAAGCACCAGGAAATTTTACATAGTCTAGATTAATAACAGAATCCTGTGCAGATTCTATTCCCAGGGAACAATATAATTTATCACTATGTGGCTCAAGAATACAGACCTCGCCAGCAATTATGAGACATCACGGTCTCAGAAGTTGTGGTTCAGTAAAAGCTGAGGAACAATACCTTGAACTTTTGGTAGATAATAGCTTCAAATCCTTTGGAAAACTTCTAGAAACTGTCCTGGGCCACTTTCTTAAATATAATTATTTTTTTCGCCTCACTTTGGTTTTATTAGAATCTCAAAATTATTTCTTTTGACTGTCGATGAAGTATACTGCAGCAGAAATACAATATATTATTTACTATCACATTCATTTTCTTTGTCACTCTTCAGAGCGACCATACCACAAGACCTATTGTAATAATAAATCCAATAGTGGACCAGGAAGAAAAAAAGGGATTTTCCATCGTTCCTTTAATCATCAATAAATTACTCCAAATACACACGAAATATTAGTCACTTAATTAGACTTGGGGCGCCAAACGTAAATTTCAAACGATGCCGAGAGACTGATGCATTTTTTCCATATAGTTTCTTTACTCAACTTCAAAAAAATCACGTTTGAATAATTTAATATGATAAATTGTCTTAAAAGTAACAAAACTAATATTAACTTTTAATACTCTGTACGAAAGTCGTTTTTATAAGTTATTTGAAGATTTTACTTTTGGAAAATTTGAAATAGCAAAACTGTTAAAATAAAATCGCGATATTTATAGCAGCATGGTTAACCATTTATCACTACTTCGTAGAGAATTGTTCAAACTCAATCGGTAAGTCTCGTAGAATCTCGGTCAAGATCTCGCAGACGGATCTGGCGCCTCTAGTGCAGTTGGTTACAGTAACACATTTAGCCTTTATAGTGCAAAATTTTACAAATCGTTGTGGGTTTAAATATGTGCCAGTTTATTTCATTGCATCCACGACAAACTCAAATTTAACGTTATGAATCTAGAAACTATGTTTTGTTTAGCTTCTTCAATTTTTTAAATTTTATTTTTTTAATTGTAATTGATAACGGATTTTTTTTAGAAATTATCGTACGGTTCCAGTCTAATTATAATAATTACTATAATCTTCTAATTATGAATTTTAAAGATATTTTCTTCATTCCGTTATTGTTTTACAATCTTTGCTCTTATTCTGCCAGATAAATTGACGTCTTCTTGGAAATGTAATATCTTAACAGAAATTTTTTTTGAAACTCATTCAATTAGACATTTATTAAATTGAAAGACCTATAGTATTTTCTAATTTATCAAATGTGGTCCGTAGTTATTCTGTTTCGAATGTTCAATATTATTTAGTGGTGAGAATACATAGAATATAAATACGCGATTATGAAAAACTGTTGCGTTCCTAAAGGCTACTGTCCAATCTAGATTGATGCTTTTCTGAAGTAATATATATATATATATATATATATATATATATAGCCTTTTATAGGTGTTAAACTACTTACGGTATCAAGAATTCTCTCTCATTGGCAATTTATATCATCATACCTTGTCTCTCAATCTTAATATTAAATTTAACTTTTTTCTAAGTATACCGATAATTATAAGCCGAGTCCAAGTAGCCATGTTATTAATCAATAAAATTTCCAATCTTGAAAAAAATATTTATAGTATTGATCTGAATTTCCTCCCTTACCTTTTGAACGGAAGAGTCCTGACTTGGATCTCCGTGTTCGACCCGGACACTTCAGGTCATATCGAAAAAAAAATCAATTTTCTTCTCATCGTTACTTCTTTGGTATTCCGGGTTTTAGTATTTTTAATAAAAATAATTTCGCATGGGAATGTTTGACATTGCTGGTGGTTTCGAAGCAGTACAGAGGAATTGTAACAGGAACAGTTTCCGAGGAAGCGTCGTGGACGAGGAGTAGGCGTCCCCCCCTGGCAGGTCGCCCGGGCCACCACGCTGCTCGACTCCGCAAATTTACAGTGCAGTCCCGCTCAAAATAAGAGCTGTCTTCATTTATTGCACTCGAAACGGCCTCTCGTGAAAGATTTCATTGTAGTGTAAAACAACGGTCTACACAGCAGGTTCCTCTGTTATCTCAAATAGCTTTCTGTTCCTCAATAATGCTCAGAGGTGATACTTTTTTTTAATTGTAGGGGAATTCTTCAAGGTCGTGTCGTAAATTCACGTCCTTCTAATGAAAAAGACGTGAAATATTGACATTGTTAAACATTTTATTTTAAGAGTAAACCACGCCGCAGGGATCGGACTGTTGAAGGTAACGCTTAATTGCTTTCCTGGAAAGTAATAAAAATTACAGTTAGTTTTTTTTATTATTCCCGAATTGTTTTAAAAATACTTAGAAGAAATTGGGGTTCTATTCCACTTATGGCATTCTAGTTTCGTAACGGCAGTCTCGTTCAGCACACTGAAAAAATAAATGACATTCTTCCGTTTATGACTTCATTATCTCACTCAACAAATCACGGGGAGACTTTACTTTTTTTTTTAGGGCAACAGGCTACATGAGGGTAATCCACTTTGGGCAACTTCCCTTTAATAGCATAGGAAGGGATTTGAAAGGGGGGATGCGGAAGGGTAGAGGAAGGTAGCCAAGGGTTAACTAGGGCCCCCGGGCTATGGTTTAAGGATCCTACCCGGCAATCGCCTAAAGAAATGCAGGGAAAACCCTAGGAAAACCTGCATCGGGTAGGTCGGGCATTGGGTACTTGTCCCACGCCCTTGCGATAGCGGGAGAGGAGTGGGGACGCAGCATGTTGACAGCTGCGAGTTTTCACGTTTATTATTCAAAAGCAAGCATTATGGAGAAAACCCAGCATTATAAATAAATATAAACCTACAGGATTGTAGCGAGGCGTCTTTTAAATGCAGTTCCTTCTCGAAAGTTCTCGTCGTTGCGAGTGACTCCGAAACTTCTCGTATATCCCATTGTTGATGTTTCGACGACTCATGACGGACATACTGCCTCTCTCGCTTCAATTAAAGAAATTAATTAATTTACTGTATTTATTGGGAGGAATGGATGGAAATTAATAGCCTTTCTACTTAACGGTAGTCTTGTACGGATTGCTGCTGTTAACACCTGTATTTATGAATCGACGCGAAACACGCGTTAATTTTTGGAAACTTGAGTACAATAAAGATGTATACAATTCGTCAGTAGACAACTTTAGAATGTATAGCCTAAAAATAACTCAATTTAAATTCTGAAAAGGATTCAGAGAAACTGGACAAAGTTTTGCGTAAGAAGATCGTGACTCGGGTCTGACATAATTCTTAAATTTCGTACGGATGTGATTATTCAGAAATTTTGGGTCTTTCACGTGTTCTGCATTTCCGGAAAATTGCAAGTTTGGAGGAATCTCCAATACCTATTAATTTTATCTTACCTTCAGTTACTTTTATTTATTTTGTGGAAAAACAATATTTCTTTAATGAAACTAAGTTTGCATCTTATGTGATTATTGTCTTGTGTGTAAGTGAATTTATTTATCCGCACTTTGAATTAAGTCCAAGAAGGAAATATGTCAGAGTTACTAAATAAAATATTACATTGCCTATTTATGTAATTACTGAGAAACTATCACCAAGTAGACCTGAATCTAATGTTATAGAAGACATTTATTTACCCCTATTATCGAGCTGGTATAAAATCAAAATATTTTCTAATTGCTTACAGAAATAAATTTAAATAATCAGTGGGTTTTATCGAAAATAATAGCTACAGAGTTCGTGAATCATTGTAAGTTTTGTTTCCTCGATATCTAGTATAATTATTAAGATTTTCCAATTAAGGAATTTATCTCCTAGGTCGACCCTTTATTATTTACCGAAGGCATCGGGCGTCGCATGACACGGAATGTTTAAAAATAGTGACCTATTACACAGAAGCTATTTAAAGGAGACGGGGGTTTTATTATGCAGTCTGGGCGATGTTTGCTTCTCGCTTCTGCTTACTCTGCTAGTAAACTAGAAAGTAAGTGGATTAATCTAAACTAGAGATCAACTGTCGGGGTATCGCCAAACCAAAACATACAGGCTCGATGTCAACAAGAAGCAACTCTCGCCGGGGATTCACCGACTTTCGACAGTCTCGCGCGTCACTTTCAAAATTTATTAGGACGGCTTAAATTAGGAACCAAAGGCTTCGACTGTCGTTATGAAACGACGATCGTTCAGTGAAACATACGAGTCGGCCACATATGCAGGGAAAAAAATATGTATTCAAAAGATCGACTCCGATCATGAGTTGAGTCACACAAAGACACACAAATGGTACTCTAGTAATTCGAAGAAAATTCTGGGATATTATGTACCTACGTCAGCGAATAGAAGTCTGATTGAGAGACAGATCGCTGACTAATAATACAATCAGGTTAAAATAATCTGCTTTCATAGTTCGACACTAGAATTTTACTTTAAATCCAATGGTCCTTTTTCGTATTCCACGTATCTCGTACTTTGCGTTATACGCCTTTGCCTTCACTGGTGGGGAATCTGTCACTAATTAAATAAAAATTAACCCCTTATGATTATATTTTTATTATACACTATAAATAAAATTGTTTTTTTATTATTATTGAGGGGCGTCTTAATTTTATATAAATATATTGCGGTCTTAATGAAATACGACTTACGAAGCTAAGATGTGGTTAACTTTTTAAAAATAATTGATTTCATTAACTTTTAACTGCTTAATGTATTGGAGTTTATTAAATATAAAGGTTCAAGTCAGGTTAAATATATTTGTGAAAATAGTCATTGTTCCCTTTATTGATGGAAAATTATGACATTTAAAATATAAATAAATAAATATACAGTCTTGAGTTAGTAGATTTTGCCCGAGGAGGTCCTAAGGGGAGAAAACGTCGGTAATTAATTTTTTTAGTATTAAAACATTTTCTGATTCAAGGATTTAATTTATGATCCTTTTATTGTTACTTTGTCTTAAAAATATATAATAGTTGTCTATACGCTACTGAATACTTTATTTTTGCTTTTAATTTCTGCCCTAAGTTCGTTGAGGAGTTCCAGAAAATAAAAATATCAGTCAAGGAGTCAGAACTTAATGTACCCTCAATCTTCGAAGTTAATAATAAAGAACGAAATTTAACTGATATATGTGATGCGTTATTTACTTTATAAACCTGAATATGTTTTATTAGAGAGGAAACTCGTTGTCGACGTGTCTCAACAGTGCATTTAATACCCGTGGTTACATTACATTATACAGATGCACGATGATTGGACTACGATCACGATTTAAGTTAATTAAACCTCATGTGGTGATATAATCGCTGAAAAATCTACGGAGGTCCAGAATTCCGTGACTAGTTGGTTTTAAGTGAAGCCGAAAATCAATAAACCATATTCACTTAATTTGTTTTTTAGTTGCGCAAATTAAAGTGATTATTATTTATTGCATGTATAACCTATATTGTTATTTTACATGTTTACTGGAGATATGACAGCAGTCGCAGTGTTAATATAAATTATTTTTGCTACTGTCGGTAAGAAATTTTATCAGGCGATTAGTAGTTAAAACAAATGTAAAATGCTCATTAGATATAAGAATTTTAGGTTTTGAGGCAATAATAATACAAATTTTAATTAACACGATTGACGCTTGCGTAGAAGACTGAGGGCAATGTGCTTCCGCAAGGATAATGAAAGCGTCTGGCGGTCCTGACCCTCAACGAAAGTAAACACAACCCCAGAACTCTGCCGCTTGGCAACTGTCGCCCGGCCTTGCTCGCAGAGTTTAATATTAGTTGTGCTCGGGTGAATCTGTAAATCTCTCGCCTTGTTGTGCGAAACGATCATTCAGTTCAGCTGTCCGTGATTCATAATGGCAGCTGACGACAGCTATGTGGAAATAATTGCCGCCCTGAGAGTTGTCTCGTACTTGGCAGCATTTTCATGGACGAAGTTCAGGGATTACCCAGAAACGTCTGTTCTAAAGTCTCGCTTCTCTTTGGAGCAAAGGAAAAAATCGTCAATACCGGTCTGTCTTCGGTAGAAGTGTCTTTGTGGAAGGGGAGAACTTCTTGATGAAGTTAAATTATTATACAGATGACAACACTAAAAGTGACTAGCCTGAAGACTACTCAGAAACTAGTCACAAATTACAACAATTATATAGATGAAAATTTTTTCCAGCAACCTCAGTGGTGAATTGTTAACCAAGGAAGCCGTTTAAGGAGTTGGAGATTTCTGAATGATATGAAGATAAATTGGCACGATAAAACATGCAGGTGATCTGGTTTCGTTGGCGAAGAAGAAACACTGCATGAAATGTTGGACAAGCTACTGGCAATAGAAAGGAAGTGTGTAATGGAGATAAAACATGCAGGTGATCTGGTTTCGTTGGCGAAGAAGAAACACTGCATGAAATGTTGGACAAGCTGCTGGCAACAAGAAGGAAGTGTGTAATGGAGATAAATACAGGAATGTCAATGGTGATGAAAGTATCAAAGAAACCGGAGCACTTGCGTGTATTCGTCAGAAATAAACAATAGCAAAATGTCGATCAGTAGAAGTACCGTCCATTGATAGCTACAGTACGAAAGAAACGTCACTGCAATTGTGAAGGCAGCATTCACCAAGAAGTGATCCTACATCTGGAGCACGGCTTTTGGTCGATCAAAAGGATGAACATTTTAAAAAAAGGAAAGTTTTGAATCGTGGTGGTGGATCAAAAGTGAAGAGGTTCTGAGAATAGTAGCTGAAAGGTTTTCTTGGATATTTTTCTTTAAATGAGAGGCAAAATGGATCTGATACATCCAAACGAGAAAATGTTTACAGAAAAACCGTCATGGAAGGACTCGTCGATGGAGTTCCAGGTCGTGTAAGAAGAGGAGCAGGCGAACAGAGGCTAGAAGGAAGAAGCCTAAGAACAGGAAAGGAAGAGAAGTAAATTACGAAGTCCAAAGACGACAAAAATAATATTTTTGGAAACTGATTAACTGAAGCGACTCCCGATTACCCAACCTTCAGGACGACCTTGCCCGCCAAGCCTGTTCAGATATTATTTCGCTTTTGATAAACGGATGAATGACGTAATCGCGTTTGTACTACATTAGTCTAAAAAATTTAAAATCGTTAATTACACAAAAGGTAGAACGCGAAGTTTAACTTCCCGGCATTTTATGTTGTAGAACGAACAAGTATAAATTATACTAAGAAAAGTACCCAAAAAAATCGTTGATTGTACGTAATGCTTTTTTTAGATAGTTAAATAACAAAAAATATGAAAAATGATAAGTTATTTTAAATTAAAGTTTATAATGGTCGCGTCGACATCGTGGTCATTAGCAACCCGTATGACAAGTTTTTTGTTGAGATAAAATTTTCCCATGGTCGCTTACGATTATCTGTCAAATTACTTGTTTCCTTTTAGTAGTATTTCATCTGTATTTCTAAATATTTCTAAGTTTTCTATTCAAAATATATTTAAAATAAATAACAATCAATAATGGTGAAGTCCATTCTTTTCTTTACTGCTGCTTCAGAAATGTGTACAAGTGAAACCGAGACAAGGAGCTTCCATTTTCCTCTCGCCAAAATAATAAATTACTCGCCCGAAATCTAAGATGAAGTAGGTCCATGACCGGGTAGGAATATTTGGTGACTCGAGCAGAAGCTCATCAACCACGCGAATAGAGATTATTGTAAAAATTGTCTTTAATGAGACTTTAAGACAGTTTATGAAATAATTAAAAAGAAGCAATAAGTAATCGAATTATCCTTTATTAATTTGGAAAATCTTTTAGCAATAACAATTCGTGACATAAGTTGATGGTCGTGGAATATGCAGATGTCTATGGCTGCTGCCGAAAGCTATTGCTAAAAATTAGGACGAATTGATATAGGATAATTCGATGACTTATAAAATATATAAAATAAATAAAATAAGTCTCTTACGAATTTATATTTAATTTACTTGTTCTACACATTTAACGCGAAGTGGTGACAGTGAAAGCGTCGAAAAAACCTAAGGCGTCTTAAGTGGAAAGACAGCTTCTGTCATTACTAATCTGTGAAAAATATTATTTTCATAGAGTTTTCTGGACGAGGGACGGTTACGTTGAAATAAAATATTGGAAATAATTATTTTAGAATTTTTTTTAACGTATCCCGATAGTATGTAACCCTTCTTTGTCATGAAGTAAACACCGAGAAGCTAAATGTATTAGAAACAAATAATATTAGTATCTCTACAAATACACTTTTTGGCAATTATTTTATTAAAGTTATTGGTTCCACTTTTTTCGATGTCCGATAATTTTATTTTCTCGAAACTGTTTGTGTTTCCCTGTGGAGCGAATGTTTGTGGTGTGTACAGCTTTAAAAATAGAGAACAAGAGTAGAGAAGAAGGTGCAGTTGCAAAGAATAAGCAAACTACAAACGTTTACGAGAAGGAGGGAAAAATTACGAGCGACTTCAGCACTGCCTGTTTCTTGTCACTAATTGGAATGTTTACTTTGCTGTCGTTTCTGAATATAAACCTGGAGCTATTCACGGGTCCAATATATTATATTATTTCTGACCAGTGAGGTGAACATGAAGATCTCCTACAGTTTACGGGAATTCTACATGAAAACGTTTTTATTATTAAAACTGAAATTGAAGTATTATAGAAACGATACCATAAATATCGTTAAAGTAATTAAAATTCAGAAACAAATAATTAATCGACAAAGTAGGAATACGTTAAAAGTTTCAAATAAATTTCCTGTATTCATCAGGTTTTTTTCATCAAAACAGGAGCTCTTAAGTAAATTAAACTAAAGTGATTCTTATCAAAGACTAAATTACATTTTTCAACCTTAAGCCAATATCGTCTCGTTTCAAATTTCCAATATTCTCTTTGCTACACAAACGATTTATCTTATATCACAAAACATTAATTTTCTTACTGCGTAAAGAATGCAAAATTATTACATAAATTTTCTGAATTTGCACCTCGGCCTGTTTTGAGAGGTGTATGTTCCGGGGACACAGACCTTTGGCATACGGTAAGAGTTGTCCGCTATTCCCATTGGAATAGTCGGCCAGCTGCCTCCTAAACTGGTCGAGGCACGGAGAAGGGAATGCTGCGTCCCCACAGCAAACTCCTCTCCCGCTATCGGAAGGGCGTGGGACAAGTACCCAATGCCCGACCTACCTGATGCAGGTTTTTCTAGGGTTTTCCCTGCATTTCTTTAGGCGAATGCCGGGTAGGATTCTTAAACCATAGCCCGGGGGCCCTAGTTAACCCTTGGCTACCTTCCTCTACCCTTCCGCATCCCCCCTTTCAAATCCCTTCCTATGCTATTAAAGGGGAGTTGCCCAATGTGGATCACCCTCATGTAGCCTGTTGCCCTAAAAAAAAATCTATCAAACTTTTTCCTAGATTTTGATTCAGGACGGTGACAATGTCACCTAAATGTACTATCGTGGCGCATCTCCGGTCACAGTGAGGATTATTCGGCTGAACATCGCCCGTAAAACATTTATATGGTGTTGATCTCTGGACACTGAAAAATGTTTAGACATGGCTGATTAACGGGTTTGGTTTTACTGTTACCAGAGTATTTCAATCTTTCTTCACAATATTTTTTTTTAAAAAAAGTCTGGTCTCTTGATTCAAAATTAACATACTGCTAATTTGTGAAACTATTTTTTTTTGGTGTTTTCGATGTCGCTCCATACAAATTAATTTTTTCCCGTAGTTATTCTGCCCAGAAGTGTCTTCGGGGATTCACGAGTGCTTTCATGAAAATTCTTGGAACTTCATTTTCTCCCTTCACTGAAGTTGAGAATTCAGTTATGAACAAGAAAATTATTTAATCTGAGTTTAATTCTGATTTCATATATTTACCTTTTAAGGTCCCACAAACTAACAACACACAATTAGTCTATGGATGCCGCTACACGACAAACCTCTTCAAAATTATTTTTATAAGAAGAATTTTTAGTAATTGGTGGTAACATTAATCATGTTCACGACGGAGACAAGTCACAGACATTTGGAGTGATTTTTTTTTTGTAGCTCATTATACGAAATTTATTTCATACAAGTAATTATTACACTTTCTCGTCGAGTTATAAATCTTAAAAATCACATTCAGGTTCATTTATCGAACAGTAACGATATGTCAGATTGTTAGCTTATTATTCTCGTTCAAAATTGTAAATTAAAATTGATCGGATGTGGGGAATTGAGCCGCCACTTTGCCGCGGCCATCTTCTAGTTGTATTCTGTACCAATAGATGGCAATCGGACCGGTTCTTGATCAGCACGTGGCTAATTTATTTTGTTCTTGTGCGACGGGGGGGGGATACGAACACTGCTGCTCTTAGCACCTAATACCAGAAATAATAAAATTACCTACAATTCCCGTATTGAAGCTCAGTTATATTTCAATTCATTAACGAATGATTTGATATCCGGATATGTGTTGAATAATATAAATTTATTGTTAATAATTTATGCAGTATGCTTAATATTCTTTAAAGTAACAACAGAAACTTGACGTTACGCTTCGAAGTTAAATCATTATTAAGGTTTACCTTCACTCGTGACTGTAAAAGTGAAATAATGGGAACGATCCGCTGGTTTTAAAATAAATTAAACTTTCTCCAGACAACCTTCCCGAATTTGAGTTATGTCGCAGTTAAAACCTAATGAAATGCCTGGCTCTTGCTCAGACTTCAAGCTATTTTTATGAAGTAATTTATTTGCATTTAGGATCAACACCCTTGAATAAGCAACGGCACGACAGAAATCTTCTTTTTCGACCTATACAACACCGTTGCTGTTGTTGTGGATACGGTTCTCGGAATTTTAATAATGATTTAATTAAGATTTCTAATTGTTGCGGTGAATTCAATTTCAAGAACCATTTGCCAACAGTCGTCTAGAAGCTCTGTTGTGTCTGATCGGAAAATTGGATTCTTGCCCAACGTTAACTACAACTCGTATATCTATTTCCAGCCCTTAACAACGTGGACATAATGGAAGTGGACAATATCAATTTAATCCCGCCCTAAGATCTAGTTTATTAAACGTTCGAACGAGCTCGTTTTGGCTTAGAGCGTTAGAGGAGTGAAGATGTGGATGTCATGAAGTACATGTACAGCATGGAGGTTCTTCCCCTAAAAGCCTGTGCATCAACCGATGGGAATTTAGCATCCCATGTATATAAAGATAATGTTCCAACTGGCCAGTTTAATAACATTTGAAATCAAAGTGTACTTTAATTTAAAATAATCTACTAGTGACATACGAAGAGGTTTGCTGAAATTATTATGCTTGTATTTAACGAAGCATTTTATATCGACCAAGTATATTGTTAACTGTGTCTGTTCTTATGTCATTTTACTTCAAAATATTTACTTTAATCTGATTTAAGTATTTTATAGATTTATCATTTTTTTTAATACAGTTTTAAATTCCGATTTACAGGATATTGCAAGACTCACGAAATGTGGCCAAATGAAACAACGATTAAAAAAGATGCCGCTATAGATAAAACAATCCTGAGTAAGTAGAACAGGCAATGCATTACTGTACATTAATGTCATACCGCTGATAAAATTTAACTAACCTACTTGTTAGTATTGTTGCAATTTACTTTTAACTCTTCAGTATTTATCGGTGATGCTATAATTTATTGTAAAATAGATTATGAAGTGTTTATTTTTCTTGCAGAAATAAAATGTGATATTAGGCAGACTGTTCATTGAATGACGTTTACGAATGGGGTAAATATATATATATAAAAAATTATCAGCACTTTAAAAGTTACTGTTGATAAACATATATATTATTCAAACAGATTTTCTTTGATTAGTAAAGCACTGGCCGTTATGTTGTGGAAAATCAAATACTGAACGTAATCTCGGGCAAAATTCGTGGTATTAGACAAATTAAAAAAAACTATATTACAATTTAAAATAACTGAAATTAAATAAAAATCGCGGGGTTTGATTACGTATGCTTTGCATTCTGTCCCAGAGTATTTCCCGGTCTACGGATGTCTTCAGCGACGTCCTCAGCGTCGATTTTTCTCCATTCCCGAAGACCGTTTCCACCATCGAAGCTGCAAACTCTTTCCCCGAAAAGCTGTGTGACCTTGTTTCCCTCGGTACAGTTAGCAAAAAAAGTCCGAAAATACTTTTTCTCTCGGTTTTTATATCCATTTCTCCTCTCTCGGAAAAAATGTCACCCATAAATTATACAAACAGGACGGTGAATTCCTTCCGGCCACAAGATTCTCTCTTTATTCCGTGGTCTTGAACCATACAACTTGTTTTGGTCAAGCCTTCCTCTTATACGTCATAATTTGAAAGATCGAGACAGTTTTCTTTTATTAATGAAGCCATTATTTTGAAATATATGGAACATTTTCATATTCTTTTAATTTGCATTTAAAAAAGAATAACAATTTTTTTCATAGATTAAAAGGTATTATTTCTTCCCGATCTCACTATTTTCAATTAAAACATTTAATATCGTTTTACCGTCATAAAAAATTATTTTTTTAGGGCAACAGGCTGCATGAGGGAAATCCACTTAGGGCAACTCCCCTTTAATAGCATAGGAAGGGATTTGAAACGGGGCTGCGGAAGGGTAGAGGAAGGTAGCCAAGGGTTAACTAGGGCCCCCGGGCTATATTTTAAGGATCCTACCTGGCATTCGCCTAAAGAAATGCAGGGAAAACCCTAGAAAAACCTGCATCAGGTAGGTCGGGCATTGGGTACTTGTCCCACGCCCTTCCGATAGCGGGAGAGTAGTTTGCTGTGGGGACGCAGCATTCCCTTCTCCGTGCCTCAACGAGTTTAGGAGGCAGCTGGCCGATTATTCCAATGGGAATAGCGAACAACTCTTACCGTATGCCCAATTCCTCTACCCTTCCGCACCCCCCCTTTCAAATCCCTTCCTATGCTATTAAAGGGGAGTTGTCCAATGTGGATCACCCTCATGTAGCCTGTTGCCCTAAAAAAAACGTTGTTTTAGTTTGTATATAACTGTGAGTGGTCTAAAGCTACTATAAACGTTCACGACTCTTAAGTAATTTGTCAGTGGCCAAACTGGACACTGGACTTTTTTATTCCAACCTGTTTGAATTGTATTGGAAGAAAATAGAACAATTTTTTTAAGTGTAAACATTTCTGTCCTATACTTGATTGTGTCACCCTGAAAGCAACCAACGGGTTTTGACTCTGGTTACACTAATATGATTTATGTTGTGTTCTGAACTGCCGTTTTAATCAGAGTTACGTTTGGGAAAGTCACGTGGGTGGAAAGTGAAACACTATCTGCATCGTAAACTTGCTTACAAATTTGTACGACAACACTCAAACATTTACAATGATTTGATAGCTTCAATACGAAAGAAAATTATTTGCAAAATAAAAAATTAAATTGCTTTTAAGCTCACCTGTTTTACAATATTAGAATGTGTAACGAAAATTTTGAGTTCAGCATTGATTATTACATTATGCAACGATTTTCATCAATAGCCTTTGTAAATCAAATAGACCCTCGCAATGTAAATCTGATGATGAATACTCGTATATTTAATTTTTCCCTATAGAAAGACCCAAAATACCATATTTGTAAAGAAATGTAATGTCTCCATATTATGAATTTGTAAGGTAATAATTCAAATTTGATGTGAACATGCTACCTACGATGACGTTTGTCCGTGGAAACGTTAATTTTACCTGAACTTCGTCAAAGACTTTCAAAGGAGCAATATTTACAGTCTCGTTATTTAGGAATTTACATGGTTTATTTTACTTGCTCGTCCATCAGCAAGTTGCCTGTAGCCTTCACAAACTCTCAAATTAACTACACGTGTGACATTCTACTCCTTGCTCTTAAGCGTCCATATAGTAAACCTATATAGTATATTTTTCACCTATATACAGAATTAAATTATTTAAAAAAATATTATGTTACGTTTATTATTTGCACACTCTAAATATTTCGTACTCTAACATTTCTTTTTGTCGGCAGAACGTGTAAAGTAGCTTCATTGTTCCATTTTGATTCTGTGAGAAAATGGAGGGTGATCTTTATTTCCCAGGTTAATGCGTAGCTGGTCAACTGTATACCTTGTCTTATTCTCTGTTTTCACTCATATCCTCCATTTTTCCATATGAAAAACCCTGAATGCAAAGACGTCAAAGAAATTTGTTTTCCTACAGTAGCATGACAGAGGAATGTTTAAAATTGAACTGTAAATTTCGTTTGAAAATTAAATTTGTTCCTCTGCTAAAATTTTTGTCGAACTCAACAATCACAATTAATACAACTTTATTCAATTTCTCATTTCATTGGCTGTTCAATGTGACGAGACAGTGAAATAATTTTGTTAACCTAGTATGGAAAACCAGGAAAATTTCACACGACTGGCTACAGATTTTTGAGTAGTGATCTTTAAGGTATTTGCTTCAAACAATAAAAGAAAGTTGCATACAAGGAAAATGCCAGTGAAATTAGCTTACAAATAATTTGTGGCAAAAAAAAACACTAGTAGAATACATATGTTGTTAATAATGGGGAATTATGGTAAATTAGTGACTACACAGACAGGTGGGTGAAGTAGGTTTAAGAGTTAAATAATTTGCGATGACATTTCAGACCTTCAGAAACTGAGAAATGTAGCTAGTTGTATAGTATTATTGTTCATAGTTGTAGTCTGTAGCTCAACAAACAATAAACCTCTATTTATTTCAGTAATAGTTTCTTTGTTATCTCATAATTGATATAAAAAGTTTTAAAGTAATATATGAATGCATCATCAGTTATGTAGACTAAATTCTTATAATATTTTAGTATTATCTTGTATTAAAATGCTATTAATTGCCACAGATTACACACGGACAGAAGTAAGCTTCTCAGTGATCAGCTTGTTTCTCATGGTCTTGGGAAGCTTTTTCTCTATTTACACCTTTCGTAACCCTCGTTATATGTTCAAACGATTGGCAGGTGGAATTCACTTCCTCACTTGTAAGTATTTCATTAAATTAAAATAAAATAATTAGAGTAATTAGAAAATGTAAGCATTTTATTTAGTAATAAATTTATAAAATTCTTGTTTTACACAGTGGTGTACATAATTCCACCTTCCAGCACCAAACTGAAGAAAAGTTTTATTTTTTTATTGTTATTAGTTTGAGACTTCAAATATGACTTTATTTGTTGTAAAAATAATTATGACTTTTAATCATGTGACAGTTATTTTTCAAAATGAACTTCAAATTGAATAGATAACTTTCTGTATCTTCTTTGGATGTATAAATATACCAACCAATTGTCTATTAGGTTTGGAAGTATGACAAGAACAGAGATGCTCCAAATAACATTCTGGCATGACTATAGAACAAAAATAACTGAATTACATAATACACCCAAATAAAACATTTCAGGTTTTTCTTATTATTAGCTATATACATAAAGTATATAATGACAATTAAGATAAGTTTTTGCAATATTATTGAATTATTTAAAAATTGACATTAAAGAGAAGAAAAATCCATTCTTGTCAGCCAAATTTCAAACAATTTGCTTTCCTCCATTCAACATAGATATGGCAGCTACAGGAATTTCTCACATTCACAATATCTGCCAATTGAGCTGAGGTATAATTCTGTATATTTCATTGTTCAACAGAGACCAATAATTTTAATTTTATTTACAATTCTATCAGTAATAAGTGATTCCTAGTTACAAATATAATTCAGAAAGTGATCATTCCAGACAGAACCTACTTTAAATCCTTATTTAGATTAATCTGTTAAACTGTTTTTCAGATATTGCTACTTATGAGTCCATTTGACATCATCAAGCAGTGAGTCATCTTCACAGTACATATTCACATGACCATTTTTTTGCAACTAACATTGAGAGAGATATCCACATTTTCCTCCTGAACTTACTGAGAATTCATTTAGCAAATGTATCATGAATAAGACAGTTTGCACTCGTAGACTGTAAACAATTAAATTTGCCTTGGCAAACACACATTATTGGTCTCAATTTTACTTATATCAATCTTTACTCAAACTTATTATAACCTTGCAATGCTGGAGAAATCTGGACTCACACTGATGGGAGGATACAATCGAAAATGAATTATTTTAAATTATATTTAAGAATTACAACAAAATACCAACAATTTAAGTGATATTGTGGTATTTAGATTATCACTTATTTTGTCTGTATTTGGCTATCTTTCTTATTATTAATTTTGAAGCAGATGTAAATTTTTCATTTCATTAAATTATATTATAATTATAATAACTATTGTTGAACAATGTGGGCATTTTAATTTAGTTGAAACATAAATAAAATTAATAAAAATAACTTTAATGATTCAAAAATTATATTTGTCAGTTATCATAATACAGATATTTTTATCACAAAACATCATCAGAAATTTTTGTAAAAGCACTCAGTGACTCTCAATTTACAAAATAAAAATTCTAATCTTCAATATTGTACATTATATTCTGGTTTCTAACTCAATTACAAATGCAACCTATATCAATTAAATCTAATAGAATTATAAAACTATATACTTTCAACAGTGATGATCTTTTGTGTGTACAGGTGGATCAACCTTTTCTGTGATTGAGGTCCTTATTAACTCAATTGAATATGAAAGAAAACACTTGCCTTTTACATACCCGCCTGGAGCTACACACAGCTACGGATTTTCCATTGTACTAGCATGGCTTGTTTTCGTGCAACTGCTAGTTGCTGGATTTTTCTTCATGCTGTATTCTCGAAAACGCAAAGGAGCAAAAGCACCAACAGAAGAAATGGCAATGGCAGATGAGCCAACAATCATTGGCCGATAAATTTCTGTCCTGGCCTACTCCAAGTTATTTAACAATGAAGTGCCTACCATACTAAAGCAGAAGATCCTTACTATGAATGTGATCTCCAGTGGTCCAATATTTTGTTTTTATATTGCTGTGATGTTAATTACATATTTTGTGCAAATTTCTTACATTCAGGTATGAACATGTTAAAGTGGACAAATAACTGTTCAAGAAGATTTGCAAAGTTTGTTACATTTGTGACATGCAGTTAAAATTAACTTTATGAATTAAATAAAGACTATTCAAAAAAGTGTATGTAGCAGCAAATGGCTTCCACAAATAAAAGACATGTTTTTATACATTTTTATAAGATTTATTCTTAAAATAAAGTTTGACAATGGCTATCGATTTTTAATGAAAAATTAGTTTCGCCTGTAATTACTATCACTATGAAATAAAATAATTTAGTTCATTGTTTGGTATAGTTTGATTATTAAAATTTTATTCTTTAGAATTATTTAGTTAAATACTTTCGATAGCCTGAAAAACTGTCAAATGTTAATGTATGTTAATTTTAAAAATTATTTTTCTTTGCTTGGAACTAAACACTTAAATATTTCACACGATTTTAAATTAAAATAAATGATATTAAAATATGTGATTTGTTAATTTAAAAATATAAATGCAACCTATTATAATGTGTAGGTCGTAATAATTTATATGAATTCATTGTTACATTTTCAATACAAAATATAAACAACCTTGATTCATTCCAAAACAATATTTTATCTTAAACCTCTAATTTTTTTACTGTTATGGTAGTGTCTAAAAAAAATTTTTTTACTTATGTATAGTTTTAAAATGTTCTGAGTCTGTGAATTGAGTAATAATTGTAAGTAAAAAATTAGTTAATTACTGCCCAACACTATGTACGTATTTAAAATCTCTAAATGTGCATATTTAAGTGATGTTATTTCTTAATGATAGACCCAGTATTGTGAGAAAGTAGCACACTGAAAACATCCACTTGTAAATATACTGCTTTCCAAAAAACACTTAAAACCGAAAAATTATTTTGTGAAAAATTTAAAAATTATTATTGCAGTTTTGTAACTTGAATTTATATACAGCATTTAAATAAATAAATAATCAATATTTCATCACAAAATTTAAATACTTGAAAAATTCTAATTTGACATATATTAGTAAAAATGTAGCTCCCTTTTCTAAGTTGTTAGTGAATATAAAGTTAACATTTTTAATTATTTAAATACATTATGTTGTACTTTGCTTTGTAACAATAATTTGAAAAATTGAGTTTTTGCGATTTAAAATTGATGCAATTTTTTTCATTTGAAACTGAAATCATGAAAAACTAACTAGTCATTTAAATAAAAATTTAATTGGTGTGTGTAAACTTTACATAGCATTTGTTGATAATTTATTGAATTTGTAGCTGCTGAAAAATGTATTTGATTACACTTGGCATTGTTATATTACTTTATATGCCACAGTGTATTTGAGAATATTGTATTGATTAAGGTGACTCACTTGCTAATTGTAACAGATCCATCAGTTCTCTGAATATAAATAGGAAGGAAAATTTTGTATAGAAAATACTGTTTTAGGGAATTTATTTTACAGATTTAATCTAAAGAAATTAATCTGATCCATACTGGAACCAGCAATAATTCCCTCGTCAAAATATAAACCAATTGCTTTCTACCAATGGGGTATTTGGGGAGCAGTCATAATTTTAACTCAGTGTTTTTGAATTTAAGTTTTTATGAAATGGAGCAAAACACTTAAATCCACACTTTTGGGGCTTGTATTAAACCACAGACTTCATTTAACTTCAAGTACACATGTAAATTTCTTCTAGAAAATGAACATTTTCTAATTGAACTGCACAAAAGAAATACAGCTGCAGGTAAGAACCATGCCATGTCTAAAAAAGATCATTTCTATGGATAAGACTGAACTACAATACCAACTGAAAATACAAAGGCCATTTGGTTAACAACAACTGGGAAATCTTCAATTTTATAGAACATTTATATAATAAAAAGCAAGGTTGTGTGATGAAATTAAATTACTGTTAACATTTAATGTCTAAGATTTATTAATGAATTCAGAAGTATACTTTCACAAAAATTGAGCACTTTTACATTAAAATACTGAATTCAAAATATTTGGGAATCAGATGTGTGTGTATATATGTAATAGATTTACAGATTAGCGAATAAATGAATAAGAAATGGTGCTAGTGTATATTGAGGAAATATTACACAAGGTAAGATATTTTATATGGTTATACACACAACATTTATCTAAGAGCGTTTGTTATAGTGCATATGAAATTTATAATTTTACTTTATATTTTATATTTAAGAACAAGCAAAGTATTATGTACCACATCATTTGTTTCATGACATATTCTACAGAAAATATCCATATTCAAGTAAAACATTTAAATCTGTTAAGGGAATTCCTCAAGGTTCTATTTGCATTCCATTGCTCATTTAAAATTATGTAACATACAAGAACAATGATTCCATTTTCTTGGATTATGTTTACAGACAACTCCAATCTTTTAACTAAGAAAGAACATGTCTTTTTAATAAAGGAGACAATTATACATCTAAGCATTTAATTAATGGTTTTTCAGTCCATGAGTTATTTAAATGTTATGATACATTTTTTCCATTTAAAACATTAAGGTTTAATCAATTTATTAAGATTGAAGTAAACAAATCCTAGACAAATGTATTGGTTATTAAAATGATAAAAGCATATTAATAATTCTGTGAGCATATTTATCTCATTTTTGCTGTTAAAATAATGTAAAAGTTCAATTATCTGAATATTTGACAAATTGTTTACTTTGCATACTTTCACTGTGGTATAATTTTCCAGAGTACTTTTTCTAGGAAAGTGAGAACTTCAAAAAATCATCGAGTTATGTTGAAAGTTTCTTGACAAAATAAACCTTATGAAAAAATTAAAATTTATTGCACTTATCCGAATTTACAAACATTAATATATAATTATTTTTGATAATATATATTAACAATCAGATCAGATAACATTTTTAATACATGAAACAACTAATGTAACTTACACAAACTGTGTATATAGTGTAAATTAAACACCATTGTGTCTATTATGATAGTATTTGTGCAAGTAAAAATATGCCAATAAACATTAAACAGTCGGTTATATTGTAAAATAAAAATTCAAAAAGGAATAATCATAACTTTTGCTAAGTGATAATTAAATAAAACAATAAATTTAATATTAAAATAAACCTGTAAATAATATGTGTTCTAATCCCCTTTTTAAACCACCCATGTCCAACCTTTGAATGTGTGCCACAAACAGAGATTTAATTTACTGGTCATAATAATTTTTTCACTGTCTTAAAAACTTAGCTTCTTTTAGATACTATGATATAATGCAGTCCACCCATTAAATTAAATTAAGTAGAATTGAACTAAATTATAAAAAACTTGTCTATTACAGATTTCTGGTATAGTATCAAATAATAAGGAAAAAACATAGTAAAATAAATACTTGGCTTTATTGGTATGCATCGATATGTTTGAAATAAATGTTAGTTCTGTCTAATAGTTAATTTTTAAATAATTAAAATATACTAGGTCACTCATTTATGAAGTTTGATGGTAAAAATTTTGTGTTAAATTTAATTTTTCTAATTTAATCTCCATTAAATGTCTCTCTCTTATGCTGCTGTGTTTGTATTTGGTTCTTTAATTTTCTTTCGTGGTTTTACTATAAGACACTTAGAAATTTTGATACTTCGAATTCATGTTTGAATTTTAAGAATTTTCTTAAATAAGGAAAACAAAAATCATCTTATTTATATTTCCTCACTTATTTTCACAATTGTAAAATCTGAATTTAGTAAGAAACTCTAGTAATGGAAGGAATATTCTGTTGAGAATTTAAGTGATTGACATTTTAATAATTTAACGCAATAACTGCGAATATATTACAAAAACTATAGAAAATTAATATTCAATTTCTAAATACTGCTATCCACGTTCACTTTTTCAAAGTGGATTTTTAATTCTGCTTCTGTTGTCATTATTTAATATTATTTTTACCTTTACGATATCCAATCTTAAGAGAATCTGCCATCATTTCTGTTAATTGCTGGATTTTCCTAGCGGTGGATCTTATTCTTCTAGGCAAGAAAAAAATCAGGTAGAAGAGGTGACCTAAGTTCAAGCGCTTTGTAGATACTATTATCCCATAATAACTGCATGCGTCAATACATATCTCATAAGTTTCTATTAGGCTAAATATAATACCATCTATTATTTCACTTGATATCTAACTCCTCACGTCAGTAAATCTTACTGCTCGATATTAACTTCATATCTCCAATCACATAAAGTTCACTTTATTTTCCAAGACTCCATCGCACCACTCACCACATGAAAAAAAATATTAAATTAATAGATAACTAAATGGATAAACTGTAAAGTTTATTTTTGAAGACAGCAAAATTAAATAATACTTACACGTTTTTTACTTTGAACCTTCCTTATATACAATTATTAAGTGAACAGATGGCACAATACTTTTTCTAAGTCTTGGTTCATAAATATCGTTGATAGTGTGATACCAAGACAAACTTAGGCAGCGATAGTTCAATGTTATGTAAACATATTTCTGTGTGTACTTACGAGATGACGATTGTTCCGCAACCACGAGGATTATAAAAGGAAAACAAAGTTCATAAAGCCATGCATTTTTAAACATACGCGATGATAATGAAATGTGTAAGTTCACGTGCTGCGTATTTTATTATAAGCGCTTTCGATTCATAAGTATCAGGCATAATCATCAACTTGCATAGCAGAAATTTTATACAGTTACATATAAGTGATCTGTACACATTTAAATTATTCGTAAGTTAGTTACAATGTTTTATAACCAGCTTAGTCTAGAATATAAAATAAATATTTCAGAATAGAAGTTTAGAGTAAATGATTCAGGTATTTTTGTCAGGTTTTCCACCGGGGACTTCGTTTATTTATTTCATTTTGAAATCACGGAGCATTTCATACGCAAACCCAACTAATTAGCAAGAGGAACATCAATGCTGAATTAAAAAACAGATCTTTAAGTGAATGATAATTTTAAAAATATTTCTTTGTGAAACCAACAAAAACAATTATAATATGATGATGTTTATTTATTTCAAGTTTGAGAATAAAATTATGTCAGAGAGTTAAAAGCAGTATCGCTCTTTGGTTCTCCATAAATCTGGATACCGACTCGGTTAATGTTCCATCAGTAGTGGATATGGCTGGACATCCATCTCCTTTTTTGGACTATGCTGAAAGTCTTGTGTGAATTTCAGCTTCTGGTAAAACTTCAGGCCATAAAAAGTAATAACGGAACGTCGTTCTGTGATGAAAACGGACTCAATGGTGTGATAATGCTGCAACACGTTCCAGGGGTAGCACAGCTGTTTATGATGACGTCATTAGGAATAAGGCAGATCAGAAAACACTCAAAGATATAACCAAAATGCAAAAGAATATCTTAAATTAACAAATGCATACTCTTTTTCTTTTATGTCCTTGTACATAATTTAAAATTTCCATGATGATTTTTGACTAGAATTATAAGTGATGTGTTATTTTAGCGAAAAGAATGTGTCCTTAACGCTTCGTATCAAACGTTATTTGTACTTTGTCTACGCAGACTAATATTAAAGGGATTTTATTTACAGTAATAAATAACTTCTACCGAGCTGGTAAATTATACCATGTCACGTATAATTAAATGTCTTGTAAAAATGACCCACATACGTAAATACAATCAATGATGCCATCCACCGGCTTGAGAGCGCTGAAACCCTTCCATCCAGGACGATTAGAAGAAAAATGTATGTTTGTTTAATTTTTGACTTCCCTTAGTATTTAATACGTGACATTCATGTAAAATAAATTTTGAAGGAGGAACAAAATAATTTTTTAAAAAATAACACGCACATAACGATGATAGACACTAGTCGTAAATCTGGGTGACTAGATTTGTTGAGATGCTCGTTTGTGATTCCTTTTGTACTTTGACTGAGGCCCAATATTGACAGTTAAGTTAGAGTCCATTATTGCCTTTGCTTCTTCTCGGTGGCCAACGAGAGTTCAAATCAAACATTTGTCAAACTACTTAGGATATTCCTCACGGTAGTATCTGATTCTAACCAGATCGTGTATCGCTTACCTCTGGAGTAGTTCTGGCAAATGTTAAACAGACGTCATTCCTGCCGTAGATACATTCCACAAACTACGATGACGAGGCTTTGCTGTTCACATGAGGGCAAAGTTATGCGAGGACACAACGACCGACGATGACTGCTTCTCAAAACTCGGCCATTGTGAGCACAGGAAACAATGCTCGAACGTGTTCCTGAAAACAAGTAAATGCTGAAAACACTTTCCAGCCGCGATAATAAAATAAGTTTCCGCTAAATCTCGGTAGTATTGAGGAAGAAATCGAAGCCGGTTATCTTAACTACAAAAACGTATCCTGAAATAATAGAAATCCAAATTACTTGATAACACAATTAATACTATTAAAAATAAAATATCATTCAGTATAATAAAAGCACGCCAAAACAATGTCTTTTGTTTCTCCGAGCGACCTGTGGTGACGGAAAATTTCGGGATTGTTCCACCTGGTCGCTACAGCATGGAAGGCGCCTCATGTGCAGAGACAAGTTTTACATCGTACGTTCTCGAGTTTCTACTACGACACAACCCATTTCAATTGTGCATGCTCTATAAAAAAATCTTTCGTTTGATTTTAGACAAGAAACGCCGTCACACTGTCAGCACAACGAGGGCCATTTTCTCTGATGAAAGCTGGTCACATCCTGGTAAGGACCAACTCACAGTATCATATGAAACATTGTTCTTCATATTGCAGCTCATATAGTATTTTACATTAAGTTTCTAGGTAATGGCGGCGATCCTCAGACCATGACAACAACGTAGGAAGATCGACCAACGACTTTGCACTATTGCCGCTCCTGGTCGCTACAAGGCTCAAGGCGACTAATGTGTGCAGACAAGGCATCCGTCGTACGTACTGCCTGGTCTCTTTAGAAAATCAAAATACAAATGTGCATGCTCTTTAAGATTATTTCCCCTCATTCCAGACGTGAATTCCGACGTCACACTACCACACAATGAGGAAACAGGAAGACTGGTCCAGCGCAAGCAACTGTCGGAGCGGCACCATCCACCGAGGAAGATTAGTCATTTTAAAATCTCTTACTTGTTTACAAAAAACTTATTCTCATAAGGAATATCGTATGTGGGTTCTTATTCAGCCTTAAACCCGATTTCCTCGAGCATGGTAAACGCAGAAACATCCATGCCCGTGCTAGGACCTCTGTACTACTATGCAATGATGCTGACCACATCAAAAGAAAAAAAATATAATCCCTTTCAATAAAACGGGAAACGTTCGTTGAACTAGTGAGTATAATTTAGCAAAGGGTAAGGTTGGCAGGGTTAGTGAGATTAGAAAGAGATGGACAGATGGAAAGTCAGTAAATTGTTAGAAAATGCTGAGATAGGCAGTTAAGACAAAAATTTAAGTTTATATAAGGCTATTAATCCAAGAAGTAAGTGGGGAAGCTGTCTGCGAGGGTTATTCTCTCGCAGGCAGTACCTGCGAGGGACGTTCTCTCTCAGACAGAACCTTGTAGGAGAAATACGAAATGGGGCTACCTTTGGGGATGCCTTTTCCTCTCCGCTTTTGAACTAAGGTTCCTACAAGCCGAGGCACCTCGGCCTGTTCTGAGAGGTGTATGTTCCGGGGTCACAGACCTTGGGCATACGGTAAGAGTTGTCCGCTATTCCCATTGAAATAATCGGCCAGCTGCCTCCTAAATTGGTCGAGGGACGGAGAAGAGAATGCTGCGTCCCCACAGCAAACTCCTCTCCCGCTATCGGAAGGGCGTGGGACAAGTACCCAATGCCAGACCTACCTGATGCAGATTTTTCTAGGGTTTTCCTTGCATTTCTTTAGGCGAATGCCAGGTAGGATCCTTAAAATATAGCCCGGGGACCCTAGTTAACCCTTGGCTACCTTCCTCTACCCTTCCGCATCCCCCCTTTCAAATCCCTTCCTATGCTATTTAAGGGGAGTTGCCCAAAGTGGATTACCCTCATGTAGCCTGTTGCCCTAAAAGAAAAAAAAAGAAAAAAAAAAGGAAGAAGAAGATGAAGAAGTAAGTGGGAAACGGAAAAATAATTTACAGTAATATAGCGTCAGTGAGAAAAGTCTGACATAAGGTTACTTATACGAAATACGAATAAGTTGATGAAATCGGGATTTTTTGTATCAGGTTTTTGTGTGTAATTGTTTGTCCGTCCATGGTTCATTGAAGGAGAGAGTTTTCGACCCACGGGACAGTCAATTTATAAAATTTTAATTAGTAAAACTTATATCACAAGTTATAACTGCTAGCCAGTAAAAAATATACAGGGAACGACACCTGAATAATCATCATTCGATCAGATACTGCAGAATAACTGTGAAAATTGTTAACTGCCGGACCATTATCACAGCATTTCAATCCACAATTATTTGAGGTAGAGTTCCTTTAATTAATATCATGAAGATAAAAATTGAATTTAAATTTTTAATGTTTAAAGTTAAATTCGATACCATTTATGAATTATTTTCAGTTGTTTTATATTCACATATCATAATGAGTAGTAAAATAATAATGAAAAAAAAATCATTTCTGAAAGTGAGTGGTTGCCATTACTGTATTATTTAAGGAAACAAGTCTATTTTCCCGTAATTGTATTAAGATTAAATAGAACATTATACTAATTTGTCCATCATAAAAAAGGGTTGTATGAAATAATGCATGACGATTAAATTATTCTGAGTGACGAGTAGAATTTTGTTATTCAGCACCTCTTGTGCTTTCAATTACGATATTTGTGTTTGTAACGAGCACGTCTGTTGTGTGTGCTGGCATATATATCTCCCGGCAGCACGCGGTCCTGACAAGTCCTGAGAGCGTGACAAATTGCGCGTGCGGCGTGAATGCGATTTGTACACATGTCCCATTCGTTAGTGTCCACAGCTCGCGCAAATAAACCGTCCTCTTCCAATAAAAGTCTCCGTCGCGCAATTCGCCGTCAAAAGCAATTAAAGATTCGGATGCGATCACAAAGTAGTGTTTTGGATATAGTCCACCGTGATGAAGGTTCATTTACTCAAGACGTTGTGAGGTTCCGTGATAGTAATTTGGAAATGAATTATGCTTTGAAGTTTTGAAAATATTTCAATCATCTCCAGGAAATCATCTCACATAATCGAATTATGATTTTTCAGGTGTCGTTCCCAGTATATGTTTTTACTGTCTAGTAGTTATAATTTTAGATATAATTTGTTTTAATTAAAAATTATTAATTTGAAAAAATTAGGTATATAACAACTTAATATTAATATTAAATTCCAAGAATGTTGAAAATTTTTTTTGCTGATTTCAATTTGATATTTTTTACCTTTTATTATACCAAACATTATACTAAAGATAGCCAAATAATTATTGTTTTTCATATTAGATAAATTTATTTAAGAAGAAAAAAATTACTACAAGTTTGTGGTTTGAAATATTACATCATCAAATATGATAAAAGAACAAAAATAAAATATTTGAAATCACAAATTTATATATTTTTTATTTTCCTTCTAAAACTTTATCTAATATTAAAAACAATATCATAAAATAAACAACCTGATGTATGTACAAAAATTTAACTAACTTCGTTCCGCTGAATGAAATTTTTGAACTGTCTGTTATAAATTATCTTATTACCAAGAAACAGACGATTAGTAAAATATTATCTCATATTATTATTAATAATATGCAATCAATAACTGCATGGTTCCCTCCATCTCTCATCCCTAACCATTTTCCCAGCTGATTCTGCACCCTAATTTATGGAATATCTACAAATTAATTATTTCCATCTTACCGAATCAAAAATCTAATAATTACGTATATTTACTGCCCTTCACTTCTTTTCTGCCTATTCCATAAGGATTATTACAGCACAAATGACATTTCCGTACCTTCTTCCGTCGTCAGTCACATTGAAAACTGCTTTCGCATTCATTGTCTCATCCAAAATGAGAATTAAAGACGCTATTGTAAGGATCTTGTTAGCTTGTATTAAATTTTTTTATATAATTTAAACATATTTTTCTTGTGGCTCGCCCCAAATATTTTTGTATATATTTATCTATTGAAAATTAAAGTATTTTTTTCTACCTCAAGCAAGTAATAAATACTCAATATATTTAAAATATAAAATAATGTAAATTTGTTACTTCAAAATAGAAGCTACTGTCTAATATTTAGAAACAGGTAAGACAATCTTTTTTTTTCCTGCTACTCCCTTTGATCAGACAAATAAAAGTTTTTGTAGTAACATCATTAAATATGTACTCGAATATGGTAAGTTTTTTTTATATTCAGTGAGGTAATAATTTCATATGTACGATGGATTATCTTTTAATTATCTGATTCAAGAAGTTTATTTTTGTATAATTACTCCATTAACTGTCTATACACATTTAATAAATTTTGTGTTGTATAAAATTATGAAATATAGAACTTCTGTGTTAAAAGTATACTAATTACATAAATAAATTGCCAAATAACCGCCAAAAATAAGTGAAACAAGTTTTGAGACTAAAATAAATATGAAAGCCGAGATTAAGCAAAATATAATTTAGAAAAGACATATTGGTAAATTTAAATATAAATATATATTTCGCTTTTATTTTTGTCTGTTTATTTGGATATTTATCTAATATAGAAAATATAATATGAAAATTCTCACCACTTCGCCTCAAAATAAATATAAGTATTTAACAATAAGAGATAAAAAATTATTCGTAGTGAGACGTCAACAGAATCGACAGTTTAATTGATTGGTTGAGCGACTGCGTACTAAACGCGGTCCCGGGTGCGATTCCGGGTTCCGCCAATTTTTTTTCCAATTTTCTTCATGATTATAATAGCATAATATTTAACTATATACTTTTAATAAATGTTTCCTTACTTGTAGAAAATATATGTTTTTCACTACCTTAATTCCGATTAAATTTAAGGCTGTTTTTCATACCACGAGCTGCTACAAGAACATTGCCGGTTTCATGTGTAGCTACAACGATCCAAAAGTATGCTAGTGCATGAAAAAAAAAACTATTAATAAATTGGAAAATCGAAATAGTAAGTGTCTGAAAGTCTAAATTTATAAATACTGGAATTATTTCAGGATCATATATATTTTTTAATTTAGTTGGCATATTCCATACATTCTAAGTGATGCAGAATATTCAACATATTTAATTCAAAACATACTAAAATAATAGGGTGTGAGATTACGCATCAAATGGTTTGATTTTTAAGACCGCTGTGATATAAAATAAATCATTAGAAATCCTTCGATTCATTTAATCTAAATTAAAAAATTTAATCCATAAACATCAGTACGCAGATGTTTTTCTTACATAATTTATTACCGTGATAATGAATACAATTTGTCTTATATCGCAATTAGTGTTAAGGTTTATTACATTAGTGCGTAAGCAAATTATACGAAAATTAAATAACAGTTAGACCTGCATTACTGGATGAAGATAACAAGGTTTACTGCAAATCTCATGATGCCCTTCTGCTGACGCAAGCATTGTATCTTCTATAAGAGATTACTATTTAGCGTGTACATGAACAGGCTCAACGTAAGGAAAATAACAATAGATAATTCTTCAGATAATGCCGTGTTGTAAATCAAAAAAAATATTTTTTCTTCTTGTTTTTGCCTTCATTAACTTCAATCCATCAGTTACACGAAATCACTAGCTCTCTTTGTCTGAATTAATATTTTATATGGAATTATCTATCAATACAAAAAAAAATATCTGGTTCACATTAACCATCTTATAAAAAATTCACCTAGGCAGATTAATAATTTAATGATCTTACGTTAAATTAGAGTTATTTTTAAAAAAATTGACGTCCCACTACGCCTGTCACATTTATTGATTTTTTTTTTCATTTTTTCATACGACTCACTGAGCCGTTTTTTTCAGAGGATTATATGCATCATATTAAAATTTACTGTTTCTGTCAGGTAGAAGTTGAATGACTTTTTTTATCCAACTGTTTCATCTCGAGGTACAGCTATACATATTCGCTTTTTTTTCTGAATCTAGAGTATGTTTTTGATAGTAATCACAGTGTAATATTCACAAATATTCCAGACGTTTTCCACAACATATTTTCCAAAATTAATTTTATAACCTGTGAAAAATGACCCTTAGTACCTATTGCACTCCACAGCTGGTTTCAAGGGGAGTGACCATAAAAATTTATATATATATTGTAATACCAATTAATTATGACATTAATTGTTTGAACATAAAAATTTAAATTGTTTGAGAAATCTATTATTGCGGCAGGAGCATCCACAGCGACAATGTAGCCCAGCTCTGTTCCTTTGTCGGAAGGTCAAAATGGCGTATGCGCGCTAAAACTCGCGTGAACTAGAGGCCAGTTCGCGGAAAGACATCGTCGATGTATAACTGTTAGTTGGTGATCGGAATTTAAAAGAGTTGGTGATCAGAATTTAACAGAGTTGGTTGGTGCCTGGATATTTCGGAGGACGGAACAAGTGATACTTGAGCAGAGACTAGCCGTCGTTTATTGTATTACTATTAAACAAAGTTGTGAGTTGAGGACAAAGTAAAACATTCACGAAAGCATTACATCGAAACTTGCTAAATAAAAGCAGTTTTGCGTCCATAGCCAGCCAGAAATAGTAAAATTGCAGTTTAAGTCCAAAGACTAGAAAATCTACAAACCACAGAATTCACCTAAGGCAAGCAGTCAACAGATAGCTGACAAAAAAAACGAGGATCATCCGAGTTCCTGTTATCCTATAAATTTTGACTAGAATCAGTGTAAAATCTCGCAATAGTGTATTTCGAAAACGAAAGGTATGCAGGAACCAACTGGACAGATGCGAGTAACAAAATACAAAATAATTATTTATGTAAACGTAATTAAAAGATAGAAGTCAGATTTCGTTCTCCTTTAAAATTGTTAATCAGAGTTAATCTCTTTACTTTTTAATTTCGTTCTATTTTAATTGTGAAGTTAATTTCTTTTCTTTTAGTCGACGTATTGTTTAGGTAAATGTGATTTGTTATTAATAAAATTGTAAAATCAAATTGTGTCCATTATCAAACCCAGTGAAGACTCTGAGAATTTAATATTTTTAATAATAATTGTTTTAAATTATTGCAACAAAATAAATAAATATTGTTTGTAAATTTGATTAATTTTTTTATTTAATTAACTCCTTCCATTTTTGTTTATTACTTTTTGTCGCTTCACGTGAGGTAAATTCATTAAATTAACAATAAATTAAACGACTTATTTTATAATTATTGCAATATATATATATATATATATGAATGTTTATATATACAAACTATTATATAAATATAAAAATTAAAAATAAATTAAACGACTTATTTGATAATTATTACAATATATATATATATATATATATATATATATGAATGTTTATATATACAAACTATTATATAAGAGTAAATTAAGGTAATTGAACGCTGGAAACAAATATAAAAATTATCGCCAACTAACATCTCAATGGCAGTGATATTTCCAAGCTTAGACTGCTATTTACCAAAATATTGAAAGAAATTAGACTATTATTAGCAATTCAAACACAGAGAAAGCCCTTGAACAGTGTAAATCTATTTTGTCACCTTTCTGATTTTTTTTCTGTATACCGAACTACTTAACGCGATTCCGACGTCTATACAGTAGAAACATAGTGAGTGACCTTAAGTTGGAGTGTTGGGAAAAAGCCTGGGATTAAGCAGATTAAGAAGATGGATTCCGTTATTAGTAAACAACCGTTGCGTGTGATTTAACAAAATCGCTTTGATTCACTGATACTGCATTTATCAATTTTAATCACGACTGTTTTGTCATCATGTTAAATAACAATATTTTTAGATCATTAGCTGTATTGTGATTTAAAACACGAAAAAAAATATCAGATTACCATCTGAAGCAAATTATATCTATTAATTTCTATAAATTGCGCAGTATTAGATTAATTAACAATTAATTTGTTAACTGCTTACAAAATATTAATGCATAAAAAATTTAATTAACTCCTATTCAACAGTCCTGAACTATTTAATATCGCTGTGTGAATAGGGAATATCGCGATGGCGTTGTCAATATTACGGTACAAAATTATCAATAATTAATTGTAAATTAACTGAATCGCACGAATTCTTCGCTTTCATCGTGCTCGAAAATTTTGAAGTATCGTTGATGCAGGGTAATTTTAGATTTATAGATTCTTATCGTTACCGACAGAGGAAAAAGAAACTTGCCTGCGAAATTTAAGTTACTGACTAAATTTGTTATAATTGTAAAGGAGCCAATTTAAATTTATTTGTGTATTGTATTATCTTTGTATAATATATTATTATTAATATAATTATTGTCAGTTAAAGAAAGTATATTACGTTACGTTGGAGTTTCTGTGATGTGCGGAAGAGATACAGTATCTTTGGCGTTGATATTAAAGATGCACGTAATTTATAATTGGTTGGTAAATTGTACAAATAAATAGATGTAAGTAAACTGCAGCTTACTTTACTTTAATTATGTTTATGTGTGGAATAACAACTACTACATAATTTATTATGCCTGAATAATCTTCAAAATAAATTATGTTTTGTTAAGCCTGGACAATAATTAAAATTTGCTTTAATAAATAGTGTTTGAGTTGAAGACTTAACGAGGCTCAGGATTTTATTTATTTCTTCTCATTCAGATGAACATTAGCATAAATTTTCTCTAATTCGTCACATTAGTACATTCACATGAATTGCGATAATAAAATACATTTCAACGATAATCTTAACATGATTCACCAACAGATTAAATAGATGGAAGCTATATATATTGTAATGCCTTGAGGGAAAGGCATTGTTTCAGATTAATGGTCTTGGCCGTCAGAGGTAGTTGTAATGTTTACTTAGGACAGGTCTGGAGAATTCGGAGCAATGGACGTGTGCGGGTGGCCTGTCGCAAGATAAATCTGTTAAGGCAGGCATTGTTTCTGATTAATGGCCTGGACAGTTCACTTGTTTACTTAGGATTGAGGATGCAGTTTGGGCGGTCTGGAAAATTTAGAACCGCGCACGTGTGAGTGAGGGTGAGAAGACAAGTCTAAAGTAATTGAGGGTGCAAAGACAAATTAGACCTGTCTCGATGGTCGGCTTTGGGACAAGACAGAGTAGCGAGCTATTTTTGCTAACTAAGGAACTGCAAATGCAGAATGTAAATCTCGGGATAATGGAGGAAATTGTCATCGGGCAGTTGCGACGTAGTTTTGGAACAAAGGAAAATGGAAGGGACTGTGATATATAAGCAAGAGCGGCTTTTGAAAAAGTTAGTTGAGTTTTGGAGATAGAGTGGGAGAGGCGGCTGTGAGCACCGAAGTTGAGTGTTGGAGTGAGAGTTGTGGAGGCGTACGGCGAGCACCGAGAATGGAGAAATTTTGCAGCCTGCGAGAGAAATAGCAAAATTTATCAACGATAAACATCTTTGTATGCAGAAGTCTAATCTGTTGTAATATCAAAATTTGACCACTGTCTTCGATGGTAGGAGACCAGGACACTGCATCCAGCGTCGAGTAGTTTTCACCACGAGCAAGTGAGATGTCCTTCACGAACGGAGAACCAGCTTTCATCAAACCAACAGTGTGTGTTAGAGTCAGTGTTTAAAACGTCCAGTATATAAAGTGTGTGTGTACGAACGAGCCAAATTTTCCTGAGTAATCGTAAGTTGAAATTTTATGGTATTAATATGTGTAAACCGAATTAAAAGATACAGTCAGATATCGTTCTTTTCTTTTGTGGTAATAAAATAAACTCTTTTAAATTTAGAATCAATCTTGTAGAGAAAGTTCGTCGATCATTAATTTCGTCTATGTATAGACGATTAAATATTTCTGTTTAATTTAAAGATAAATGTTGGGTTCTTTGATTAAGTTAAATGTTCTGTCCGTTATCAAACCCAGTAAAGACCTTTGAGAGATATGTTTTTTTATTAACTTGTATAATTGTAAATTCTGTTAAATAAATTTTGTTTGTTTGTTAAAATATATTTTTTTATTTCGACATCCCGGTAGATTATTACAATATATATATATATATATATATATATATATATATATATATATTATGCAAAGGCTAAAATAAATAAAACATATTCATACCAGAATATTTTAAAATTCACTTATAACTATTTTTTATAGATTTACTATAAAACTATGTGAATTCTTATTTTAAGATAAAGTATTAAAACATCTCTTTATTCTAATGGATAATACAAATAGAGATACCGTAGCTCATAAAACAAAACCATAATAATTATTTAAGTATTCATATGCACAATATGTTTGAAAAACGCTTTAATGCCAGTTTGGACTTTGAAAATCACTTATTTAAAATAAAGGACAATGTTTTAAAATATAAGGGACAGAGATATTTTTTCGTCGATCCACCTGAGGTGCGGTCGACTTAAATAGAGCAGTTTCGTGAGAGAAGCTTCCAAGAACAGTTTACAGAGTGTGAACACAAGGCACGTCTTACGTGTACAAGGTTGCATTTGCGAATTCTTTTGTCAGAGCTCTTGAAACATCAGGACCTGCCAGATGCGTCATCTGAATGATTCGTCATTATTCAGTCGCTACAGACCAAGTCAACGAAATTACTTCTGATGTTTGCGCTGCTGAGAGTCAACAACACACGTGGTCAAAGGCAAACACGATCTGTAACGTAACCAGGTGACAGGAATGCAACACTGCCGCTTCTCCAAAACTTCGGACACAAATTGATTTTAAAAATAATCACCTGCGGGGTAGAAACATTAAAAAAAAACTCAACGTATGAAACCGAAATGGACGAGCGTTGGACATAAAACGAATCGCATAATTAAACAAAGAATAAGCATAAATTAATTTTCGGAGTGAAATTTATCAAATTTTGACATATTTTCGCTGATTATACAATACTGAATCTAACTGTTAAATTTAACATTTTTACTGTTCTGTGTATACTCTCCAATTCGTCACAACATTTTCAATGATATTGAGAACAGAAAAAAACGTGATATAAGATTAATTTTTTAAGTGCCACGCTCGCTTCGCTGAAAACTTTTTAGATTAAATACCTGCTTACACTCAGCCGTGAAGTGACAGTGTCGTGATCGGTCCGTGTTTCCAGTGACGACGTTGAAAATATTTTCGTAGGAGTTTGAAGACGCAGAAGGCAGCCGCATGACCATGTCGTAACGATACATTTTTGTTTTCACGTCAGTGTAATTGACGGACTTTTGAGCGTCCTTTGAATCAGACTCATAAATGATCAAATAATTTTCAATTGATGTTTCACAAATTATAAATGAATAAACCAGTTAAATTTGTCAGAAATATATTTTAATATAAAATAATAATTGATACGACGTTTTCTCAAAATTTTTTAGACTTGGGTAATAACAACTTCTGTGCGAGTGACCCTCGTCGTGAGGTAATCCCACCACTGCAACCATGCAAAATTAAAGGGCGTAGTTAATGCGTTTATCCCAAGGAAAATAGGAGAGTGAATTGCAGCTGGAACTGTTACGATGGACTCTGAGTGCATAGTTCACCTGCACAAATAATTTTTGGTCAAAGATTGACGACAGGTCCGGGAAGTGTTATCGGGTTCAGCCTTCAGGACAGCGAGGAGACAGACTTTAACTTCAGTATAGTACGAAATGAAGATTAAGTATTATTATTCACAGTCATTCGCAACAATAATAGAAGATCAAAGATTGAGAACATGAATTCAGATCACGAACTGACGTCTCAAGTTCATAGCATAACCCCAATTTACAAGCCTCAAAATGTCGAGTTTCCTAACGTGGTTGGGTTGCTTTTAGGCATGAGAGCGGAGCATTCTTAGGGTTGGGGTTGGGGTGAGTTACAAGAAAATAACGCGAAAACAACCGAGGTTCGCAGCGGTGACATATAACTTGAGGTCCAGCATCCTCTTCTAGTTGTCGGAGTTCCTTCCTCGTGGAACCGAGATTCGGGTCAAATCGTGTTTATATATGTCGCTGAGTTTATTTACAACATTCAACTAGTTTTTTAACCCACAGTAGCGGGGTTGGGCGGGAAGGGGGGTATATACGAACATGTTAAAACGGCCGATATATTCGTCGAAATAAACTTTTTCATGGTCAATGACCTCAACCGCTTTTGGAATGGGAGGTGAGAACATTTAGGGATAAGAGTCGAGGTACGTTACATAAAAATAACGCAAAAGTAACCCAGATTGGAGTCAAATCGGGGGTTACGGATATATGACGACCCGGGTAACTCCGGTCACCCAGCTAGTAACAAATTATATTAATACTAATTTATCCTTAAAAGTCTACTGATACATTACTTCGGTAAAATGTTTAAATTTGCTCCTATAGAGGTTCCAGAAAAAACGATACGTCGTGTCAATTTTTATTTTATTAAAATATGTATATGTCAAATTTGGTTGATGTATTCAATTATGATTCCATGTTTAACATTTGAATTTATTTTTATTTTTTGTCTGGTATTATATTTTATTGCCTATAAAAAGTGACGGTTAACTGTTCATGTGTTTGTGAATTATATTCCAATCTACCTCGATCTCTTGGCGTGATAAATTTTCTTCAGCTACTGTCTCGCTTTTTTAGACGAATGCCAAATTATCTGTACAGTAGTTTGAACGAATACGAATTCAAATATTTTTGCGATGTTATATTAGCGATTAAATTACCCGCCTTTCATCCCGGTAACATTCATCTTAAATGATAAACGGTCCCTGACTCATTCCGCAGCCTTGGAGGGCTGGTTTCAACACACGGTATGTGATTGAATTATAATACTAGCAATTAGTCACATTACGTGCAAGAGACCCAGTCACCTGATTTCAGCGATGAGCATAACAAAACCACAGTTTTATGGACAATGTCCTCCTGTTTCCTATAGAAATGTAATTCCGTTGCGCAATCGCATTTCAGCAATACCTTGCATGCGTCGTCCTTGAAAATATTCTGTAAATATGCGTGGGTAGTCGCCTCCTGTAAAGATAAAGGGATAAGCTACTCTGCAAACTCACACTGTGCAACGATTACTTACCTAAGCGTCATATAAGTACGTAACCTCCTTACCTTTTTTATTCCCAGTCAGAAGCTGAACTCTGAAAACGGTTTCATTCTCACTTATGCGTCATTCCGAACAGTCCATTCTATCCAGTAATTGTCACTCCATCTTGAACAAGATGATAATTCCATTTGAAAATGTTCAAACTTCTGCTTCTTTTGTATTTCATGTTGGAAACTAGCGAGAAATAAATTCTGTAATTTAGTTCAACTAATTCAAATAAAACTCAAATTAGCTAATTTGAATAAATAAATAAATTATAAATGTCAAGGAATAAATATCATGTCAGTATTAATGTGTTTATTGAGGACATTAAAATATATTAATTTATAAATTAAATATACAAACTACGTTAATTTTTTGCAATACAGATGACAACGGCAAATGACGAAATCTCCTATTTTACAAATTAATAAATACCGTGAAAATATATTATTTTTTTTAAAACCATAGTATACAAAAAAATATGTTTTTTAAACGTATAAAGAGACTTCAATGTGGACTATAGCAAACTACTTTAAGCAGAGAACTATGAAGATGTACAAAGTTGTAAGGAAACAAGAAAGAGTTCATCGGCCACTCAAGGAATTGAATTGAGGTAAAGCGAAAGACCAAAATTAAGAGAAAGGAATAGGTTCAATCAATAAAGTAGAAGAGAAATTATAAGACCACGGGGCTTACAGATGAAAACTAAGCCTCATTTGAAATAGAATAATTTTAAATTAAACTATTCAAAATTAAAAAAATCGTCAATGCTGAATCAACAAAGTCAAAGCTGGGGTTATCGAGTGAATAGACCAGATTGTCGAATCCCCGTTATTTAAATAAAAATTTATTTGAGATCTTTCTGAAAGCAATTTTATTTTTTCTAAATTTGGAAAACATAGTAAATGTAAATATCTAAATTTCTCAGCCTGTTTCCAGGCGGTTTACTAAATCTACTGCTTCAACATGCTATAACATATATTTCCTCCATCAGCATGAAATTGGACATCATCAGCGGCTATCCACGGATTGGCATGACTTCATTTTCTACCCGAAAGCCATTTTACGGACCGTTAAGATCATATCAAGTAATGACACGCATGTGTGGATTCTATTTGTAACTAGCTGGCTTGTCTTCAATCTTTCCAAGACTCCAACTGGCAATCTTTCAGAGGTTTTCCTCTCACTAGAATGCTCTCATATGTTGACGTTTCTCTCACTCCCTCTTTTCAAGTAACAGTAAATCTTAACTAACAAGCTACATATAACAGAAATAGTCGTTATTTAGTTTGTACGTGACTTCAATCTCTTAGCTTAAAAACTTTTCTTTGACTATTTATGTGTTCATCAAACCAAAAATTGTAGCAACCTACATTTCTATTCAAATCAAATCAAAAAGGCTCAAATTAAATAGTACCAATATTCCAAATAAGTTAATCAGTCTTCATTGGCATTCCAAATTTATATTGGGATCATTAAAAATATATCATTTAATTAACCCAAAATTTTACTTCAATTATCGAGCAAAAACCTTATTTCCCTGAAGAAATACATAGCGAAAAACTATATAATTTCCTTCTTTAGTGTGTAAAATATGGCATGGTCCATTATTGTGATTAATCTTCACTAGGAATTTTGTTGTTTCCCATCCGAATCCAATTCAAACCATTTCCACGATCGCAAATGAAAATTTTCGTAGTAAATTCCCAAAAAAAGTAGATCGATACTCCATTAAAGATCTAGCTGCCTTCTAGTTTCTTATTTTAAGAAATTAAGAACCTAAGTGTTTCGTTCATTTGTTCCGTCCAATGGACTACAGCCTTTATGATGATTTCTTGGATCGCTTCCCCCCCCCTCCGAAATTATACTCAACGGTTTGACAGAAGAGCCACTTCACGCGCTTCCAACTCTTCACTTCTATTTAATTTTCCAACAGATGCCCAATTTCTACCCTCGAGCCAGATCAACAAGACCCATCTTGTACTATAAGCCTGATGCATGGAAAAGACTGGGCTACGTGCTGCGTCTGATCAATAAAAAAAATTTCTGATTGGACGGTTGCCAAATACGCGACGTCAGAAATTCTTTCAAACGACGAAAATGGCTGAAGATTGTTGAAACTGATGCGGCAGAATTTAGACACCCCTTCAAACTTCCTGTTAAAAATAAGGATCACCCAATGATTAGAAGTGGTGGAGAAAGTTCCGTCGTTTTTTTCCCGCAATGCTACCACGAGTTTTGTCAACAAAACACATTCATGGTTTACAATTTAAATTCTGGTTATTTGAGCAAACATTTTTTCGGACCTGGCCTGTTATTGCCGATTTTTTTCTCGTCGCGTTCAGTCACCATTGAACTGTCGTTATTTGGATAGTTCATTCAGGGGTCGAAGAGAATCTTCATTGCACATTTAAGAGTTGTTCGTATTCTCTAAAGGTGGCCATTTTAAGCATTGAAGACGATTCTCACTCTGCAAGCAACTATCCGAACCTCGGTCCTCGTGTGGCGATTTAGTAGAAAAGGCTGATGTAAATCCCAAGAAAGAATTTGGAGACTTCATAAACTGAACTGAGTTCACCCAAGATTTCTTTACTTCAATTTAATTTACTTAAATCTTGAAAATATAAAACTGTTTGTATGAGACGAAAATTAACAAAACGGTAATGATGTAGCCAATTAACTGACAACATTAAGTGATAAATTAATCTCCACAGAATGTTTCTGCAATACTTGATGCTATCGTCAGGTGCCAAAAAAAATTGTTAGACAGCCTGTTTTATTTTTTTGCAACGTGTCTTTCTTCAGCTCTTACAGTTTTCTTCTCCTGTCTAAAGCAATAATTTTCGCAGAAACGTTCTGTGGAATTTAATTTATCACTTAACTGAAGTCTTTTTGTAGTTAATTCCTTTGTCAGGATGTTTATACAAGTTTTATACTGTTATTGGTACTAATTACTTCTTTGTTTATTTCTCAGTTGATATACTAGGAATTGAGCACTTGATTCATTCTTTAAAAATTAATCGAATCTACTATATATTTATTAGGTTATAGAATCTTCCCAATATTATGCTAACTTAAACTGTAAACCACCACTTGAAAAAATTAAAACAGCTCAATTTTGCATTTATTTCTAAGCTAAAAATATTTGTTCTGTGAGACGATAACCTTACAAAAGTCTTATACAAGAATGGAACAAGAAATTAATAAAACCTGAAGCAATGACTTGTTAAACAATAAAGATAGACCAAAGCCCTGTTCTATGAATAGTACTAGAAAATCACCACAACAGAATATAATGTTGTCCAGGAAATTGTGTGGAAGGTGGATGCGTCACCTGGTGAATAAATCCGCAAACTCGAGTTATAAGCTCTACGTACAGGATATTAGGATTTGAGCGCCAGAGTTTAAAAACAGTCTATTGTTCTGTAGCCTACGTTTACATAATCAGAATGTTTACGAGAAATCTGGCGAAATCTGGAACCGCAGAGCGTACAATGTTATATTCGAGACGCTTAATCTAAGGAGGGGCGGGGGTGGGGGGGAAATATCATCGTTAAGGTTTCCTTGAATATGCACGAATAACACGCGCGTATGTGCAAATGTTGGTGACGTGTAAATTCTGTAATAGCTACTCACGTCACTCGGTAGACAATGTGGTGGAAGTTATATGCCCTCGTGGTCCACGCAGGAGATGAATCACTCTGTGATGCTTCGGGATGGCGTCGAGGCTATTCTGTGACGTGAGAGTATTGGCAGCTCTGAGAGACAGGGAAAAATTGTTTTAGTCAAATAAATAACTAATAATAATAGGTTCAGAAGTCAGGAATAAATTACATTTGCTTTGAAACAGTGAACTTTAAAATCATGTTTTCGTATTTGAAAAAAACTAATAAATAAATAAAGATCAGTCAATTTTAAGTCAGAAAATAAAGGCCACGGCAGTCAGCAGAGGGTGACGTGTCCATCCAAAGTTCTTTAAAACTTGAACCTGATGAGGTCGCAAATTCAGAGATGAAACGTTTTTAATTTGATAAATTCTTTTTTTCTGACTTAAAATTAGCTGACGTTTATTTATTTATACTGCTTTATATATTCACTATAAACATATTAACCATTGACGTAGATTGTAGTGACTTAAAACGAAAAATATTATTTTGTTAAAATTTTGCGACCAATATTTTGAGATAAATAAGTAACAAAATCCTTTGAATTACAATCCTCAAGTAAGCTTATCCTTATATTTACTAGAAATTTAATAATATACGAATTTATGGGAAGGACAGAAAAGTTATAGATCAAAAATTGACCTGTCTTACCGTTTAAGAGCTTGGTTGGGGTTTTCAATAGATTGAAGAAATGGACAACCTAAAACAGAAAACCTGTAAATTATTAATATTTAATAAAGAAACATGATTCGTGTTTCGATCTCGATGTGAAACCTCATTAAGCATATAAATGCAAAGTTGCTGATTTCTAGATATGCAAATTCAAATATCTTAACCAGCCATAGATTGAAGTGCCTTTATTGAAACTAATTAAGTAACAAAAATTAAAACATACAGAAAATAAATGTTTTGAAAAGTTTTTAAATTAGAGTTTTACGGATAACATTTTTATAAATATTCTTTAAGGAAATCCGTGGCGGTTTTATCATTAAGTGAGGATAGGTTCAAAGTGCTTGATATACAACAGTTCAATTCTAATCTGGATTTATAATTGGAACTTTTATTTAAATTTGCCACAATTTATCTAACTTCTTTAAATGAATGAAAAAATATCAGCCTATATAGGTCAGAAATTTATTATGAAAAATTTAAAATATTATGATAAAACAGACACGACATGTCGTCGCTAATTTTGCCTTTTGCGGACTTCTTCAGGTGTTGTAAATTTCAATTAATTGATAAATAAAAAATTCCAAGAAACGGTAATTTACAAACATGACAATTTTAATACATAATAACATAATACAATTATGTAGAAAAAAAACATACAATTGAGTATATGTTTGTAAATTCTGGAGATGATGGATCTTTTGGATTTTTTACGAACAATTATTATATTTATTTTTAAAAATATATTTTAATTGGAAACTTCATAATGAAATCCGTCGTTTGAATTTTTGGCGGTGATGGATAGATTTTTATTGTCTGCATAGTTTATTATTTGTTATGTAATTTAAAAAATCAGTATTTTTTCTGTATATGTCTAAATTAATTATAATTAAAATAAAGTTTTTTATTTACTATTCATATCTTCAATTAATATTATTTGGACGGAAATACATAATATATTTTGAAATGGTAGTTCAAAGAAAAAATAAATTAATGTACTCCAAATTTAAAAAGTGTAAGCGTATCATCGACCGTTTGAGCGATGGTAGTTGTTCGTATCTCATAGAAAATAGATGAAATTTACATATGAAATTTCACGTTACGAAGCTTATAGATTTTTTTCGTTTAATTAACCGTAATTGAGACTTGTTCAAGAGTGACATAAATTAAATTTAAGTCGCACTTACCTCGCATTCCCTTCGGAGCAAAGTGTATTGAGAGACTTGACATTCAGGATATCCACCCACAAAGTAGCTAACTATCTGCGTTTGTCTGTTCTCGGACTGAATAAGGTAATTAACGTCTCTCTGGAGGCTTTACAACTCAAGCGTGCCACCAGAACGCATAAAGAGGCTGTGGAAAAAATAAAGGATACTGTGTCTTTTGTTAACGAGATTATTTTGTCTCTCGGAGAACCGTGCTGGAAAGGTTACTGTGCGTTGTCCTCAAATAATGCGCAATACATTCTTCTCCTTAAAGAAAGCTGTAAAAAGTGTCCAACAACTATTGTACGCTGGTTTACTTTCTGTTCACTTTGTCACGTCCTGTTGCTGGCCAGTGCTCTTCTTGACTTCATTCCCGACGTTGCTTCCAGAAACCTCGTAACCTTCTCTTTGCACGGCGCAGAAAAAATAAAACTATTCACTCAAAGGTAATATTTCCTAGAAACAGAGAATAGTTTAACATCAATTCTCACGATTCTTTTACGTATTTTAGCGATTTTTTTTCAATTTATGATTGAAATATTAACTATTTTTTTCTAGTTATATAATAGAAATACAGACCAATTATTAGAATTACACTATATAATTTAATAAGTTTCGTTTAAAAATTAACTACTACGTTAGATAAAAATATAATTACATTTAAGGTACCACAATTTTTGTAAAATAAAATTAATTTGCTTAGTTTCCAGATTTTTAATTACTCTTCCACCATATCATAGTTTTTTTAGTAATAGTGTTGTAAGAGATGCGTTTTAAATTAATGTAGAATAAGTTATGTTACTTATTTTATATTATTCCGATTCATTATCAAAGCGACTTAACATTTATAAAACTAGAGTTAGATATAATAGAACTTAACCTGGAATAGGAAGAAACTAACTCAATATTACGCCAGTAATTGCAATAATATTCTCATAACAAATATATAAATAAAGAAACAGTATACGGGGAATCAATTTTCGCCTGCGGTTCCTGTGCAGTTTTAAATGAATTTTTTTGGGGACTTTCTCAGGTTGCATCACATTTAGACTTTAACTTCTACGTGAATTTTCTTAATATTTAAAAATTTATTTATCATACGAATTGTTCGATTTAGAATTTGTCAATTGAATTTCTTAGCATCAAAATAATCCTACTGTAACTTCAATGAGTTCAAGAGGATATTTTTATATTCTGTAAAGAATAAAATTGATTTTTGAAGCAGACACAGCGATGAATTATTAACTGTAAAATTAAAAAGGAGTTAAAAGTATCGCTATCTGTCGTCCTTTGTGTCGAGTAGTATCTGAGAAAATCTTCGATATTTGAGCAGGAATTAGATAAAGTGTAAGCACTTAAGGCATGAGATGATAATTAGGCACTCGAAAATCTTCGTTGCGTAACGCGGATTTACTCCAGTTCTCTATCTTCCTGAAATGCACTCGCGACAGTCAAGATTACGGGACACAATAATAATATTCAAATCATACACACAAAACGTTAATATCTTGGATAATTTAAGAAAAATTTATTTGTGTCTCTTCTAGAAACTTCTTTTACCGTAGAAATGAAACAAATGATTCTCTGTTCTTTTTCACAACAGGTAATTGTTTTTTTTATTGCGTCATATTACGACCAGATTCGAAAATAAAATAATGCCTTAAGTGAACACACGTCTAAAATTATGCGGTATAGTTTTACTAAATTCTCAAAAAGTTGGGGAAATGGAATCAAAACACACGTGGTTGAGTAAGTCCTCAATATTCTTATTGATGAAAGTGCACGTGGCACGTCAAAGCCAATCCAAAATTCTCACAATGGTTATTTATCATTTTTTCAAAATTATAACCACTTTTTTTGTCGATAAAAAATATCTCGTCCGAAAAAAAAAAGATTTAGACTTTTAAAACATGAACTAGTTTCCATTCCTTGATGTATGGAATAATTTGTCAGCATTCTTAGTTTAAAATTCAATAATTTAAAATCATTTTGAGAACTTAAACACTTTTCAGCAATGGACGCTACATTTTCATCGTGAATTACAACTCTTTTTCTTTACATCGATAGCACTGTTTATTTCTTGTAAAGTAAAATATTTAATTATGATTATAATGTTCTCCATTTATTCCACTTTCATATACATCAGATTGTTTTTGTAGTAGTTTTAACGCTAGAGACGTGGAAAATGTGTCACCAGTAAGATCATGACTATAAAAATCATTAACTACATTTATGTCTATGTTAAGGAAAATTTCAAAATCGTGTTTTAATTATAGATAAAAATTCTTAATATTTAAAGATACAAATTCAGCAGAAAAAATTAGACTTTTGACACCATACTTAAAAATTTATACATTTTTACCATTGCAGTTTTGCAATTTTTGAAATTCATAAAAATATTTCAAATTTATCAGTGTATTCAGAATCCATTTGCAATTGCTATTTAGAGCTTCAGATAGACTTCGAAACCCCTGTACGGTCATGTATGTTGTATTTCTATGAAGTTTTTTATGACAACGAATGTAACGTATTTTTTATTATATATTAAGCGTGATAACTCTATTCTGTTTCTCGTTACCGTAACGCCTAGAAATAAAGACTAGATCGAAATTATAGACGTCTGAAGAGTATTTTGTAATCTACACGTTTTCTATTAATTTTACAGACACATCAGAGAAAGGTGAAGGAGAATACGAAGATTCTGTTATTGGTGAGTAAGAAGAGACGGTTTATGTTCGCATTTTAACAAAAAAAATGTCGTTTCAAGCGTCGATTTCCAAGAACGAGGGTCTCCGATGGATTGTCTGAGCTCTCGAGAGGTGAAGCTAAGTATACTATTAATTTGCATAACCTTGGTACACCACATTTTTTTAAAGGACTAATAACAAATCACGAAATAATTATAATTGTTGGTATGAGCCACATTTCTACGTATAAAAACAGTTACAATAAAATTTTGAAGCTAAAGCCGCAGATTCTGGTAAGCAACTATGTGAATATCGAAAATCACACCGTATTGCCTTGTCTAAATAAATGCTTTAAAATTTATAAATCCTTTTCTTAAGTTCATGAAGTTGACTCCAAACCAAAGTGTAATTTGTCGTTAATGTATCACAAAAAACTAATTGGCCTTGACTCATAATAATGATGGACATTTTTTTCCCGAATAGTCCGATAACTTTTAGGCTTACTCCTAGTATTTACAATTGTAACTTTTAATCCATAAAGCCAAGGGATCAAAATATAAAGTATCATTATAAGTGGTTTAGGAACATTAAAAAATCACCTTAGCTTAGAAAATTTGAATGAAATCTATTTTTACAATATAAATACTATTTTATTTATTAATGAAATGGACATCCTTCATATTTATATTGCTTGACTGATAGAGGTAAAAGTAATAGAGTTTGAGAATTTATCCCATTTATAGTCGACCATTACTGACTGAAGAATAAGTTCGTGGAATCAACAAGAGATATCAATAGTTTAGAGAAGATATAATTAAGAAAATGTGTTTTCCTAGTGAATTTAGCGTGTTGTGAGACAGAGTAGCATTGACATATCCTCATTTAATTAACTATAACCAAACATTTTATGGGAATATGAAACATCGGAAAACATGGACACCCGTCAATAGAAATTCCCTTTAGTATATATAGTGTGAATAAATTCAGGAACTGTATCCATTTTCTGATATTAGAGTGGAAATTTGACGACGACTTTATGATAAAGCGGGAAGAATGTTCAAATAGCAGAAATGTTAACTTTCCGGTTCAAGTAATTTCTGATCATTAAAATACGAAGCATTAGAACCATTATGACAATTTATCGTATTTTCCTTAAATCGTAGCATTTTACACGGAGTTTAAAAATCTCCATACGTCTTAATTTACAAAACCAATCCCATTTATGTTCCCCAACACATTCTAAACAAAATATTTATTTGAACAGCAGTACTTCAACATTTATTCACAATTAATTTACAAGTTCATAGATTTTCATTAGTGAAAAGCGAATATCAAGTGTTTAATACTTTAAAACGACTCATCATTGAAATAATAAATACAGTGACATTCAAATGTTGCATTCAATATCCCTGGAATGTTATCAAGAGTAACCTCCTCCGTGTCATCGATAATACAATACGCGGTTCGTGTGGCTTCGGATATTTTCCGGTTGGCAGTCGGGTAAGCTCGGGTTAATCCTGAAGGCTAGCCTCGGATTGAATGTTTCTTCTACCAAATAGCTTTTTCATACGTTGAAACGTAAGCCTGTGCAACAGAACAAGATTAATAGTTACGGAGTTAAGAAACCACGTGGTAGAGGCTTAAGCACTTACCGGATCTGTGGAAGGTAATGTAGCACTGACTCTCAGAATTAGCTGGATTAACGTTTGCTTCAAGGAAAAGACACTTTCCGGTGAATGAATTGCAATGTCAATAAATTAATGTTCTTAACACGAAACGTCGACTAAAGGAGGTATAGTAAATTTCTTATTCGAAGTCGAAGCTTGCAGTCGCTTTTGTTAAGGTAAATTCTATTTTACAGTGATATATATTGAGATAAGTAATTATAATACAATACTGTGCAGGGATCCGAGGTCATGAAGACGTCCAGACTTTACCAGAGTGCGAACACAACTCAGTGACTTTGGTGACGTCATACCGCACTCCTTAGACCGGCGCTGACGTACTACAATTAATTCATTGTGAAGTATGTAAATACGTATTCAAGCTATAATTTGAAAGGGTGCCAGAATATAACAACCAATTATCCACTTTCTACACTAATGTTTTATTCACCAACTTGTATAGTTATGTTTGCTCTTTTAATCGTATTTATTTTTTACATAATTCTAAAAGTATAGTGTTACTTGTACTTTCAAAAAAAATTCGAAGATATTATCTTAAGATAAATAAAAGGTTTGGCTGTATTTTAGTTCACGGAAGTAAAGGTAAATTGGTAAATACTTGCTAACATTAGTGAACCCGAATGAGTCCTCTTTTTACAGACTCAACATTCATCTCGTCGTAATCAGTTTCTTCAATGTGAAATTAAATATTTCCGTTGGCAAGTTTCTCGCGAAAAAGTCGTAAAATGAAGGTAAAAAAGATAGAATACGTAGTTTAAATTTAATTATCTGACAAAACTTTATTGAAGGTTATCTACTTACTAGTCGATATAAAAATACGTGTGACAAGAAAGTGATTCATCTTTCGTATCTATATAAACTGTTTTGATGGATGGGATTACGAACTTTTGTGTTATATATCTGAATTTCATCTCAACTGTTTCGCAATTGTTCGTATATCGAGAGTACTATCAGATTTTTTCGTATCATTGGAAACGATATTATCGAGGCTTGCATCGGACCGTTGTTGAGAAACTGACCATTTCACGAGATCCTCGGATACAATGGAATCTATTCGATTATATTTTCGAATCCAAATATTCTTTATTTGTCGTCGGTGGAATAGTTCAACTTTTTAAATTAATTAAAATCACAACGTTTCGTCCTCAATGTGGGACTTTATCAGGTGTACAATGCAGAAAATGATTTCCATACTTTGCGAAACAAGCTTTGATGAATATTAGCCAAAGGTTGATGATATATTAATCAAATTTTTTTATAATTTCCAAGGTTCCAATGAATGTTGAAACCAAAAAATTATTTACTCTATTGCACGCCTGATGAAGTTGTAGATCGAGGACGAAACGTTCTGTTAAATTATTTCTGACCTATTTGGCTGTTTTTGTACATTTATAATTATATTGTAGCCCGATAAAAATTACTATGAAATAAAAATATATTTAATAACGACGACTAATGTTGAATCGGATCAAAAAACGAGCTTTCTATCGACTATCAATGAAAATTCAGCATTTAAGGTCCCTTAACATCGCAAATTAAATTAAAATTAGAAACTAATGGTACGTAAATACATCTTTATTTCATCACAATTTTCCTAACGATATAGTAAAAAAAAATATTTTTATTACTGTCGCTGGATTTCTTCAGTTCGATATTTCATGGCATTATGTGATGAGATTTGTCAAAAATAGTTTTTTTTTTCAATGTATCGAAATAACTACCAAAATAATATTTGAAAATTTCAAATTAATGTTAAAAAAATTACGTGTATGAGAAATGTAAGGTCATTTAGTGTCACAAGTTTGCTTCGTTTAAATAACTTTTACTGTTTGATTCTATTAGCCTATTTATTTTATCGATAATCGTGTTGATGAATTTGCGAGGATACAAATTAATTAATACATTTTCGAGAACAAGAAGAACAAGAAGAAAAACCGGATTACAATTTTACAGTGTGTAGAAAAGATAATATATTTGTAACGCTAAAGTGGCTATGTATTTACATAAAGCGTTGGAACGGAAAAGGTGTTAATAATCAAATATTCAATTATCATTGTCTTTCATCAAAGAGACCGCAGGAATTCACACAAGAAAGGAGCAGTTTAGAACCTTTACAGCCGTGCTGAATGGACTGCGGTTAATAAAATGAGGCCTTGAATGGACCACTTTAATGAAGGCGTAATAAGAATAGCAATAATTATGGAGTTAGCGCCTCTGAGAACCGCAGGGGTCTGTGCCATAAGAAAGCAACTTGCTTATCTTATCCCAAAGAATTCTCGTGCATCTGACGATTTAATGTAGACTTGTCGAATATTGGAATATGTTGAATGAATCCAGTTTAACTCACCTTTCATTAAATGAATGTCAGTAGCCATGCTTGAGATAATAAAACATAGATTATTGCAGTATTATTAATTCTTGTATACGTTACAAATGAAATTGCATGTAGTTACTAGAAACTATGGTACGCAAACGTTTTTGTACAATCTGAGAATACAGTTTCGATCTGGAATTATTTTTGCATTCTTCATGGAAAAGTTTTACGTCATGTCAATCGAAATTATGTTTTTTTTATATATAAATATTTTTGAACACAAGTGAAAAAAATTTTAGTTAAATTTCAAATTGTTTTTATGTTCATTGATTCGAGTTTTTAAATAACGTTTCGTTTGACCGATATAACAAGCATTTCAATATAAACAATAAATTTTGTAAATAACACTATGTTTATTTAAATTTTTGGAGAAGGTCGAAAATATTACAAAACAAATTTCTTTTAAAACTTGTTATCCGTGTAGTATCACGCTATACGACAATATTTCGAGAAATGTGTCGATCAAAATGATTGATACAATCTAAACATGTTAAGCCGGAATCGTGAGTATATCCACGTGTTAAATTGCTTAGAAAAATATTAATCTTATAGTTTAATCATAAAATCCATTCAAGGATTTTGGGTGATAATGTCTGAATATTTCACGGTATGTCGAATTTTGCAGCCTTATATTAGAACACGCAATACAGACGATAATTGGGTACTAAATATTACGCCAATCTTAATCGTGACAGCTTAGGGGGATATATTACTAAATCCATCGGCCCCGGTCCCAGGAGAAACTGTTCCAACACAGAGAAACGTAATTGAAGGCAGGTTAGTGTGGCTGCCGTGAAAGCTGCAATGGAAACTATTATAGTCGTAATCTAGAGTTCTTGCATAACAATGATGTCACCTTACCGCATGATAAAAAGAGAGGCTCAACACTACCTTTCCTCACTACAAAGTATTATTTGGAATCGGGATCTTTAATTGTAAGCAACTACACTAAGAGCGAAACCGCTGTTAATTAGAACACATTACAACTAAAATGAGTATTATAAACTATTTTTGTTGTTGCATCAGTTCCGGTTTACCGCAAAAGCAGGAAGAAGAAACAGAGGCTAACGAAGAGACGATTAGATTCCGTTCAATAATTCAGCCTGAAATTTCAACCAAAGTCAACGATCCTTTTTCTCGCTTTTCACGACAAAACGGTTGGACAAATTTTGATGAAACTTTTTTTTTGTTGTTATACAGAGTTGTAAGAAGGTTTCAAAGTCCAGACGAAATGTTTTTTTCACCAGTAATAATCACAGGTAGAAACGGTTGTTAACGCACTAGTCCATAGCTGTAAGCTGAGGACCACAGACCTCAACTAGCTGATTGCTTTCTCTTAGGTGTGTTTAATTTATGCACATTTCTCATGCATGACTAATATCACACGATAAGCTTGACCATTCACGGTTCATTATATTTGCTAATTCTCTCATCGAATGACGTGGTTCACCAATTTGGTTGGATCTGCCTTCGTCAAGACTTGGAGCTCTTCCTCGATTAGAAAAATTCCAGGTGAATAAGACTTTTTTTTTAAAAGAATCAAACTGGTTCATTAATTATTTCACGTCCAATTTTCTCTCCCTTGACCTGCATTCATACAGTTAGTTCCATCTTCTTAATGTCTCTGTCACGACCATCAAAAGGTCAACTGTTCGGTCGCTTATGATCCATTTGGGTGCAGTTCAGAAATTTGCTTATCCATCTCCGCCACCTTATTCTTTTCTGAACGTTCCCTGCCCTCTGTTTCCCAAAATTGTACAATTTTTCATTTACCAGATGTTCACTTATTACGATAATTTCCAATTTATTTGTTTTTTACTTCTTTCGTCCAATTAATATCGTGTTTAAACGATCAAGTACTTGATCCGATGTCAATAATAGAAGTTTTTACTTTGTCAAACATTTAAATTATAACCCTATATTTAAATATACTTAACGTCAGTCTAAAATCACGACATCATTATTAATTCTTCCATTTTCATTTGTTGATAAGGATCCTGCTTTATCTATTACCTAGCATAGGTATACATTTACCTAGCATTTCTTTGTTATGCTTTATATTTTCTGTAACAACTGGTTAATTACTTTTTGTGTCTGTGACAGGCTACATGATGGTTATCCAATTTGAAGGCCGCTCCCCTTTAATACCACAGGAACGAATTAAAAGTATGCGGAAGCTAGAACCAGCCAAGTGCTGACCAGGGCTCCCGCGCAGTAGTTTACGGATCCTACCCGGCATTAGCCTAACTGTGATGCAGGGAACACCATACAGAAACCAACATCAGGTAGGTTCAGGCTCTCTGCACTTGACTCAGACAACAGCAGATCAGAGTTTTTGTGGGGACGCAAAAAACCCGACTCCATTCTTCGACCGTATTTGAGGTCGACTGGTCCAATGAGAACAAAGAACAATTCTTACCGTGTGCCCTATGTCTGCGACCCTGGAACATGCACCCCTCAAATCCAGCCTAAGGCTGTTGGGAAACCGTAACTTATATTTCTTGGTCTAGAGGCCAGGGCAGGAAAATCCCCAAATGAGGAACTTAGCCCTTCCGTGTTAAGCTATATATTTTATTTTTATTTTATATAATTACTTAGACCATTACCTCCCCAACATAACCTTCAGCCCTGCCAACTTACCTGTGATTTTCACTTGATGCTTAAATACCTTCACGCATTAAGTGGCTGGAACAGCGTCTCCTTCAACTCGTAGGTGAGGTAACTACTACACATCTATTTTTAGTCCACATTCTTCTTCCTCAAGGGAATAGTTTCCTTGAGTGTTGCAGTGAACCATTGAATGATATGAAATCTCCTTGTTCCGTTTCCTCATATCTTTAACAATTACTTCTGCGGTATTTTTAATGCAATTTCCAGAATGATTCGTATAAGCTCACCATTCTCATCGTTTTCCTGACTACTTGTTCTCTGGTGCTGCATCCACTTCTTAATCCTCATTATTCACCTGGATTAGTTTTAAAAGACTTTCCATTCTATTTAAGAATATTTAAACACCGCATTCAGCAGGTTAGTTGCCCCGTAATTTTTCAAATACCAGATTATCACTTACTCGAATAGTGCTCCAGATATGGAGAACGGTATTGGGCCTGGATGAAGGACGACTACTCATAATATGGACGAGGTGAAGGAGAAAAGAAAACGCAATTTAAAACAGGAAGCAGAAGGTTGGATTATATCCAGAGATAAATTTTCGGAACAAGTCCTTGGACCAGTTGTGAGAAAACGTACTTAATAAAAATAATATACTAGGTGATAAAAGCAAAATGACACAAATTCAAAATTTGAAAATATTTATAATGACACATGTATGTATATATATATTTCTGCTTTAAAATATTTTTAAGTATTATACTTCAATTTCTCTTGACTCTCGTATATCATCCTATCTCAACTTTGGTTTCACTTTTTTTTTGTTTCATTCTTATTTCTCAGCAAAATCTGGTTCTAACTTGAAAGGCATCGTCAACCGTTCCTCAAACTTTTCCAGTGATCCAATATCAAGCTTAATCTTTTTATAAATAGTCGACATTACTAATTCCACGAGAATCAAATGAAACCTTCATGGCCAATTTCGTCATCTCCGCCATCTTTGGATCCGATTCATCTGTACAGTTCCGAAATTTTGTGTGTGTGGAGTGTAGTGGGTCCAGTCCCTTGTTTCATTAACTGTTACACACACAAACTCATCATGATTGTGACGGAAAAGCGCCAAATGTGCCCACGGTTGCGTGTCAGAAAACGCCACGTTCATCTAACAAAAATTGGTCAAGCTTCCATGAAAAATTAAAAACACCGAGTCACGGGTTGCGACAGCAGAGAATTTAAACGTGGTCCTTATACTTTAAAATTGTTTCGATCCCGTCTTCGTCGTCTCTTAACTTATGTATGCCAGAGTTCTTCGAGGTCTACGGTCCTCGGAGAATTTATCGCAATACCTATTTTGCTGATATAATTCTTTTCAACCTCTAACGATATACCAAAATTTTCATATTTCAAAATTTGCTCTCCATAAATTCCTGGAGTAAAACTTGGCTGACTATTGGCACAGGAGCTATAGACGGTGGATCGGTATCACGTAAACTGTTCAAAGAAATACGTACGGAAATGTTTTTACAAAGTGAACAGCGAAGAGAAACTGTGTGAATGAATGAAGATGCAAAATTCAGATATCATGTTTTTTAAAATGAATGAAATTCTTGAAATGCTACAAGAAAGTTGCTAGGGTTTATGAAACTAAGCTTATGTTTCAAAAACTGAATTACGTAGAGTAAATGTATGAGTAAGGAAGTTATGAAGTGCTGACGCACGGGCCGAACGGTTTCACCTTTTCATAAGGAATTTTGCGTATACTTTCGCTTGGCGTTTCCAGTTCTCCTCCCAGATTCTCTACAGTTAACATAAGCGGTTTTGCCTCTTTTTTCTTTAATTTGTGTGGCACACGCATTTTATCTGCAAAAATCATAGTTGCATTCGCAATCTCGAATATATTTGTGAGTTCCGTGAAATCTCAGCGCTGTCACGTGCACTAAATCATAATTTTAGAAGTGTAGATCTTCACGATGAGAAACCCTGGGCAGGTGGGGAAATGAGAGACAAAGGCTGCAGATAGCAAGCAGAGTCGTGGTAGGGCGGTGAAGACGGAGGTCGACTCTCGCTCAGTCAGCGAAGAGAGGCCGCACCGGAAGCATGCAGCTCCACATCGCCCTCCTCTGGTGCCTCCTACCACCTCTGTGAGTACAGCGACTTCTTCAGCGTTCGTAGCGGATAAAAAATTACATTACTGTCCTTTGGTTTATCAGAGTCAATTCAATCAAGTGAACGAATTAATGATCGAAGTACTAACGTCAAAAGACTTGAAGATGGCAAAGAAAGCTATCGAATTCTCACTGTTACCCTGGTAGGAATCCGATAAACTTTTATCAAGTGAATGAATAATCGATATATCCAAGAAACTAGAGTGCTAAATTATATACAGTAACACTTCCATTGGAACATCTTCAACTCCAGAGGCTTACTCTTCACGTCAGCGTCAATAATCAATAAATATGATAATAGCGCCAAGTCATGGTCGTTTTAGAAACGACATCGATTACTCAATTGTGTGAGCGAAAATTGTCGAATTTCAGTCACAAATTTTGGTGGTTAATCCTTGCTGGGAAGGCACAGCCACGCCTCGTTCCACAATTCGGTCTATAATGAAATGAAGCTAAGGGCCCTGAAAATTTCATAAAATCGTCTTTCAATAAATGTCAGAGCGAGTCGTGTTTTCGAAACCTGAGCAAATAAGAGATAAGAAAATCATTATACCTTTTATATTCACGCATTTAACTACTGCTGGACTTGAGGTGGAAACACAGCAGTAAGAAACTCTTCATCGCTTCAGTAAATATAATTTCCAAGTTCTACGTCATCATGAACAATCTTCCAGCTCTGGAGCTTTATTACGGTTAATTTAGTTCATAAATTACTCTCATGTATATATAAATAATTTATTAATGAATGTAAGCTTTCCCGGTGTTTCTGCGGCCAGTCCCTTCCGCTGTCTTCAGACTACATGACATATATAAATGACCGCAGAAACGTCAACATCGACAAATCTGAACCTCGTGCTTAACCATGAAAAATTTATTAACACCAATTTATACACTAATGACATTAATTTTGCCTAATACTAACGACGTAGGGTTTCGCCTCAATTCTACATAGAACCGTTTAACACCTTCAAATAACTATAAAATTTGGCACTGAATCCAATTTCACGTGCCTTTTTAACCCAACAGAATCTATTACTAACAAAATATTTGATTCCACGTAAAACTTCCCAAAGGCCGATCAGCAATGCTGAAGAACGATTTTCAATTAAGTGACTCGGATGGCGTTTCAGGTTACTTTTCTCCTAGAGCAGAGAAGGATGAATCTAGCCACGAGTATACCGATAGTAGTTTGATAAACACTGTCATTACCAACGTTACGAAATACCGATTGCAATAACAAACTCTCAGGACAAGAAAACGGAACAAGTTTATGTTATTTCTACTTTATGCGATCCATTTAATGACAATGTTCTCACGCTCCTGAAATCAAATTAAAGCAGTCATTCGATTTTTTTCTTAATACTTTCTAATATAAGCCTCCATTATGTTTCTTCAGTCAAAAATTGTGATTGTTAAGAGGTAAATTTAAAGTGAAACGCAATTTTTTTTATTTCTCAGGGCTTATAATATTTAATTACATTTCAATCACAATTATATAATTTTAAACTTATTAAAATATACCGTAAAACATAATTTATGTTATGGTTTTTGAAAAACTGGTTTCCGAAAATATAATTAACTTACACATTGTTGGTTGAATAGTTAAAATGTTTTTATGAGTTATATATTGTGCTCATTTAATTGATTCATGGCGGATATTTCATTTTTTTTTATTTGTAACATTAATGAAACTAACCGGTATTTGTTGTTCCCTTCTGTGTCAGTGATTTTAAAATTGATCCAATAAGAAGAAGTATGGTTTTTCGTTATCCTATCTATATAGAAAAACAAGTTAATTTAAGAAATTTTACATTTAGAAGGTTAAAATCTACATTTAATATAAAATCTGACAGAAATTTTGAGAACAATATATTACTTATTAAATAAATACATATATATATGAAAAATACCTGATATTTATAATAAAAATTGTTTATTAATAAAAAAGTTAAATATACCGACGTTTCGTCCTTTTTTAGTGCGTGCGCAGGTTTTACAATTTAGGCATAAATAATGTAATATATATATATATATATATATATATATATATATATATATATATACCTTCTTGGCAACAACAAAAATAGTTTGAGTGGTATAATTTTTTTCGAAAAAAATTCTTATTACCGTAAAAAAATTACTTAAAAATTTATTTTAATGTTTTCAGTAATTTAAAATAATATTTTTTTGTACTGCTAGGAATATATTTGTGAAATTAATTATCATAAAGCCTGCGAAATTCATTTGATTATATACTAACAGCTAAAGTAGTCTCTATAATTCTTAAAATGAAGTTTATTATAAATAAACAAACGGCATTGAGTCAGAAAATTGTTTATTAACAATGTTTAAATTTCTGTTGCAACAAACCTTGCCTCATATTTTTTTACATGATTTATGCGTAAATTGTAAAACCTGAGCACGCACTAAAAAAGGACGAAACGTCGGTATATTTAACTTTTTTGTTAATAAACAATTTTTATTATAAATATCAGGTATTTTTCATCGTGCTTAATGTTGTTTACTCGTTAAATCGGGAAAACTTGTAGAGATATATTAAGGATTATTACACTATGTCCGAAAGGAATTTCACTGAGGATTTAATTGTCCAGTTCTACGAATTATTTAACATATGAAAGCAGTTTTGGGCAGTAAATCGTCACTTTTAAAATCTTTAGGCATTCATGACTCAGCTAAATGTTTCCGAAGGTTTCCTGCCCTTTTATTACGACTTTGATAACTACCGTAAACGATTATTTCACAGAAGAAAACCGTCCTCCGCCATTATGTGGGATAAATTTAAGATGGCGGCTGTGCGGGTCTCATAATCTGTCTGACTCGGGCTTGCAAGTTTGCTGTGTTGACACGGGGGAAATTCTATGATCTTTGAATTCTCAGACAGATCGTCAACAAAGATAACTCCAGAGTAATAAGCAGACTTCATCGAGCGCCTTCCAGTTTTCGGAATCACGTATTCTGATCTTCCATATTTGATATCCGAGCGTGACAAACTTTACGGTTTTCTTATCTCGTTTTCTCATTGTTTTCAAATATACGACTCAGCTAAAAATATAACGAGCTTCCATTTGGAAGCCGAAGGATATTTGCTATTGTTTGGCAGGTCCATACTAACACTGGAACCAAACATCGGCACTCGAATGTCATTAATCCTGAAACGATCTTTCAAAATGTCCTCTGTTATAGTGTTAAAGTATTTAGTAATAAGGTATTAATACACCTAAACTTTCTTTGCTTTGTAATTCTTGGCCATTAGCACGAGAAAAAATTTTATGTATCACTATGACGTCCAAAAAGATCGCTGAGAACGGTTTTCAGATAAAATATCAGAGGTCTCGTCAAGTCCATTAGGTTTTCCTATAAAAATGATCGTGGATGTGTTATTCTTTTAATTAGAGAAGTAGAATGCCTGATAACATTATCCCGAGAAGTAAAAGGGTGATAGTCACGCAAAGAACCACTCTCACATTCTTATATTACAGATTTATGTTCGCGGCATAATTGTCAGCTTTTCACAGCGCAAAGAACGACTGCGTTGATGTTCCTTTTTCTAAAACTGAAATAAGTGGCTTTATTGAAATTTTATTTTACAGTCGACCAACAAAAATGCGTCTTCTAATGGTTTGGAACGCAGAAGTCGTTCTCACGAGAGAAATACTTTTGCTCTATTTTTCTGTTATTATGGAGGAATTAATTTCCGAAGCATAGAAAATTATGACCGTTTCTGGAATCGGAAGTGAAACCTCAACCCTCAAGTATTAAGAAATGTTGCAAAAGCTGTATGGTTCGACAAAGTTAAAAACTGATCAGATCGATCAGAGCATGGCTATGATTTTTTTTTCGGGTTTCGACTTCGCTTAAAACTAGTTAGGCAAAGAACTCTGGCCATTTCTACATTTTTTTAACGATCACCATATTTGTTCCAGAGTCATGACTATCCGCTTTCAGTGACCAACCACGCACAATCATCGTATATCAGAAGGATCGACGGAAATTACCGTACGTGTACTATCGTGACGCGTCACGGCCACGGTTTATACGACTTTGCCCTCCAATAAAACTTGTTCATATTAATATAGCGGTCAAAGTGGTACATGTTAATCAGAGTTGTTTCTATCTTATATTACACCACTTTGCATTTACGTAAGAGCTTACAGACTTACTGGAATCGCGAGTAAAGCACTGAGAAATTGCTTCCTCCAGGAACCGCGTATTATATTGTCTCTCGAATTTGAGAGGAAAATTGGAACTCAATTTGAACTATTTCCTATCGATAATGGATAAGAAACACGGGCGTAAATAAAAATGGAGAAGAATTAACTGGGAAGTGTTGTAGAAGAATAGATAAAAATAAAATGGACAGAAATAGTAAACAATGAAGAGGTTCTAAGAAGAGTAAATGAGATTGAGTAAAGGTTTTAAGAGAAAGGCGCTCTGGACTGGATACATCTAAAGGAGAAATTGTTTACTGTTCATCACCGAAGGACACATTGATGGAGTTCCAGGTAGCGGAAGAAGAAGACGACTTGAAGAGAGACAATTAGAGGACAAGGATAGGAGGAACGTATAATCAAAAAACCTGACAGTGGACACAACATCTTAATAATAATTGGATTGAGTCCCAGGAAATCGATTTGTGGCTTGATTGAAGGATCCTGTAAAGCAATATCCTGGAAGCAAGGCAACCTGGCGATTAGAGACGACTTTATCAGTGAGTAGAGGCATGGATCTATTTAGTTGAGAGAGAGAAAGAGAGACAGAGAAAGCGATGAATGTTATGTCCCTACGAGAAATGGTAGAGGCAGCCAAACAAAAGAATTATTTTGAAAATTGGATTCTTGCGGTAAATTTCCATATTAATAGTCTACACTTAAAATCAGTTAATGGCTTACGTCAGCGGAGCAACAAATGGAAATACCGCGTTCTGCTCAACGTTTCACCTTTACAGCGTCTGATAATTACGTCGAAACGATTCCATTAGCTGGAATACTGATTTGGCGTAAAATCGCCGATGCTGCATGTCGCGTCTACGAGCTGGTGAATGCACTGACAAGGACGTCGCTCCGGGTGCGGGCCGTCACCTTCCGTCGTAAATAATCCTCAGAGCCGTAGAGAATTTCACGCTTCTCCACCATCTGCACGTCGGCAACCGACAGGCTCGTGTGGCGTTGCTCCACTCCATCCTTTAATAGGAATAGTGGAACGTCATAGACATCAGAAGAACAAGGACAAGGTGGACGGCAAACACATCCAATAAGACTTTCACAGGTCACATAATCAAGTCTTGCGCTCGCCAAGAGCTTCACGGAATTAAAACATCTCTTGTACAATAATATACCTACGTTGAATGTTCCATGACTCAAGATTTGGAAAATTAATTCTTTACGACCTACATGAAACGACATGATGAAATCTCTAAAGAAAGTTCCATTAATCCAAAGACAATTCAGATATCCCCAAACGAAAGTTTTGACTTTCCTCTGGCCTCTTCACTTGAAATTCTGGAAACTCGATGTTCCGGATGAAAGCATGGAAATTCATCCTTTTTTTAGTCTATGCGGTTCAAACATGGCGGTCAAGGAACGTCACGTAGCTGTTATTCTACGTCATAATGGAAAATAAATTGACGAAATTCTATCACATTGGTCTGTTTACAGCCATCGATTAGCGCTTCATGTTTTTACGGCAAATAAATTATGAATCACACACGAAAATACTTCTTGTGACATTTCAGCTTCGTGACGACGCCAGCGGTGGTTTCTTGAAGGAAAACAAAACTTTACTAATTCAGATGCCGTCTATGATCCAACGAGACGCAATTACCTTTTCTCTGTATAATCTGGGGGGGAAAAAATTTGACTTATTTAACCTTCGTGTCAATAATAAAGCGTACTTTTCCTGATAAAACGTTTCTCCGACCTCTGTTTCTCAACTCAGAACGATGACCATGTTCTTACCGTTTACGAATACCAAATTATCTCAACGAAACTCGTCATTTCCAGCTCATTTCAGAGCGTACAAAAATAAATACTCGAAAACGTACGACTTATTTCTTATAAAATTAATCAATAACTCATAAAAACTAAAATATTCTTTTACAATTATTTTTTTTAAAATTGAATCATAAATAAAAATGAATAAACAAGCCAACTTGTTAGAAAAAAATAATAAAATAGAAATTAACACATTTTACTGTAATAAAAATTGTCACTACGTATCGCTACTTTGTTTTTAAACATCTTCAGGTGCAAATATAAAAAAAAATGGCTAAGTTAAGTTTTACAAGTATTAATACCTAAAAATTTAAAGAAAACAATTTTTTATAAACATGACGTTATATAAAAATTATTTAAATATATATTTAAAAATTCCTTACAATTTATTTTATATAAATTACACTATCTTAGTATTATAAGTATTTTTATCATTAAATTTAGGAAGTTTTTCTTAGTTAATTTTAAATATACAACAGTTATTTCGGCTGCAATGTATGTGTAAATTTAGACTTTCTTCACAAAATTGTTATTATTTATTGATATTACAATTTATAAATATTTTTCTTATATTTTTATACATTCAGACTTTTAAAAATCAACTTGCCATTATTTTTATATTTGCAGCTCAAGAAGTTTAAAAACAAAAACGTAGTGCTAGTTTTTACGTTACTAAAATGTACTAATTTTTATTTTATTAAAATGTTTATGACAATTTGGCTGGTTTATTCGTTTACAATTCTTTTTATAGACTTTTTTATTTACTCGTCGGGCAATTATTTTATACGTAAAAGACAAATTTCAGAAAGTCAAGGTGTATAGTGGAGTGTCTGCCTTTCTATTACTTGTATGATAATATATTCATGTCAATATATTCTAAAATTATTTACAATACATGAATACACTCGATTCAACTTTATTTATATTTACCATAGCAATTCAACTACAGATAAAATACTCACTTCATAAAATAAGATAAATTCCTATATAAAACAAGGTTCACATATTACGCTTGTTAATAATATATTTAGGCCTTTCGTCCAATTCCATTTTTTTTAAGTGAAGGTAAAATCCTTATAAACAATCTCCAATATTTTTTTTATTCATTGGATACCATCTTACATATGAATACTCACTACGTAATTCACTATGTATTCTTTGCAAAATGAGTATATCACAGAGTCTAATTATATTCCAGTGAATAAATAAAACATCTGATTGGAGACAGCTTAAAACGCAGTATAAAAAGTTCTCGGTTTTCACTCGGGTGCCAAGAGCGATTAAACCGCGACGTTTCGATAACATACGCAAAGAAAATCTTCTATCTTTGTTTAAAACGTTCTTATTTTCAGTTGTGATCATTAATATCAGTCAAATTTTGCCTAATGGGTTCGCTTTCCTTTTTTAGAAATATGAAACGTTTCGGAAATATGGGAAATTAATTAAAAAAATTACTGTAAAGTCAAGATTATTTTTCTAGGATTGAAAAGTTAATTGTACGATAGCAAATATTTTGAAACTTTTAAAAATTGTATTACATCCAACATACAAAAATGCAACATTGATATCGAGTGTCGCACTACATGATGTGAAATGATTATCTTCATTTTGGGTGTTGGTAAGGAACAAACAAATTTCGAAACATTGAACGTGTGACGTCACTGAAGCACGGAACAGCAGCAGCTTTAAGATCGCTTCTACCATGGAAGCAGCACAGAAATAAATCTTTCATTGCTATAAAAAAAAATGGTAACTATGAAATGTTATATGTTTCGGAAAATTATATTGTAAAAGTTTTGATATATTTAAATACACTCGATGAAGATTTCCGTGAAACAGGGAATTTTCTGTTGTTCTTATCTGGTTCAATGTAAGTTAGAATGTTTGTATTTAATTAATACTCAGCCCTTTCATAATGGCGTTTGAATAGTAAAGCTAAAGAATTAAAAATATAATAATGTATATTTAACAACATAGTGATATTTTTATTATCATTTTTATTGTTCCGAAGAAAACAAGCATACATGCATATAAATATAATGAACAAATAAATAATTGAATAATATAAAATTACTGTTAATAAATCGTTAAATATACTATATTATAAATATAAGCATACCGTAAAATAAAATAATTATTGAAACTAATTTTAAAGAAAGAATTTTTTTTTAATGCATAAATTACATCAAACTACTGTTGGACGTCTTTAAGTAAATTTTACGCCTTCCGTTTGAATTTTATCTCATCAAAATTCCAATGCAAAATTAACTCAGTTAAATTATACCAAGTTTAATCTGAAATTAGGTATCTCGTTTTACGTTGCAAAACTGTAATCACATTTTCGTCCAAGTCTACTTTTTAACGGATGATTGAAGTTGCTTGGTTATCCGAAAAAACTTACACGTCATTTTAAATACTGACCATTTATTCGCATAAGTCATTAACGGTACCGTCTAAATCTGTTTTGTTACTAATTAGATAAACAAGTAGTCAAATCACAGGCAATATTTTTTATTTGGTCGCTATATTAATATGAATAAGTTTTATTGGAGGGCAAAGTCGTATAAATCGTGGCCGTGACGCGTCACGGTAATTTTCGTGGCCACAGTCGATCCTGCTGATACACGACGGTTGTGCGTGGTTGGTCACTGAAAGCGGATAGTCACGATTCTTGACCAAATATGCTGATCAATGAAAAGATCTAGAATAGCCCAGAAGTTTTAAGCGAAGTCAAAAAAAAACATATTTGCCTCATATCAATTTCGAATTAATATTGGCAAGCAACACATTAAAGTAATATTTTCAAAAACCATTACGGTTTCCAAAATTTATCCTCTAATTTATCTGTTAGTCCTACTTTGGCCAGTGACGTTTAACACATTATAGTAGGTTACATTTATGACAAATGCGACTTTAGCTGATGAGGTTTTGTAAGTGACAAATTAACCTTGAGCTGGCCGGATGGGACGAGGTACGAATTCATAAATTATAATTTGCAGTTTAAAAGTAATTAAATATTTTAAGATCAGCTCCACAACCTAACATGAACTTCCGTTGGAACTTTTCTTAATTACTAGCAATTTCCTTCAACTCCAATCCTCAATTCCCTTTTTTTGCTCTTAAAAAAAATTCTAATTAAAACGGCGAGGACTGTACATTACAGACAGATCATAATTTCAAAGAACCATAATCTTATTTTGTAAGCTTAACTGCGATTTCATTTCTTTAGCTTTCGGTTTGCGTCGTTAGCGACCATCTTATGGTCCGCCATCTGCGATGAAATTAATGTTACAGCAACGTTAAGAGCTTATGTCAAATGTTCTCACTGCTGATGAAACTTTCCCACTTACATTTGTGTGAAAATCGCTGACAATCAATACAGCAGACAGCGGAATCCTCCTCCGAAATTTTGGTAATAGTTTATCAGAAAAACAGGAATTTTAACTTGAGAAATACTGAAAAATCTCTGAAGTCCTGAATGTGTACTTAGATAGTATTACTTTTTTATTTTCAAGACTAGGCTAAAAAAATGGGGTGTTTTTTCCCCGTCTCCTTAACATGAATTTGATATTTTTTAAATTTTTGGTCGCGTCAACTAATTGGCGACCCTCTAATAGTGTTTACACATTTGATTTATTTTAGGGTAAACCCGTATAAATCGTTACTTCCGATCATACATAATGTACTTCACCGATGATGTCACTTACATGATTATAATCAAATTTAATTTCGCCAACTTGGTAACGCGACGATATTTCTGACGTTGAATAAAAATTGGGTTGACCTTCCAACGTTCTACAGACTGAAAAACGATGGCCGTTGATGTATATACATGTATATTTTGAAGCCGAAATCGAATAAAATATATTCTGAAGGTGAATTAAGGGCCAATTACAAGCACTGTACAATCTAAAAATTAAATTAATACATTACAATGTTTCCTCCATGTTCCGTGGAAAACATTAAACATTTCACTAAAATGGTTTTTTTTGTTTGTTTTTTTTTGGGTTAGAGGCTACATGAGGGTAATCCACATGGTGGCAACTCCCCTTTAATAGCATAGGAACGGATTTGAAAGGGGGGATGCGGAAGAGTAGAGGAAGGTAGCCAAGGGTTAACTAGGGCCCCCGGGATATAGTTTAAGGATCCTACCCGGCATTACCCTAAAAATAATGCAGGGAAAACCCTAGAAAAACCTGCATCAGGTAGGTCGGGAATTGGATACTTGTTCCACGCTCTTCCGATAGCGGGAGAGGAGTATTCTGTGGGGACGCAGCATTCCCTTCTCCGTGCCTCGACCAGTTTAGGAGGCAGCTGGCCGACTATTCCAATGGGAATAAGTGCCTCGGCTTGTGGGAACCTTAGTTCAAAAACGGAGAGGAAAAAAAAAGAAATGAACTACTAACGTAAATAAACATTTAACGACCATAAGTTTTTTTTTTAGGGCAACAGGCTACATGAGGGTAATCCACATTGGGCAACTCCCCTTTAATAGCATAGGAATGGATTTGAAAGGGGGGTGTGGAAGGGTAGAGGAAGGTAGCCAAGGGTTAACTAGGGCTCCCGGGCTATAGTTTAAGGATCCTACCCGGCATTCGCCTAAAATTATGCAGGGAAAACCCTAGAAAAACCTGCATCAGGTAGGTCGGGTATTGGGTACTTGTCCCACGCCCTTCCGATAGCGGGAGAAATTTGCTGTGGGGACGCAGCATTCCCTTCTTCGTACCTCGACCAGTTTAGGATGCCTCGACTGTTCCAATGGGAATAGCGGACAACTCTTACCGTATGCCCAAGGTCTGTGACCCCGGAACATACACCTCTCAGAACAGGCCGAGGTGCCTCGGCTTGTGGGAACGTCAACTTAAATAAAGTTAAGAATAGATATTAAGCAGAGAGAAAAAGTCATAGATACTGCTGAGTCCCCTTGTATCTCTTTGGACATTAATCGTTCATTTATTATATTTAATTGGAATTATTTCAGAGATTAATCTGGCATGATACACTCGTTTTTAATCTGTGGGTCGACTCAGCAGCATCTATGACTAAGATTAAGATCTTTATTAACTTTAGTACATTTTAGTCAAATACGTTGCGTTCCCCTGGTGACGTTCACGAAACGTGGAGGAAACATTGTGTATTACATGTAATATATTAATTTAATTTTTATGTTATATACTGTCTGTAGTTGACCATTAATTCACCTTAAACCTTATAACAGACAAATTAAACCATTTTAAAATATTTTATTAATTTAGACTTCACTTAAAACTAATTTCTGAAATTTTCCGACGAAGAAGAGCGTAGATGTGATTCGTCATAAATACTTTAGTTCGTCTTACATGAAAGAATCTGCCTTTACCCACACATCTGCAAACTACGTTCCACGATCACTGCGAATTTCTACACCACATCAATAAAATTTGTGTACGAAAATTTTGAATTATGACTTGTTTCAGTTTCGTTCAGAGTGATGTAATCTATGTTCTCAGCGCAATCGGTGGAGCTAGAAATTCCTTTGACTGGCTATCGCTGTCTTTGTGAACGTATGAATTGCTCTGATGTCAGCTCTCAAGTTCCACAGTTAGCCGGAGACTCACTCGCGAGATGACTCGTCCATTCAGAAGAAACGTCTACAACCCAAATACCTAGACGATCTCAATTATTAAAATTTTATTTCTTTTAGAGAAATTTCGGAGCATAATGGTCAACTAAAATAACTTAATATTTTCCCCCGCTATCACATATATTGTGGTAATTACCAATGAAAGACAATTAAATCGCCACGCTGAGGCGCCAATTTGTAGTGATTTAAATATTAAAATGATAGGACGTTTTAATAAGAATAAAGATTTTAAAATAGACAAACAAATTAATTTATTAACGCACAAACAATTAAATTTACACAAGTTATTTAGGCAAATAAATTTCAATTTACATTATCAATTAATCTTTTATAATAAAATGACTATATCTCAGGGTCGTTTACTGGGCCTTTAATAAAGAAAATACTTGTTAACAATGAAATTTTTATCAAGCTATCATGGACTTAATTCATCAATAGATTTATTACAATGCAAAAACATAAAATATGAACTTTAAATTCTGAACTAAATTCGAAATCTGACGACAATATCTTTACTTAAGAGTTTACAGATAATTATGTGGAATTTTAGCTTACTGTCTCTGGTACTCATGGAAATTGTCTCGTTCGTACACACACACTTGTTGGACTTTAAAGACGGGCCAATTTTTAGCGACTGACTCTAATCAACACTTTTGGTTTTGCAATAGTTGGTTCACTGTTCGTTTAAGAAATCTTATCAGCTCGTTCCGAAGTTTGTAAACTGCTGGATGCAGTTACCTGGGCTCCCAAAAATCGAAGAAAGTGATCTAAATCGAGAATATAATGATTAAGACTCAACACTTTGAACATTTAGCGTTGAATATCACGTAGTTATCTCACAGCCTGCAACTTTTAAAAATGTTCTAACTGTTGTTACATGTATACAGGCACTTTTTGGATTTTATACTTTTCGCCTGTCCACTGCTATATTCCCACGAAGACTTTACTGGAGCTCGGCTCCCCACAGGCTCTGCAATGCGCGTCAGGCGAACCAACATCTACAATACACACAAACATTGCATTCTTGCCACATTCTTGTGTTCGACTTGTGTGTTTTATGCCGCTAACAATGCGAGTTCAAATTTTTGTTTATTAATTAATTATTTCCTCTTAATTACCACAATATATATAATGTAAAATTCCAATTAATTAATTATATTAACAAATCCATCACGTTGTGGCGTCAATTAATGTGGGAAAATAAGATTTTATATGGAAATACTTTAAACAATTAAAATTTAAAATACAAAACGTTTATTACAAATTTAAATATAGTTCACTTTTCTTCAAAACTTTTACATTGATGCCACATCTTTATTGAAATCTTAAAATCTTCAGGGCCACTTTCGGGTCTCTAACAGTTATAGTAACCCGCAATTATAACCGAATTAAATAAAAACGATATGTTACAAAATATTGAATTAAATTTACATGTGAAATATTAACATAGGAAAAATCTATATAAATCTGTATATCAATATTTCCGAAATCTCCAGTTTTTCAAAATGAAAACATATAAAATATTACAAATTAGTATCTTATTTAAATGCAACGGATAAAAAACATTGTGGATAAAATACATGTCAAACTTCAATTCTTGAAGAAAAGTCCCCAGATATTATTTTTCGTAAATAATTATAATACATCATATTATTTTTATTTTTATTCGTGAATTAACTATTACTCTTATTGAACACAAACACCATAGTGATACTATTATGTTTTCAGATAAGATTAATTATTCACTGTCTGGTCTTCGTGCCACTCTATTATCTACCGATTGATTCATAACCCACAATTAGACTAGAAGTACCTCAGCGATGAACGTACATCATTTCTCAATTAAAACCATACATTAGAAAGTCGTAAGATAGTGAAATCGCGTGTCGTCGTACTTGAGTTTGATTGGATAAAGTGCAAGGAGGGGTAGGAAGTGATGTCCACGTGCTCCCAGGAACGATTTTTGAAGGTGTGACTTTGAATGTGAAGGAACGAGAATTACCATGGGAGCTTGTTCCGCCTGACACTGATGAACAATTGTGATGATGTCTCGTGTAACGCGCGACATCGCATGTCGGCGACAAACAACAGCTGTTGTTGACGCACTGAGCCACTTGTTGTGGAAGGACTTTCTTTTGGAACACTCCGGAGATAATTACTCAAAACATATTTGAGCCTCATGCCAAATGCGATGCAGCGATTTGCAATGCAAAAATTCCCTTGCCCACGAATATTGTTCTACAGTTTGAATGGCAACGGCGAGAAAACACCTGACGCTCGTTTAAGATTCATAAACGGAGCACAGCTTTTGTGTGTGTCTCTCGGGGGATGAGGGAGGGGGTGGACACTGAATCTGGAAGATCCTTACAATCCCATCCTCCAAGTCGTAGCATTCAGAAGATCGTCACTCTGATAATGGACAATATGGTCATTCTAATCAACCGTTTTTTTTCTCGGAAAATTAATTAATACTAACAAAATTCACCCCACTCTCATATTTCTAGGCTTCAGCTGAAATGAATTCAAAACTTGAAACAAGATGATGAGTCAATCTAAGTTTCGCAATCTACGATCAATGGCGTAAGAATCCCTCCACGTCTGCGTTATCAAAGATAATTTTGACATTCGTTAACAAGTTTACAGACAAATTTCCAGAGAGTGGCGATTTTTTTTTTTTGGTCCTCGCTAAAAACAATAATTTCGTACTCCAGAATATTTCATTATACTCTCGAACTAGCCCTAAAATTATTTACTCACTACTTTATTTCACTTTTATGAGGTATAAACCTTCTGAAACTAAAGTAGAATATATGAAAATTTCAACGCGAAATTATTTGCTACCTTTTGGTTTTATGACTACCAAAAGTCACCAAAACACCGATCAGTATTTTCTTTCCACCTGAGACGATACGGGGACTGTTCTAGCTTAATATCGCCACTCGGTATCTATTTTTTAATTCTTCCCTCGAGCTGTTTATCTGCTTGAATTTACTCAGTTTAGTCCTTTATTTAACCGAAATATACTTAATTGTTAAAGTAAACAAATAACGCAATAAAGTGAGAAAAAATTGTTATTTAATGCAATTCAATTCCAGAATTATATAACGTTAAATAACAACAAAAAATTACAACTTTTCGTCGTAACTTTTGGACCTTGTAAGGTAATACATTTTTTTTTAGCTAAATTCATATATATATATATATATATATATATATATATAAAATTTGGCTAATCTATTTATTTTATGTATACTTAATATCAGATATATATATATATATGTTGTTTTGAGGGAAATGTCCTGAAAATCGTAACCATGACCGAGACCGACGATGCGTCACAATAGTATATTTACTTGAATTTCTGCGGCCACAGAACATCCTTACTGATGTTATATTTACTCCATGCCCACTAAATTTTAAGTGAAGCCGAAACCTCAATAAAATCAATTAGTGCTTCCATACGTTAAGCATATATTTAACTTTAACATGTTTATGTGAAAGAATATGGAAAAATACTTTATCAGAGGCAAGAATTATAAGAAATTTTATTTGTTAAATGAAACTAATAATTCCGTTAATATGAAATTTAATATATTAATTATGTAATCGTTCACATAAGACACCATTTTTTTTATTTATAAATTTTTAAAACTGAAAAATATAATACATAACGAATGTTACTTGAAACAGTTCATCTATGATTGCGCCTTTTCCGCATGCTGTCATATCAGTGACATTGGGAAAATTTATTAAAATGTGTTGAATTATGTCGTTACTGTTAGTTTCTTCTTTATCGCCTCTTAATTATTTTTATTTGTAATTTAAGTCTTAGTATTTCTTTCTACTGTTTTTAAACTTTTTCTCAGTGACGGTTATACATATTTACATATTTTTATGTCGTTCTCAAACACATAAAGTTGATGAATTGTTCAGTCACCAAACAAAAGTTTGTTCTTACAGTGTATTGTCATTATTGAAAAATATGTTGCGATTGCATACTCTCAGGTGGACCTTGTTTTGTGATAATTTATTTTTTTGTCAGCACTTCCTATGCTATTAAAGGGGAGTTACCACCATGTGGATTACCCTCATGTAGCCTGTTACCCTAAAAAAAAATACTTATGGTCGTTAAATGTTCGTTTACGTTAGTAATTCATTTTCTTTTCCTCTCCGTTTTTGAACTAAGGTTCCCCTCAAACCGAGGCACCTCGGCCTATTTTGAGAGGTGTATGTTCCGGGGTCGCATACGATAAGAGTTGTTCGCTATTCCCTTTGGAATAGTCGGCCAGCTGCCTCCTAAACTGGTCGAGGCACGGAGAATGGAATGCTGCGTCCCCACAGCAAACTCCTCTCCCGCTATCGGAAGGGCGTGGGACAAGTACCAAATGCCCGACCTGCCCGGTGCAGGTTTTTCTAGGGTTTTCCCTGCATTTCTTTAGGCGAATGCCGGGTAGGATCCTTAAGCCATAGCCCGGGGGCCCTAGTTAACCCTTGGCTACCTTCCTCTACCCTTCCGCATCCCCCCTTTCAAATCCCTTCCTATGCTATTAAAGGGGAGTTGCCCAATGTGGATCACCCTCATGTAGCCTGTTGCCCTAAAGAGAAAAAAAAAAAAATTTTGTTTACACAAGGGTCTGGAATTAATATCAGAACGCATCTACTAATTACTTTTGATTATTAAATTCATTCATAAAAATTTTATGGAACACTGGTATTCGTCTACTCTTGTAGCATATATGAAGAAATTTAGAATTGAGAACTTTTCGTAAGTATGATCCGTATATGGAAAAACCCGTTCATTTATAAATTATACAATCTTTGATCAAATTTAGGGATGACACGAGGAAATATTTCTTTGGGGAATTACAGCGTTGTGAAGAGTGACCTTGCACCAGAAGAAGATAAGATTAACATTATTATTAGACGTAAGAAATAGTATCGCAATACAAAGAAATATCTCTAATGGAAATTAAGTTGGAATAACGTCACGACGATCAATCTTCTGAAGGGGACTTCGAAAGAAAAACATTCTTAAAACCTTCAAATCGCTTTGAAGATCACCGGTTTTCAAATCCACCTGCGTCAACTTGTTGAGAAAGAATTTCTAATAATTTTGTAATGTTATTTATGTAGAATCAGTTTTAGTCAAAGGTTTTTTTGTTACTTTGGTAATTAATTGGCCAGATTATTTTAATTGTTATTATTGCGACCATGTTTTATGACTGCTTTACGAAGACGCAGTGTGTTGATGTATTGTCAGAGCCAGCGACTGCACAAGCGGCTGCAGGGAGCCTGATTTGTATTCCATGACCACTGCACAGCCCACAAATTGGACATGACCGATGTCCAAATGCTATCACGCGGGGATCGTGGATGGAATTGCAAGAGACGCCCGAAACAAGTCAGTGTTACGTCCTCGGGCCATAAAGGACGTGTGGCATCTCTTAAATATGGACCATCGTGGCCAAGGTACACGTTCAGCTTAGCTGAGCTGTGCTTGAGACGCTTCGATAAGACAGTAACGCACACAGACGTCTTCTGTAGGTTTCCAAGACAATGACAAATCGTAAAAGAGATCAGAACCAAAGATCTGCGCTACAGGTTCAGAACGGATAAGAAGCAGGACAATCGTGAAAAATGGGTATACGAATGTAGGACGTTCATGATACAACAGAAAAGCACATTATTTTTGGATCTACTTCTTATTTCTCAACATATTCTCCTTTCAGCTAAGTAACGTGATCGTTGACGTCGGTAATTATCTCATTGAACGTGATTTTCCTGGTTAGTCATTTTCTCAGGTTAAAACTCTCGTCTTGTGTCTGAGGTCTAGTAGTGGAACCATCAACACTTCCGGATTAAGACGAAATAGCTCCAAACTGGCCACACGATTGCGTTTGTTGTCCATCCATAATTCAGATCTTCTCGTTGACACACCCGTGGCAAAGCTTGAATCCACTGAGCGGAAAGTTCTCACTCAACACCACCATTTCGTCGATTTCTTTCCGACCATCTCTGTAGGAGTCACCTCCATTGGTCTCGAACGTTATTCAACTCTTGTGAATTTCCGATTTCGTTTAAACGGATCACCCAATTGTATACGAAGCAGATGAGCCGAGAACTTCATCCAACTTTGATTCATTGATGAGTTTTGAATTTTAAATGGAAGTCTTTAATCACTGAGCGATAATAGTTTCTTTATTCTTTGAAAATAACTCAAACTGTAAACCACGCGTGAATGTGGCTGATATTTTGACAGAATTATAAAAGAAACTAACATGTTTCGAAACAAGGGAACTTTATATTTTATAAGCGCTCATTGACTGACCAACGTAGGAGAAAGTGACAGTGATAAGATGTTGGGTTGTAGCTGTACAAGGCCAGGATGGTAGTCACACAATTTTTGAGGTGGAGAACTGAGGAAGAGCGGGCGAACTGCGTGAAATCAACCAGTGATGTGCACGTGAAGCTGAAATTGATAGTAATGAAAAAGTCTTAAAGATAGTCAAGTTTGACGTGAAATTTTTTCTAGCAAGCTTTTCTAGAGTACTTATAAAATCAAATAAATATGTTCGGATCCCATTCTCGTCACACACTCAGGTTTTACGCATGTGATAACAACAGTATACAGCAGAGAAAAACGTAAATTCAGTTTTATCACTATGTTTATTTTTTTTTTATTGAATGGTGAACGCTAGACTCGGAGACTTGAGTTACGGACGTGTGGACTTGACCCACAGACACAATGGCGACGTTCTTGCGCCAACTCTGCACAAGGATGAGCTTCAAGTTCATGGGCTACGAGGCTATTTGTCAGCGGCATAATAAATACCATTCATCTTGACCGATAAACGCTTTAAGGAGCTAGTTTTGTCCGCAAGCAGGTAGAGGAATTGTAGTCCCATTGAATGACAGTAGTTTAAATCTCACAAGTGGTTCAAGCAAATTTTCTGTTTCCCTGCCATAATTTGTTTTTTCTATCCTCGAGCACTTGAGGCTGTCAGTCAGCACTATTTACTCGTTTACAGCGTCATATTTTTGTTTTGAAGTACATCGTACATATTCTTCGGACAGCTGGCGTTAGATTTAATTATTTAAGCACAAATTTTATTTGCATTAATATTTCATTTTTATTTTACGTACTAGACCTTGTAGAATCTTCTGATTACAATATAATGAGGTGTTTACAAGTATATAAACACTGACGAGAATCTTTAAAAATATACCCGTAGAATGAGTAAGTAGATAAAACTTCCTACGACTGGTAGGTTCACTTACCGACAAAAAAATAAACCCTTTTGTGGATAATTCTGTTTTCTAAATACCTCGATCAAACACAAAATGTGAAAAAAATTACTGAAAATCGGTTCTACGAATAATTTTCAAATTTACGACGGAGTGTTTTCTAAATACTTCGATCAAACCCAAAAAGTGAAAAAAATTACTGAAAATCGGTTATACGAATGATTTTCAAATTTACGACGGAGTGATAACGTGAAAAACATTGAAATAAATAAATAAAACTGTATGGGTTAGGTTTTTTTTAGGGCAACAGGCTACATGAGGGTGATCCACTTTGGGCAACTCCCCTTAAATATCATAGGAAGGGATTTGAAAGGGGGGATGTGGAAGGGTAGAGAAAGGTAGCAAAGGGTTAACAAGGGCCCCCGGGCTATATTTTAAGGATCCTACCCGGCATTCGCCTAAAGAAATGCAGGGAAAACCCTAGAAAAACCTGCATCAGGTAGGTCAGGCATTGGGTACTTGTCCCACGCCCTTCCGATAGCGGGAGAGGAGTTTGCTGTGGGGACGCAGCATTCCCTTCTCCGTGCCTCGACCAGTTTAGGAGGCAGCTGGCCGACTATTCCAATGGGAATAGCGGACAACTTACCGTATGCCCAAGGTCTGCGACCCCGGAACATACACCTCTCAGAACAGGCTTGTGGGAACCTTAGTTCAAAAACGGAGAGGAAAAGGCATCCCCAAAGTTAGCCCCCTCGTATCTCTCCTAAAAGGTTCTGTCTGCGAGGGAATAGCCCTCGCAGTAGTTCTCTATAAGGATTAGGTTATTTACTTTTAATTGAATTTATTTTAAAAGGAAAAAAATTACGTCTGAGAGAAAATAATGAATTCAGACAAAAAAGTGATAATATAAATACCACACAACGTTTCTGGGATCCTTGTGACTTTCCTCAGATGTGAAGAAGAGCCGAGAGCGACACAACTGCACTTGTCAGTTGACAAAACTCAAAAGCGACGAAAACGCAACAACATTGGGAGAGCCGAAGGGTTGGCCTAACAATAAGGGAGCAACGACAATGGGAAGACAAACGGTTTAACGTAATAATAAGGGATCATAGCAATTATTAAGTTTCATAGTGTCTGTTTCTACATTAATAGATGTGATGTTTTTTTCTGAAATTCAAAATTTTATGAAAATATACTTGAGAAAATTCTAATATTTAATTTAATAACATAAATTATAAAAGAGTAAAATAAATACAAGTGATTTTTTAAAAAAAATATTTGAACCATTTAAATTTGATTTAATGTATTTTTTTATTCCATTACTCCTCGAATGCGGAAATAGGATGGAATAAAATAAATCAAATCAAATTTAAATGGTTCAAATAATTTTTTAATAATCACTTGCATTTATTTTACTCTTTTATTATTTATGTTATTAAATTAAATGTTAGAATTTTATTTATATATTCTCAAGTATATTTTATTAAAATTTTGAATTAAGGAATAAAAAAAATTAATTAAAAGTAAATAACCTCTTCCATACAGTTTTTTATATTAATTAATGACATATTCAAATATATCAGGCCATAATTATAAATGGATAACTTATTTCATACAGTGAATTTTGGGTGTCTGATGAGTAGCAGACCCCCGTGTTTTTGGCAACTTCTATTCGAAAACACACACATGTATATATTTATTTAGGTCTATAAATAGATAGTTACATAAAATAATACTTTTAAATAATTTCCTCGACTCCATTCACGTATCATTTCGATAACTCCGACATAATAACCTTGGCTATAAACCGGAACACAGAAGCGAGGATGTTGATTAAAAAATTATGTCGTAAAATGAAATTAACAGGAAATCCGGCCTGGAATGAAATCGAGAACTATATAGACAATCGTAAGTATTTCTTCAAGAAACGAGTCAAAGAGAATATGAGTGAAAGTATTCATTTCTTAACTAAGCAGTAAATGAGAACATGTTGCATTGAATATTTTCAAACAGTAGGTCTAGATCATAAATAATATCCAATTAAAAGCATTTCGGTTAACTTATTCTTCAAAATTGTCACCTCGGTACTGTCCAGAGATAAATTTATTTACAGGGTAGAAGCCTATTACTACTTAATTTTTATTATTAAGAACTGTTAAACCTGCAGGCTGTAATTACCAATGAATCCGTCCAATATTCTTTATTTTTTCGCTGGTGTTCGCTTTTTGGTTGATAAAAAAACCTGTTTTAAATGTGGCAGGCCAGAAATCTTTCCCTTCTAAATGAAGCTTGATTTCTACACAATTCGTAGGGATGGACGTCCATCAGGAGAATCACATTATTCCGCGCAGTCGAAACTAACTTTTCAACGGGACTTTTGATCTATTTTTGGTTGTTGGCTGTAAGATACCGTTTTCCATCACCAACAACATCCAGAGAAAGGCCACATAGAAATATTGACAGACAGATTGTAGCGCAAACCTTTGGCTGATTTTCGGTTGAATATTAACATTGAAATAAATCTGTTTCGCGTTCCGAGTCTGAAGTAATCTTATGGATTATGGAGAAGTGAAAGCATCCGAAGAATATCATGCAGCGTGGTTTCAACAAAAATGTACTCGTGAAACTTAAACAGCTGGGGAAATCCTGAATGTTTCCGACCATCGACTACATTGGTTTTCATTGTGATCAATATTAATTGGAGTAACAACAAAGCTTTTTTCTAACTAGAGTTATATATTTTCCAATTATAGTCAACATACATTTTATCTCCTCCTCTTGTAATATTATTTGTAATTATTAAAATAATTTTACATTCAGTTCAGTAAACCGCAGTTGAGCAAATCAAACAATAAATTGTGAAAACATGAAAGGAAAAAGTCGCAATATTAACTTCAGATCCTCTCTCAAAACCTAATTATACCCAGCCTTGCCACGGAGCTTTAAATAGAATACAATGACAGGAGGAGGAAAGGATGTTCCAGAATTGACACCGTCACCGTGGCATACTAACAGCCCAATCAACTCCGTTCTACGCGCCCGTCATTAACACAGATGTGAACGACCAGAATCTCTAACCACACATCCGTATTTTTACAGATATTGCGCAATAAGTGATTCAACTCGAAATGATTCAACCGTCGCCGTTATTTCTTCTTCGACGACTCCGACACCAACACCACCAACAGCTTCTGTAACGACCAGCGCCCAAAAAACTACTCAGAGCGAAATTGCCAGCCAATCGTCTGCCTTAGTGGATGAAGTGTCAGTCGTAACATACAACACTACCGTTCCTGTACTTTATACCAGGTAAGTTACAGTTACCAACGAGAAAATTTCGCCAAATTAATTATGTGATCCAATTGGTAAAATTTTAACTACACCTCTTGTAGTCTTCTACCTAACCATATTTTAATGAATATAATAATGGAACAAGTTCTAATGAATTAAATGCAATCAATCAGCCTGACTCAATTGTGTACACTATTAATATTTTGTTATAAATTTACTTTATTAAGATTGACGACTTGATCAATTCTCCAGTTTGGTTTTATTTTTGTTCAACTTTTATCAATTTATAGATATTGTTTAATTAATGCAGCATTTCAATATTATTAGAATTTCATCACAAGATTTTACAAATTTACAAAAATCAGCATTCAAATTGAAAGAGTTATTAAAGTGAAATAACTCGTAAAATACCTAATAATTGATCACACTAGCATCTATTTATCTTTTACTTTTCCTAGATTAAGAAATGCAAATTTACTATCATGTAATGTATTATTTACTTTCAAGTCTGAACTAATATTATGTTTCCAGGCCAGCAAAATGCCCTGCTCTGAGCCCCCTCTACCTGGAAGGAGTATCCAGAGCTGAGCTTGTGACCATGATGACTGATTCATGTCGCTATGACAGATTAGTGCGCCCTGGTAATCGTTCTTCACCGCTCCCTGTTACAATCCGGGCATACATCTACCTCTTCCAATCCAATGATGGGCAAAGTGTGGTATGTAGTGTTACCAATTTTTGTAATATATTTTGTAAATAATAATATCAGTATATCTTCATAAGAACAGGATCATCAAATACATGGTTCAAATGATATCACAAGGTATAATAACATTAGTAAAGTTGACTTAAAAATGTTCTTCTAAGACAGATGACCTATGATTACAAATAAGGATAATGTGTCATACTCAAAATAATTTATAGCAAAAGGAAAAAAGGAAAAATAGTGGTTTGCAGATGGACAGAATGTATAGTTTGTAGGATATTCATTCAAAATAAATTGATTATAACACACAAGTTCTGCAAAGAAGTAAGACAGAAATGTGTTTAAAAGGATATTACGTAAGTAATTACTTCATGAGAAGTAAGATGAAAATTAAAATCATACTTAAAGAAACATAAAAACTAGAAAATACTTTGGCATCTGTTTCACAGGTCAAACATAAAATTATAACATATTCAAGTAGTCATGAATCAAAATGAGTAAATAAATATGGTCAAACTAAGTATAATAGAAAAATGATACACTTTCAAATACATGTATATACATTGTTGTGTGTCGAGGCCAGCAAAATGCCCTGCTCTGAACCCCCACTTCATTATTATCAATATAAAAATATTTTTTATAAATATACTCAAAGTTTCATATAATATTCAGCTAATGAGGCATTCACTTGAACAGTTACTCAACCTTTGGCGTCGACAGCAATTCCAGGTGCAGATGTTGCTGCAGATGCGGTACACCGATCGTCGGCTGGCATACCAAACACTTGCTCCTTCAGTTGATGAAGTAACTGGTGAAGCTGATCTACAAGACAGAGTGTGGACTCCACATTTATTTCTTAGCAATGAACACAGTTCAAATGTTATGGGGACAGGTCAGGGAAAGGATGTACGACTCACTGTTCACCCTGATGGAACAGTTGTGTATGCTTTCAGGTTAGTGTTTAATGATCTTACCCTATGACTAAATTCAACATATTATTGAATGAGGCACCTACATTCAATACTTTTTGTTAATGTAATGAAAATGTGTTTATCCATAAACAATTAATTTTCATACTTGTCACAAGTGTGGTCTATTACACCACAATTTCATGAATTTATTTATTTTTCAAAAAGAAATGCAATTAGTTCATTAATGAATATGAAAAATATGTATGATAATTGATTGCAAAATATTGAGTATCAGAATGCAGAGATTTTATAGTTCAAATTCTATCTTTGATAATGGCACACAACTTGCTTTAAGTAAACTTTGTGTAATGGAATTATAATTTAAGACAGTTACATATTAAGTTTTTGTACAGAGATTTAAAAACTAGAGTCCTTGTGTTATTACTATTTTAAAACACGCTTCTTTAATTAATATAAACATATTATTTCAATTTATAATTATATTTTTATATATAAATATAATACTTACTGTTATATGCACCTAATTCTTCTATATACTACTTAAACTATTTTAGATTGAAGGCAATTGTATTTTGTTGGATGAAGCTAGCTAAGTTTCCTTTTGATCAGCAGCAATGTAACATTGAACTTCAAAGCTGTAAGTATTTATTTTACATATTCCAAAATATATAGTTTGTTATATTATTTATGCAACAATATATTTGAGAGTCATGGTAATTAAAAGTTTTTTACAAATAAACCACAATGACAAATTCAATTCAATTTGCAATATAGCGGTTAAAGTATAAAAATTATCTTCACATATGAAGTACTACTAAGTACATCCTACAATTTTTTATTCTAATAATGATAAAAAAAATTATATCAAATTTAATTTATATAAGATATATTCAATTATTAAGACAAAGCAAAGCAAATTATTAGTTTCTACTAAAATGTATTACTACTATTCTAGGGACATACAACACAAGTGATTTATTACTAAAGTGGGAAAAAGATACACCAGTTCGAATGAACCCATCCCTCCATTTAACAGAATATACTTTGATTGACATGTGGACTAATGAAACTATAAATTCATATTCATATCCAGCATTTCCAAGTACACCTTTTCGTAAGTTTTATTATATATATTTAAGTAATATAGACACACTAATATATATTTTTTACTAAATTGATTGTTATTTTTGTACACAGCTGATGGAAACTATAGTTCCATTAAAATTTCATTTCAACTTTCACGAGAAATTGGATTCTATATGATGGACTATTATGTACCCAGTATCCTTCTGGTTGTAATTTCCTGGGTTTCCTTTTGGTTAGATCCAAATGCCCAACCTGCTCGAGTCACTCTAGGTTTGTATGAATGATTATATAATTGTGACACTTTAACACCAAAGATATGAAAGACAAAGAGGTGGTGTGGCTTTCCTAAGAATGGAGATTGGTTATAATTTCAGACAGGATGTGTAGTTCAAATTCCTTGTGGACACTCTCTCAAATCAGTAACATCTCCTGAAGGAGGGCTACATTACATTCAAATATTTTAACTATGCTTAATGTTCAACATGGTAATCAATCTTTGTTCTCACATAAGCCATGGTAATGCATCTTCCTCTTTCTTTTACATATTTTAAATAAAAAATATATTGTCTCATTGATCAATATGATATACTTATTACATTCTAATTCTCTTTAGGAACAAGCACAATGCTGACATTTATAACCTTATCTTCAAAAACAAGCAGCCAATTGCCAAAAGTTTCCTACATTAAGGCTAGTGAAATTTGGTTTATAGGTTGCACAGCATTCATATTTGGATCCCTCATTGAGTTTGCATTTGCTAATACTATATGGAGGCGCAGGTAAGATTTCAACCAAATTCTCATTATTATCAATTATAAATTAAAAACCACATGATAAATTCAATTGTAACTTTGACATTAAAAGATGAACATATTTGAAAAGTTGCTATAACTTCAACAGTAATTCATTAAGACTAATAGTATAGTTGAAAATAATTTAACAAAAATATCACAATACCATTGTTTGAAAGGTGTAAAGTGTATAAGTTATTAAAATGTTCTTAAAAATACTTGATGTTTTTGTCTTAAATATTTAATTGGTAATTGGAATAAAAAATTTTCAGGAAAAATGTTGAACTTAAAAAAGTAAATAGCAAATATATTTTCAAATCAACTTTGACACCACGTGCAGCTCGCAAACAATATAACCAATCACCAAAAACTGGATTAGAAAGATCTTCATCTTGCCCAGGAATGGAGAACCACTTGTCAAGCAGCTCAACTCTTAGCATTCAGGTAAACTTTGAAACAATTTAATTTAATAGTTAGAATTGGTATATCAAAGAAAACACTAGTTTGAATAAATTCAAATTAACTGTAATGGAAATGATCTTCTTGCATATAAATGAATTACAGTTTTCCTTTTAATTTGTGTCAAGCTGTATAATCTTTTAAGTGATTGTTTTATTATTTTTATGCATTAAATGGCTCAGATTTATAAAAATATTTAATGTAACGACATTCTAACTGATAGTAATATATTAAATTTACCAGAAAAAATTGAAATTTATATATTAAATAGTCTAGTGGCAGCCATCGCTGTGGCTTTCAGGAACTGTTGTTAAATTATATTCAGTTAAAAAGAACAATTTTGAAAAATTTAAGTTTGTCATGAATCACATTTTGATACTAGCTAACTTGAAATGCAGAACATTAATAATGATATAATTTTAGAAATTACTGAATTTTGATAGTTTAATTACTGAAAATATTCCTTTAAATTGAGACTAATATCATCACTCAAATTATTTTCAGAGTTCATCTAGCCTTCTGAATATTCCTTGTGCCATAAATAGCTCTCCCAAGGATGAAATAACCATACAAGAACCTGGAGATAATTGTGTTATTAGTCTACCTGTTCCTACAAATAACAATACAACAAATAATAGTTTTACGACCATGACACCTCAAGAAATTGCCCAGTGGATTGATAGAAGAAGTAGAATTGTTTTTCCTTTATCTTTTGTTGTCTTTAATGCATTTTATTGGACATTTGTGTGGCTGTAAAATGGTTAAGAAGAAAATACCTATGGTTTATCTTAGTTCTGAATACATAATAGCCAACTTCTTCACGTTACAAGGTGGCCAATTTATCTATATAGAAATATCTAAAAATAATCTACTCACTTTATAAAAATAACAATTTATTATATAACCAGTAGTTTTCAAGATATTTCTATGTCTTCAGATAAATCGCCCACATTGTATAAAGATCTTGTTATCAAATTTTGTTAGGACTGTTTATGTAAGTTTCTTAGTGGTGAGGTTGTTTAACTGTTATGTATCTAGATGTAACTTGAACTGAAAATATTTGTGCAAAAATTATGTATGTGTTTGCTCATTTTCTGACAGTTTAAGACTTCTACATCTCAAAACTGAGTTGTTGTATTTTATTAGCATGTTATGTTGTTATAATTTCAAGAATTCCTATTTGTGTAATTTTATGTGTACGTATATCTTCTGAAGTAGTAGTTGCTATATACTTTGTAGGAAATTTCATATGTTTAATGTAAAAGCAGACATTTCTGAAACAGTATTGACAAGAACTAAATATAGTGCCTTATAAAACATTAATTATAATTTTTGTGGAAAATGATGCTAGTCAATAATTAAACAATATAATGACTAATTTTTACAATTTATGGACCAAAATATTATTTGTTATATATTTAATTTATTAAGGCAAATTAACATAATCATAATATATAAGCAAAATACTTGTAAAAATATAATCATTTGTGAGTGCCTGATGCCAACAATATCTAGAAAAATAATCTTAAGGTAAATCCTGAACAATTTTCATGGTTTAAAAATACTTAACATTCCATTAAATATCATTTTTTGGTATCCTACAATGATATGGTTCTTAATTATTATTTTCGTATCATTGCATTACATTTATATTACCCTTTTTTATCTATTGGTATGTAATGTGTTGTATATATTATTGTGTACAGATTATTATGAATCATTATTGTAAATGAAGACCTTTATCTGGAATAAAGTATTGAGCACTAAACAAGAAAGTATCTCAGCAGAGTTAAGTTTTGCTATTTATGTATTTCTTTCCTCAAATTTCAATGTATCAATTGTAATTCTATATATTTATTTCTATAAAAATAATTGCTTACTTTACTGCTTTATAAAGTAACAATTTATTAGTCTAGTTTTATCATTAAAAATCTACTTCTTTTATAATCAGTCAATACCACATTACATGGAAATCATATTCATCTCGATGAATTATGAATTGTGTTCAAGCAAATAAAAAACTCTTTTCCTTTCACTATATGCAGTGTCTCTAGTCATATTTAATAGATTTTATTTATACTAGTTCGTCTACCTGGTACATGTTTTACTGTCATTCTATTTTTGTATATATTTAATACTCATTAGAATTAATATATGTTATGTAATTTGCCAAATAATTCCTTGACATAATTTCATGTAATGGAATATAACTAATTAAATAAATGTAATGGAATATAACTAATTAAATAAATTCTGTAAAAAGTTATGATTTTTCTCTTTAATAGACGACAATATTTGTATTTAAAGATTATCAATCCTCCAAGTGAATTTAATATTACAGTTCTCATGACTGTAAATAGTCAATTGATACAATTATATCATTTCAGGACTAATTGCATATCTTCTTCAGATTTCTGGTAAAGTGAAAGACATAATTTGTTATGCATACTTTGTACAGGATTATCACAATTAATTTGAAAAAATATAATCTTTTCAAATACACAGCAATAAAACATAGGTAATCAAATTGTAATGATGCATACTGCAAAGTAGTTTGAAAGGGAATTTTAAATAATTATAATAAAGTGTAAATGTATACTTATTTTATAATGCAATTACAGAAAACAAAAAAAAAGTTATCATAAAATCAAAGGTTATTTGGCAATACAGTAGAGACTACCTCAGATATTCACTGTCCTTGTTCCTAAAAGTGATGTCGTATTGCGAAACTTATTTAATTTATATTGTGTTTAAATTAATAACCATCAATAATAAATAAACTATAGGTTTCTGATTTTTATTTTTCCAAAAAATAATTTAATAAATATTTCAACAATTGTAGATTGTCAAAATAACAAATATATATACAGTTTCTATGATAACAATTCAAAAGTTTTGAAATGGGTTCATGTAATTGTGTTATTCTATTATTCACATTTTTCCAACATGATTTGATTAGCTAAACAGTCTTTCAATTCCTAACTTAATCTGGCCATATTTTCTCTACTTGCACCTGAAACAAAAGGTTCATAGATTAAACACATTTACCAAGAATTTAAAGTTTTATGTAAAATACATTTTACATAATCATGTTAAATCTGACAAAATAATGATACTGTTTATGATATTATGCAAATGAATAGTTAATATTGGTACCTCAAATTACAGAGTTGAAGTAATTCCTTAATTTATAGAGATTAATATGCAAAACCAATAAGAAAGTATTAAGATAAATAAATAATGCCTGAATGGAAAAAAACAAAAATTAGAACTTGATAGTTTTATTATTTTGATATCAACTTTAAAATTTGTAAGAATTTAAAATATTCTTAATTTTTGTTGGTGATACTGAACTATAAATGCAACAATTGAAATAATAAATCAATTTACTCAAGTTAGCAAACATAATTACCTTCTTAGCAGATGACAGATTTTCATGACTAGATGTTTTCCTGATGTTGATTTTTTCACTGTCAAAAACAGTTATTATATTGTAGAATTCTTTAATGATAAATCACATTCATTGCCAGTAAAAATGTTTTTAAAATATTAAACTTTAATTTTTTACAATCTGTTATGTCTTATTTAAATTTTATAACATCAACTACAATTTATGCTGTTTAAAAACATAGAAATATAAATTAATAAATCAATAAGGCAATATTTAAAAAATAAAATATTATGCTAATCTTCTCAACAAGCATTGTTGAATGACTAGTACAAAATAATTATGAAATGCATTCTCACCGATTTCTTGGAAAAGGCCGTGGAAGATGAGATGTTGTGTTTGACTCACGATGTCCAGATCTGTTCCGTTGCTTTGACCTGAAGAATTGAGTTTAAATTTGGGATTTGGATAACCATTAAATTATGTAGATAAAACTTAGTATATTGAATACTCTATGACCTCCATACAGTTTCGTCTAGTCAATTTCAAAACAAATTAGACTACACAGAAATCCATCACAATATTTTTAACGGGTGTCAAAATTGTTTCCAAAAATCTCAGTCAGAATGAGTTAACTAAAATTGTTGAAAAAATGTTAAGACAGCTAAGAGAATCATAAATTCATATACAGAACAATTTAGCTGTTAACCAGGTTTATCAGCATTTAATTTATATTATACAACACACACCTGAATAAGAGACTTTATTATTATTATTTATGGTAGCCATACAGACCCAAACATTTGAATTAACAAATATTTTATGAAACAATGTATCCATTATTAGATATCTAACAATGAACCCTAAAGCCACCTTATATCAAAGCTTTTATTGTGTAAATATTGGAGAAGAACAGAACAAGTACATTTTAAAGGTCAAACCTGTGAAGATTCTCGGAGTCTCATGGAATAAAAAAATAATTGTAATTATATTACACTATTTGACATATTAATGTACTTGTAGTGGATCACATCGATAGAAATGAAGTAGAAGTGATTGTCCAGTGAGCTAAAGTTGAGTAATCATGGTCCAACAAATTAATTATACATATCAAAGCAACTAGATAAATGAATTGGTTAGTTATTAGTCAATATGAATAATATGAAAACCAATTATGAGAATTTTTAGACATTTCTTGCACATAAAATGCAAGACTTAAAATGTTAAGCAGATGTTTACATCATAACACATTAAAATACTTTACAAAGTAAATTCTTCTTTATATCAATGGCTCAAATTAATGTAATAATGGTTACCCTGACATTAGAAATAAATAATACATTACTTCCTGTAATAATGATTAGTTAAATCAGGTAGTCTGAAAAAAGATCAAACTAACCTGCGAGACTGAATCTGTGGAGAATCAATTGGTGGGAAAAGCACACCGGAGGAAGCATCATCTTGCTGTTCCCTCATTTTGGAAATAGAGGGAAATGGTGAAGTAGAAACTTCAGAACTTGCTGAACTAGAAATGCAACAGTCAAATTCAATCATACAATTTTATAACACACAATTTATTGTTCTAAATATTTGTTATTGCCATTCTTAAAGTTAAGTTCTACTTTCTGAGCAATGTAAATTACCTGCTTGGACTTTGTAAACTCATCTCAGAATCCAAATTTCCATTAGAGTTACCCGGTTTTCTTGAGAAACGCCCTGATCGTTGAAATAGAGGTTCTGGTCTGATTACAAAATAATGAAATTTTTATTGAATAAAAATCTTGTTTAATTAATATAAATATATTGAACAATCAAATAAATTGTGTTTCATAAATTTTATAATTCATAAAAAAAAGCTTTTAAGAAATAATTAACAAAAACTTCAACAGTTAGTATTTTAAAATTAATTACTCCACTTAGCAAATTTATTATATCAGAAAGTATTTGACAATGAATTATTCCACTTACGGTAAATTTATTGGAGGCAGTTTCTCATTATGAATACTGCTGACATTACTAAATTTGGCAGTCTGAAAAACAAAAATATTGGAAGAAAATAGTCTATTCCTAATTAAGTATTCTAAATACTAATTAATTACAATTATGATAAAAATGGTATCATTTCCAAATAAATTTGTTCCCAAAAGCTACTTCCAAATTGATAAAAAATGAGAACATACCACAATGAAGTGTGCCCAGTTATTTGTTTATACAAAATATGAGTACTTAATAATTGTTTGAAAATTATGCTAAAGAAATAAGATAGTAATTCCAGAGGAAATTGACACACTTATATATTTATAAAACAAGTTAATTAATTTGCTGAAGACCAAACAAAAATAATAAGGACAAAATTAAATAAATTTGAGGAAGATACTTAATATAGATTGCCACTTTGATTCAATGATGCTAATAATACAAAGTCAATATTTCAATAATGAACAGAAATATGAATAAGCAAGTGGTAAGTGATAAATCAATAAAATATTGCAGTGAAGATAACTGTGGAGGTAATTAAAGAGAAGGGAGATAAGTCTTATAATAATAATAATAATAATAATAATAATAAAGATAGCCAAATACAGACAAAAGAAGTGATAATATAAATACAACACAAGCTGGAAATACAAAGTCAATATTTCATTATTAATAATAGCCAAATACAGACAAAAGAAGTGATAATATAAATACAACACAAGTTGGTATTTATATTATCACTTCTTTTGTCTGTATTTGGCTATCCTTCTTATTATTTTCCTTCTTATTATTTTCAATCAGACATAAATTTTTCATTTTCATGAATATTTGAATATTGTATATTTAAGGTAATCTTCTAACCCATATTTTTTAGGACAATTTCTTTTTTAACTATAGGTCACTTATCTACTATGTAAACTGTCTTTTTGGGTATGAATAGGATAAAACATAATACATTAATAATAATAATACAAAATTAGGATAATGCACAATAAACATACACATTTTAAGATTGACAGGACCAACATATGAGGGGTAAATTACCCAAACTATGTTTACCCTTTTAAAACCTTATTCAAAAATATTAAATTTGAATTAAATTGTAATTCAAACAGATTCCAAGCTATTCAACTACATTGTGAAAGTATAAAAATAGTATTCCACATTAAAGACTATTTTTTCTATTATTAATATTAGAAAATTAGCATAATATTTGAGGAACAAAAGTAACACTACAATGAATTTTTATAGCTGATAAATATTTAATAATTTAATTACCTGTGGTAATATGGGTGTGCTGACAGAATATGCAGCAGCATGTATTTCTCTTTGATACAATTGATACAAATCTCTCAGATCAGTTGGCATTCGCACACTACTTTCTGAAATGAAATAATATTTCAATTAACATTGTAACAAATTACATGTTCAAATACAGTTATTGTTCAATGAATATAGTTATTAAATTCTTTGCATTAACTGCAGTTTGATTTGTATTAAACACACCATGCACACATTCTTTTAAATCATTTAATATATTAATTGAAGATTATTTATCTTACCCTCCATCAATTGCCTCTGTCTGGTTATAATATGTTCGCTCAATTGCCGTTGTCTGTCATACCGTTGTATTAATAGTTCTCTTCTTTGTAGCTCATATTGTCGAACAAGCCTTTCACCTTGTAGAGACATTTTATCTGCTTCTAACTCATGAACTCTGCATAATAAAGCAAGTAATTCCCGTTCTTCTCCTGATCCTGGTAACTCCTGTTAATATCAAAAGAATTTTTGTTGTTGTGTCACATCATGCTTTTATAAAATAAAGAAAATAGTGCTTACATTTTCAAGTTCTTTTCCATGATTGCGAACCCTCTCCAATTGTCTCTGTGTTTCTGCCCTTAGCTCTATATAGCGTTCTTGTTCTCGTTCAATATAAGTCAACTCCGCCCATGCTTGCTGTAAAATGTTTCCATCCGTAGAATCTGTATCAGACCAGTCAGCCATTGGATCTAGAAAAGAGTATGGTTACATTTAATTAGAATTTGGAAATAAATTCAAATTTGATGAAAAAACTCCAATTTTGTTTATAATCATAAAACCATTTAATAACATTTGATTATTACTTATCAACTATTAAAATATCTTTGTATAATAATAATTCAATTAAAGTAATAAAAAATTGTTATAATAATGGCTCTTCGTGTAGTAATGCACCATGCAGGAATGGGGAAGTGTAGTTTCACGAATAATAGCAAAAATAATACAAAACCATCTGCAGAAGAATTCTGTTTGATTAACAATTTGAAACATGTGCTTATATTTAAAACAAACCAGAGTCCTGACGATGATGGACTGCTGTTTTTCTTGAAGGCTGTTGGTACAACTTGTTATCCCATTGAGCAATAATCATTTGCTGTCGTTCAGCTTCTGCTCCTAATGCCAACAATCTTCCTTCTACCTCCATAAGCTGCCTCCTATATTCATATAATAATAATAGTGACATTGTTTGAACATGAATTATATTCATATCCACTACTTTAACTTACGAAATAATTAGAAGTATTTTATTCTATTAATACAGTACATTCTCATGTCCTTAGACATAGTTGCAATTATTTTTATTATTATTACAATTTTGTTTGCATTACAATCAAATGACCTAATGAAGAAGATATCTTGTGAACTTCTTATTTTACACCTACATAACGTACAATGCCCATATCATTTTACTATTGTCATTATGAATATATCACACTATTGTTCCCAAATGACACAATGGTATAACAAAATAAGATATGAAAATTGGTTAATACTAGTTTTAATGAATGTTAGCAGGGTTTTCAGATAATGTTACCAACAATTTATTGAATTCAGAAAAATGTAATGAAACTCATAAATATTTTATTATAGTAATCAAAGAAAGTGAACACAACAGAAAACAACCAGAATTTCCGAGTCATTTTCACAGTTACATCATGACACTTAGCATTAGACTACCGAGGATTTATGGTTAGTTTGTCAGTTCAGTAATTAGAAGTTTTTCCCAGGCTTGAACCCACTGTGATAAGTCAAACAATCAAATTGTTGTATACTATTAAATTTGAACATGCAGTTGAGAAATTGGCTTATAAGTAAATATATATATATATATATATATATATATATATATATATTAGAGCACATGGAAAGCATGATATACAAAAAGGGGTAAAAAAAACTGTTTGATGCATGTTGGTGAATATCTAAACAAATAAAATTCAGGCAAAAGGTAAATTATTTTTCTAACAAATGGGTCAAATAGTTAATATTGAAATTATTTCTCATAAGTATTATTTTCATTATTAAAACATATTTGTGTCTTCTCAAAATACATTTATTCTCATTAGTAATACAGCTCAACTGATACTAGAAAAATTCAAACTTGCAGATACAACCAAAATATATTCTGAAACTCAAAGTCATTTATTTATTTTAACATTTAATAATAATAAATTTCATTTGGATATAGTAATGAAAATATTAGTAATACAGAACAATTACATTTAAACGCAATCAATACAGAAATTAATTTCAATCATTTTATAATAGAATCAGATAATGTCTAATATAAAAGAAATCTTAAACAAAATCTTTTGTTAATAACTATAGTCAATAACTCATTGTGTAAACCAAATGCAAGATGAAAAATTTACATCTGTTTTAAATTTAATAAAATGAAGGATAGCCAAATCCTATCATATTATCAAGATTGGTAGCCTTCCTGCAGTATCTGGTTGAGATTATCATTAAGAATAGCAACTCAATAATGAACATTCAATTGTATTGTTGATAATGAAAATGTGTAAAAGTTTACACAAAGTATTTCCTGGGTGTAAGCCCTTGTAAAAGTGTTGGATATATATTGCAGGGCAAAGCAATAATCTTAATAGTTTTGGTATTGTGCATTGTAAACATGCAACAGATCACAGCAGATAAAGAAGCTATATTAGTTTTAATTTAATATTCCTATGGCACTTACTGTAACTGCTCTAACAATGACATAATAATTTGGATATTTATATTTGCTACAAGCATATAAAAGTTAAGTTATTTTATGAATTTATTTTCTTAAGGGAATAATTTTAATTCATGATAAGTTGTCATTATGAAACTCATACATTAACTTGTCCTTTTTATAAATTAACATTTGTCTATTAATTGACCATCTAGTTAGCCATGACAATTACGAATAAGTTTAAAGAGTGAAGACTTTCCGGGTGAAGGTGATTTATGTAGTCTTCTCAGGTTTACAACCAGGTAACTCATTGAAGTCGTACAATGTTTCAATAGCCTTTTAACTGCCGTCATTTCATACATAAAGATTCGAGCAGTGTCAGCCTTTGAAACATTGTATGACTTCATAGAGTTGACCTGGTTGTAAATACAAGAAGACAACATAAATCAAATACGTTTAAATTAATAAATTCACTCTTCCAGATATCCACTTTTATTTGTCATGCAAGTTAATCTATAATAATAAGTTTCTTGTCATGTGTTTTGAATACTTTATTTAAGGTGTCCTACTGCAGCATGCGAACATATAATAAACAAACCTGTATAAAATTGTTTGAACAATTCTGATGTAAGTTCGCAAGCTGCAAAATAATTATGGTTGCTTGTTAGTGGGAATATTATCTTGTGTTTATTATTTTATTGTTTCAGAAACCTTTATATATACAATTATCACACATTCCTGTTTCATAATTGCCTGTTTAAATAAAACTCTACAGAATCTATCACTAGTATGAATTAATATAGTAAAGGCTCCTCCATGTATTTCTGTTTAATGAGACCAATAATTTTATGTCCTATAAATTTAATAAAAGTAAAACTAATAGTTGTGACATTGTATTAAGCTATAAGAGAAATGTATATAAACTTATTAATGGTTAAATTTACTTTTTGGTTATGATATAAACAACTGTTATTAATAATGATTTTTTTTATTCAAATGTATGTAAATTTTTTTTTAATACCTGAGGGCCATTTGCTGCTGAAATGTTGCAATTATATCTTCCCTAAGCTGTATAACTTCAGGACTTTCTGGTGTATCCATTTTATCATCAACCAATGTTTCTTCTTTCTTTTCAAGTTTAGTACGAAGTCTAGCAACCTCTTCTCGCAATTCATTTATAACGGCTCTGTACTGAGATACATGATATGAAACTTCCAGCTCATTTCTTTCTACCTATAAGAAGACCATAAGAGTGTTAAAATATTTTTTTAAAATTTTAATTTGGTTGGTAATTTACAATCAACATCAAATTGTTGCAATAAGTATTATCTCTTCCTCCAGACAATTGATTATTTCTGCTATTAGTTCATTATCATGTTTTCTGATACAGTAAAAGTATGAAATAAAAAATTCAATAAAGAATTATATAATATGCTCGGCTTCAGCATTTATTTAAAATTATTAAAATGGTTCATTATTAAGCAGGTATTGAAATATGTGGACCATTTTATGATAGTCATTTATGAGAAATTATGCCTTAACAAATATAGTTCATGTGCATAAATGATAACTATTGATAAAATTAATTACAGAGTACGTTTCATCTAACTTCCCCTTTTTTCAGTCATTTTGTAATCAATGAAAACTTTCCCAGAAATGTGTGCTTATGAGATCTCTGTTTTACAGTGGTGTAATTATATATTTTATTTTTTATAACAATAGGATAATATTGTCAGGTAAATATATTTTACTTAATGTTTATTTTAACATGAAAGATAGATAAAACTCATAATTAATAACAGTATTATACAATATCTTTATAAATTCTGTCTTAATAAACACAAGGGTATAATCTATGCAACTCAGGGCTTTCGTGTGACATTTACAATTAACTATTCATGGATTAATTCAAAATCTGTCAGCACCAGAAAGAGTACAAATATATCCATTTTTATAGCATAATTGCCAGAGAAAACAAGCTAAAATGAATGACACCAATTTAAGATCCATTTTGTGACTGATGAGCAGTGAGACATTAAGAAGCTGGTTCCAGTGAGTGAGCAGTTAGTTCATTTCTGATCCCAGAAAATATCAGTTTTGCACATCTCTAGTGTTGCCTATAATAACATATACAGTGTTGCATATGTTGCTAGTTCCCAAAGTCGATACATGGGTGAAAACATGACTGTGAAAACTTCTGCAGTGCTGAGTTCATGAAAGGGTACTTTAAGATGATTGTCCTACAAACATTTCTTTAAAAAAATGATGGGGTGTATACCCTGCTACATACAGAGTCACACACCTTTTTATTGGTCTTATTTTGGGTGCAGACTTGAAGGTTGAAAAATTCATGACCGGTCACTTGATGCTGTTCTGAGAGTATTATCAGGATGTTCCTGTATCCTGTTATACTTCTCATTTGGTCTACTTTCCTCGAAATTATTTAAGTTTCTTGGCGGTCTGATGTCAACTACTTCCATTTCTCATCTATTTTCTACTTTGGTATTTATCTGATTCAAAATATAGGGAACACTATGTTTAATGTAAGCACCTTGTTGGAGATGCGTCTAGCCCGCTCTGCATAGAGCAGGGTTTGGCGAGTCTCCTCGCGCTGGGCCTGTGCCGGACTGACGTGAGCCAGCATCACGGTCCTGCAGCTACCACTCAGCGCGTCCTTCAGCAGCCGCGTCAGCTTAGAGTCGCGGAAGTTCACGTAACGTCCTCGTCCCGCAGCCAGCGCCGAGATCACATTCCCAAGGGCCAGCAGAGAGCGATTGATGTGCGCTCCTTCCGCCAGGCGCTTACCTCGGTTCTGAAATACAGCCATTATGAACCCATCGAACAAGTTATCAAGTGATTAATTTCTATCCAACCACGCACGAGTATATTCTTTCCACAGATTTCATCGCCCGACGAATTTGCCTGATTTGACAGGCAGCTGTTGGTCTGAAGGACGCGAGTTGCCATTGCCTCTTTGTATACAAATCATATTTGTCGATCTGTTTGGTTAACCGAACACGTCACCTCGTTAGTGGCTCAGGCGAGCGATGAAAATCTGTCAGATCCAGATTACTTTAATGAAATCCCCCGATCGTGTTCCCAAAGATAACGAATGGTGAAAGTAGAAAGGCAGATCTCACCAGTAAGATGTCCGTCGGTTGTCCTTCACCAACGAACAAACCTCTTTATACATTTCCATGCCTATTTCTAAATTCTGTCAGACCTGTTTCAAAAATCTGTAGAGTTTAGCCAACGAAAAATAATCATCCCTCCACAAGTGAAGACCACATCCAAATTCCAAAGAAGGGAAATAACTATCCGAAGTGTCGCTTACAGCCTCGACGATATTTCAATAGTTCATAGGGTTGAAGTCAGGTAAATCTTTCGTTGATACTAGGCAAGTAGTACAGCCTGCCAGAGCACTTCGTCCTACTACTCCCACATTCCAGCTCTACCTGCTCTATGAATACTGTCTCAAAAATCTAAATGCTGTACGTTCACATACAAACGTGAAAAAAAAACTCTCTGCTGTAACGAATTAGTCTATTTCTACGTCCGATCGTTGACTGTAGCTTTTCATTTTTGCTATGCAATCATCAACATAACAGAAACTGCGATGGAATATTTATAAATTGTTTCCAAAATATTACGAATACTGTGACTATTTTAATAGATAACAAACATGTTTAGACGACTGAAATAATTTAAACTACAATTCTATTTAGCCATCACACATTAAAGTTTAATCTCGCAAACCGTACGGAGACCGTAAAGAAAAAAGTAAGAATATAGTTTAAGGACGAAGAATAAACAAAGTGGGCAATGAAGTTGATTGAGAACAAAGGGTCAAGGTTTTGAAGATAAACTCGGTGACAAGACACTCAGACTAAAATTGTGCAAACTACGCGTAGTTGGTTACTATAGTCCGACGCAGCTCGCAAGGCGGCTCGTCTACTGAGCACAGAGAAACAGTGTTACATAAATATCCACGTTGCTACGCTTGACAGACTCGGTCCTATTTCAGAACGTAGTTAAGTGTGTTGGGGCAAATTAAAATACTTTGCCTGCAATCCTCTGTACAGCACTTAACCACACGCCAAGCCTGCAGCTGTCTTTTCTTGCGCCGTGACAGCCTCGAATCCGTATCTTTATTCACCACTAGTCAAGAGTTCTTGAGACGCGTGGAACACCTGACACGCGATAATTTGCTTATGACGCAGACACCGCACTGCGGATGTTACCTGAGTGTTGGACGCCCTCTCAGACCCCGCCAGGTCCACCATGAAGAGGCGTCCGCGTCTCTGCGTCGATCGACCCTGATGACCGTTGTCCGTGGTGTGCGTCACTGTGACGCTGAGTAACGCGTGAGACCTTGACGAAGTCTGGTTCACTGCCGTCGACTCCACGGTCCGAGCTCTGTTACCCTGTTGCAGAAGTGACATCACCTACGGACAATTTAAATAAATATTCCCTCAATATAGTACGACTGTGGCTCTGGTTATGAACCTTCAGGATTCCAAAGTACGTTGTGTTGCTTGATAATCCACATAATTCCACATGGGTTGCTAAATATTGTTTATGTATAATTGTTTCATATAAACGTGATGTTATAAGCAGGTAGAAAGATTGAGGTACTGTAGGAAATAAACGAACATTTTTTAAAATTAATTTAAGGCATTTAATTTTCCGTTTTAAGAACGACAGGCGCCAAATTTAAAACAATTAGTTAGATTTAATATATTCTGGAAAGACACGAACGACGTTTTTAATATATATTGTAATATTCAATTAGAGGTCGTTAATTAATTTGAAAAATTCGAGCCCCACGTTGTGGAAGCCATTGTGAAATATACAATTAGAGGTCGTTAATTAAATAAAAGAATTAATAAAAAATTTACAAACAATATTTATTTATTTTGTGGCAATAATTTAAAAACAATTACAAATTTAAAATATTAATTTCTCAGGGTCTTCACTGGGCTTGATAATGGAAACAATTTGCTTTAACAATTTTATTAACAACAAATCAGATTTACCTAAACAATACGTCGACTAAAAGAAAAGAAAATAACTTGACAATTAAAATAGAACGAAATTTAAAATTAAAGAGATTAACTCTGATTAACAATTTAAACTAGAACGAAATCTGACTTCTATCTTTCAATTACGTTTACATAAATAATTATTTTGTAAATTGTTACATCTGTCCAGTTGGTTCCAGCATACCTTTCGTTATCGAAAAACACTATTGCGAGATTTTACACTGATTCTAGTCCAAATTTATAGGATGTCAGGAACTCGGATGATACTCCTTTTTTTCTCCAGCTATCTGTTGACTGCTTGCCTTAGGTGAATTCTGTTTGCCTTAGGTGGATTCTGTGGTTTGTAGATTTGCCAGTCTTTACTGCTTTGGACTTAAACTGCAATTTTTACTATTTTTGGCTGGCTATGGACGTAAAACTGATTTTACTTAGCAAGTTTCGATGTAATGCTTCCGTGAATATTTTACTTTGTCCTCAACTCACAACTTTGTTTAATAATAATACAATAAACGACGGCTAGTCTCTGCTCAAGTATCACTTGTTCCGTCCTCCGAAATGTCCAGGCACCAACCAACTCTGTTAAATTCTGATCACCAACTAACAGTTATATATTGACGATGTCTTTCCGCGAACTGGCCTCTTGTTCACTCGAGTTTTAGCGCGCATAAGCCATTTTTGGCTTTGCGACAAAGCAACAGAGCTGGACTACATTGTCGCTATGGAAGCTCCTGCCGCAGTAATAGATTTCTCAAACAATTAAAAATTTTATGTTCAAACAATTAATGTCCTAATTAATTGGCATTACAATATATATATACATATATATATATATATATATATATATATATATATATATATATATATATATATATATTGTGGTGACCACCAATGTGTATAATGAGAGTATTTTTTTTTATAATTTCTTTAATACTTATATTGTCAGCGCAATATTATGGCACAGACATTGTAGTCAACAGTCATCGTTGCATAAGAATGTAGAGTTTTTAGAGTATTATTGTCGGCGTTTTGAGGTCAAAAGCTTTGTCGAGGGTTGGACACAGTCGCCAATACAAAATTAAACAGTGAAGTTCTGTTCAGTCTCTCCAAAGGGAGCTGACCGAGGTGGGTGGGTTCGAGACTTGGTTTGTAGATCCTGGACGAAAAGTTTGTAGAAGGAATATTGGAGACGCGTCCAGTAGTCAGTTTGACCGGAATTATGGCAAAGTAAAAGAGTTAATTGATTGTGGTTACGAGGAAATCTGGATTGTCGTGCTGACGTTGTTGTGAACACTGAAGTACAATGACAAGTTAAGTAAAATCATTTTAAATTATTGGTGAAATGAATAAGTAGTGTTAAGGGACCTGCTCTGATGATTTGGTACGTACGAAATTTTTATTTTAAACCAAGGATAAATTTGCATACCGTCACATTTATTTAGACTGCTTTAGATTTCTTAAAATTTTCATCAAATTTTTATAGATGTTCTCTATGTTAACATTTCTCTTGTAAATTTAATTAATTATTTTGAAAAATTTTGTTTTTCTTTAATTCAGTTATACTTTCGGATTACTTAGAGGCCCGATAAGCGACCCTGAAGATTTTAAGAATTTCGATAAACATTTGAATAAAACTTTTATGTAAAAGTTTTGTACAAAATCCAACTAAATATAAATTTGTAATAAACGTTTTAAATATAAACTTTAATTATATAAATAATTTCATTTATCTTTAATTTACTTCTCACTTTAATTAGCCGCAACCTGTTTTTATTAATATTAAAATTGAATATTACAATATATATGTATATATCACGCAAGTGATGCAGTGACGAGTCTTTAACTGCGTAAGTAAAATATGTTTTTAAATATCTTATTCACCTCTTAATAAGAGATTGTCAATATTAATGGCTGACTTATTTTTAAAAGTGCGATTATGTGACGTGTCAGTTCTTTCGATTTTAAATAATTTTGCCTCTTGTGAAGGAAGCGTCCCTGGCCCAGTATAATGTCACATTCCCTATATTTCCCTGAACAATTTACCGACAATCTCAGAAAAATTAAATTACAACTGCTGAATGGTGATTGTTAGTCACACTATGCACCATTCAACCTCTACCATTCAACAGAAGTAGGCCAAACTTGAAAATACACAGGACACTGACTGTATTCGGAATAACGACTTCTGTTTGTTGTGTAACGTGTACGTTTCGATCCACTTAATGCTCACTCATTTCGAGAAAATCAGGCCTTCATTTAGACGCAAGAGCCATAAATTACATCGATTGGCAACGTCAATGAAGGCTATTGACCAACCGCGTTCTGTTGCCAAGTAGCCAAATTCCAAATACTCTGAACACAGATATATTGAACGTACTTGCAAATATGCGACTTTATGACGCTTACAAGATTTTACAATGGAACAAATCCTGTCAGCTAAAGGCGTCAACACATTCTTGTATCTCAGTTGCTAGAAGCTGTTGTCTCACTCACATGTAAATGTACAGTTACGCGAGTTATAGAACAGACGTCGCTTATTATGATGCAGGTTTTTATAGGGTTTGTCCTGCATTACTTTTAGGCGAATGCCGGGTAGGATCATTAAACCATAGCCCGGGGGCCCTAGTTAACCCTTGGCTACCTTCCTCTACCCTTCCGCATCCCCCCTTTCAAATCCCTTTCCTATACTATAAGAGGGGAGTTGCCACTATGTGGATTACCCTATACATAGCCTGTCTACACCCCAAAAAAAATTAGAATATTTTCTGAAAGGTAAAATTAACCATTTATATTATGTACATCAAAATATTAAATTAGCTTTAAGTGAAGCAGTAATGTGTTATTTTATATATATATATATATATATAAAATTTTGTAATTAGACACACAATATGTCAGAAATCTAGTTTATTTGCCCACTTATCGCTTCATATACATGCTATTTTATTATATTTATATATACGGTATCACCGTTGAAATATTTATATTATAAATTGTCAGAACTTCAGAAAAAATGTACTGTCGGCCGCGATTTACACGACGTCACCTTCGAATAAATCATATTTATATTAAAATTGAACCCTTTAGTTCATGATTTACCTCAATAAACAAATCTCTTAAGATGTACTTTTGTGAATAAAATACGAAAAACATAACCAAAAAATATCAAACGTGATCAAATTCAACATAAATAAGATTAGATCTGCTGTATGAATAATTCACATTAATTGGATAATTATTACTTTAGTTCAACTATAATACCATGAGAATGACGCTTAAATTTTCGTTATTGAAAAAAAAACATTAAAAAAATTCAGAAAATAAATATTCTGAAGGTGACCGGCGGGTAGAAAAATATAGCTTGAGGGGTTGACTCACAGAAAGCTAGGACAGTGCATGTTTTAACTTGTCCACGGATGCCAAAAATTTCACATTTCCTTAAGTGCATTTTGTTTCATATCTGCATCACAAATTAGCTCTCTTGGAAACCACCAGACGCCTCTGGTGTGATACTAGAAGTTATGTTGCGTCTACGTTACACTATGCACTAAAGGGTTAAATATAGAGTGGATATTACGTTTACTATTTGATAATTGCATTACACGATAATTATTTTTTTTAAAAAAATGATTAAATTCGTTAAATAAAGGAAGGTTTTTCGGACATCGATCATCTCTATTCCTCAATGGCTGCGAAAGGTTCTATGAAAACGGTTTGATGAGAGGGGAAAAGTAATTAATTACAGCTCGCTTCCAATTTGAGAATAATTTATAATAAAATATTAAAAATTCTGTATTTTTTAAAAATTTAACGAAAGGGGTAAATAAACAGACAAAATAAATTCCACAAAACGTTTCTGAGGAAAGTGACAAGGTTTTCAGAGGAAAGTTTTGTGGTGTTTATATTATCAACAAATTAAAAAGACTCATTTCAGCCTTTTATTGACTTTATGTGTGAAATATAAAGAACGGTTACAACTACCAGTATAGTATTACGAAATAAAAATGCTTGAATTCAAACACAACTTAATAAACAAGAATAATTACGTGTTTAAATATAATTGATATTTCGAACTGTCCAGTTAAAAACGCCCTATATTTGGTCTCTTAGAGATCCTATTGTAATTAATTTTGAGAAAAATATCGCTTAAAACGTTTAGGTTGTATAATTTTATTTTTATATATCGTAATAATAATTTCCGTGCCAAAATACAACTACAAAATGTGTATCTGTTCAAAAACCTTAAAACTCATGTAATATATATAAAAATATTAAGTAAATCAATTCTAACATTTTTTGTTTAATATTAAATTTTAGCCTTCATCATTTTTCTTCATTCAGAATGTACGAAGAAAGGAATATAAAAATTATTGAGTTGTGTATGATCTGAATTAAGACCTTACAGTGTGTAGACGTGTGCTCACCGGGTAGAAGCGTCTACTTTATATTTCACGAGAAGCTGAAACGAAATAGTTAATAATTTCCGGTTACAGCGGCAATGCGCAACGGGCCTACTACAAAGAGAATCCTTGAGCGTGCGCGTGCTTGATGAATTATAATCGTTGGTAAACGCTGGAATGTTTACTTTGAAGAATGGGAGTCCCAAGAGATACAAAATTTAACACCAAAGACGTCTTCTAAGATTGGATTAAATTAATAATTTGAAAAAGAAATATTTAGTTGGTTCCCTCCTACGATTATTTGGAGGTAATGCATAAACCAAGGCAGATTGCAAGAGATAATTCAAGGCCTGCGAGGAATATTCTCTCGCAGGTAGAACCTTGTAGGAATGCCCGACCTACCTGATGCAGGTTTTTCTAGGGTTTTCCCTGCATTTCTTTAGGCGCATGCCAGGTAGGATCCTTAAAATATAGCCCGGGGGCCCTAGTTAACCCTTGGCTACCTTCCTCTACCCTTCCGCATCCCCCCTTTCAAATACCTTCCTATGCTATTAAAGAGGAGTTGCCCAAAGTGAATTACCAACTTGTGTAGCCTGTTGCCCTAAAACAAAAAGGATGCCTTTTCCTCTCCGTTTTTGAACTAAGGTTCCCACAAGCCGAGGCACCTCGGCCTGTTCTGAGAGGTGTATGTTCCGGGGTCTCAGACCTTGGGCATACGGTAAGAGTTGTCCGCTATTCCCATTGGAATAGTCGGCCAGCTGCCTCCAAACTGGTTGAGGCACGGAGAAGGGAATGCTGCGTTCCCACATCAAACTCCTCTCCCGCTATCTGAAGGGCGTGGGACAAGTACCCAATGCCCGACCTACCCAATGCAGGTTTTCCTAGGGTTTTCCCTGCATTTCTTTAGGCGAATGCCGGGTAGGATCATTAAACCATAGCCCGGGGGCCCTAGTAACCCTTGGCTACCTTCATCCACCCTTCCACATCCCCCCTTTCAAATCCCTTTCCTATACTATAAGAGGGGAGTTGCCACTATGTGGATTACCCTATACATAGCCTGTCTACACCAAAAAAAAAGAAGAAAATAATTGAATATCTAGAAACAAAACGTACTATGTATCTTGCTAACATAATTTTCTGGTTGTTAATAAACGGTGTAACATGGATGAATTTTTAATCATTTATAGGAATCGTTTTATTTGTTGACGGGCGACGGTTAACCCTGGATTGACCTGTGAAGTGGACATTTGAGACGATCTGGAATATTTTTAAGGATGAACTTCGCCAACGCGGGACCGGAAAATCGAACCTAATGGTTATTATTATGTCTATTTAATTGATTAATAAAATTTATATTTGGTCGTAGAGAGACAGAATAAGGTTAAATATTTTAAGAACACAATGTTTCCTCTGACAATGCAGAACTCTTCACTCGTACTTATGAACTTCATAATTTTTTAATGAACATTACGAGTTCTGAAATGTCAGAGAAAACGTGTGTTTTAATTTTATTTTAACTTATTCTGTCTGTATATGACCAAATTTGAATTTTACTTTAAAATTTCTTTTGAAAAAGACCGAAGTCTTAGAACACCGTTCACCGAGAAGGAGCAGCTTTTGACTCAGTGCTCAGGCAGTAGTCTATTACGGAAAGGAAGTATTTACGCTCAACCACAAAGTTAGCAACGAGTAAGAGAGAATGATAGGAACTAAAATACGGGGATTTGTTTTAGGCGAACAGAGAGGGAGGATTTCTAACAACGGCCAATACAGACCGACCAGACGCCAGTGAAATCACTTTGATTGGCTGCCGTAAAGTGATTGCAAAATCTCTTTAATTTTTTTAATCCTTGGTCACAGAAACTGAGCCCACAATACACTGACAAAGAGAGATTGTCTGAATTTAAAATTGAAAATATTATCAAATTTATTATATTTAATTCATACAAATTTCATTGCTAATTGTTGTAATTAAAATCCTTATTCGCCACATATTTTCAAATTCTCTAATTTGTTTTTTGATCGTTACGGAATATTTTCTTTTATTTCTTGATAAACATTTAGTAGCGTTTTGTTCTTGGATGTTCTAGCTGTCTCCTTATTAACTTGTTGGTTGTTTTGTACCGTACAAAAGCGTACGAGCTGCTGAAGGCACTACGGGAAGGCCACGAGATTAGCATCCTAATAGCTTTAAAGTGCACGCTAGAACATAACAAACGCACTAAAACACTTCACCTTTTACCAAGTGCATGTCGTGAAAAGATCCACGTACTCCTGAGTCAAAGAAATTGCCATTTCAGTTGCTGTGAATATCTCCAGACTCCAGCCAAATATTTGCGTAAGTAATGATGAGACAGTTCTCTTTGACTATCTGGTGGCCTTTGTTTTATTAATAGATGTTTTTGATTTACAGTTGAAATTTTTGGCAGTTTATCCTGTTAAAGTCAATCCTACCATTTTACTTTACGTTCTTAGCTCGTACGTTGTAACAACGTCATTGTTAATAATGAATTACGGAACGAGGATCATTATTTAAATCTTGAATTTTCAAAAGTCTGGACCCCGTTCAGAAAGGTAAAGAATAAACAGACGTGTTTGAATGCAAGTTTCTCACCTCTTCCGTGGAGCTGGCGGATATTTGGCTGAGTCCAGCGACTTGAACACCGCCGTTCTGATCCTCACGGAGTTCGAGGTAGTTGGGACTTGAAGTCAGCAAATCCCGGATGTTCTCGTTGTATATTTCCAAGTAGGACAGGGACACCTGGCCAAAGCGTTCTATTAATCTCAAACATCTTATTACACTAATTATATTACTTTAAAATTACGTAATAATACATTGGTACCGTATCATATTAATCATATTGTCTTATAGGACACTGGAAACAGGTCTGCTCAAGATTCGATGATTTTACGAAAGGGAAAATGACTTTTGACATATTAATAATTAAATAATTACATAGATCAATTTTATAATTGAGAATCAGCGTTTTCAATTAATTTGATATATGATATTCTTGTTGAAACGAAATTTTGTAATGATATAAAAAAATTAAATAAAATAACTACCGTTTTACAGACGAGTCAAAATATTTTAGGAAGCACAACGACATTTCAGTTCATTTTTGTACTTCAATAAGGCTGTTATGTTTCTACGGTTGTATTTATTATTATTAACAAACGATATTTCTACATCCTGATGAAAGTACAAAAATGTACGTCGTTGGGATGAATAAGATATATTTAAAAATGACTGTAAAAATGGCCGTTCATTTATATTATTAATAACAACAAACGAAACGTAAAATATTGTGCAGGTTATTAAAGGAATATTGCTGAAAGTTCCAGAGTTTCAACATTAAATATTTTAGAGACTTATTAATAAATTTTCTTACTAAAATGGCGGTGAAAAACGTTGGTAATTCAATACAAAAACATTAATTAATCATATATTAGTCGTATTAAAGTTAAAAATCTTTAAGTTTTGAATCACGTTATTTCTGAATTTCTCAAATTTACGGAGCTTTAAATGATTCAACAACGCTTCAATACAGTAATTACTAAATCTTTCTGAAATTTAGTGAAATTTTGGACCTTAATTATTTGTCCTATAGCAAATTATATTAAGATAAAGTATTATATATTATGTATTATTATATTGTGTTCTGTTATAATATATCAATTTCCTTTTTGTGGCGTATTATATTATATTAATTATATTTTTTATAATTTTTCCGTAATTCTTCTTAATTTGTCGGAATTTGATGTAAATCAAAAGACAAATTTCTTTTATATCATGCAATGTATTTATATGTGACAATATAATATTGTATCAATTATTTGTGATATCTGTAACGATTTATGTAATTATATTCAAGTTCATGTAGTACCTAGAAGTAAATCATAATTTTACAATACTCTCAAATTTTGTTTTTCTTTTTATGCTAAACAAAGTTATCATCAAATGAGCATTTTAGTGTTTAAATGTGAGCGGTTTATTGTTTCAATATTTAAAAGCTTCTTTCATTTATTTATACTTCGGTAATTTATTTCCTAGAATTACCATAAATATGAATATAAAAGTAGATAGATATTTTCAAATGTTTCTTTAATACGCAATTTTACTGTCTATGTGTTAAGTGCCATCCATATTATTGGTACAAAACCAATATTAGCACTAAATAAGAAAATGATTTTCCGACAAGCGTATAATGCGTCACACGGTTGCCTAACTTTGGAGGAGTCAATGCCTTTCATTTTATCCTAAATACGGCACCTTAAGTTAACGGTTTGGTTGCGGTCAGAGATAGGAAATGGATTGACTTATTTAACTTCTACATAAACTCAGAGCTATTTTCAACCCTCTGTCTGTCGACTTGGACAAGTAGTTGCGTCACTAAATCTCCGCAACCCGCAACTCATTTTAAGAGAATAATTCGTCAACCGACGATGAAACATTAAATGCCTAAACTTATTAAAAACTATTCCCACTCTTATTTCGTTGGTTGGACTTAAATGTGTTTTGAGTGTGTCAGATTTATTCCGTTGCAAAAGTTGCTGTTTATAATTTTATTTAGGATATATTTACAGAATAATTATGAAAGGGTGGAGGGGTGGAACGGAGAGCATCCACAATGCAGTCAGAAATATTAAATATTTCATAATTGGACAATAAGCGTTTATACCTGATTTATTCGACTTGGTTGAAATTCAAAACGTTTTATATATTACATGTTAGTATATTTGCTTAGAAACATTTTTAGTCGAGTTTAATAATATTTCTTAAACGAACTACTAATGTCAATATGTCTCTCGTTTCTAATTACACATAAATCATTTACTGTCTGTCTACTCTAATAGGAAGAGGAAATGAGGTTGGAATCGACTTGAAATTGAAGCAACAGCATTGGCATCAAGTTGTCACTCGCTGACGGCGGGCATAATTGATTTCTAGTTGTGGCTTCGATCGAACCTTGAAATATTCCGCAATTCATTTAAAAAAGCAACAAGTAGCTGTCTTTTTATCGCGAAAGGTAAACATTGAGCAGAACTCAATCAATTTGCCGTGAAGTCGATTACTTTCCCAACAACTTTATCGACGAGATGCCCGTGAGATCTGAAGTGCTTTGTAAATTATAAATTATATGGGGAAAGCATATTGGAAGAAACAGCTTTTATGTATTCATCTACAACCAGTCGCATTAATATTGTACTCTGCCCTCCCTGATACAGCTCGGTCTTAAATTTTCTGTGTTCCTCTCCTATTACCGCATTTCAAAATCTCTCTTCGATTTATCTTCGGTTCCGTGCTGAATTCAATGCACGATATTTAATTTCAAAATTGTAGCCAGTATAAATTTTTTTTACGCATTATCAATGTTTTTTTTCTTTTTTTCAAGATAGTATCGAATTGTATTACAGGAAAAGTTAAAAAATTTGGCATGACTTGATTTAATGGTAGCAAACCATAAACAGTGTCAGTCAAGTTGTAATTTATTGTACTGTTTTATACTATAAAAATAAATACTTGGGCAATTCAAAGGACACAACTTTGCGTCGGTAATATCGTCCATATAGTTGTACTTTTATAATAATGACCCCTGTGATTATCCGAATGACAATATATTTAATTTAAACGTTTCCCTTCCTAAGCATTTACCTAAAACGTCTGCTTCCATATTCACTGTCAAAAGTTTTATTTTCATCTTCGATTGTTTTCTTAACCAATATATTATTTCCCGCCGTTTCTTTTAAAGCCTCTTTTAAAAAAAACGGAGTGGTATAATTTTTATTAATTTAAAAAATTAAGTGGAGGATGTTCTTCGTTAATTTTGATTTGCTCCTTTTTTTCCTTTACGGTAAGGTGAGTATTTATGAAAGTCTCCACGCTTCGGGACGTAAGCTACGTAGAAATGACCTTAGTCTTGCGGAAGTGCACGTCATGCAGATTTCCGTGACGTCACGTTGGCATGCGGCACGCCATATTTACGATATCGAACCGAGGCCGAAGGTCAGTTCGCGGTGTTACCTCTGTTTCTTTCTCCCCGGAGGTGTCGGCCGGAGTTCTTCAATTATGCACGCCGTAGTTTACTTTCCGTTCGATAACGTCCCCTCGGTATTGTCGCGCTTATTACGCTTTCAACAAAGGCGAAAAACTTTCGCTTAAGTGGAAATGCTAGGAGACAAAACAAACGCAATAATTGGCGCATTCGCTCTCTTTACACCTCGCCGGTCATTACTTACAGGCATTAACGCAAACAGACATTTAACAACTTTAGTAAAATATCGCCTGAGCAGGTTAGTGATAATTATTCTGCGGAAAGGAATTAGTGTTAATTGATGCGAATAATAGTTAACATGCGTGACAGGGGCAGATTATACAAGATTCATAAACGTTCTTAGGATAATAATTTAGCTTCATATACGCAAAGTTGTGCAATCTGTTTCGATGGAAACCTTGGCATTTGCTTACATACGTCGTGTTACACTGTTACACTCACTTCGTAGGAGGAAATAGCGTTTTAAGCATCAATTAAATGTGGATTACATTTACTATATATATAATTAAACAATGGCTGTACAAAAGGATTAGGATAGAAAAACCTCGACCAGACTGGGAATCGAACCCGGGCCCGTGGTACTATCTGGGCTATCCGACTCGATCCTCTACTTTCTCCATCCATTTTATAGACATTAATGAATACATGCTTATCTACAAATGATTTAATCACATTCTTCACGGCCTAATTTTAGGACTTCAACGAAGAATGGATATTGTGTAAATTGATCATTTGTGCAATGATTTAATTAAATGTCAGAAGAAAATATTTAATCAAAGGATCAGAATGCAGCGAATCAACGTAATTTTTCAAATCTATTTTTTATATATATATTATTAATAATAATTTATTTATTTTGATAAATATTATTGTATTTAATCTGCATATTTTGAAGTCTTTTGGGGGATCTTTGTTAAATTTTCATGTCAACAGGAAGTAAGAAATTAATTTATACCTGCCCCACCCCCTTCCCACCTTGATCTTTGCGATGTCCATTTATACATCATTTTATAAATGTGATATTTCTAGTTGTAATTTTCGGTAAAAATAAATTAAAATTTTATTTATTTGAACAAAATTTTTAGTTTCTCTGACTACTATCACTTCGAGTGTTTTGAAATTAATTTCTACGCAGTCACATAGTCATTTAGCCCGTTTTGTATGCGTACTGCTATAGAGCGACGCAGCTTGCTTGGCGGGATGCGCAGTAAAAAAATCGTTCATTGCATGTTAGAGCCATTGGATTTTGCCATTCAACGTTTAGTGTATATGGACTCTAAAAGTATTACTGTCGTTTTTTTATTGTTGAGAGCAAATTTAATAAATGTGATATAGAGACCTAGATATACTCGAAGTGGCAAGTGTTGCAGAAACAAACAAGATAAATGAGGCATAGTAACACCGAAAAACTAGCTTTACCGAGGATTATAAAAAAATATTTTAATTTGTTCCGGTAATTAATTTCTCAATTTCTGTACCAACATTGCTATGTTTGCGTATATGACCGCAAATGTTGAGAATGTAATATAAAATTTTATTATTTATAGTATAAAATTATAATTAAACAGAATTTGTATTATATATTAACATAAATCATTATAAGGATGAATGTGAACAACATTGGTTGAGATCATCTATGCATTATCAGGCAAATGAGAATTACATGCAATTAATCTGGAGACTGTTTATTGGGGTTCCTTTGCCTATTCATCCCGTACAACAGCCCTGTTTAACCAGATGCATAACTAGCTGGCGAGTTGAGTAATATGAAGGGTTTAGCGCTGGACACTGAATATTATATTTCTATCACTTGGAGATTATTACAAAGCTAAGTAAGATATGGTAAGAAGTGTTACCGAGTACGCTGGATCCCCTGCGACGCCCTGGAAGAGGTCGTCGAGGGCACGCACCATGACGCCGGGGCTCTGAGGACGCCCCACCATGGTGTGCGTCTTCCCGGACCCCGTGGCGCCGTACGCGAACACCGCGGCGTGGAAGCCTCGGAGAACGTCCCTGACCAAGGGCGCCACCGTCGCCGCGAACACCTGCTGCTGCGAACTCTGCTCTCCCAGGACCATGTCGCAGGAGTACCCGCGTTCAGATCCTCCACGGCGCTGAGGATCCTCCAGCACAACCGTCTGCGAACGTGACAAACAGTTCGCGATATTATAGAGGGACACGTCAAACAAAAGTGTGCAATCGCTCTGCGCAGACCGGATCTTGAGATAAGCTCAGAAGCGTTCTCAGGTGCACTCACACGCCAAACTTGTCTCAAGACCAGGTTTGCGCATACCCAAGTGACGGTTTTTAGAGTTACACAAAATTCTGTAGAACTCGTCTGCGCAGATCCTTCCTCGAAGTGTACGATAATTGACATTACTGGAAAGAAATCGGGATAAATTCACGAGGAGTTGTGTCTATAAAATACCGCGAATTTAAGTATTGAACTTAACCCTAAATTTTTATTTTATTGAAGAACAATATCAATAAAGCTACGTGGAGTGATATTTATCACTGTTCTCCTTATACAAATCGTATAAAAATTTCTACCAACATTGTTTATGTCGTTCAACCAAATTATTTGCTGTCTAAGTTTTATTTAATTACCTATTGTTGTGACCCTGTAGTTTTCATATCACTCAAACAGTGATTTTTATTATTTATTAGAATAACGTGGAGCCTTGACTCTCAGATTTTCATATTATCTTACGTAAAAAAAAGACGTAATCTTTCCCTCGCATTTATTAGAAGGTCTTAAGATAGCCTGATATTCGAGTGAAACTCACGCGAAGGTTCAGTCGCGACCTTAAAGTGCAGCAGTCAATAACAAAGTTGTACAGTCGGAAACTTGTACTTTCTGAAAGGAAATGACGTCGACTTTCTTGTATGATAAGAGAAGCACGCGAATCTCAAAATGTAAAAGCTTATATTAATCCTTATTTAGTGAATCATAACACAGCTCGATTACAATACGTGTTCGCTGTAGGGAGAGTAATTAAAAAATGGAAGAGAAGAATAAGTACTTTCACAAAACAGCTTCATATTAGCAATGTCTTGTTATGTCTAAATAAAATTTTAATTTTTGTGTATATTAACGACATTTTTACAGACATTTTAAAATATTTTATTCAACAATATTTTTTAAAATAATAATTATTCAAAGACGTGTCATTATATTTTGGTATTTTCATCAGGTTTTAACTTCAATCATAAATATTATGTACAAAAATTGTACTGAAACGTAGTAGTTTAAAATATTATAAATGTCTGTAAAAAAAGGTTGTTAATTTATTAAATTTGTAATGATATCGAGGCAAGTTTGATTTATTGGTTGAGTAATTTATCTAAAATAGACGAAAGTTATGAACTGACACAGATCGTGTTTTTCTATTCACAGTTATGACAGGAGCAGCTGACCCACAATGGATCGTTGAACAAGTGTGTGACTCACGCAGTGTTTGTAACTTATTGTAGACGATAAATAAAGCCTGGAATAAATGGCGGGCAATTAATTGTTCAGCGGTGAGACAGATTATAAAAGAGGTAGTCTAGTAAAGGAGCAGCGGAAAAATACCATTCATTTAAATAAATCAGGGAGGTAATGCGGAGGAGTCAGGCAGTTCTGATAATTTGATGGGATGTGGATAATAGTAAGAGATCTGATCCGCAAGAGATGATAAAATCCATTTAATAATGAAATTATAATTAGTGGTAAACATAAACATACAACTAGAAAATATACATAAATCTGTCAAACACTTTGCCTTGCCATGGTTTATTAATCTTCTCATGTGGACCTAAGAAAAAAATCAGCACTAATATATAAATTAAATTTTACAAAATTTCAAAACTGTTTTAACTTACATATATATTGTATAAGGACAAGCCAAATACATCTACGCTATGGAATTTTGCTCAAAAATTAATCTTACATCATATTTGCTTACTAAGAATATTTTTTTACGGAATCAGCGGATTGCGAAGAAGGAGGAAGAGTGAAATAAGCAAAACTGGTGTCGAATCCATTTAATTTGGGGATCAATAAGTTATTGGTGAAAGTCTCGGTGTTAAATAAAATATATCTTTACAGAAAATAAAATTCAGCGAAATGTAATTTAATTAATAAGAAAGATAGCCAATACAGACAAAATAAAGGGTAATATAAATAATACACAACGTTTCTGGGATCCTTGTCTCTTCCGTCAGGTGCTAAGAAGAGCCTAGAGCGACACAACTGCACAGGTCGGTTGACAACACTCAAAAGCAAGAGCCGTACATGCCAGACTCACTGGAAATTGCTGTATTAAAATTGAAAGTGAAATCCGTCAAATGAGTGGTATCCGAGATATAAAGAACGTTATGTGTTGTTTAATTTAGCACTTATTTTTGTCTGTTATTTGGCTATTAATTTATATGAAACGAGTAACACTTCAAGAAAATAGATAAAGTTATTAAAATTTCCAATATTGGTCGTTATTTTAATATTATAAATCTTTTAATGCAAATACAACCATACCTTGGTTTTTGATTGTTGTCAACTGGCCTGTGCAGTTGTGTTTCTCTAGGCTTTTCTTAGCACCTGACGAAAGGGACAAGGATCCCAGAAACGTTGTGTGGTATTTATATTACCCTTTTTTGTCTATATTGGCTGCCTTTCTTAATCATTATTTTCAATCAGTCGTAATTTTTTTTTCCATTTTAGAAATATAATTTAAATAACTGTTTCCACAGAAAAGAGACAGAGGATAAAATAGTCTTTATATCTCGGATACCACGGATTTCGCTTTCGATTTTAATAGATAACAATTTCCAGTGAGTCTGGCATTTTTAATCACCTGACGAAAGCAACAAAGATTGCAAGAACGTTACGTGTTGTTCAATTTAGCACTTATTTTTTGTCTGTTATCTTGCTATTGATTTATCTGAAATGATTAACGCTTCAAGAAAATATTCCAATACCGATTGTTATTTTATTATTATAATTTTTTTTAATGGAAATATAACCATCGTGTTGATGTTAATCTCATTGTATAATTATACAGAAAAGGCTGCTAAATATGGCCTGGGTGTAAGTCGAAAGCTCCAGACTGTAAAAGGTTATTCTCAATATATGTGAAGCTATGCAGAGATGTAAATTTTTTTTTCGATTAAATAAATAGCCGGAGAACACGGAGCAATCAGATTGTACTTAATAAAAAAATAATACTGTCCTTTAACACAACTTGCCTAAGACCTGAGGGCGTTTAAGAGCAAAGAATCATTTCGTTGTGCTGTCCGATTCAATTTAAATCTGAGGTCGATTGCGAAGAAGCACGTAGGAGACCTTCCATGGCTGTAAGCTTCCTATTATGGACTAAGCTGAGATAATTTATTGTTTCCTAGAGAGTTTTGCAATTTTGGTCACTTCAGCATTTATTAGAAGAATTTAATAAAATTCCCCGCACCAATGGAATTTATTGAACGTGTGTTGAATAGTATAGAAACATTGTCGTATAACATGATGGTATATTTAGATCTATTTGCGGGAAACAAACGCGATCCAGGAAATTCTTCCATGTCAGCACTAACCCCAACAATAAAATATGCGGTGCTCTTGACCACGAAGAAACGGTACAAGGCTGTATTTGTAAGGATCCAAGCATAGTCACGCCAAACCGCTATTATAGTGGTCGATATCAAGGCTTCAGCCTCGCTCAAGTACTTTGGAAATCACTGACGTCTCTTGTAAATGCGATCAGGCGAGTCCTTTGTCTCTCGTCTTCAGGGAATGAGTGTTATGGAAGCTTAAATAAGGTGCTAATGGAAGTACTAGCAGTATCGCGATAATTATCCAGCCACGCCCACGCCTCGATATAATCTGGCGTCGCAGTTCGCGACAATGAGGGCATTTACATATACGTGGCGGTTAAACGCAGATGACCTTGCCCACGGAACATCTGCATTGCTAAGAAAGGATTTCATTGTTCGTAAGAGTAGCGTTCTATACGAGAAGGGAAGGACGTCTCATCAATCATAAGGACGAAAAGTTACCAAAATAACTTAATTACAGCAGACGAGGCCTACAACGCTGCGAGCAGGAATGCCAAAAGCATAGCGACAGAAATGGAGTGGCAGTGGCTTTAGCTCTTAGGATACAATTAACACTTCATTTACAACTGTTTAACGCTCGTATTGGAGATACTTCCAAATGCCCGACGACAGAGAGAATCATTTATTTGTAACACAAGCCGCATTATTTCCTAATTTAATTACCATTGCAATGAAATAAAATCGTTAAAAAAAAAGGAACAATTAAAAATGTCTATTTTATTTGAAAATTTGTATTTTTTTTCATTTTATGATCGTTTAAATTGGTTCCATTTCATTTTATGAAAGTTTCTACGAGTAGTACATGAAAAGAAACGAAGGATTGCATCGCAAATTTAATCATAAATTAAAGAAATTAACAACCTTTTCAGACATTTTAAAATATTACCGTAGTAACAAAACAAAACAACTATTGAAACCTGATGAATATACAAAAATGCACCGGAATGTCGATAAATTGTAAAATAAAGTATTTTAATTTGTTTTAAAAAATTCGTTTATCTTTAATTAATAAATATTATAATTATTAATATTAATAAAACAGACGAAAATAAACATATTATTTATAATTCCTTTCAATGACAATAAAAATTACTATGTCTATATGTTACATAGATTGTGTGTTACTATGTTGTAAGACACCCGAAAAAACCTAGGCTATTTGTGAGTGATAAGATTTAATAAGGAAAGTGTAGAGGCGTTATAAATAAATAAGCATACATATGTTTATAACGCGAGTGCCGGCCGAATAGTGTGAAATGACGTCACTGAGTCGCCTCTGAATTCCGCTTAATCTCGTCTCCCTAAAAACAGACCTCACAAGAATAAAAACAAGTACAACGTTGATTCCACATTTTTGTGGACCTTCTCAAGTACATAAACAAGAAACCCTAAATTTTAACATTAGTATTATTTTATATTGTTGTAATTACAACAATTTCCTGTCAATTTATTAAGTCTTATATTTATAATATTACTGAATTACCCCATCATTTTCTAATAAAAGTAAACATGTTAATGAGCGACATCAATCCTTTATCGTATAACATGATTTTTATTTTAGTGAATAAATGTTTACGTGTCAATTTGAGTAAACATTGTATTCAGTTGAGGAAAATCCCGTTCGCAAGTATTGGTTTCTTGATTGAGGGTAATTAGGAATTTTGAAGAGTCGTGTTTGGTTCTCGTGCAACACAACTAGGGGTCACGTGCTCACGACACGATATTGATTCGAGTGTTTATCTAATTTTGGTACAAATTTGTAAACGAATATCACTAGCTGGGGTCATTAAGACGTCATTAACATAATCATAATGCAAGTCGAATCGGAGTTTGAGTCGAGGTAATTCATAGTAACACACACATGGAAACGGCGGATACCAATGGAGGGATCGAACGTAAAGCGGAGACACTTAAAGAACTGACGTAAAACACTTAATTTCGTGAGGAAGGCACTTATGGAACTAGTTTGCAAAGAATAAAAAAACCATATATTATCATTTATGAGGGTAAAGTGGTTGAAGCCAAGGTCTGAAGACTCTAGATGTCTTTTAGTGGTTTCCAATAACGTGGGATATTAAAATTTGTAAGAATAAGGAGACGTTAAGATACTGAAAATAAAACATAACAACTGTATTCTGAAGAGTTATTCGTCAGGGTGAAAGATGGTACAGGGAAATCTGAGAGATTTCCAGATTTGAAATCACATTAAAACTATTGTCATTTATGGACAAGCTAACGCTAATGCAAAGACTCTACTATAGTGAAACAATTTGTTTGTGAAAAACAAGCTTCTGTTCGTATCGACTGTTTTCCCCTACACTCTTTTTGGAACGGAGAAATAAGCGACATTCTATTAAGATTCCACCCAAACATCTCTTTGAAATTTCGGTTTTCATCGACTACAGTTTATTGACCTTACTTAATTGGAAGCATAGCACAAAGTTCTCCATTTTCTTTATTCTCGGCAAAACCTTTTACATCCTGTAGACGGTTAAAGACACTCCACAGGCGTCGAGGACGTGGATTTTGGAAAACCGAGCATCCAACGCTAACGACCTTTTTTTCCTTCACGGTGTTGTAAACCATTGAGTACGAGTGCTCAGAACACAGCAATTAAATACGTAAAATATTTATCAACATAAATTTTTTTGGGAACCTTATTCTTCATATATCAGAATTTTTTTAATGTACACATGGTACATGAAACAAAAACCGCCAAACCAGAACTAATTGCAAAATTCGTGAAAACGTGCTCTATTTTTTTCATTTATTATTTAAACTGCAACTAATAATTGCGAATTGCAAGAACCTACAGTTTTGAATCACAAAACTATGCGGAGTATTAAATTCAATTTTTTTAAAATAATAGAAATGTAACCACATTTTGTAATTTTTTTCTTGGATTTCTACTACTTCCTGCTATCTGTGAGTTCTCGAAATTGATGGCCAACGTGACGAAGTAACAATTGTTTTCACGCAGGTCCGTATTTCGAACAAATAAAAATGATTACTTTTGTCAATTTTTGTCAGGTACCTTCTTCACGCACAGGTAAATACGTAATTCAGTGTTTAACCTTAACAACTTTTATGCAGTAGCAAATTCTCCCGTAGATATTGTTTCCTTCTTCCTGTACTGCGGTTGAAATTCCCTGCAGGTAAATATTGTTCCATTGGCATCCTTGTTATTAATGTGCGATATTAGTCCAAAGACATTCAAGTTAACGCGTTTATGAAAAATAAAGTACCAATGATATTTAGTCCACAGCGAATGAAGCCAATAATTAAAATGGATTTTAACGTTCCCCTAACTGGCTTGTAATTCTGTATAGTTTATGCCTTGAAGGTAGAAATATACCTCTCTAAGTTCATTGAAATATGTTGAGCCGTTTTAGAGTTAATCTCGTTGAATCGAGCAGACACGTAGGTGTTTTATTTAAACAGACATCACCTTCTTGATATTTGGACCCTTTCTGTGACTCCTAAGGTCTGTTCAAGGGAAGGTATGAAAAAAAATAGAAAGAATCAGCTTTCGTACTAAAGGTGGTTGAATTCAAGCGGAGGCGACGGTGCAATTTCACACCGTCCAGCAGCGAAAGGTTCACGAGCTGTGAGAGCAAATCACGTGCCAGTGCAGACTGGTGCGATGTGCGTTGTGGTTTAGTGTTTGTGCGAACCTTGTCGTCGACGACGTGCAGAACTCTGCTGGACTCCCCGGGCCTGAGCGGCCGCACCCGCAGGGCGACCTGAAACAAGATCAGACGCTGACTCCTCGAAGCCGGCCGACGGCGTGGACTGCGTCGCGACGCCTTACCATGAGGCGCTCCCTTGCGCCGTCCGTGGCGTCCCGCATGGCGCTCACATAGCGTCTCACTGCGGACGCCCGACGCCCGCCGACACATCGACCAAAGCAGGCGCATGCGCCTCGTCGCGCGCGACGACCAATAGAAACTTCCCGCCTGACTTCCGCGATATAATATTAATCACACTCGACTCATTAATGATACGTATGTTAATTATAATCATGATTAATTGATCTAATTTGTCTCGTTTTCTGTATATTCCATGTAGCGCCTCTTTCATTATCAATCTTTTCATTATTTTGATTCTCAACCATGGAATTATTTCCGACTGTGAGCGTCACTAATTTGTTTTTTTTATTTTTTCTATCACTACTAAATTGTGTCATAATTTTAATGTTAAGAATTTTTCATATCGAAGTAAAATAAAATCAGACGAGTGAGAAAATTTTAGAGAGAGACAGAGAATGAATATATAGAAATTTAAAATACCAGAAGCGTAAGTATAAATATAGGGACGATGTTCGCGACACCAGAAACACTAAACTGATTTAAGATTAAACACTAAACTGATTTTTAGATTTAGTATCATCGGATTTGTTCGTATTTATGGCAAAATGATGTCCTAATGTAACAGATGCAACTCAAACAATCTCTGACGTTATTTTCTCCTTTTCGGATTACGATCCTGGAGCATTATTCTCATATTCAGAGTCCGTATCCCTGACTTTATTATTCGCGAAAAACTTGATACAGCGATAAATTTAAAGATTGACAGAATTTTCTTCGCAGCGTCACGACAAGATATTTCGTAGCGTATTTACCAGCTAACTTTGCGTTTCCAGAGTTCGAAAAGATATTCACAACTAGAAAACAGTTTCCCAATCGTAAATTTTACTTTCCGCGTGGTTTTCCGTCTCTACCTTATTGTACAATTCATTATTAAAAATACTGTTGTATGCTAATGCACTAAATAATTCCCAATAAGGTTATCGGTGAATAAAGCTACGAAAAATGTATTATTAATATACTTTGAGCTATTTTTACGGCCCTATGTATCATGCCCAATGACAGTCCCATAACTTCCTTATATTAATAAAATCAGTTTTCGGCATTATTATTCCATTACCATTGTTGGACAAAGCTATGATTCCAAACATACCTAAAAAGCGAATTGTTTATGTTTGTGTGTACATACTTAAGGATGTTTCGACGTGCCTAATTTTCTCTTTTAAAATTAATTTCACGTCTTATAAAGGTTTATCTTTTGTTTCTCATTAGCTTTTACATGGTTTGATTTTTAAGAAATTTTATCGTTTAAGAAATATTTATAAATGAAAACCGATTTATCATTTTCGTGATTTTATTATATTAGTACAATAGTATATATATATATATATATATATATATATATATATATATATATATATATATATTGTAATGCCTTGAAGGAAAGGCATTGGTGCTCATTCATGGGCTTGGCCGTCGGGAGCGAGGGACGCGCGGGTGGCCTGTCGCAAGATAAATCTGTTAAGGCAGGCATTGTTCCTGATTAATGGCCTGGACAGTTCAAGGGACAGTTTGTAATGTTATTTACTTAGGATCGAGGGGCAGTTTGGGCGGTCTGAAGAATTTAGAACCTTGCACGTGTGAGAGAGGGGGTGAGAATGCAAGTTCAAAGTAATTGAGGTGCAAAGACAAATTAGATCTGTCTCGATGTTCGGCTTAGGGACGAGACAAAGGAGCGAGCTATTTTGCTAAATAAAGTACTGCAGCTGTAGAATATAAATCTCGGGATAATGGAGAAACTGTCAACGAGCAGTTGCGACGTAGTTTTGGAACAAAGGAAAAGAGAAGGGACTGTGATATATAAAGAGAAGATAAGATTTTTGGAAGTTAGTTAGAGTGGAGTCAGGAGCTGGTGTTAGAGTGGGAGAGGGAGCTGTGAGCACCGAAGTTGAGTGTTGGAGTGAGAGTTGTGGAGGCGTACGGCGAGCACCGAGTATGGAGAAATTTTGCAGCCTGCGAGAGAAATAGCAAAATTATTCAACGATAAACATTTTTATATGCAGAAGTTCAATCTGTTGTAATATCAAAATTTGACCACTGTCTTCGATGGTAGGAGACCAGGACATTGCATCCAGCGTCGAGTAGTTTCACCACGAGAAAGTGATATGTCCTTCACGAACGGAGAAGCAGCTTTCATCAAAACAACCGTGTGTAAACGTCCAGTCTATAAAGTGTGTGTGTAATGAACGAGCCAAATGTTCCTGAGTAATCGTAAGTTGAAATTTCATGGTATTAATATGTGTAAACGGAATTAAAAGATACAGTCAGACATCGTTCTTTTCTTTTGTGTTAATAAAATAAACTCTTTTAAATTTAGAATCAATCTGGTAGAGTAAGTTCGTCGATCATTAATTTCGTCTATGTATAGACGATTAAATATTTCTGTTTAGTTGAAAGATAAATGTTGGGTTCTTTGATTATTTAAGTGTTCTGTCCGTTATCAAACCCAGTAAAGACCCATGAGAGAAAGAGATTTTTTTTATAATATTAAATTGTTTTAATTTTTGGTAAATAAAATTTGTTTGTTTTAAAGTCTATAATTGTTCATTTAAAAGCCCATCATATTTAATTATTACATTTGGCTACCACAACGTGGGGCGAATTAAAAAGTACCCGGTGGTTTATTACAATATATATCTTGAATTTTTAAGTTAATAAAATGTACCATTTTTTAAATGATCAGAAATATAGTTGAGAAACATTTAAATCGACTTAAAAGAGATAATTATGAGTTAATTAATTATCCATTCGAAATAAAGCATGGATACATTATAAATAACTCCATTTACAAGTGGAATCATATCGATGTGTTGTTATGTTATGTTTGTCACCTGATAGAAATATTTTCGTACAATTATTATTTGTTCCCTTATGTTGAACAGAAATAAATACAAAAGGAGTACTAATGTGAAGGTAGAATAATTATGGGGGACACTGAACAAAACTTGTCGGTCTTGTCAGAGAATGTCTCATTAATTCGGACATCAACCTTAGCCACTTACATTCTTGACATTTTTCTCGTTCGACCTCTGTCAGAGATTTTTTCTTCTTCTTCTTCGGTATGGTTAACGACCCCAGTTGTGTAATAGTAATTTATCGTCGAGAAAAATACCTCTTCTTAAGACAGAAAAGATTTTAATACGGTTGCGGTAGTAATATATGTTGTTTTTTTCTTCTAGTCACTGTGGGATCATGTTTGAAGAAATCTCACCAATCAAGTAAATCTTCAAACGCAACAGCGGGAAGATTCGGCCAGTATTTTGAGGAAGAAAGAAAACAAGTATTTTCAAGCGGTACGTTTTTTCTAGTAATAGAACTAGTAATTCCGGGACATATTGAAACTATTTTTTACAGGCTGTTATGACAGATTTAAAATATATTTTTTGCTCCTAGAAATACTTGTCGCCCAGTCGGCTATTTTCTACATAAGACCTTCAATGTTTTATTCTTTCTATTCGAAATTTATTTTTATGAGTAACAAAAAAAAATTGATGTGTTTAAATTACGTGTTTTATTATACACTAGCAGAGTACCCGGAGTTACCCGTGTACTTATATATATATATATATATATATATATATTTCTATATTAATCCTTAGTCAAGAAGTGATTTAACCTAAATATAGCTGTTCCTAGTTCCGTGCATACTTTCCGCCAACAAACATACCTCCTAATTTCTTTACGAATAAAATACTTAATTAAACTCCATGAGTATTGCAGGATATAATTGTCCCAGAGTCTTCAGACATTACGAAAGATTAAATTGATGAAATTGTTAGCTAGATTCGCAATGTAAACAAATAGTCGCCACATTGGAGTCACTAACATGGCACGAAAAATAACTAAACATTTTCCGCAAGGATCAGAAAGTATTTCGTATTGTTTTCTATTATCATTCGATTGAGTTTTATTGAATAAAATTATACTTTTTATTTAATGAAAATATTTCTGCTTCATTTCATTACGGAAATATGAGACATTTCCTCTGTTCATCGCGTAGTAACGTCTCTCTCTTTCTCTGTCTCGTAACGTCACGGTCTATTGGCGCGCAGTAATTTAACACAAAATGATCACGTTTTTTAATTATAATTCTTTCGACATTTATGCTAGGGGTTTATCACCCCCCCCCCCCCCACAGTACCGTTTCTCGTGTTTTGAACAATATGTGTACCAATTTTTGTTGCAATCTGTCCACGCGTTAAAATTTGTTTGCAGATTAACGTAAATACATACATACAAATATACATCCTTTTTTATTATGCAGATTATATTCGTGACGCGAATTGTACTTTTCTAAGTTAAGTTTATGTCTTGTTAAAAATGACTAATTCGCCCGTGACACTCTGTGTAGAGTTTTTAATGCTCGTAACCAAGGACACGGTGAATCTATGAATGAGTAACATCATCTTGTAATTCTAATAAGATTATGCCTACGATCTACCTCAGATTGGCAAAAATATACCTCTTCCGTGTTTAGCCTTCACCTTTCTCTCCGCCCGGTGTTATCAAACTGTGGTTCTTGTTGAAATGCACAACACTGGTTGCAATTTTACCTCACGGGCGAAGCACAAGTGTTTACGAAGCACAACCAACGAGTCTGCAGAGCGAGCGATTTCAGTGTTGCTGTTCTGAGAACTCAACGTTTCACAGCGGCTGTCCAGGTAAGAGACGAAAATGGACTTTCAAGCTCGAGTGCGGATTCAAACTATATTATCTCCATAATTCTAGAATTGCGTATTGCTCGGCAATGTATGTGGAGCATACGTAAGCTACTGCAAGATGTTGCATGACTGAACTCAACTAATCCGACTTGCGAATTATTCATAAGTCTATTTATTCTCTGCGTTCTCCTGATGCCGACTAATCAAATATTCATTTCTCGAGAACCCTCAAGACATGTATATTGGTTCAACCCGTGTTGAGGCCTTAACATTTTGTTATTTAAATTTAGAAAACTATGGTATCAGTCCTTGGATATAATAATATTTGTCGTAGATAATTTTATAATATGCAGCATTAGTGACATTTATGTGCCTAAATTAGTCACTGTTGGTTCTTTAGAAAATAATTTTCTATAAATTACTCTTATAAGTAAAAATTTCCCCCTCGTTACCCCTTTTGTTCAAATCACGCTTTAACCTGTTTAAAATATTTACTTCAAATTAACCATTTTTTTACGAACTTAACAAAAATAAAACGGAAATACAGATTGATGCAAAAAAAGGTTCATTATCAAATAAACTTTCTTAGTGCAATTTTCTTTTCCATATGTAAACATCAACAAGCAACATGCAAGAAATGAAACAGCCACATGAACCACTGAAATGTGTTTAAGGCAAGGTAAATTTGAAATAGTGTTCTTGACAGTTGTGACTTACTGTTAGTTGTTTAAATTAATTTTTGTCTGCAAGTAATGGTGTTAATAATAATAATAATGATTTATGACTTTACTGCTTTGTTCGATTCGAGTGAATTTTTCTCTTGTATTCCGAATATAGAATTATTAAACATTACTACGACCTTAGTTTCCAGGCAAATTTAATACGAGAAACAATTGCACAGAAAATAATTTAAACACACCTGGACTTTTCGACGCTACTTCGCGCCCTTCTCTAACAGCATACAAACGATAAGTAAAACAAAGATCAAAAACTGTGAATATATTCAGAAATACCAAAGAGCTTGAAAAAAGGTATTATATGATTTGTTGAGGTTTTTTGGTGACACAGTGTTTGATAACCTTTAATAAATAACATTTCTGAAATTATTATTTCATCACAGTTAGATTCATGTTTAATTTAATGTCAAATTTGTGTTTAGTAATCGGCTGTGCTATCGTCGTTTCCACCAAAAACAGTGTAGTTTATAAAACTAATTGTTCGAATTGTAGTAGTGTTGCATTGGACAAACGGAAAGAGCATTGATTGCGAGGATTAAAGTACGTAAAATAAACTTACTGCCAGTGTGATCAATAAACACTGCCATAAATATAATCACAAATTTGATTTTGAAATCGCCATTGTATTAAACAGGAAGCTTCATTATCGTAAAAGAATAATTTCAGAAAATTATTTGAACACTGTCAATATTAAACGTAACAACCGAGAATCAGCAAAGTCTATTATATATTATTTTAATTTATTTGGTATATCTCCTTGGCTTTAGACATTTGCTTTATCATTTTATGTTCAAATTCTGTTAGAGAAAGACACAAAGTAGAGTCGAAACGTCAAGCTGTGTTTAAATTATTTTAAGAGTTGCTCTTTCTCATATGCAATTTGTCTGGAAACGTATTGACGTTTATTTTTCGATTGAGACGTTAAATTTATATATAGAGAATGTAATCCAATTCCAGATTTGTAGTTGATAGTGCCACAGGTTCGTCGTTTCGCGTGGATAATCTCTCGTCTCCCATAAACTGTTACAGAAAATTAAAGAAATTGTCCTCCGTCCAAAAAAGATATTCAATATTATATTATCTTGTCGTCCTTATTCCTGTCAATATTTTCCTAATCTAACATTGTTTTAAAAATATTCCTCGTGACGGAAACTTTGTTACTGTCGACTCGTACCGAATTTATTTTTATTACATGGATGTCTACAGTCTTTAGAAAAATTTAATGTGATATAAGTAAAAACATAAATTAAGTCACAGTACTCAAAACATTTAATAGGTTTTGTGGAAGTACAAACGTAATCTCCTGGCACTCACTTTATATTTCTTCTGCGTCCTAAACTTCAAGTTGTAAATCGAACAGATACTTCAATTTGTTTCGAAAAATCAGAACCAAATTAACGTAAAATATTGGAAGAATATCCGCTGAATTTATCCTGTTCCTGAGGAATAATGACAGTTTTATTCTGTGCGACCAGGACAATTAATTTCGAATATATACATTTAATGAAGTATTCTCCTCAGCTACGTCATCGTGGTGATTACATTTTGCTGATGAGTGCTTATTTATGAATGAAGATGTACTTGGTTGCGTTGTTGTTCTTCCCACTGTACGGGTCAAAGGACACGAGATATAACGGACAAGTCATCTTCAAGTCCCCCAGTTTCCACATAGCCATCGAGCCTGGTTGCTGCCAACTCTGTGAGTACGCTCGTGCAATTGCTAATTACAGAATATTATATTTTCTATACTTCACTGCGTTGTTATAGTTCTGAATGGGAGTAATTCAACGCAATTGGAAGGTTTCGTTCTTGAGCCAATTCACCTTTATGATCTTAGTCTTCGTGGATAAAGTTTCTTTCCAGTCTGTATTTTACTGACTAACGATAAATTAAATATGATTGATATTATTCAGGATATAATTTTCTTATAAACATAAAAAAACTATTCTACCGTCTCCATTTAATTAGAAGTTTCAAATATTAGAGGTCAAGTTCATTCTTGGAGATTTACATAATATTAATACAAAATAATTTTCTTCGTAATGACATCCTTTCAAAGTCGAAGAGTTTCATTGAGTTAAATTTGAGCCCCTTCTAAGTAAGCAACCCCACCTCACTTTATTTTAATTGATTCATTTACTATTTTTATCTACTTCACACTGAAAGCTGTAAGCGTTTATACGTAGATCAACTTATCTACCGTTCAAGCATTTATTTACAAAATATGAAAACTAATTTTAACGGTCAAATAATAATATAGTCAATAACTGAACAGGTTTAAGTTTTTGAATAAATAAAACCCATATAATCGTAGAGTCTTTTGTATGGCGAAGAAGTAAAATTACTAATAGTTTTTTTATATTATTTTATCAAGGCTGTTACATTATTATGCAAACATAAATATTATACTATAACTACAACCTTATAAAATTTTGAAGATCTGCGGCCACCACAATTTTAGAAATGCCAAGAACGTATGTTTTAAATGTGTCGTATTAATTATTTTAGAATATTATAATGCGTTTTATATTTATATATAAAACGTTTTACAGAATGCTAATGGCAAGTATAGACAAAATCTGTCTGAATGCATAATAAAAAAAACACCGTGACTTAAAATATTATTATTATTTTATATATAAAATTACTAATAGTTTATTGAAAACTTGTTGAAGAATTTAATAAACGGAAGCTAAATATATTAACCATTATTATTTAATATCTATGCTTTTGTATATTTAGCTTTCTCAAATTTTACTTTTACATTTATATATCATCTTTAACATTAACTTTTATTAATTGAACTGTTTAATAGATTTATAATATTATAATAAAAGTATGGCTAAAAAAACGACAATAAAGTAAAAACAACCTCACAACGTTTCCTACACCAATCGATAGACCTTATAAAGTGAACAAAAGTGTACTGGATAAGGTTACCACAGATCTAAATGATTAAGTAAAATATTATACGTTTTGCTCAAGGAGTCGCTTTCTCTCTGGACATTTACGATTCCTAATTTTAATAATAAGACAAAAAGCAAAAAAGACAAAGGAAATGATTATATATGTACAACACAACGTTACCCGGATCCTTGTCCCTTTCTTAAGGTGCTATGAATAGCCTAGAGCGACACAACTGCAGTGGTCAGTTGACAAAACTCAAAATTTATTTTTATAATATTTATTTTTTATTCCTAATTTTGTTTCTACACCTGAGTAAAGTAACAACGAACGCAGTAGCGTTGTGTGGGTTTTGTTTATTCAAAACTAATCCAGGTCAAGTTTTGGGTACCTTATTATTTCATTTTTAACTGTAAAAAGATCCAGATGTCTATATATTTTCATAATCAATTTTAGTATGAGATCTGCTAATTAACACTTAAAATTAAACATAATATATTACTCTTAATTTAATTTTTATATTAGTAAAGCTGATCTACTTATTTCGTGTTTTTTTTATTATTTAGTATTCTACATAATATCAGATCCTGTGACTTGGTATGTGAATTTCCTTTTCCACCTTGCTCTGTCCTTAGCTACTCTAAAGTCGGACAGCAGCAGCTCTCATATGTCCTTCGATGATGTACAATACAAAATTTCCCCTTACAATTCCTCTTCCTTTTTCTTAATATTCTGACTCTTTAATTTTTTCAGTTCTCCAAAACCACATTTCCATACTTTCCAGGTATTTCTCCTACCTCTTTCTTAATGTCCACTTTTCTGTTCCCTACAAAGCCCTGTTTCAGTAGTAGTAATTACAGTAGGACAAAAAAACACCCATAAAAGACTCAAACGAAAGCTTCCACAAGACTTACACAAATAATTTTCAACCTGTAAATATCTGAATCCAATGTAATAAGCCAGAGGTGTGAAAATATATTTCACATAATCCTCTCTCCAAATACTCTTAGCCATATGATTTCTTATTATATCATAGCAGTGAATTGCATTTTACTTGCAGACCCTGCCAAATAAAGTTAAAAGAAAAAATATTCAATTTGTTGATCAGTAGGGTTCTTTTTCATGGTGAATACGTCACATTATTTCCTTCATGTTGTAGCCATTATTCGTCGATAGGCTGTAGACACGATTGATCGACATTTTGTAAATGTCTGTTACCTCAAATATATATAAAGGCTCTGGTTTCTTTAATCACTTAAGCACATTGCTATATTTATCGCCTTTCCATACTTCCTTCCTGTTGCTACTAGCCTGTCCATCACACAATTTCTTTCTTCTGCATTTTGATCTTCCTCCTATTCTAAAATCTTATCTGCTTCCAAGACTTTAACCATTCACCTTAGAGGCTGAACAGTCTCACTCCTCTCACCATGTTGTTCGTCCCTCCGTGATTCAGCCGCACCTTTGTCCTTCGTCCCAGAAAATAATTCCTGATAGTGACTACTCAAAAGCATTGATTTAATGTTCTGAAGGTAAAGTAAAAATCATTCAAGTAGTTCAACATAAAGTGAAAGACATGCTCACAAATCATGAACATTTGTAATGTTAAGAAACGGGTCACCAATTTATTTGACGCTACTTAGGAAACAAGTTTGTACTTGCAATCAGTGAGGTAACGTTGTTGGACAACGCTTTCTCCAAGATTAAAGTAACAATGTAAACAGGCTCTAATCTCAAACAATAGGATTGTTTGAGTCTACTATTGGTTCCTTATCTGTTGTCTTGGTGAATCAGCAGCAGCAGTACACCGAACAAAGAGCTAGAGTTTTGTTAGCGTCAAGAACCTTGCAGCATATTATAAGTCTCTATTTACAACAAAAATAGATAACTATGTAAAATAATAGCGAGAATGAGTGAGACGTTTACCAATTCTCTGACCCGTTTATAATTCTGTCTACATAATTTCCAATAGTGTCTAATTTTTAAGCTGCGGAATAATTTACCTTTTCTAACCCGAAACTATTTTTCTCAGTAAATATTTTAAATAAAGTTAATTTTCGGAACAATCCACTGAGCAGTTTTGTATTCAGGGTCGTGCTGTAGATTTTGTTTTCTTTAAAACAACCTTAGATTGTAATTTTTTTTTATTTTACCAAAAATGAACGTTTATTATTTTAGCTTTGAAAATATAAACTGTTATAAAATAAGATTTATAATTCATGAATAATTCGAATTTATTTCGATTTCGTTGATCATGTCCGCCTGATGCTCTGTGTCAGCTCTTCCGTTTCCTTGTGCTCTCGGTACCGTAGCACGCAAGGCTATGAGATTGCTGAGCTTCACGGGTGGTAAAATGCGCAGTTGTGGCTAAATTCCTGAATTCGGTGCTGTAACTAGAATAGCACTGGATGTCCGGCTGGCTGCTTTAGGAGCGATGAGCCGCAAGGCGGGGAGTTTAAAGTCTTCGATATCAAAGCACGGATTTGCAGTGTTAAAATGCAAAAATTAAGAAAAATTATTTCTTCCTAAATTAATTTATGTGCTGTAGCACACTGGATATGAGCCGCCACTGGATATGAAGTAAGGTTTCGATACCATGTGATCTTCTCAAATAGAAAGGAATGTTTACTACACAGGATTATTCGGTACAATAGATTTTAAAAAAAATTGCTACACGACTGTCAAAATTAAAAAACAAATGTAGATGTGTTTGGAATTTTAAATGACGTTGTATAGGAAGAGGTCCAGGGTAGTCATTTAACAAATAATCAACATCAACGGTGTTGAATCGTGTTTTTAGTTGACATCAGGACGAGTCTCGAATTAGTTTCCATCAAATTGGAATAATAATTTATTTTCTACAAATTTTTGCAGGGGAACTGGCTATCTGAATTGTCAACTTGGCGTTTATCTTAAGAAGAATCGTCGACCCCTGACGTGGTTCAAGCAAATTATCTTCACTTGGCATTTCTACTCGTGGTAAAAACAGCTTAAGATACGTTATTATAGTGATTTGTAGTTGTTGTAGTATGGTTTTAGGAAGACACTTGGGTAATTGCGAAACCCAGGGAAGTGAAATCTGCCTTTGGGATTGTCTTGTATATCATTTATGAGTTTTCTATTAGATATACCAATTTTATTTGGCAATTCTTTCATACATACGCCCTTCGTTTATTTTTTAAAAAATAAGGGTAACTGAATTTTTTTTCTCTCTTTTTTTATAAATACTTGCGATTTTGTTATTCCTGCTACAAATAATCTTAGTTTTAAAATGGAGTTTGTTATAGTTATTTAATAAAATATTTTAATTAAGGCGGGAATCAAGTTTCGGGAGGACCAGGAGCCGAAATAACATTTTGTTCTGTAAATTATCCCAAGATGCTTAAAAGCCGAGGAAATGTTTTGCTGGTGCATTTACATAACGTTATGCGTTATGTAAATTTACTTAAAAATATTTAATTAATTAATAAATTTTGATAGTTTAACATCTTTAAAGGGATTAAATTGGATCCAGTTTGTATATGTAGTTAGTACGTAGTTTCAAGAATTGTTTTATTATGCTAGTAACTAAAAAAAATCATTTTGGTACTTCCAGCTTATTTAGAGTAAGTGAAAATTGCAACTGGCGTAGTTAAGAAAGCTTACTAAAATCACTTCACTTTCTACATACAACGAATTCCAACACCATAGCCTTAGAAATTTACATCACCATCTTGACCACCTCCGTGAATCCTACGACCATCGATCCATAAAAAATCACATCCCAAAGATCCTATCCACCATCCTATAAGCTTTGGCTGGAAACCTTAATTCAAATATACCTTTGCCCCAGAAATCATCTTACATTATATAACCGTACTATAATCGTCCCATTCCAGATCTGTTGAAAATCAAAGTTTAAACTGAAAAGTGTCAATTGGATTACTTTTCCTGCTTCAAAACAATCACCACCCGAACTAAAATAATTTTTAAAAAATATTTAAAGAACCTCCATCCCAAATTCCATGCTGAAGATATAACGACAAAGCATCCTTGCATGGCAATATCATCACTGGAACACGTTATTTCCTGGTAACACGTTACTACATCATAAGTTTGGAGATGGAACGTCTCTTTTCCCTTCCTCTTCACTGGACCAGATCACTTTCCCCTCCACGGCTCCTCGAAGGGTGAACGCCCTCTTGTTTTTCTCTGGTAAACCTGTATTTGGAGGCGAAGAATATTGGCGCCTTACACAAGAATGCGCTGGTCCCGTCAGGGTTACAGCGTCTCGTTCACTCACCCTGCCGTGAGTCAAACATAAAAATTACTAGAAAGTTAAATTTCCTATATTTACATGCAGCCAAAACGATCCCACAAAAACAGTCCCTGATATTCCAGTCTCTAATTTCTCATTAACTACAATTTGACACTAAATTAAATTAAAGTTGTTGTTGTTGTTGAAGGCTCAGCCAGGACAGCAACATGGCTATGGCGGACGATTTCGTCCAGGTGGAAACCTGCAACACCCAGGTGGTCCAGGGTAGCGTGCTCATCGACTCTGCCTACACTCTGCTCGCCTTCATCTCCTGCGTGCTGGCACTGCCCTTCGCTGCACTTACATACATAGGTAAATATATCATCAAATTACAAATTAAATAAGGAAGTTACAATAAGGGAAAAATAGAGTAAATTAACATAATTATTATAAAACTAGCAGAGTTCCCGGCGTTTCCCGTCTAATTATTTATATAAACCCGAAAGTGTATTTAATTCTGCATTAATCTTCAGGCAAGAAGTGATTTTTACTTACCTTGCCGAGAGACTGTTAATTTCATCAACACTCCCCAACCCTGTTTGTTGCATCAGTCGCAACAAACATACCTTTGACTTTCTTCCTAAATATACTCCTCGAGTTTTGCAGGATTAATTGTCCCTCAGTCTTCAGACATCACGATAGATTTAATTGATCAAATTGTTAGCGACATTCACAATGTAAACAAATGGTCGCCATATTGTATTCACTTATATGGTACGAAAAAACTTACATTTTCTGCAAGGGATCGTAAAGTATTTAGTATTGCTTTTTATTATCATTCGATGGAGTTTTCCTGGATGTAATTATACTTTTTTATTCCATTTCCAGCTTTATTTCATTACGCGACAAGGAACTATTACCCTTTTGTTCGTTGCGTAGTAACGTTTCTCCCTTGCGGGTGCTGTGACGTCACGGTCTCTTGGCGCGCAGTAATTTAACACAAAATTATCACGTTATTCAATTATAATTCTTTCCCCATTTATTGCTATGGGTTTGTCACCCCCACAGTACCGGTTCTCGATTTTGGCAGAATACGCACACCAATTTTTGTTGCATTCTGTCCACGCGATAAAATTTGTATAAAGAACAACGTAAATATATACATACATACAAATATACATCCTTTTTTATTATATAGATATATAAGCAAGGTTTAGGGAAATTATTTCAACTATAAATACATGAATATAACATGAATTAAAGGTTAATTTTGAAAAAGTTAACGAAGGAATTAATATTCTACTGGCCTGAAAAATAGAAAAGTGTAAAGATTATTTGAAAATAGAGGTTACCTAACTATTTAACTACCTAAGGAGACAAGGAATGTTTCCATTTTTTTCTTTTTATTTTATAAAGGAGCACAATCACATCACTTCGCTACCCTATATTCACTAAAGAGTTCAGATTAAGTTTAAATTTTCTTTCCGTTAAGGACTTTCTCCGAAAACTCTTGCAGGTAAATTTTTCCAGTTATTTAAATTGTCCTATTTAGAAATGAGTATTTTCTGCAAAGAATTCAAATTTTTTACATTAGTTCTGTCATAATATTTGTTGTATAATAAAATATTAGAATATTAGTTATTTATTGCCAATGACAACGCCTGACTCCGCATTAGAATTTCAGCAACAATTCGGAGCACTCGTATTATTTTATTTTATTCCCAATATTATAACAGGATCGACATTTTCGGGTATTTCAATATTCGTGACAAATGTAGAAAATTTAAAACTCTTCCAGTTTATTGAATCACTTTTTTTTCTACTTGTTCCAATAGAATAAATTTTGCGTTCTTTACAACACGATTTCCCGGAAATATACGGGTGTGATCCTTTTTTAAAAATTCGTAAATGAAAGTTAAGCACAACGTAAAAGTGTTTGGACTGACTCGTCTAAGTATTTAAATTCATTAAAATCAAATATTCTTCTATGATTAGGACGTGTGTTGTAATTGTTAAAAGAAAACATTTTTTCCCTTTATCGTTACATTGATTAAACATTTTGTAAAATGTTTTTTTTTTGTTACTGTGGTTCAAATATAAAGTGTGCTTCCTGATGAAAATAACAGTAGCCGAAAGCTTCTTCTAATTCATGTTCAATACATGAGAGATTTTTAATAAAACAAGATAAGGACAACAATTTGTAATTAAAATGTATCTATGCCAGGAAACGATATTTTTGGTTTTTTTGCGGTGACAGGCTACATGAAGGTTCACTGCTTTCAAAGCATAGAAAGGGAATGAGAAATTACGACTTGTTTTCATTTATATAATAAGACAAATACAGACAAAATAAGTGTTAATATGAGGTGACAAAACTCGAAGGCATTTTACGAGTGCAGTTGTGTCGCTCTAGGCTCACCTTAGCACCGGAAGAAAGATACAAGGATCCCAGAAACGTTGTGTGGTGTTTATATTATCACTTATTTTGTCTGTATTTGTCTATCTTTCTTATTATTAATTTTTTATCAGACGTAATTCTTTTCATTGGTACTCATTTATATTCAGAGCATTGTTTGAAAAAATAATTGTACAAATAAATAACAAGTTTTTGAAAATAATGTTAGCTGCGATTAATAATTTGTGAAAAACTAGATTATATTTGATCATTATATTTACTGAAACGTGTACTAAATGTTGTGCAAGTGTGCGTGTGGTAAGTCAACGCCGCGTGGCGTGTGGAGAATGTCACGATGTAAGATTTCTACATAAACCGTTGTTTACATGTAATGAATATTAATATTTTTCGCTCGATTGCTCCGATTTCAAATCGTAACCTAATTACCTTACTACACTTTGAAGTGAACTACTTTCCAGGTTCCCACAAGCCGAGGCACCTCGGCCTGTTTTGAGAGGTGTATATTCCGGGGTCGCAGACCTTGGACATACGGTAAGAGTTGTCCGCTATTCCTATTGGAATAGTCGGCCAACTGCCTCCTAAACTGGTCGAGGCACGGAGAAGGGAATGCTGCGTCCCCACATCAAACTCCTCTCCCGCTATCGGAAGGGCGTGGGACAAGTACCCAATGCCCGACCTACCCGATGCAGGTTTTTCTAAGGTTTTCCCTGCATTTCTTTAGGCGAATGCCGGGTAGGATCCTTAAAATATAGCCCGGGGGCCCTAGTAACCCTTGGCTACTTTCCTCTACCCTTCCGCATCACCCCTTTCAAATCCCTTCCTATGCTATTAAAGGCGAGTTGCCCAATGTGGATCACCCTCATGTAGCCTGTTGCCCAAAAAATATATATATATATATGTTCGGAGGTCGCAGACTTTGGGCATACCGACAACGCTATTCCTATTGGAATAGTCGGCCAACTGCCTCCTAAACCGGTCAGGAGGCGGCGAGGGGAAAGCTGCGACCCCACAGCAAACTCCTCTCCCGCCATCGGAAGGGCGTGGGACAAGTACCCAATGCCCGACCTACCTGATGCAGGTTTTTCTAGGGTTTTCCCAGCATCACTTTTAGGCGAATTACCGGGTAGGATCCTTAAACGATAGCCGGGGGAGCCCTAGTTAACCCTTGGCCACCTTCCGCATCCCCCCTTTCACTCCTTTTCCTATTCTATATGAGGGGAGTTGCCACTATGTGGATTTCCCTATACATAGCCTGTCTACACCTACAAAAAAAGACATAAATTACATAATGAAATACACAAAACTACAATAAAGACGTTATTAGAAAATTGGCGAATAAAAAGCAAAGAATATAATATTAATAACATGAATTAAAATTTAATGGCTCCACAAGCTGCATATTCACTAATTCGCATGAGATTTTGCATCTTGAACTATATAAACTTCCTCGCAATCTCCGTACCCTGAATAAATAAGTTCAATCTTTTACGTATTATTTTTTACTAAACTATTCTTTTCAGATAATCAGATGAAGATATACCAAAAAAATTTCGATACCCTTTTATTGAAATGAACTTGAATTAAAAGTTCAACCCTAATTGGTCCTGCAAATATTGTGCATTTATTTTTTTTATCTTAAATTAAGTACCATATGAGATTGTTTTGCTATTATTCCAGGAACAAAAGAGTGCATAATATTTTTTTTAAAATTGCGACATTCTCGCTTTCCCTATTGAATGATGTCTTGTCCATTGCAGAGGTGCAAGTGTTCCGGCGTCTGTGGCTTAGATATTTACAATGGCGCCATCCGAAGCTCATCTTCGAGCCCATCTCCACTTTCCGCTACGTGGTTGACACCAGTCGTAACCAGGGAATCGTCACGGTCCTGCTCTCCATTCGAGGACCATGTGACGTCGTCGCCATGGAGCGGCGCGTCAAGGTAAAAATATATCGCAATTATTACGTTCACAAAAATAAATGTAACATTTCTGAAATAACTCGCATTCATTTTGTATAAATCAAATAAAAACCTGGAAAATTTTTTCTGAAGACTGGGCAATATTTCTGTCTTATTTATATTTAATCTATAAAAAAAATTCGCCAGACAAGTATTAATTAAGAAATGAGATGCAACGTTTCAACAACCCTTGTGAATATCGTGAGGTATAAATGTATAGGTCGTGAGGGAGCCGTAAGAAATGCGCAGTAGGAGAAGGGAGGAGGGGAGTACTGTCAGAGGGGAACCTCCCCTTGGAGACATGTGGGCGCAACGCTACTATCATTTTCTATTATCAGAAAAGACAAGTGGTACAGCGAGGTCTGCTCGAACTTAAACTTTTAACGCCATTATTGCAATTATTGTATGATCTCTGATGGCCTTAGGAACAGTTGCTAGAGCGGCGCAACGCTTCTGGGAGCCTGGTGTTCCCCTTCCTGAGATACTCGCTGAAGTCGTGCTGGAGCTACTACGCCTGGGCCAAGGAGTTGGACTTTTCCGTGAACCAGCACGTGTTGGTGCGCAACGGTCAGTACCGCGGAAGGCCAGTCTCTGAGTACACGGCACAGGAGTACATCAGCGAGACCGTGGCCAAGTTCCTGCCCCCCGATCTCTCTCCTTGGCAGGTGGTTGTGATGCCCATTCCCGCTGGTCGCACCTTCATCTTGGTGCGGGTCCATCACCTGCTGCTCACCGCTAACGGCAGCTCTCTGTTGACGGAGCTCCTGCGTCTGTTGGCTCCGGGGTTCCTGCTGTCGGAGGACGACGAAAATCTTCCTCCGTCCTCGCCGCCCGCGGACGCCGTTCCTCCGCCCCACCCGCTTCTGGCGGAGGCCCACTACCCCGCGGCTCTGCTCACCTTCTGCAAGAAATTCTGGGCCAGTTCCAACAAGATGTGGGCCGATTTTGTGGCTTCGTGGGAGAGTCCTGGAGTGGCGGCGAACCCCGACGTCGTGGCGTGCTTTGCCCTCAGCGCCATCACCACGGTGGAAATCTTCCGCAAGATGTTCAGCAGGAAACAGCCAATCTTCACCATGGTTGTGCAGGAGGTTCACAGACGCAACTTCGGACCCATGGTGTGGTTGAGAGCCTTCGCACCTTCGCTCCTCGTCATGTCCGTTGCAAAGTAGGCAGATCACTTCACCCGTTAAACAGTACCACTAGTACTTTAAATACTATAATTTAATTAAATATTAATTTCGTTTGCCCAATGTCCATTAATTTGGAGTACTTAGTTTTCTATTTATGTGATAAACTTGTTAAAAATTAATAACGAAAGTGAAATGCTATATTGTAGCTTTACCTCATCTAATCTCAACATGTTTTATCAAGTCATATTCAGAAAATGATTAGTGTTTCCATCATCCCCGAGATCGTGTTCCGAGCATCGGAGCTTGCGCGTACTTTTACAGTGAAAACTTTCATGTACAGTCGTCATTCTTCTCCTGTCCGAACATAAAACTGATCATCTCGCTCGACTAGACAAAGCCCAATCCCTTTGAACGAAACTCTAGAATTTTTTATTTCCAATACCCTTAGTGTATGTAATGGTTTATTATTCACGTGACCTTGATCAGAAAATAAAATGGCGTATTGTTTCTCAAGTTAGATTGCACATAAAATGTAAGTAAACTTCACTTTACTGAGACGATTCATTATAACTACAACCTTGGCCACGATCGTTACAGCTATTTGATCATCTGAAATGTTTCCCGAATAGATGGAAAACTTTGTGGGTTATTGTAAACAGCTGGATCAGGTGAAACGGTATTGAATCAGAGGAAGGTTTGAGTGTAATGTTAACATGCTCAATAAACAGTGTTAGAAATGCTCACTAGTTATAAGGTGTAATTATTGTTTGAGGTTCTGCTGGTGGTGGCTGGTTACCCTGATCGTGCGCCTGCCCATGCTGGTGGTGGGCGAGCTCTGCGTGCTGGTGTTCCACCACGAGGTCAGCTCGTTGGCGCAGGTGTGCGAGTTGGGCGTCTCTGCGCTGGTGGACACTTGTTGGCTTCTTCGCCGTGGCTTCCTGGCTCCCAGGGTCTTCCTGGGCGAACTCCTGCAGGACGGAGGCTGCGCCCACGCTCTGCAGGCGACGCCCACGTGCGGCCGCAAAGTGGTGGCGTGGTCGCAGCCCGTGGCCATGTCGCTGGTGCGGCGCGTCGCCCAGGCGTCGGGCGCATCCACGGCGGAGGTGCTGCTGGCCGGCGTGACTGAATCCCTGCGCGAGTACCTGCGCGGCGTGGGCGGCATGGTGCCTCCCCACGTGCTGTGCACGGCCAGGCTGTTGTCCGCGGGAGAGCTGGTGGGCAGCGGGGGCGGCGGCGTGTTGTGCCTGGCTCTACCCACGCGCCCCGACTGCGACTACCTGTCCCACAGCGAGGCCGAGTCCCTCGCCGCCCTCGCAGAGATCCGCGAGACCGTGGCCAGCGCCAGGGCGCGTCAGGAGCTGCTCTACCACGTGACCGGCGACGCCAGCCCCCTCGTGCAGATGCTGCCGTCGCCCCTGTTGCGGCTGCTGCTCAACATGATGTCTCGTAGGTACTCCGTCACCGTCACCCACGCGCCGCCCCTCGCCGACGCCATTCCCGAGTTGCAATCAGGCGTCGACAGCGTCATCTACTGGCGACCACCGCAATCCAATGTCTGTAAGTAACCACAATTTATCTAAAATTAATTATATGAAAGGTTGTTTACTAAACCCGACGTAATTGCTCTCCGAAAAACAAATTTCCGTCGAAACGTGATAAGCATTGAAAAAACTGAGACTTATTTTCAGAACGTCCCGATATCTTACAATGTGTCATTTTGTTTTGTTGATGCTGATTGACCTAGTCAGTGTTATAACTGGAAAATGTGGAAGTGTTGGCACTGATTGGGTTTAACTTCACATTCCAGGGTTTTTTTTCTTTTAAATGGAAGGTCCGTGGCAGGTTGGTGAAGATGCTAATGGCTTTTCTTTTGTTTGCGTGTGTGTGTGTGTGCAGGCGTGTCCCTGACGCTGGCCGAGCACGGGGGCAGCGTCCAGCTGGGGGTGATGACGGACGCGCTGCTGTCGCCCTACCACTCATTCATGGCGACGGCCTTCCCGACGGCTCTCCGGAAGCTCGCGTCCTGTTACGAACCGGAGGCCTTCGCTTCCAGCAGCAGCCAACAAACCTGAAGCTTACAAGACTGACTCATATTTGTATCAAGGTCTACAAAACATTGTTCGCTAATTGTTAATGAACTTAATGTATGTGTATATAATTTATTTTAAATCTCACTTTTTTTTTGCCATTGCTGTACAGGAGCAATTTTATGAGAAATGTTTATTGAGTGGAAAGAGAAACTAAAAGAAAAGAATATAAGAAAAAAATAACGTATGTATTAATTAATTTACGAATAGAGGGCTGAAATAAGATGAAGGAATGAAGAAAATAAAGAAATACAAATGACAGAAACTATATTGAATGGCAAATGGAGAAACAGACGTTGGGATATGATGGACGAATTTGAGAAAAGTGGGCGGGAAAAGGAGAACGTAAATGAAAAAAGTAAAATATTAACGAAAAATGAAGCAAGTTCGAGACACTGAGACACAAATAAAAAACAAAACGTGAGATTTATTTAATTATATTGGGCAAAACACCCAGAAATATTCGTCAACGCCAACGAGACTAACGAATAAGTGTAACGCTAACATTCAAAATGAAACAGAAAATCACATGATGAAAGGAGACTTTTAAATTTATTATAATCTACAACGCAAATCAATATTTGTGTATTGTATACAAATGAAGTCATAATGAAGAGTGATAGTGAAAGATTTGCATATTCCGGCATTTAATTAAAACAAACCTGATGAATATAAGGCTATAAATATGATGATTAAAGAAAAAATCTACAAAATTCATTGTTTATGAAAACAGAATTAACGTAGTTTGCAATGTATAATTGTTTTCAAAATTGTAAAGAATTTTTAACTTTGAAAAAAAAATGTTGACACTATCATTAAATTGTTAATTTTTTATTAATGTGATAATATTGTTATCTGTAATAAATATATGCAGAACTATTAGTTTTTTATTAATCATTTACGTTCTTATAAATACTAATCATTGCTCCTAATTTATTATTTCCAAAACCAAACCATTCATTCTTTTTCATTCTATACTCGTAAAGGAGAATTCATAGAACTTCCGACAAAGCCAATAAAGGCAACAGTGCCTCGACAGTAATGCCTAATATTATTTTACGACTGTATGGATTTTATTAAAAGCCGTTCGTTCTGTATTGCGTCAATACGTTTATACGAACGAGTAACCGACGAATGCTCGCGAAAGCTTTTGAGATATGAAACTCGCACAATCCAAATGAGATGAAATGTGCTCTCGCAAGGGAAAATGGAGAAATCACGAACAAGGGAGATAACGTGCTTTCTCTGATTGACAGTATCTAGATGGCTTTGCTGACACGGAAACGTGTCTGTCAAACAATTCTCAAGGATTCCAATCACACAGCTGTTGCGTGGAGAGTCCAGGAAATAGAAACAGATTCCTGTCACAAAATTTATATTTTCTTATTCGTTGTTATGTACAAATATTCAAAACGATCAAACGGTGCGACAATTAAAGTCGCCCAAAGTTCTTGGCAGGGGGAAAAAATTGTAAAACTGTCTCGAGGAGTTAATATGAAAGAAAAAAAAAATTCTAGAAAGATTTCCAATTACGGAGAAAACTTTCACGTGAAAATTAACAGACTAAAATATTTATTCATACTTCTACCCAAGAGTTGTCCGCTATCCCCTCCTAAACTGGTCGAGGGACGGAGAAAGGAATGCTGCGTCCCCACAGCAAACTCCTCTCCCGCTATCGGAAGGGCGCGGGACAAGTATCCAATGCCCGACCTACCTGATTCAGGTTTTTCTAGGGTTTTGCCTGCATATCTTTAGGCGAATGCCAGGTAGGATCCTTGCAATACAGCCCGGGGGCCCTAGTAACCCTTGGCTAGCTTCCTCTACCCTTCCGCATCCCCCTTTCAAATCCCTTCCTAAATATTAAAGGGAAGTTGCCACCATGTGGATTACCCTCATGTAGCCTGTTACATCCTAATAACTGGATGTTTTACAGAAGCAGAATAATAAATTTTGGGAATGATAACCGCAAGAAAGAAAAATTATAATTATAATAAAACCGTGTTAAGCTTTATATGTGCATAACAGAAAGCTAGACTTTTATTCTCGATCAACGGATGAATTTTCTCTATAATCAATAAGTAAAATCGCCCTACAGAAGAGGAATTTCAATTAACAATATTCGTACCTAATTTGGGATTTCTTCAGGGGAAAAATATGGTAAGACCTTAATGAATAATATTATAATTTAAATATAATTTCAAAGATCTAGAATGTTTTGATAAATTCGATTTTATTCGCTTCTTATATTTTCTATGGTTTGGTTCAAAAATTAATATTATGTAAAATAAATTTGAATAATTTTTTAAAGCATGGTTTTGCTTCACTGCGTCTTAAAAGGAAAATGAGATGACTCAGATACAATAAAAAAAAAATTCTGCAGAGACTAGTAAACAATAGGTTCACAATTAAAAACAAGGCACGTTTTCCAGTCCTCAAAATTTTATATATCTATTAGAAACACAGTCACAGTAGAAGAAGCTTTCAGCCATTTGGCATAATCATCTGTAAAATAATGAAGAAGAGTCTCGGAAATTATAAAAAGCCTTATGTACAAACGACTAATGTTATGCTTATGGCCGAATAGCTGAAAGCTTCTTTGTAATTTTATTATAGTGCCTTATACCTTTTTATCAGTATCATGAAATAAAAAGATAAATTTCTTCAGATCTCTTAGATATTATATTAATTACCACTTCCTCAAGAGTAATTACTTATACATTACACCGAACGGAATATTTCTGGTGTTTCGCCCAATATAAAACTTATCAAAGAATAAAACCACTCTTCCGTGTTTTTATTTTTCATCTTTCGCTTGAATATGTTTACCGTATGTGTTGATAACTAATATTTTAATAACCTTAATAAAAGTTACAATTTTTTTTAATTAGTCCATTATTATATAAAGTAATTGTGGTACACTATCGATAGTGTTTAAAAATTCCGTCTATTGCCAATTTCAGATGAATGACGATTTTTAAAAGCCAACTAAATAAGAATGAAATAATTTTATCTCTTAGTTTTATAAACTAAGTGGTAATAAAATTAGCAATAAAAGAAAGCAAGTATAGAAATATTAATGAGAGTCAAAAGAGGAGGTACAGATGTTAATCACCAATAGTATATACAAACAGATTCAAAATAAACCCCATAAAAAAGTTTCTTGTAAGGCAGTATGAGCAAGGAGAAACTGTGCTACTTCTGAGAATGGTCGGTAGATGGCACACGCAGTCCTATGTACCCTTCGCTTGCAACGTATGAAAATTTCTATACATTTAAACAAGACAGCTTCACGGGAAAGAATTTATTTGCAATTGAATGTATTTTAAAAACACCTTGCCTCATTATGATCCATTAAAAAAAATATCGTAGGTCCCACCGAGATTTGAACTCGGATCGCTGGATTCAGAGTCCAGAGTGCTAACCATTACACCATGGGACCAGGTGTAAGCTTGTGTTAAATATATTTATATAGTTCAATTACACAGATTTGTTTCTACTTTCACGTTATATTGTTCTCTTAGTTCTTTCAGAGGAAGTATTTACTTTATCTTGTTAAAGCTTTCCTTTCAAATTTAAATTATGAATTTACGTAGACAACATGTAGGCAAATATTCAAGTTATTACAAAAGGATGCTTCTTCCAATATTTTCTGTAACCAACTTTGTTGTATTCGTCCGTTTGCCGTTGCTTGAATTGAAAATATATAATTATCCCTTGCGAGTATCTATTTGATAATGGTCGCTCCAATTTATTATTTAGCGAAATTTGGCAATCTAATATACGTTCTTGTAAAATTAAACGGAAATATGTACGTGCCTCGAGTATTGATTAAACTTCACAATAGTTTGTAACTTTAAATTAAAAAATAATAAATAAATCTGTTTTGCCGGGTTTTTTTTCACTACACAAGAACGAGAAATATTTTGTTAAATCGTTTTAGTATTCACGATTTTGAGGCAGTCCTCTGTTTTACCGGTTTTTTTTTTCACTACACAAGAACGAGAAATATTTTGTTTTATATTCATATTCTTTACACGGGCTGTTGCCCTTTACTGACACTTTCTGCATAAACTCTCACATATTCGTGGACTTTCAAAAACTCTTCTTTTTTAATTATTCGTATATTTATATTAAAAACTATATTGCATCCATAACTTTCAAGCAAACATTCCACTTACCGTAAAATCCGCCATTTTGCCAACAGCGTACCTACTATCTATTACGCTTCAGGAAAATGTTCTAAATGAGAAACTCATGATGTGTAACTAAATAGGATTCTTCAACTGCGGCTGTTATTAATGCCTGTTAATTGTTAAATTATAAATTTGTATGTTGAGGAATCTATTCTGGCTCAGTTAGAAATAAGGCTCGGGATACGTTGCATTAGTCTTGTTATTGTCTTGCTTTTCTTAATATTCGAATAGTTTAATCTCATTACATTATGAAAATGAGATTATCAAACGCTGCAACTAGTTCAAACATTTCCATTCAGTTAGAAGTTTTATCAACAGGCATGAAATAATTTTTCAATTTAAAATGGTGTATGTTACAAATTTCAGGTCTTTCTCTAGGACCATCATCAGGTGAGATATCAAACAATTACATCCATGCAGTTACAAAGATCAGATTTTCTATCAAGTTTTTGTAACTTTGGATTTAAATGTTCACAAATGTCAGCTTTGGTCTTACAGCCTGAAGGGAGACATGGAGAATAATTTTTAAACCTCATAATTTTTATGTAATGTGTGTTAAAATCTGTGGCCGTTATGTTTTTTTCAGAATAATTTAATGATGGGAACCGATCATTATTGACATTCAATACTAATGAGCAGTTGAGAAGTTTTTCTTTCCTATTTCTAGTTAACATTAGCAGCTTCATTGAAAGTGGTTCTTTCTCTGTTCATGTTCATTTCTAATTTGTAACTTCCTTTTGCGATTTTTGAGGTCAACTATTGACTATACCTGCAATGGGATCCATAGCATTCATCTTATTGCCTGCCATGTTAAAGTGTGAAACTATAAATGTTCTCCAAAAAAATTGTTAAATCTTTTTTCCGTCAACTCATTCGTGAATATCAGTATTTCAGAATTTTTTTTGTCTTATTGCAGTCTTTGAGAAACGACCCTTCGGTGACTGCAACATCCCTGACAAGTTCTAATCTTTTAATATTTTATTGATATCAGGCCTCTGTCTATTTACAATTTTATTCTTGTTTCAAGTTCTACTTTACATCTTTCCTGTTATTGTGTGTTACAAGCGTGGTTAGAAAAATTATTTTTTTCCAAATTCATTTAATTAATTAGATATTACATTTATTATTTTTGCTTAACCTAAGTTGCAACTTTATTTCCTGTGTTCAATTTATTTATTTATGTTTGTGTATTTATAAACACGTTCTGCATTATAGACAAATACATATTCGCTTATTTAGTACCCATCATACTCTTTACGAATTAACTACATTTTTTTTTATGTTTCCGTCCAGTCTGAAAAAGAATTTCTATTGAATGTAGTTTTCAGGTTCACTTTTGTTCCCCACATTTTATTTGAAAACTAGCTGGGAGCCCGGCGTTGCCCGTGTAATTATTTATATAAACCAGAAAAGTATTTAATTCTATATTAATCTTTAGTCAAGAAATGATTTTACTTACGTATGCAGAAAGAGTGGTAATTTCATCAACACTCCGTCCCCGGTGCTATAAAATATATTGAATTATATTGCATCAAACATACCTCTGAATTTATTCCATTATTATCAATTACAATTCTTTACACCTTTATGCTACAGGTTTCTCATCCCCACAGTACCGTTTCTCATGTTTTGAAGAATATGTGTACTAATTTTTGTTGCATTCTGTCCACGCGATAAAATTTGTATAAAGAACAACGTAAATACATACATACATACATACAAATATACATCCTTTTTTATTATATAGAAGATTTCAATCAGTGAGCGTGCACGCTGATATTTATTCTGTGATTCGTACAGCTCTAAAAAAATATTTTGTTCTTTATCCCATTAATACGATACGATTATAGATATATTTTTTTTATATCATTTGTGTCCGGTAAGTCTCTCCCCCAGCCCCCCCCCCCATCCGAATTACAACAGATCTTGTTATGATGCCAAATATTTGCAGAAGTAACCAAAGTTGGGTGATTCATCACAAATAAAATTTGACCACTGAGTGATTCAAGCGGTTTATAAAAATTTCGTAGGTCTCGTTTTTCGGCCAAAGTTTCTGAATTTTGTAATTAAAACGTTTTGTTCTCAAATATAAAGCAAAATTTATGTGGCAATTTATTTAGAACGTTGAAAAAAAATTTTGTTTTGAGTTGCTTTGGAAGGTTATCGTAAAAATAAAACTTAACGGATAATGAGGTGAAGGAGAATCCTTATGAATAAGAACACGAGATAATATCAACGTTTTACTGTCTGCAATATAAACCCAAAGTCACGAGAGGGAACCGCGGTCAATGCTGCTTTTATATTATTGGGTGTCTAATAAATCGCCTAGTAATTTCTATACTATGAATTCCACTGCGCAACAGTATAACATAATTATTAAAACATCCTAAATATTATGTGAGTGATCCTTCTCAATTTCCAAAGTGAAGATGGTAATTTTGGACAGGAGTGAATATTATGATACCATTTTACCACAGGTCATTATATGAAATTTGTAAAAATAATAAATGCATTATTTTAGGCGTAGATAAATTGAAATTAATTATAAAAAGACTTATAAAAGGAAATTACATTGATCCTACCACTTTTTACTTTTTATTTATAACTTCTGGTAATATTGTAAGATTTATAACTTTTTATAACCAAATTGATCATTCAGAATGACTGTTTTTTCTACCAACAGCCCCCCCTTCACAACATTTCAAGTTTTTTTGTATAACCTCTACAAAGATGGTCTAAATAATGATTGTACTGTAAAAAATTCATTACTGTTTGTTAACCATTTTAAAAAATATTTTTGTATCATTAGATGTATTTAATATTTAACTCAATTAATTGATTATACAAAGTTTCAAATAAAGATGGAATTAATATTTTTCTAAATTATCAAATATTCATAATAATAATCAATTTTATTTTGAATTCTACATATTTAACAACATCATATATTTTCATCAATTTAATGGTTCTCTCCTCTTTTTTTTTGCTGAAATAGTAATGGGCGATTGTATATTTCCATGATTATTAAAATTGTTCCCGTTTACAAATACGGCCTGAGGACCATTTTCATTGCGTTACATTTGTTATCAATTATGAGAAATTTTCTGCAGGAAGTCAGTACTTAAAAGTTACCAATACATGAGGTTTACTTAAATGCCACGTTATTCGTCTCATTCTGGTTGTGAAGCATCGACTGAATAATTACCATTCGGATTTATTTTTTAAAGTAATTGATATGCTGCAATCAACAGGTTGGGAATTATTTCCTTTCATCGTGACTGTAGTCCGTTGTAATTACATATTGTTGAGCTAACAATTGCAGTCTTTCGTGTTCGACAGAGGACAAAGACGGACCGGAGTCTCGAGGCTGAGACATTCCATACGGGTTCTGTTTTGCTGCTTTTTTTCTTCTTCTTCCTTCGGCACAGTTGGTTATATAAATTGAATGGTCACTTCATTACGTAATGAAATATACTTGAATATACGTGGAGCCGTAAACAGTGTGGCGTTTCTTACAGAAACGTGTCCCTGGTTAACGGAAATAATGCTTCTGTGATTGATGATATTGAGAAGCTGTCACGTTGAACTACTTGCGACATCCGTGACTGTGCTGACAATTTTTAATGGAAAAATTCCGTTGTGTGCAATAAGTTTACACGGGAAAATGCGTACGTCGCCCTTCAACATAAACGAATATGAATCCAGTAGAAGAATTTCTTCCGAAACAACGAATTCGCAATAAGCATTACAATTATTTCAATTACACTTTACTATTTAGTTTTTTATTCTGACTTGTGACACAGGCATAATATTGTATTGGTGTTCCATTGCGTGATTTGGAGAAGTCATTAGGAATAGGGCAAAATTTAACGTTATTTACTTGTAGGTGGAGATATTGTTTACAGGGTTTAAATGACATAAAAAATAAAATAATTTAATCAAGGCCTGCGAGGGCTATTCTCTCGCAGGCAGTACCTGCGATGGATATTCTCTCGCAAGTAGAATCTTGTAGGAGAAATACGAAGGGGCTACCTTTGGGGATGCCTTTTCCTCTCCGTTTTTGAACTAAGGTTCCCACGGCCTGTTTTGAGAGGTGTATGTTCCGGGGTCTCAGACCTTGGGCATACGGTAAGAGTTGTCCGCTATTCCCATTGGAATAGTCGGCCAGCTGCCTCCTAAACTGGTCGAGGCACGGCGAGGGGAAAGCTGCGTCCGCACAGCAAACTCCTCTCCCGCTATCGGAAGGGCGTGGGACAAGTACCCAGTGCCCGACCTACCTGATGCAGGTTTTTCTAGGGTTTGTCCTGCATTTCTTTAGGCGAATGCCGGGTAGGATCCTTAAAATATAGCCCGGGAGCCCTAGTTACCCTTGGCTACCTTCCTCCACCCTTCCGCATCCCCCCTTTCAAATCCCTTTCCTATGCTTAAAGAGGGGAGTTGCCACTATGTAGATTACCCTATACATAGCCTGTCTACACCCCAAAAAAAATTTAAAAAATAAAAAATAAATAATTTAATTCATTTAAATCATAATTTAATAGAATAACCAAAATATTAAATGAATTAAACACAAATAAAGCAATCAGTTGATTGCCGATTCACAACAGCTTACTCTTTATCAGTCATTGGTGTAAACCATTATGAATTATCCAAATTATCCTACTCGGCAAATTTTGGATACTTGATGAAAGAATTATTTTTACAATACCGAGAGGGCGGATGTTGCTTTATTGTTGTGGTTGATGTGGTGATGCAACAGGATGCTGAGTTGTGGCTACAGAGGACATCATAGGCAGACGTCGCAGTTTTGATGCTGGACTCGTTTTTCCGTCGAGACTGTCTGTACTCTGACACTTTCAAACCTGATAGTCTCATGACTTGGGCCACAATGTGTTACTGTTCTGGGACGCGGCTTACATACGAATTTGTTGATTTGTCCTATCTTCCTCCATTTTAAAACGTCCGTGTACTCCATTTAAATTTCATTGGTCGACCTCAGGCAAAATCGTGACCAAAGAAGTAGGTTACAGTCTCTGCTGAACTAAATTTATTCTCTAGCCAGTTGGTTCACATTTAGAAACTCCATCTGCGCAAGAGTGACGCTTCCGGTACACTTAATTGGTCCTGGATAATCTTTGGACATCACCCAGTAGCTGACAGTAGTGATTCCTCAAACTTTGGTCGTGCACCCTCTTAACGCCTTTTGTGGACAGGGGTCATTGGCTCCATTGTACCTTCTTCTTTTGTGCCAAAGGGACAAAGACCTTCGCTTTGAAAGTAGCCTGTCTGACGAACAATAAAGCTACGGACCCTTAAAAATAGACTCCGCGTAAATACCGTTCCTTACATAGGCAAGAGAGAAAATGTTATTCATTGAAAGGAAATGATAATAAGGCGTCGTTTTGAATAGTAATCAACTCTATTCGCCTTCAGGAAGTAAGAGCAATCCTTAAAAGCCATTTCTATATAAATAACTTTCTAACGTGTCTGTGACACTAAATTGGCTGATCAGGTATCAATGAATTTTAATATTTATATTTCAACTGTCACAAGATACAACATTATTTATACAGTTTACTAAATTTAAAGTCAAGAGTGGGAAGTTAGAACGAAGGTCAAAATCACATTTGAATTACTGACTGTGGATAATTGCATTGTTAACAGTCCATCAGCGAAGGACATGGTCGGCTACTTTCTACGTTTATAATTACACTATTTATTATTAATCACTTGACAAAAATGGATTTAATGTTCCGATCGTGTTCCTGTGAAATTTGTATTTTTTATCAACGGTTTAACACGTTTAAAGCATTTAATTAGTCAATAGAATCCATCTATCATTCTAAAATATAGGTCTATTGAAGGAAAATAACCACTTTCACAGTCTCACTAATTCATTTTATATTTATGTGTTTTATTTAAGCTTTCAGCTTACTTATTATTGTGTCTGCTTATATATTATGAATGTTGTTATTGATAATAAAATTATGTACTGGCCCCGGAACTGGCCCCTTGATACTGAAGGTCTTACGTGTCCTTCTTCAATGTGGCTTTGACCAATATAAATGAAGTAACGTAAGCACAAGGGGATATTCTAAGAGACAGGAATGACTCTTATTGGTAAACTTTCATTCAAGATGCTCACATCTGGTCCAGATTTGATCAAGGTACCTTCCATACTGCAAAGTAATTTGACTCCATCAAAATCGACGTGGACGACCGATTTTTTTAGCCTATTCATTGCTAATCGTCGGGATCTTTTCCAAAGATATATCTCGAAGAATGGCTCCGTGATAAAATCGAAGGGAGATGCGGGATTCAATACTAGATCCTCGTTCACGATAAGCTACCCCGGAAATTTTCACTTCTTAGGACGTTAAACTCGTGCCTGACGAAAAAAATCTCTAGTTAAGAGCGCGAAAACAGTAGACGACTGTTCGATTATTCCCAAATGAAGCCGATCTCCTGTGGTACGTGGTGACCTTTAAGGATCCCCTGAAGGTTCCGTTGTATTGATTTCAGGCTCAAAGAATTTCTCAAGAAGAAGGAAGCTGCCAGTTGGGTGTGGCAGAATCTGTCGACGGCTTCATTTTTCGTACACCTTGATGACTGACACTGCGCCTGACTGGACCAGAGCTGATAAAACTGCATTACCTCTAACACTCAAAAAGAATTTTTATCTCTTTAAAGAAAGGAATCCAGCAAAAGCACTCGCCTTACGAGAAAACATCAATAAGAAAGGTTCGCATGAAACAGGTGCGAAGCGGATTAAGCAGGCATCAGTCAGGTGAGGTGGTGGCTCTTGCCAGCAGACGTGTCATTATATCTACTGTGGAAATCATTTTACTAAATTGCAACAGAACACGGAGAAATTATTCGTAATAAATCCCAAAAACGAGTTAGTTCATAAATGTATAATTTCCTCGAAAGAAAATATGATGACTGCGAAATTAATTATTTAAAACACACAAAAAGAATTATTTACTACAATATTATCTTCACCATTATATGACTATTAATTCAAGTAATATTTTCAGAGTGTCCTTACGATTTTTATGAAGAAGAAAGTTTGAAGTTTGAAAAGAATGCTGTGGATTTCGTAAGCTTCGATGCAGCCATTGTATGAGAAAACGTATAAGTATGGAACGAAAAGTAGAACTTGCTAAAAAAAAATAACCAAAGTATTAATGCGGGTAATAACAATTACAACCTTTTTATCATTTCCTTTTTCTCTTCCCTTTTAATTTTATTCCTGCATTCCTCCCAAGTTATATCTTACAATTCAAAGTGCCAGTTGATGGAAAACCTGAATTTCTAATTTTAAATGGAGAAACTTATTTACTTGAAAATGAGTTCAACTTACGAATAAGATTTTTAAGGGTTTACAAAGGATTAATATCCAACACGCATCTGGCGTTGTTGCACGTCCTCTGATCGTATAGGACTTGGGTAGGTACCCGCATTTTTCCACAGAGGGCGTACAGTTTCGCGTAAAAAAAAGAGCTTTTTTTCTGGAGAAACGCCAGGCCAGAAACTAATCTTAAAATTTATTAACCGATATATTTGCTCAACGGTTTTTCTCGTTTCCGTCTGATGAAATAATTATTTCAAAATTCAATTGATTCAAGGGCTGTATTTTTATTCATATCCAAATCTCTATCATTGTTTAATAACATGGCCACAATAAAATAACTTTAATTCGTAAAAAAAAAGGTCTGCGTCATTGCTCTCATCACCATAATTAAATTACGAAACATTTTTAAACAATTTATATTTATAAGCTTTTTTTTGGCGCTTGACAGAAGTCGGAAATAATAATTCTGTGGATATGAACGCTAATAGTTTTGCTCACCGAACAAGCATGTCAGAAAGATTCAATTATCTGATGAATTGTGCTGAATGGGTGGCATCAATTTCTCTATTTCGTGCATCTCATCAAAGCGTATGTTAGCGACGTGACGTAGAAAGGAGCCACTTCCAATCATCGGATACCTAAGAGAGGCCTCTAAAGCTGCTTCTAGGAACTAAAACTTTTCAGAAACCATCAAGTAGCCAGTCATCTATACCGGGAAATAATACAGTATCGACAAGATATTTCTTGAGTACTTATCATTGGACCAAGGGTATGCTAAATACAAATGTTAATCCTCCGAATGTTTGCAATATAAATTACCCCGCTTAATTTTTATTCAGCTGTTTGTCTCTTCAAATAGAGCATGGTACAGGATAGGACTTATAAAAAAACAGTCGCAGATTCCTTGAATTTTGTCGCATTATTCACAAAGGAAACGCTCAAGGGTCGACAACAATTATTTCTCTGTCCATGAGAGAAATTTACCTTGCAGCGTGCTTCATTTTATCGCTCCCGAGTAACAGCTTGGGTAAGATCTATTCGCATGAAACGGGTACAAAGCGGATTAAGCAGGTATCAATCAATATCGCACAGTCCCTGTCCGAAAACCTCGTTAGTGACTTGCAATTATAGTAATTTATACTGAATTCAATTATTTGCTTTTTATATCATTATAATTATAACTGAGAAAAGTTAATTAATGTTTATAAATGGAATTAACTCCTTCATCCATACATTTTATGGATAAAATTAATTCGTGCATAAAATTAACTTTAGGTTTAAATAAAAACGATGATATGAACGTCAAATAGCAGAGACCAAACGTTAATCACTAATTTAAAGTTCATACGTTCAACGTTCAATAATCTTTAAGGTCTTCTTTGTTCTCGTCGGAGAAAATTAAAAATTCATTGATATGTCTAACGTAATTTTTATTTAATTATATGGCAGTTGAATAATATATATACATATTCCTGAAGCGAGTTAATGCATTGTAAGCAAAACAATTTATTGCAATTCTTTTTGGAATTTCTGATCATATGCATTAATGTTAATAAAATATTTATTAGCATAACTGTTTAGTGCTCTTCGCATTGACTGATATTTCAGAAATTCTGAAAGTAAAAAAATCCCTTTTTGAATCAATTAGTGTTACACGAAAAGAAACACAGAGATTTAGTCATTCGCCCGTCCAAGCAATTATATAATAATTGATATAAGCCAGAGAATGCTGTTAGTCTTATAAAAATAAAAATCGAAACTTTGTAGTTGGAAAGAAGTATGAATAAAATCAATTACGTACTGCTGATTAAAATTGATGTGGAAGAAGAATAAAGTACTATAAACCAGAAATAGAATCACAGAATATTTACATGGAACGTAATTCACAATCCCAGAACATTGAACGAGTCGAAGGTTTACATTAATTATTAGCTTTTACTATTTAACATGATTTACAAAAATGAAAGTACGTGATTACGTTACCAGAAATAAATTTAGTTCCATTTTTACTGAATTATATTAATAAGTAATTGTTCGATGCTATCCCGTCGATGATTATTAATGCAAAATCAAGTATCATTACTGCGTAATTGGAATTTATTTTTTAATTAGTCTTCACATTAATTATATCAGAGCTCGTGGTAAGTCCATAGGTACAACAAATGTGTTATTCAAAATTTTAATAGTAATATATTTGGCTTTAAAACGCGTTTCCTGAACCGGTCGTGTTTTCTGCCAGATGACATTGAATAATAAATAAATTTTCTACGTCGTTTTGTCAAAATGTTGCGTTTTAACCTGTAGCTGTGGGTCGGTTTTATAAGATGTCAACTCAAACTCATTTGCGTGTAACTTTAAATTTCATAAATCCCATTTCGGTTTTGAAAAGTAGTGACAAGCCGTTGATAGTGAAACATTGAACATCGGTTGCTGCTTTTGGTTTCTTTTAGTTTTAAATATTAGATATAATCCGCGTAACGGACAAAGCATCCTGTTATCCTGGGGAAATATTTCGTGTGTATCAAATATGAAGCGAGGGGCCAGGAGTAATTTTTAGGGTTGCACGCTCGAATGACAAAGACCTTGGCTCATCAGTAATTGCAGGACCAGTCAGCCAGGAACCCCTGTAATCAGTCCTTCTCTGGCGACATGATTCAGGTTTTATTGGCTCGGAACGTTGCTCGCTTTACGACGAAATTGATCCACCTGTTTGAGAGTTTTCTAGAATATTTTCCAGACGAAAGCTGCCTTCAGTCTATAAATATCTTCCTGTCCTCAGGTGGATGAAGAGGATTTGTACCGTAACACACTCGGTGGTCTCGAACGGTATTCTGTCCTCTATCACGACGCGTATGAAACGTCTCAGAAAATTCTGGTCAGTTCATAATCGAATCGTTAAAGACTGAACTCGAAAAATCAAGTTTCTACTGAACGATTTTTTTAAATGCTCTCATTTTGTAAGCATCGTGATGAAGCTCAACGTTTTCGCAAACCCGTTTGAAAGACCGAACCGATGCCGGTAAAATGCAGATAAAATGTAAAACTGTTGACAATGTTGTCGAAACTCAGAACAAAAGCGGAAAGATAAGAATAATGTGTATTGTGTACTAAGATAACAGATCTGATAATTTGTTTGGTACAACTGCGAATATTTTCCTTTGATTACGAACATTTTATTTGTTGACTCACGTACTTTGATGACTCTTTTCTCCACTGAGTTGACGGAAATCAGAGTTTTTCGATCAACGGAACGATGAGAGTTTTGATTACTAAGATTTGTTTGGAAAGGACAATGTTATTACTGAGTAATTTCCTGGAATAATTCTGGACGCGGCAGAAGGAATACCATTTCGCTATGGTGGAAAAGTGATGTTTCTCAAAAGAATCTGGCATTTCGCCAAGCTCCAACTCTGGGGATTCCAAAATTGTTTCAGCCATTACCACTTTCCAATGTACATCATTAGTAGGAAATCCGAAACAACTTACGTCCTTTTATGAAGTCACTAATCTCTTCATATATAAAACGAGAAATTGCTATATCAACGCATAGCCGACACTACTGATGCTGAAAACGTGAAGTTTTTGCCTGGTGCGACTCATGTCACCACAAACAAATGGATTTTTCCAAAATTCAAGTGCAGGTGGGTCGAAACGGGGGCTGAATGGATTAAGTTAAATTTCAGTGATAAGAAAACGGAAGAAGAGATAGTTTTAACTGCATTTATGTGCGGAAAAATACTCGAAAAGCCTCTACGGAACACCAAAAGCCATGCTTTTAGGCTTAAAAATGAGCCGTTCCGAAAAGAATCACCAATTTTTTTTTTGTAAATCAGAGTGGATTACCTTTTCCAAGACGGCAGTGACGCGTCGGACTGTCAGGTCATATGTTTGATGTGATAAACAACCTGGAGGGGAAAATCCAATATAAAATTGAATGTAAGGATTGTTATATTGGACATACCCAAAGGTGCTTTAAAAACGTAGTAGCAATTTCAAACTAAATCTTTGATTTACGGTCGTTAATTTTGTATTGATATTTTGGTTCAGAGTTCTTTCAATGATTCAACACACTGTTAAAGGAGTAAAACTAATTGTTTTTGTCTAGGAACTTTCTGACCGTTGTTTGACAGCCAACGCACGTCACAGAACAATGTCTCCATTTTTTCACCTTCTTTCCTCAGCCCTAGTAAGTACGTTCTTCTTTCATGAATCACGGTAGCAAAGCAACGAGTACTCGTCTGAGTAGTAAGTAATATATGAAGCAAGTGAGCGTCCCGAGGAATGTTGAACCTGGAGGTTGATGCTGTAACAGTACAGAGCCGCGGCGGCTTGAGGTGTTCAGTACTTTTCCACAGGAAAGGATCAGTGCCTTTGTACACTGACCTCGTCGCACGCCACCAACCGTGAAACAGGGGCAACTGTAACACCGCCACTCAGCCTTACCAATCATCACGCATGTCGTCACATTTCAATCCACACACGCGAATGGATATTCGTCTGGAGAAAACTGAGTTAATCTAAAGGATGATAGAAACTAGACCCACGTTGTCGTAGAAGAGATGAAAGGAAAGAAACGAATGGAAGGCTTCATCAAAATTCAGGTAAACGACCATTTGAATTTCTGGTTTGACCATTCTATTTATACAAAGTTCATCGAAACAGGATTGAACATTTCCAAGAAATTTAGTTTACATCTTATAAGAAAATAGATCATGGAAATCACATCAAAAGGGGAAAAAAATACCAGAGATTGTATATTATAAACCGGTTAAAATAATAAGTCAGCCTCGATAGAAGTTATATTTCATGTTTATTCTCACTTGTACAGTTTATAGTGAGTCCGCAGCTAATAAATGAAATAATAGAGTACAGTACCCATTCGTTCCTGAAGATGTATTTAAGAATCGGAGCTTTCGTTGAGAATATGAAGCTTATTGTAAATATTAATTATTGCCAATAAATTAGATTCAAATAATTAATTGGGTAGGTATGAAAATTCAATGTTTAACAATAGTGGAATACACTGAAGAAATAGTAATGTGAAATGGATAATGATGGAGCTGCATGGTTGACTTACAGTTGAAGTTAAAAATATTTGCATCTTGACTGCATTATTCGTTTAAGTCCATTTTTACGACAAACGTCGAAAACAATTTTTTTCCTCTAGGCTTTGAAATAAATTGGTGAGTTTCACTCATGTCATGACTCATTGAAACTCACACATTTTCTTCGAAAAGGCTTTAAGTAGTCGGCTTCGCCTGGGTTAAACCCCAATTAGTGTTCAACGTTCTCCTTGCTCTGGCGTAGGTTCTTACATCCTTCCTGTTTCTTTTTACTCGACAACAATTCATATTCTGTTTGCATCTGAACTGATCGACCGGGGGCATTAGCCTCAGCGGTTAGCGGGAAAGAATCCACTTTATTTTTAAGCTTGTTTTTCGTACATGAACCTCTGAGGCGACATCTGAATGCGCGTGGCGATTCACGCGAAAACGACGTTTCTGATGCAGAACATTTCAAATCGGGTAAACAGTTAACTTACCTCAGTAAAAAGTAATACAGGCGTGGTTGAAAGGGCGTATAGTAATCAACAGTCCTTAATCAACTCTATTTACGGCATTTCTGTAAAATTAGAAAATCGACCATTACGAGTATTGTAAAAGTTGCTCACGGAAGCAAGGCACTTCATAATTAAAACAGAGTAAATAATTTTTTGTACATTTAGAAGAGTATAGGCTATATCTTTACGTCGTTATATAATACCCTTTTCAAAACATTTGAAAAAAAATATTTTAATTGTTCTCCTGAGGAAGTCCTAAATAAGGGACGAAACGTAGTGAGATTTGTTATAAATATATTAATTCCATTGTAAATTAATAATTCTTTTCTGACTGTTTGACCATTATTTTTATTTATTGCTATTATAGTCGTATATATATTAATAATAAATAACCTTTTCTACTGTATCAAGATTCTTCGGATTACCTTATTACAAGTGCAGCACAGTTTCAATTGATAGGAAACTTCTCTAGTATAGTTTTACAGAGAGTCTACAGACTACCAGAGATCACATAATTAAGGAAATAATCCGTGGGACTTAACATTTAATTTATATGAGACATTCGGAACTCTCTTTCGTGTACCGACGTCTAAATTTATGGAACGTGCGAATAAAATTAATTTCTATTACAGTAACGCATAATCGGGAAATCTTTTAGATAATATATTGTAATGCATTGAGGGAATGCATTGTTTCGGATTAATGGTCTTGGCCGTCACAGGAAGTGGCAATGTGTACTTAGGATCAGTATGAAGGAGTCAGGGCAAGGCACATGCGCGGGTGGCCTGTCGCAAGATAAATCTGTTTAGGAAAGGCATTGTGTCTGATTAATGGGCTGGACCATCGGCGTGTCGACTTAGGATCAAGGGGCAGTTGGGCGGTCTGAAGAATTTTAGAACAGCGCACGTGTGAATGCGGGGGGATGAGGATACAAGTGCAAAGTAATTACGGGTCCTGTCTCGATGTGACAAGACAGAGCGGCTAGATATTTTGCTAGCTAAGGAACAGCTGCTGCAGCATGTAAATCTCAGTAACGGAGAAACTGTCAACGAGCAGTTGCAACGTAGTTTTGGGGACAAAAGAAGAGAGAAGGGACGGTCATATATATAAAGAGAAGATAAGATTTTGGGAGTTAGTTGATCGTGGAGCTTGGAGGTGAGTGTCAGAGCGGAGGGGGAGCTGTGAGCACCCAATATGGAGAAAGAATGCAGCCTGCGAGAGAAATAGCAAATTTATGTCAACGATAAACATTTTTGTATGCAGAAGTTCAATCTGTAGTAATATCAAAATTTGACCACTGTCTTCGATGGTAGGAGACCAGGACATTGCATCCAGCGTCGAGTAGTTTCACCACGAGCAACTGGGATGTCCTTCACCGCGTATGGAGAATCAGCCATCGTCGAACCAATAATATGTGTTAGAGTCAGTGTTTAAGCGTCCAGTCTATAAAGTGTGTGTGTAATGAACGAGCCAAATGTTCCTGAGTAATCGTAAGTTGAAATCTATGGTATTAATATGTGTAACGGAATTAAAAGATATCGTTCTCTTCTTTTTGTTAATAAAATGAACTCTTTTAAATTTAGAATCAATCTGGTAGATTAAGTTCGTTAATAAATTTCGTCGATGTCTAGACGATTAAATATTTCTGTTTAATTTAAAGTTAAATGTTGGGTTCTTTGATTATTTGTTCTGTCCATTATCAAGCCCATTAAAGACCCATGAGAAAAAGAGATCTTTTTATAATATTAAATTGTATAATTGTAAATTCTGATGAATAAAATTTGTTTGGTTGTTAAAAAAAATAATATTTTTATTTTAACGTCTGATTGTTTATTACAATATTTACGAAAGTTAAACGTCACGTAATATACGGGCCGCTCCTGCGAAGTATCCTCCCAAATTTATCACATCCAACGACGGCAACAAGTTCAATAAAAACACTGTAACTATTTAAGAGTCCCCTTCACCATCCAACGCTTGTTGCTGGCCACAGTGACCCACATCTTAGGAAGCGTAGTTGTTGACCTCTTTTATGCTGTTGTTCAAATTATTTGACATGGAGACCCGGGCGCAATCACTCCAATGTCGCTTTAAAGTTCTTACTCACAACGTGGCCGTCCTGCGACCTCAAGTGTAATCCACGTTGTTTTAGAAAATGAATTGTTACCCGGTAACGGTGGCGCCCATCCACCAGTAGAGCTGAATTATGTGAAGACAAAAAAAAAGTATTCGAACACAATTAAGCCTTACGAGTCGATCAAATGGCATAGTCCCAATCGGTATTCCGAAATTTAATATTTCCAGTTGCGAATTTTATTTTAAACACGCCATTGCAGCGGAAAGCGACAAATATGAATCGTTATAAAACAATGACATTATATAAAGTTCCTAACAATTTACACAATTAATTTGTGACGTGGAAAAATCAGGAAAAAAATATTAACGAATGTCGATGTATAAAATAATTTTAATAGATATGAAGGAAGAATTGCCGGACCATTACTGAAATTAATAACCGAATAGAAGTCACGCGAGAAACTAAACACGTAAATTTTACATTTTTAAAGCATAATTTTTTTTTGAAAATGTTACAAAAGTGTCATAAAAAATTATCGTTCACGGAGAAAAAACTATATCGAATCTAGAGGAGTTGATGATTTTTTAAAGGAAAAATATGTATTTTTTAGGGCGATATATCGTTAGCACAGGTGATCTATTAATTGTATGAATTAATAAAATATTCAAAAGATTTATAATCAGCAATATATGTCTATTCATTTGATGTACGCGGAAGAGTGAATCCTGAGGATATGTTTATAAAAGCAGAAGTAAGTTTTACATTCAAATAATACGCCTATCAAGTATTATTCGTCACGCACGTCATTTATCGATCGATTTGGTGGCATGATGAGATATTTATTGAAGTTTATGCAGGGATGATTAAAGCAGAGTGAATATGTAATAATGGTATATATATAAATATATATTCTGACTATTGAGAAAACTAATAAACAAATAAACACCAGACAGTTTTAAGTGAGAAAAAAATAATTTATTAACGTAAAATTAAACAACGGTCCGCTGCTTATTTGGATATAGAAATGATTTAATTTAAAATATTTAAAAAAAAAACTTGAACCTGATGCATTTGCCAAATAAGCGACGAAACGTTGTTTAATTTTACATTAATAAATTCTTTTTTCTGACTTATGATTGGCTGATGTTTATTTATTTACGAAGTGAGGTATTCCCTTAAAGACGTGACGTCATCATTACGTCATCACTGTAGTGATATATGCATGTTATTTTTCGTAGAATTTAATGTATGTGTCGTATTCTTATATGAATAAGTTCCAGTGAATTCCTCTTCCTTACAGGAGCTTAAACTTCAAAAGACATGTTAGTAATTGTATATTATTAATAAGGAAAATAATTAATATGGATATATCAAATAATCTTGGATAAACCTACCAGATTAATCGAAGTACATTATTCATCTTGACGTCTTTAACTGCGATTATCAAAACACATAAGAGAATATTACAATATATACGTATATGTTTTGACTGCCTTTGCAAACGTGTATCGCTTTGATAATTATTCAGGATGGTATTATCACATAAGAGTACTGAATTATATTTAATAGTCTGGATTTTCTGAAGACAGTGACCCAGAAATTTCCAGTTGATAGACATGTGTACCAGTTTACTATTCTCTCGGAACCAGAAATTGAGAACGTTAAGAGGAGGAGAATCCTCCAGCAGGATGGTCGAAACGAGGACAAATTTCATTTAGATGAAAAAACAAAAACAACAACGGGGAAAGTCAAGGTTTCATAGGTTAGATGCTGTCAGGTCGTAGCTGAAATCCTTCCTCTGTTTCTTGGGATGAAAAGCGGGTTTATAGCTGAAGGCGGCGGCTTCTTCCGCCCTTGCTTCCAATTTCTTTCTCCTCGCCGTCTTCATTCGTTCCTTTTTTTTTTTAGCTACCAACTAAATAGAAATCTCTGAGAAATCTTTATCAAATGTTTGCATACCAGTTTCAACGAACTTGCAAACTAGAAAGTTCTGGTCGGACCAGGAACTTCCGCTACACATAAGTAACTTCCAAACACTAGGTCACGAAAGCTGTCCGTTACAAATTAAATATTAAGCATAATTATTCAGAGATGAGCTAACTCTGTCATCGAATCAGCTATGCAGCAAACCAATGATGGGAAAGAGTGACAACGGCAGATATTAATTGGAAAATCTCATCAAAGACAATGGACTTGTGGCATTTACAAAGTAGTGCCAACGATATTCCTATAGTCAGTGTTTTGATCCAGCTGCCTGAGTTTTGATTTTCCTCTGATCCCTCACTGTTGACTTGAAAAACTCAGCCGTTTTTTTGAGTTTATTCCGTTCAAACTGGATTAGAAACAAAATCTTTGGAGTTTTAGTTATAAAAACTATAAATAATATTATTTTAAATTTCGTCAGTGTCGTTATTTTTTTTGTTAAGTCAATGTTACGGCTACAAAACGTAAATTATCCTTTCGACGTTAAGTAAGTCGTACTCAAATCTTCCCGTGATAAATTCGAGATTGCGGCTTTGTAGCTGTTAAGAACATGAATGTCGTAACAATTTGAACCTGTTTTCCAGCACCGACACAGGTTTGTAGACACCATTTACCATCCAAAAGCATTCCTTCTGGAACTCGTCCAATTGTTAGCAGACATTCAGGCTGTTATCGGGCGCCATCAAGAACTGGAGTCTTTTGTCATCGTCCCAGACGTTGTCCTGATTGCTAATAGTTCGTTTCCCAGGCAGATTAAGTCTCGAAGTTGTTTTTCGTCGCCAATTTTTCAGTTTAAATGAAGGACTCTCAGTATTTACCTACAAGCCAAAGTTTTTATTTATGCATCAACACAGTTTTGTTCATTTCAAATTAATAAAATAGTAACACAAAATTACACTTATAATATATAATAAAAAATTACTTTTCATAATCATTCGTTAAACAAAATCATGTCTTTGAGCAACACTGATAATTCAGAAAATTTTAAATAAAATAATTCAATATCCCAAGCATTAAGCGAATTTGACATCTTCATTATGATTGTTTAACTTTAACGCAAACATATATATGTATTGTAGCAATAGTTAATTAAGCCATTAATTGTTTGCACATAAAATTTGAATTGTTTGATAAATCCATTACAGCGGTCTGATCGAACAAAGCAACAATGGAGAAGCGAGCTTGCTTCCTTTGTCGAAAAGTCAAAAATGGCGTATGCGCGCTCAAACCCGTGAGCACTAGGATAGTTTAGTTGGCGGAGAAACATTACGAGGAGCAGAACAAGTAATATCACTTGAGCAGAGACTAGACATCGTCAATGTATAACTAGTTAAAGTTGTAAATTAATACAAAGAAAACATTCACGGAAGTATTGAATCGTAAATATTGGAAAGTAAGAGCAGTTTTCGTCAGAATAGAACTTTCCAAAATCTTCGTGGAGAAATTAATCCAGGAGAACATTGGTAAATTATTGTGGAGCGGAGCAGTCAACGGAATACAGACAATCTTGCCAAATTTTAAAGTGAAGTGTAGAATCAGTGAAAACCAAGGCCTGATATTAAATAATTAAAGAGTGTAAAAGTGTCCGAACGAGGTAAAATTGATTGTTCTGGTACCAGACCGACGGTCCGTAAGTAACATAATTTTGAATAATATTGTAAACGCAAATTAAAGGATAAAGTCAGATTTCGTTCTCTTTTAATTGTCAATCAAAGTTAATTTCTTTACTTTTAAATTTCTTTCATTCTATCGACATATTGTTTAGGTAAATTGTAAACTGTTTTGTTAATAAGATTTTAAATCAATTTTTTTGTGTTCATTATCAAACCCAGTAAAGGCCCTGAGAGGACAGATCTCAAATTTTGTTTGTAATTATCTTTTATTGCCACAAAATAAAATAAATATTTTTGTTTGTTAATTGTTAATAAGTTTTTCATTTATATTAACCCATCATATTTAATCATTCCGTTAAATTAATTAAAGTCAAACTTTTATTTATTACAGTATATATATTAACTCTGAAATTCTATTTAGCAAGTAAATCAACGGAATCAATATTGTTATTAACTAACTTAAAAATAATTTTTAAATCTAAAGAGCAACGTCCAGATTCCAGAGATGAGATTTTCAATGCTGCAGAATTTTTTTTTATAATTACGAATTGTAAATGGGTCATCCCTTCCTATGCTATTAAAGGGGAGTTGTCCAATGTGGATCACCCTCATGTAGCCTGTTGCTCTAAAAAAAATGAACTAAGCATTCCCGTGTGGATGATTTGATAAATAAAACCTAAAGAAATTCGTTGTAAGTAATTCGAAGAAACTTTACGTACTAAGTAAGTACGTTTCAGCAATCTTGGTTACTTTCCTCAGGTTCGAAGTATGAGGTTTTTAATACGTTTACACAGAAACGGAACAAAGCAAAGCAAAGTGGTTTTACTGTTTCACACCATTTATTGGTCTATTTTTGAAGAAGTAAGGATTTTTTTTCGTTTGCTAACAAAAATTTTACCCAAGAGCAATTAAGATGAAACAAGTCTTCAATTTGATATCACGTCCCACAATTAAAATATACAGTGTATAAAAATTTACGTGGTGTTTCAGAAAGGAAATCTACAGAATAAAAGTATGCGGTTAAGATTCCATGAAGTTCAAGTGACAGAATTCAATAGAATTCTTTAGACAAGTGCATAAAGTATACTCTGGGGAGATCATAGATGCATAGTCATGAAAATAGAGTAGGCAAACCTCTGAGACGATTTAAACAAATTGATTATTTCTAAATGGACCTATAATATTTTTTTAAACTGCATATACGTAAATATTCATTAAAAATCTCGCCACCAATCTCTTAGGATTTATGGTCCACTTTGAATTGTTTCTCCTTTGTTTGAAATAATTTCATTTGAAATGTGAAGCAGCTTCATAAAGGAATCACAAAAGTCTGTTCAGACTATTTTTGTTTACTAGCAGCGCATGGTCTTTGTAGTGTGGAAGGTTTTCTCTTCAGACCGACACAATCTTCTGGCCTTTTTCCCTCGATTCCATTGATGAAACACTATTTGCCTGTCACATACCGAACTGATTGAATCATTCAAGTCCTTCAAAGTCTGTGTTGGAGTAGGCTAGTTTTCCTTGAACTCGACCTTGCGCGGTTTGTATTCCTGGACGACATCCAATGCACCCATGACAACGTGGCATGTTTCTACTTTTAGATCAGACGTAAACAACACCTCACATACGACTCAAGAAAAGGTGCAAGAAATAATTGCCGTACTCATTCACGGCACGGCCGTAAGACGTTTCGTTTACCTTTACCATTCAAGCAGTTCTGGTTTGAACCAACCGGCGATGAGATCTCAGGCTCGCCAACTTGAACAAATATTTTACTGGCTCATTTATGGAGTCGTTCCTAACCTGAGGAAAATAATATCAGATCTAGTTTGGACGTAAATGAGGAGAAACAAGAATAGTTACCCGTAAATGAACAAATACTTGTGTCAAAACTGTCCGGTTACCATTGCTCCAGAGACTCAACAGTGCAGGATTATTTCATGTGTTATTATAATAAGTCAATATTTGAATTGGATGAGTGATGTGTTCGTCAACTAACCGATGTTCAGAGAAAAGTGCTTTCAGGTCCTTGCAACAGAAAGTGCCCAGGTTCGACTCTGCCTCCTGGATATGGTAGAGTGATCAGGGAGAGTATCATCCAAAAACCAACAAATTTCATTTTAGTTTATTATTTTAAGTAGAAAACAGTCACAAATGGAAACTATTTTTAAAAATATAGCATATTTAATAATAGGACATGTTTCGATTCGCTTGTGGACTCTCTTCAAGCAAACAGTGACATAGACAAAATTTAACAAGGCAAAGGAGCAAGAAAAAATTAAAGGATTCAAGGATAAAGAGAGAACAAGCAAAATTTCTTCAAAATTGTTAAAAATAATATGTATATTAACACCATCATGATTTTGTAGCAAACTTGAAGCATTTATAACTGACAATAAATCAGTAATTTAACAAATGAATATCAATTCTATGTAAAGAAAAAGAAAAATGTACAGATCAGCTTCTGTTTTAATGTCGATTAAAGGTTGTAGATAATCTAGATTTCTAGGTCTAATGTGCATTTTTTTTTTTAGGGCAATAGGCTACATGAGGGTAATCCACTTAGGGCAACTCCCCTTTAATAGCATAGGAAGGGATTTGAAAGGGGGGATGCGGAAGGGTAGAGGAAGGTAGCCAAGGGTTAACTAGGGCCCCCGGGCTATATTTTAAGGATCCTACCCGGCATTCGCCTAAAGGAATGCAGGGAAAACCTTAGAAAAACCTGCATCGGGTAGGTCGGGCATTGGGTACTTGTCCCACGCCCTTCCGATAGCGGGAGAGAAGTTTGCTGTGGGGACGCAGCTTACCCCTCGCCATGCCTTGGCCTGTTTAGGAGGCAGCTGGCCGACTATTCCAATAGGAATAGCGGACAACTCTTGCCGTATGCCCAAGGTCTGCGACCCCGGAACATACACCTCTCAAAACAGACCGAGGTGCCTCGGCATGTGGGAACCTTAGTTCAAAAAAACCAGAGAGATGTGAGAGCATCCCCAAAGGTAGCCCCCCGCCAGAGCTCTCTGGGAAGGTTCACCTGCGAGAAATCCTCTCGCAGGCTTCCTTCATATCCTGTCTAATGTGCAAATGTTCATGTAAAATATTTATGTTTGCGTGTTTCGTAACGCCTGTATGTTTATTCTGGTATTTGGATTTTTTTTGACAATGGTGTTGAAATATTGAGTGAAGAAAAAAATTATGTGAGGGTGGAATAAGAGAGAAAGAATGATCCTACGTATAACAGTATAAACGCTGTTCGTCTTCATGGAAAAGGGGCTGAGAATCAGATCTGAGCGCCAGAGTCGAAACACTAAGCAATCGAGCCCTTGAGGTTCTTTTTGAGGATTTTTGGGTCTTGTTCTAAATTTTGAGGATTCGGGGTAAGAGTGAATGTTTGCCGTATACAGTTTTAATTTGTGTTTCTCTTTTTTCATTGATTGATAATTCATCCTTGTAGCGGAAATATCTGTTAATTTTTTTTTTAATATTACATTTATAAGCAATCAGATAAATTTTAATCTATAAGCTAATGTGGTAGCTTTGACATGTTATTTACATATCATACATTATGGCATGATGAGTTCCCCTCCAGCGAAGAGAACTTCTAAATATTGTCTAGAGATGTCCTGGCCATTTTCTTTTCAGTCTTCTTGTTTTATCATTTTCTAATAGTGGTTGTAATAATGGGTTTGAATGTGATTTGAGCTTTACGTAGTGACTAACACTCTTTTGACGGGCAGTTTCCATAACAGTTGGTATTTTTAAGTCATTGTGTATTTGTTCATTTGTTATGTACCAGGGGGCGTTAACCATGGCTCTTAATATTTTAGACTGGCATCTTTGTATTATTGCAGTATTTCACTTACTGGCACATCCCCATAATTCTATCCCGTACGGGTATAATTATGGTTTTACATAGTAGTAGTTTATTTTCTAAGGAGAGGTGTGATTTGCGTCCTAGTAACCAGTACATTTCTTTATGTTTAATATCCATTTGTTTTCTTTTCTTGGTTATGTGGACGTTCCAATTGAGTTTGCTGTAGAGATGTAAACCCAAGTATTTGACCGAGGGTGATTTAGGTATCTCTGTGTTGTTTATAAAGATCGGTGGGCAGTGTTTTTTACATAATGTAAACGTCCCATGAGACGACTTTTTTTTTCATTTATTTTTATTCTCCATTTCTGAAGCCATACTTGAAGGAAGTTCATATATTTTTGAATGAGTGATGAAGCCTGGTTTATATCCGAATGTGAGGTTAGGATCACAGTATCAACTGCAAACGTTCCTAGGACAATATTTTCGACCGTTGGGAGATCAGAGGTGAACAACAAATACAACAGGGGGCCTAAGACACTGCCCTGGGGAACTCCTGCATTAAGTGGATGTATAGATGAGACGTCTTGTTTCACTCTTGTACGGAATTTTCGGTTTGTTAAGAATGATTCCAACAATTTATGGAACATAGGCAAGTTTTTTAAAATTTCATATAGTAAACCCCGATGCTATACCTTATCAAATGCCTGACTTATGTCTAAGAATATTGCTGGACAATATTCTTTATTTTCGAAGGCTCTATTAATGTAATTTGTTACTCGATGGCACTGCTGAGTTGTAGAATGACTCCGTCGAAAGCCAAACTGATGATGTGGAATCCAGTCATTAGCCGTGAGGTCGGGATCAATTCTTGAAAGCAATAATTTTTCCAGAAGTTTTGAGACTGAGACGTCGGTAAGAAGTAACATTTTTAGGATCTTTACCAGGTTTGTTAACTAAAATTATCTCTGCTAACTTTAGTTTCTCTGGCCAATAATTTATTCTAAATATTGCGTTAAATAAATTTGTAATAATCAAAAGACCTTTTCCAGGTAATTCTTTCAGCATTTTTACGGTGATGAGATCCATTCCCGGTGCTTTTCTAACGTTGATGAGCTGTATCATATTTTTTAGTTATCTGTTAATTGATGAAGATTTTCTGTGTGTGGTAAACAACGCGTATAGGCAAATCTCGAACTTCTTATAAATATTCTCATTTCTTTCTCATTCTATACGGGTGTTGCTGCCATCTAAGTCTTTAAAACAGAAATAGTCAATTTCTCGTGAAAAGTAAAGAATTCTACGCGATGTTTTCAGTATTGACGTCATCATGTAACACGTTATTTCCCCTCCAAAAAAAACCTCTATTATTGAATATGTGTTAGTTATAATATGAATGCTGGTTTCCCCAACATTTGGATGACTGAATATTGCATTTGCAGTTGCGTTTCCTTTGTAAATACTAGACGTAATTGCTTGCGGGTGTATTTCTGGTGAAATTGATCGGCGTACCTTGAAAGGGCAGAGTTTGCACAGAACGCGACAGTAACATGGCGTGACTTGGCTTCGCTCCCATTTCTCACACGGGAATGGCGCCTCTCCCTCAAAAATGCGGTCACAACATGTTCTTGAATAGAAATAGACACCCTCTCCTCAAAAAAATGGCCTTTATGTACTGGCCCCAATTCCATGCAGTGTTATCTGGAATTGTCAAAAATATTCCTGCTAATTTTACATTGTAACAATTTTTCCTGGCGAGGCTGAAAAGGAAAATTAAAACGGGACACGGAAACGAGTAACGATAGCTGTTCTTTTTGACAACTTTTAAGAGCAACGGCAACGCATTATGAAATCTCATTTGGAAGACAAGGTGAGACCTTGTGGACCTTGTGGACCGATAATCTTCAGGTGGTAATAAAATTAAATTTGCAAGAATAAACATTTTAAAGTAGGGAAGTTTATAATTACGTAACAGGTGGTTTGAACCATAAAGAATAATATATTGGAATAACTTGAACGAAGAAGGTTCTGAGACCGTTCCTCAAACAAAACAATTTTTTTTTTACATTTGATATCAATCTGTTACGTTTATTTGTTTTGTAACTCCAAATCAGTTTTATTTAATAGGAGATCGTGGACATTAAATTTCAGTATTAATTATTTTGATGTGAACTACGGCAAGCCGTTTTCTATTACCTCTTGAATATCTTAATCCAGTAGCTATTATGCGTTGGATAAAAAGTTTTAAAACGAGAACTTTTTATTATTTATAATATATATTATATTATTTATTATTTATCCATCAATTACACCGGAAAAGCTATATACGTCTTACCGCGCAAAATGTCAGTTTTTTTTACAACTTATACATATTGGGGTCATTATTTACAATTCTAAAGGCCACAGGAAATGTTTCTATGTCCTAAAAACCATAAAATTTTTCACCTCTTTTCAGTTTTTTCTAATAGCAAAAGCATGCGGCATTCTATCGAAAATAATGGATTTTAAAAATCACTGGAATAGCGAATTGCCTTTCTTAATTATGTTCACTGGGAAAGCGTTCAATCTTTAATATGATGTAATTATTAAAAATAATTGATTTTTTCATAAAAATTAGATGTTAATCTACGTTTAGGAGCCCTGAAAATAGACGAGTGCGGTTACACTGGCAACGATGCTATAGTCCGTTTTAAATAAGAAGTCTCCTGGAGTGTCCGCGTGGAGGGGGTCACCGATGCCACGTACGACTTGTAAAGCTCACTTAAAACAGAAGAATAATACTGCTGTTGTTCGGTAACTCTGCTTTATTTCATGCGTTGCGGTTGGTTGTTTCATGGTCACACCCTACGCGGGAACTAACCGCCATCAGGCTTCTAATTTAAAACAAACTATAGTTCTTTCCACTCCTGTAATAACAATCATTCTCATTAGATAAATAATTTATTTATCATTTAATAGCCAAAACAGATATGAATCAATGCTAAATAAATACAAGAATTAATATAATAATATATAATAAAATTAATATATAACAAACGTGCGGTATTTATTTAGCCGCTGTTATTTGACTATTTATCTAATTAGAATATTTTTAACAGTGACGTTTTACATTTTTTATTGCAACAATAAATCTGATTGGTTGGCAAGTGATTCGTTGACGTACATTTCACCACCGCACTTCATAATTATTACCAAAAAAAACTTAATATTTGAAATAATGCCTCGTTATTAATTGCAGCTTCCACTGTGTTCTGGAGTTGTTCAATTATGATAAGAATTTGTGGCAAGCTGAAAAAATTGTTGAATAATTACCTATTAATAAAATACATGCCAAGCAATTCACCCCAGGACGACAAACATCAATTAATTATTCCAATAGTAAAATAGATGTAAACTAAGAGTTCGGAAATATCTACGTAACTTATAAAAGAACCTGAAACTCTAGCGATATTTTTAGAAAATACTATGATTTAGTTACTTCGATAGAGGATCAGGAAACACGTTTAACGATCAGAAAAAAATGACTTGGTTCTTAGTGCATTCAATTTTAATTCTCGGCAGTGGGATGTTAAAATATAAGAGGAACAGAATATTATTTCCCATTATTCTACAAAGTAATAAACAGCAACGCATTGAAACATTTCATTCGTTTGTTTTAGGGATTCAAAGAAATACTGATCTAGAAATTTTCCTACCGTCTCGGGAAATTGAGCTTCCGCCATTCAATGACGCGGATTTAGTAATTGGTTAGATATAGATTTCTCGCATAAAGGAGTGATGTTGATGTAGAGTCGTAACGACCCCTGGTCAAGCCCTATTGCAAAATAATGAACCGTCGCGTCGTTAGAAACCTTCACAAGTGCCATCAATCTACCAAGCGATTAATCTTGTACTCTGCTGCTCAGGGCAGTGTTTGCAGAATAATTTAATTAAACAGTAATTGATTTGGTTTTATATAAGACAAATATATAGCGGGAAATATCGATCACTTTGGATATGATTCTGTTTCAAGTACGACGTCATGTGTCACGATTAATAATAATAATAGTTATGAATAGCCTGAATATAACTGTAAATGATCTTGGCGATATTATTTCATAACTATGATTAGCCACTTTAGTAAGTAAAAGAGGAAGTGTCGGGATTTTGAGCCAGAGGGGAAGATGAAGTACTTTGTCAAGGATCCAAACCGATTCTCTCTCTCTCAAGATGCAGACTGAAAAACCCACTCAATAGCGACCTCACACGTGGTTATTATTCTTTCAATAACCTAAATGCAAACATTTTTAATTTTTGATATTGGGGTTTGGTGTGCGAAATGAATTTAAAACAGCGAAGTATTTCCAAATATTTAGGAAATAAAATTTCACCCACAAAATAATTAAGCACTCGTATCTGGTCGGATTTTTTTGTAAGTCATTTGGCTAACTATTATTTTTTTATATTTTCTTATCATCTGGAGAAAGAAAAGTAATGAATTCAGAAAAATCGTTTGTAGAGTAATGGAACCATGAAAAACTCTTATTTTTGTGTCCCAAACTGGGTGACAATTTGGACCGTAAATTTTACAAAATGTAGTTAATCTGCCTAAGTTTATTTTCGTTGAGATTACTGCAAGAGGCCTGAGAATTTCTCAAGTAATAGCACCAATAGCACCGGATGTTGCTGATAAAGCTTTCATTTTGTCTTGGTTCCAGGATGCAACCACTGCTATTGGCGAGTTTCTCTTCGAGATGGTGGAAGTCCGCCTCCCCTGCCCGTGCTAGGAGATTGCTCGCTGACGAGGGGCGGCGTTTTATCCGGGCTCGGTCTATTCCGGGACTCACTCACGAAACTGCAGCGCTCCGGTTTGAACCGCAACGAAGCCACGAAATGCACGTGCAGAGCCTCGCGGATCGACATCGATTTTACAGGCGCTAAGCAGAAGGTCAGAGCTTCTGTGATGGCGTCGCCCTCTCGTTAGCTTCGTTAATAGCCTTGCAGCTGAGGATCATCAGCCAGTCCAGCCCAGCCCGCAGATCACCGCCACCATCAGCTCTGCAGCGAGCTGGCATTGCCTCCCGACGCGTCTCGTCCTGTTCCAGATGCAAATGTCTGCATTCGTGATCTAGCCAGATTCGCTTTATTGATTAACTTTCTTTAAGGTCGCTGTAACTGGCATCGGAATAATTTATACTGATTGTTGGGTTCTCACCACTATCAGTATGATAAACGAGAAATTGAAATTTAGTTCTGGAAGACAAGAAAACATCAGGAAGAACGAAATGTTGCTACCAATTATTCGAAACCCTTGTGGGATACGGTATGACATTCGTAACACGCTTACAGTTTATCCTAAAGGGGTCAGCCAAGTTTAAGAACCTGCGGACGTGGGATTGTGACCAGAAACTTATTGTGCTACTTTGGATTCGATTGGAAGTCTTGGCCACAGGGTATTTGGACAGGATGGAATTTGTTCCTCAATCACTAATTCGTTCAGTATGTCGTTAACATTTCTGTTTTGTACCTCAATAATAGGACAACCACATTGGTGTAACAATTTATAAAATAAATTTATCTGCGTAGAGTATACATTTTAACATATACTTTATTGTTTATATACTGCAATCATCTTATTGTTATTTATTCACTATAGTTGGCGACACGAAAATGTAATAACCAGTCAAGAAGTTCACTGCCCTATTCCTCAGACCTCGACCAGCGCTGTTGGCAGATTGTGCAAATGGTCATTATTGTGTCTATTAATAATAAGAAAAATAACCAAATATCAACCTTTCAGTCAATAAAATTCACTCATGTACTTGAATTGCATCATTCTCTTAATTTCGTTGATGTCGCAATATTCACGCACAAGATTTCCATTCTCACCAATTGGGTCAGAAAAACCTTCATAGTGCGTGTCCTCAATTTTTTCATCCTCATACCCAAAAAAGACCTATAGTATACAATCTTGTAGACAAAACTATATTACTTTCTAACTCCAAGTTCCATCAACACAACTTAAATATTGTCCGGAAGATTTTAATCTCTAATGAGTAGCCTTTAATTTTTTTAAAATAACCACATAAGCATTAGATTGAACAAAATCCAATATCCTACTGTTACTCGTCTCGGTCTCCTCATTCCAATTTTTTTCTCGTAATTTATTACAAATTTTTACATCACAAATTCGTTCAAATTTTTAAATAATATCAAATATTCATCATTTACAGATCTACTAATACTCTTTCCTTCTTGATTAAACACCACAAGGACCCACTGGATAGAGCAAATATTGTGCAGCTTACAGTTTCTCTTGCTCTAATAAGTAATTCCTGCTACATAGGGCAAACAATACGTTCCTTTAAACCCCGAATCAAGGAACATATGCATAATATCAAACTTCCCAGCGATAAACAATCTGTAGTCTCCAAACATATCATTTGATTGGCAAAATGGTATGAATTTAGACGTCGATGCTTCACATTAAATCCAACACCACAACAATTAATGTACAGACACCATGAAACTCAACAATTGCTACGATCCCTTATTGTTACGCTGAACCTTCTGCTATCCAAGTGTCGTTGCGTTTTCGATGCTTTTGGCTATCTTTCTTATTATAATGAAAGTTTTACATCTGATTTAAAATTAATTATAAGAAAAATAGCCAAATAAAGACAAAAGAAGTGATAAATACCACACAGCGTTTCTGGAAGTCTTGTTCCTCTCAATTCCTTGGCTTTGGAGTTTTGTCAAGTGACTAGTCCAGTTGTCTCTCTCTTGTGTTTTTTCTGCTCCCGAAGAAAGAAACAAGGATTCCAGAAATGTTGTGTGTTATTTATGTTATCATTACTTTTGTATGTATTTGGCTATCTTTTTTATTAAATAAATTAACAGCAGCAAATTTTGAGTCAGAAAAAATAATTTAATAATGTAAAGCTAAAAAACGTTTCGTTTTTTTTATATATTTATATATATCTTTTGTATTATTAATTTTCAAAACAGACGTTAATTTTAATATTGTCTAGTATTGGATAAAATTTTGGCAACGTAGCCGGAAGAGTACGTGAAATTACTATTACATTTTCTTGGTGCAGAATGTAATTTATATTCTGGCTTATTTTTATGTTAGACAGCCACAACTTATTCAGAGGCTGTTACTGCCGTGTGATTGGCTCTGCGTTGTAGGGCGTCGTCTCGCAACGTCCACTTCTCTTCCGCAGGATCAGCAACTTCCGGCTTCAACCAGTGACAGCAGCCATTTCCAATGTTCAACTGCCAATGACTGACTTTTTCTCACAGGCCCGTCCTCTAGACAGACCTTCTCCGTACTCACAGGCCTTCAGTTCTCATGACAATCTTTTAAGGTGACCCTTGACGATCGATATTATCCTCAATAATATTGCACAATATATTGCTGCGGAGACAAAACCGAACCCACATTGCGCAATGTCACCCACAGATGATGATACAATATTTTTCATATTGTGCAATAAATTTCTAACTCTATTTGATTGACTCAATACAATGTGTAATTTTTCAATATTATCTACAGGCGGTCAATTTTATTGTCCATCATTGGAATCATTTCTTTGTTCTTAAATATTAATCTTAACCGGACAAAAGGAACGATTCGCCGATTCCTCTACCCCTTGTTGCCTTCTAGAAACTTTGATGACTGCAATTATTTATACTAATAATTACAAAATATAAATAATGTCAAAATATGCAAAGAGCCTTTGTTATTCAATGTCTATAAAACAATTAAATTTTAAAAAGCGTTATACTGGAGAAAACGAAAGAAAAAATAATAAATATGCTATTATAGTTTATTTACTTGACGATTTAAGCAGGGTTATTTTTAAGGAAGGGAAGAATGATTTAAGAAAACGTGCAAACAATCTTTTCATTTTAGATGCATTCTTTATCTATATAAAAAAAAGGATGTATATTTGTTTGTATGTATGTATGTATGTATGTATTTACGTTGTTCTTTATACAAATTTTATCGCGTGGACAGAATGCAACAAAAATTGGTATACGTATTCTGCCAAAATCGAGAAACGGTACTGTGGGGGTGACAAACCCATAGCATACATGTGGAAAGAATTATAATTAAAAACCGTGATCATTAAATATTAAATTACTGCGCGCCAAGAGACAATGACGTCACGCGAGAGAAAGACGTTACTACGCAATGAACAAAGGAAATATTTCCTTTATTAGGAATGAAATAAAGCAGAAATATTTTCTTCAGCAATACTCCATCGAATGGTAATAAAGAAGAATACGAATTACTTTACCATCCTTGCGGAAAATGTAAGTTAATTTTCGCGCTGTATTAGTTGTGAGTCTAGCTAACAATTTCATCAATGTAATAATTCGTAATGTATGAAGACTGAGTGACGATTATATCCTGAAATACTCAAGGAATATATTTAAGTATTCAATTAAATACTTTTTCGAGTTTATATAAATAAGTACACGAGCAACGCCGGGCACCCAGCTAGTTTTTTATAATAAAACAATTGACGATCTTATACAGACAGTTTTTAATTTTTATTTGTATAGTATATGTGTATAACATGTTAAAGCTACCTAATTAGCTTACAGATGAAAATGTAATCTGAATGCTGATAAATAAAATATTAAAAAATAATTATATTGTAACTACGTTTCGATACCTTTTTGTATCTTCCTCCAAAGGATGTATTTACAAATGCTCAGATTTATAGTATAATTGTAGGAAAATACCTGAAGAAAATACAAAAAGGTAACGAAACATCGTTACAATATAAATAAAAAATAAAAAGTGTCTGTATAAGGTCATCTATTGTTTTATTATTATTTTTATAATAGCTGTATGGTTACAACTGCTGGTAATATAAATATCAAAATAATTGTGAAAAACTCGTCAGTCTCAATACCTTTTGGTTACCTCAATTTGCTAGGCTGAGTATTAGAGTTGATTTTAAAAATTCAAGTCCTTGTATTGAGCAACAGCAGAATCAAAAAATCCGGGTGTCAGAAATTAATTATTTTAATATTTTTAAATAATTAAGTTTATTTACCACCAAATTAAATTTATTGATAGCATTTGCCTAAGCAATTAAAGTGCATATTGAAGCATAGGTTTTGGAGAGAAAGGCGAGCGTGACTAGGAAAATAATTGTTCACTCGTATTTACACTCGTTCCAGTGAGAACTTTCCAGTTACGGTCAGTTGTGTCTGGCTTACGAGAATCATGATCAAATGCGTCCTACGTGAACATTTTGAGGACACTGACAGACTTCGAGGTGAGAGATTTTGCACCGCGTTTGCCTTGTTTACCTTTAGCGACGTTAAATGTCATTCATACTTCACGCTTTTTAGCGGCCATCAGACCCAGATTTCCTGTCGTAAAGCGTTTCCACGACGTGCGTGTACTGTAGCAAGTATTAGAAACGACAGAACAGCTACAGCGACATTGAACAGACGTGCAAGGATTTGTCAATATTCTATATACCAGAATAATTCATAGGGAAAGTGTGTCACCAATGCGATATTCAAGGTCCAGCTCATGGATTGTACGATGATATGAGACTAAAATGACAAAGGAATGCGGTGATGAATTAAGCATAATGCGCTTGCGGACGCAAGTGAACTTATAAATTAATTAGAAACGTGATGGCTAGACCCTGTTGCTTTGGAATGAAATAGTCGTAAACCAAAAATTAAAATGCAATGCTATGTGAGGTGGAAATGGTCCGCAGGTGAAAGTGCAAGACCTACCTGATGCAGGGTTTTCTAGGGTTTCCCCTGCATCACTTTTAGGCGAATTGCCGGGTAGGATCCTTAAACTACAACCCCGGGGGCCCTTGTTAACCCTTGACTACCTTGCTCCATCTGTCCACACATCCCCACTTTCAGTCCTTTCCCTATGCCATATGAGGGGGATGGATTACCCTATATTTAGCCTGCCTACACCTTCTTCTTTTCTTCCACTTAGAACCTCCTTACTGAGGTAAATACGTTCTTTGCCGCTGAGAACTTGCCTAGGATGCCAACAAAGGCAGCTGCTGGCACTGTTGTCGCGATAAGTTACCGAGAGCATTTCTGTAACGGTTAAGAACCTGGTGCCTTCAGAGTTGATTGACCTGGAGGAATTTTGTGAGACGGTGAGTCGGGTAACCAGGAAATTACATGATTGGAGGCAAAAAAGCGAATGTGTAGTGGGAACTGCAGAAGTAATAAAAGCCCAATCAGTAGAGAACACCATATGCAGAAAAGCAGATAGATATTAAGATAGAGATACATAGACTTATAGGCAGGTAGACGTAGATAGTTAAGAAAAAAAAAACGAAAATTGCAAATAGTTAAGCATACAACAACGGCAGAGTCCGGATTCTACTACCTGGATGAATAAAGTTGGCAACTTTCATCAGGGACGCCGCGTCACGCTTAATTCAGCAATTTCAAAGTTTACGCGAGTACTAAAGTACAAACGACCGCATAAAAACATCGACGACTTGCCCGTTTGATCCGTGTAGTTCGTTAGAAATTAATCCATACTCATATACCATTTTATCAATTAATATTATAGTTCATGCAGATAATTTATTATTCTGATAATATCCTTTGATGGTTTTGAAAAGAAAATTGCAGCGGGAAAAGAACGAAATACGATCATTGTAAAGGGAGGAAGTTAATTCAAACAGGTCCAATTCTTCTCATACCCTCTTTATTTTATTCTCAAATCAGTAAGACAGGAATATTATCCCCCATATTATATCTGCCATTGTCATTAAATTTTAAATCCAGTTAAATTATAATCATATATTGTTCCATATCAGAACCTCCTTATTCGTCGAGAGATTTTGAGCAACACATACTTAAAATTAGTATATATCTGTAATTTGTTTATCATTGTAAATAATACGTTCCCCTGAACTTTATAAAACCCTATCTTTTTAATATTATTACTACGTGCTTCGAATTAAAATTTCACGACGCTGGTCAAGCGTTAATATTTGTTTTCACATGTGTTTAATTCTCCAACCAATTTCTAGAGTCTAGGTCTAGTCTAAAATGATTTTTTTTTTTGCGAGGATTTTAGAGCGAATTTTCTCCGGATTGTTTGTCAGAAGTATTCCTCTCTTCAGTGTGACGTCAATATCTGAAGAACTCGCTGTTGTGAGGGAAAAGCCCCGGCCTACTTTCGGCGAAAAATTGAAATGTATAGCACACACGGGATTCATAGAAGAATGAGTGCAGATAGTTCATGAAAATTCACGAATGTTTGTAAGGAATCTTTGTTGCGTTTATTTTGTCTATTATGAAATATATTATGAAAATAGTCTGTCATTAATTTTCACAGAATATCGTTATTGTTCACCGATATTTATTATTTTCTTTTACAATGTTTTTACAATACGACTGGTTTTTTTAGGGCAACAGGCTACATGAGGGTAATCCACGTTGGGCAACTCCCCTTTAATAGCATAGGAAGGGATTAGAAAGGGGGGATGCGGAAGGGTAGAGGAAGGTAGCCAAGGGTTAACTAGGGCCTCCGGGCTATATTTTCAGGATCCTACCCGGCATTCGCCTAGAAAAACCTGCATCGGGTAGGTCGGGCATTGGGTACTTGTCCCACGCCCTTCCGATAGCGGGAGAGGAGTTTGCTGTGGGGACGCAGCATTCCCTTCTCCGTGCCTCGACCAGTTTAGGAGGCAGCTGGCCGACTATTCCAATGGGAAAAGCGAACAACTCTTATCGTATGCCCAAGGTCTGAGTATGGCCCAGGTTTCTGCTATTCTAAAAACCTCTCAATTCACTATACTCATTTAAGACTATCTATCCAGCATTTTATTTAAAACTTATGCTTAATTTATTATTTGACACTAGAAAACAAAACGCCCGCGTTGACTACTGAGTGAATGTGATCGTTTCACCCTTTAATGTGTGAAATGAGAACATTTATAATAAAAAATGAAAAAATTCTCGTCTGATTGAAAATTAATAATAAGAAAGAGAGCCAAATACAGACAAAAGATGTGATAATATAAATACCACACACAACGTTTCTGGAAGCCTTGTTCCTTACTTCAGGTACAGATAAAACGTTAGGGCCGAGAGAGACACAACTGCACGAGTCGAAAACCTTTCATTTATCACATATTTTGTCTGTATTTGGCTATCCTTCTTATTATTAATATTTATAAAAACTAATGCTTACAGAGCCGTTCATTTTCTCATTAGTGGCGTGAAAACTTTAGAACATCCTTTTTGAAAATGTGTAAAATCATTCAAATCTTAAATAATATTTCACTTAACGTTAATTTTTTAATACGATAAATCACATATATGAACGACACTTTTGCATATATTTTAAAATATTTTATTCATTAATATTATTTAAATACAAGACTGTTGAAAATTATTTGATTTTAAATATTATATTTTAAGATAGAAGAATAAGAAGAAATAAATATTACATAAATTTGTGATTTGAAATACTGTATGTTCTTTTCACTATTTATGACAAAAATATTCTGTTACCGTACGAACGTAACAAATAACCTTTAAAAAAAATGGCACTAAAACGTCGTCGTGTTGAATAATCATATATTTCTTGAAAAAAAATGCAGTATTGCTGAAATAACGTTTGTAAAAATGACAAAAATAATGTTTTTGGTGAATCTTTTACAAAATTGAAACTGATAAATAATTAAATCAGCTATGTAAGTAATATTAATAGAAACTGAACTACAGATGTTTCTAAATTGGTAACCTGAATGTGGTGTCCAATTATCATTTCAGTTTGGTTTGAAGAAGTGATATTCAGCAGAGGAAGCTAGTTTTTCTCTGGCATAAGAAAACAGTATCATTAGAAATCTTCCGCAACCTTTCCAAAGCTTTTCATTATCAAAATGGCAATTGTGTGGTGTTTATTGATACCTTAACTTCCTGGTTCTTCGCCTGCTTGAGCAACACGACAGTAAGAGGCTCGATAAAGGATATTTCTTCTACTAAAACATGTCATTCTGATTGGTAGCAAGTACAGTTGAGGTTCCAAAAAATTTTCCTGAACTCATTTTAATTTTTAATATTTATATGATATTTTCTAAAAAATATTTCTCGATTTACCGAGGTCAACCTGTTTATAGTCCACGATGACGTAGAAGAAGAAGCGAATGCTCCAATTACATGAATTTTTTTTCATGAACTCGTTTTAATTTTTAATATTTATATGTTATTTCCTAAAAAAAATATTATTCGATTTACAGAGGTTTTTCTGTTTATAGTCGGCGATGACGTAGAAGAAGAAGAAGAAGGAATGTTCCAATTACTTGATTTTTTTTTCCTGAACTCATTTTAATTTTTAATATTTATATGTTATTTCCTAAAAAAATATTCTTCGATTTACCGAGGTTAACCTGTTTATAGTCGACGATGACGTAGAAGAAGAAGAAGAAGAAATGTTCCAATTACTTGAATTTTTTTTCCTGAACTGAACTCATTTTAATTTTTAATATATATATGTTATTTCCTAAAAAAAATATTCTTCGATTTACCGAGGTTATTCTGTTTATAGTCGACGATGACGTAGAAGAAGAAGAAGAAGAAATGTTCCAATTACTTGAATTTTTTTTTCCTGAACTCATTTTAATTTTTAATATTTATGTTATTTTCTAAAAAAATATTTTTCGATTTAACGAGGTTAACCTGTTTATAGTCGACGATGACGTAGGAGAAGAAGAAGAAGAAATGTTCCAATTACTTGAATTTTTTTTCCTGAACTCATTTTAATTTTTAATATTTATATGTTATTTCCTAAAAAAATATTCTTCGATTTACCGAGGTTAACCTGTTTATAGTCGACGATGACGTAGAAGAAGAAGAAGAAGAAATGTTCCAATTACTTGAATTTTTTTTCCTGAACTGAACTCATTTTAATTTTTAATATATATATGTTATTTCCTAAAAAAAATATTCTTCGATTTACCGAGGTTATTCTGTTTATAGTCGACGATGACGTAGAAGAAGAAGAAGAAGAAATGTTCCAATTACTTGAATTTTTTTTTCCTGAACTCATTTTAATTTTTAATATTTATGTTATTTTCTAAAAAAATATTTTTCGATTTAACGAGGTTAACCTGTTTATAGTCGACGATGACGTAGGAGAAGAAGAAGAAGAAATGTTCCAATTACTTGAATTTTTTTTCCTGAACTCATTTTAATTTTTAATATTTATATGTTATTTCCTAAAAAAATATTCTTCGATTTACCGAGGTTAACCTGTTTATAGTCGACGATGACGTAGAAGAAGAAGAAGAAGAAATGTTCCAATTACTTGAATTTTTTTTCCTGAACTGAACTCATTTTAATTTTTAATATTTATATGTTATTTCCTAAAAAAAATATTCTTCGATTTACCGAGGTTATTCTGTTTATAGTCGACGATGACGTAGAAGAAGAAGAAGAAGAAATGTTCCAATTACTTGAATTTTTTTTTCCTGAACTCATTTTAATTTTTAATATTTATGTTATTTTCTAAAAAAATATTTTTCGATTTAACGAGGTTAACCTGTTTATAGTCGACGATGACGTAGGAGAAGAAGAAGAAGAAATGTTCCAATTACTTGAATTTTTTTTCCTGAACTCATTTTAATTTTTAATATTTATATGTTATTTCCTAAAAAAATATTCTTCGATTTACCGAGGTTAACCTGTTTATAGTCGACGATGACGTAGAAGAAGAAGAAGAAGAAATGTTCCAATTACTTGAATTTTTTTTCCTGAACTGAACTCATTTTAATTTTTAATATTTATATGTTATTTCCTAAAAAAAATATTCTTCGATTTACCGAGGTTATTCTGTTTATAGTCGACGATGACGTAGAAGAAGAAGAAGAAGAAATGTTCCAATTACTTGAATTTTTTTTTCCTGAACTCATTTTAATTTTTAATATTTATGTTATTTTCTAAAAAAATATTTTTCGATTTAACGAGGTTAACCTGTTTATAGTCGACGATGACGTAGAAGAAGAAGAAGAAGAAATGTTCCAATTACTTGAATTTTTTTTCCTGAACTCATTTTAATTTTTAATATTTATATGATATTTCCTAAAAAAATATTCTTCGATTTACCGAGGTTATTCTGTTTATAGTCGACGATGACGTAGAAGAAGAAGAAGAAGAAGAAGAAGGGAATGTTCCATTTACATGAATTATGAATTAACTTTTAAAAATAAATGTAATTCAATTGAAAAAAAGTTGGCATTGTATACTGTCGAAAAGTAATGATATTTGCGTGATTCAAAAAGAACTCTTGGTATTAGTTGTGTATGATAATTATTTAAATGAAAATATTACCTTAATATACTTTTAAACGAATTGAGAACATTAGAAACTTAGGTTCGGCGCTTTACTGACATATTTTCTGGGTTAAACTTTCAGGGGAGTAAAATTAATTCTAAAAAAAACCGGTTCCTGGATTTGTGTGGCAATTTTCTGCAAGGGGCTCTTAAAAGAATTAGTCATTCACAGTCTTACATGTCAACAGATGGAAGAAAAGCTATCCCCTCATATAACTGTTAATAATAATAGGGGCAGTGAGAACTGAAAATTAGCTAAGTGAAGTTTAAATGATAAGAACTATGGAAAATTTTAGATTTTATGTAAGTACTTTGGCCTCGTCGTCAAGGGCTACGGTTGCAAAACGAAAGAGATTCCGTATTGCCGACGCAAGGCAATTTCTTAAGGTAACAACCCACCGAAACCGGAGAAGACCAGATACCAAGAGTTATTCTGCTCCCAAGGCTGGTTTCCGAACTGGTGCATTTATATTCGAGAAAGCCTTGCATTGTACTCGGGTACAATATTAATCTTTATGATGATTATGTTGGGGGACACATTAAGTCAAATTTTCCACAGCTTGTTGAATTTCAAAAGACAGCAATACGTCCTTGTGCATTCTCTCCCCATCAATTCAGTCGCACAGCCAACTGGAGTCAGTGACTTAAGTTTCCCTTTCCTGAATATATTCTCAAACTGATGAGTATGTGTGTTGTTAAAAAAAATCAGCAACCAAAGCTCAATAGTGTTTTATAACTTGATCAAATATAATTGTGACTTCACGAGAACAGTAAAGATGCCGAATGGTTAATGGAGAAGCAGTAGTCATAAACTTCAATATACTATTTATTTAGTTTTTCATACGAATTAGTTATTAATATTCTCTGTATTAATATTCTCTGTATTCCTTATGAAATCTAGGGACAGTTATTAGCAATCGATGTGACTTCAACACTGAATTTGGAGAATTACGTGCCAATTACGTGCCAACAGTTCCGATTCTCCTCAGTTTTATCCGAGGTTTTCCATGTTGAATAAATTAAGTTACAAATAAAAACGGAAGCATTCGTCGGAAAAATGATGTTAATAACGATACAATAACAAATACAGTAGAAATTATTTTTTTCTGAAGTATCAATAATATTAACAAGAATTCATTAAATCATTTTCTATCCCGGCTACGTGATTTACTTATGCACACAATACGAAACAGTTTTTTTTTCATAAATTAAAATTGGGGTTGATAGACTGTACATAGGATTATTCAAAGTCTCGGAATAACTGAAACACAGATCTGAACTTGAAAATGAGGTTTAATCGTGTCTTTTGAGAGAATATGTAAAGACTTTATTTATATTTTAAAAATCAATCTGAATCTGTTAGACAATTAATGAGCCGGTTTGTTTATAGATTCACTGCGAATCAGTCCTTAAACGCTTAGTTAGAATCATTTTCTAAATAGACTCCTGTTTGTAACATTTATTGTTGTATTTAACATAATTGAAATTGTTAAAAAAATTATAATGCCAAGGTCTAAAAGTTTTTTTTAGGGCAACAGGCTACATGAGGGTGATCCACATTGGGCAACTCCCCTTTAATAGCATAGGAAGGGACTTGAAAGGGGGGATGCGGAAGGGTAGAGGAAGGTAGCCAAGGGTTCCTAGGGCCCCCGAGCTATATTTTAAGGATCCTACCCGGCATTCGCCTAAAGAAATGCAGGGAAAACCCTAGAAAAACCTGCATCGGGTAGGTCGGGCATTGGGTACTTGTCCCACGCCCTTCCGATAGCGGGAGAGGAGTTTGCTGTGGGGACGCAGCATTCCCTTCTCCGTGCCTCGACCAGTTTAGGAGGCAGCTGGCCGACTATTCCAATGGGAATAGCGAACAACTCTTACCGTATGCCCAAGGTCTGCGACCCCGAAACATACACCTCTCAGAACAGGCCGAGGAGCCTCGGCTTGTGGGAACCTTAGTTAAAAATCGGAGAGGAAAAGGCATACCCAAAAGTAGCCCCTTCGTATCTCTCCTAAATGGTTAAACACTCTTCCTTTTAACATAGGTCTAAAAGTAATTTTTTTTTGCGTTTAACGCCGTATTAGAAAATTAACAACAGAAAGAAAGTAAGAAAATAAAAGCGATAAAAATTTACTTTCCAAAAGTACTTTAGGTGTCCCCCAGGGTTTTATTTTAGGACCACTGCTGTGGCTTGTTTTATATTTATTTGCTTTTATTCTCTTCTTTCCTGCTTCAATAACGATCTTAATTGTGCAGAAATTGTGTTATGGTTTCCCCCCCCCCCTGTTACTAGTTCAATAATTCTTGAATGCGGCCTTTGTGAATAGTGATTGTGAATCTTCATGTTTTACGAAAAATATTTTACAGCAAATACGATACTTCGTGTTTCTAGTTTGAGTAATCTTAAGTAACCATCTATGTGAAATGTTAATATTTTATTATTGGGTATGTTACATAATTCCATATTATTTTAGTGACTAATATTTTATCCCTATTGGTGAACGAAGGGAGAATGAATTTTTTTATTATTATTTTTAGGGCAACAGGCTACATGAGGGTGATCCACATTGGGCAACTCCCCTTTAATAGCATAGGAAGGGATTTGAAAGGGGGGATGCGGAAGGGTAGAGGATATAATTGTAGGTCATTGATAATTTGGTTTCTCCAGAAGAGACAAAGAGAAAATGAAAAATCATCATTGGCTAACAATTAATTTTAGTTTATGCAAACATTAACTGTGTTCTGTTTTCTATATTTTTAATCCGTTTATTAAAATTGTAAATTGGCAACAGACATTGTTCAATAAAATTTTAGAAACATCTATAACATTTTAAAATTTCTATAAATAATGGAATAAATTAACAATTAGAGAAATTTAGCTAAATATCAATTATCGGATTTATAAACGTTTTCCATGGTACAAATTTGCTGCTATTGAAAGTTTTGTTAATATAAAATGAAGTTCTCACACCCCAAGCATACAGTACGGTCTGATAAGAGAAATATATAAATAATTTTTCTCAGTTCAATTAATATTTTATTGAAATTGTTTATTTATATTTATTTTCCTTCTAGCAAATTGGTGCAATCTTTCTACATACTACAATTGAAATTAAGATATATTTCTCACCTTGATAATTTATGCAATTATTAAAAGAAATTCTATAGACCTTTAATAAATTATATTTAGGGATGTCCGGAGACAAATATGTCTGTCGTTTCAACCCACATGCTCCTTTCAACATATCAATTTTTTGCCGACTCACATTTCTCCACTCTCTTCTAGATTGGGCTGCTTTCATCCAGTTAGTCCCTGCTGTATTCTTGACGGCCATTTGTAAGTCTAGACAAGGGCATCCAGAACACATCAGGAAAAAATATATATCATCTGTTAATTTACTTTGTTCATAAATTTACCACTAACAAAAGTACAATTTCAAATGCTCTAAATCAACTTAAACTACAATATCACTAATAATTTTCAGAAAACAATTTCTCTATCCGGGAAAGTACGAAATGCAAATTAGACTTATCTCAAAATTACGTCATTTTTAGTAACTTTCCTTACTAGTTTACACGTGACGTAAGCTACAAATAGTGAGCCTTCCTTAAAGTTTCGTTTTCCATGATGTTATAAAATAACATAGCGTAACCACTAAACGAGATTATCATAACAAACCTCTCAATCAACAGAACTTACCTTATCCTGACATTATCAAATATACAATAGTTTAGGAGGGGAAACCTGTTTGTGTTTTCTGATGAAACGTATCCATATATTATCTGGAGGAGAAAACTTTGTTAATACGAGATGTCGAAATTATACGAAGAAATATCAGGATTATTTTAAACAAATTCGGTTGTGAATCTAAACAGAATGATACAGCAAGTCACCGCGAACGAATTACTTATTGCTTCGGTGCTAAGAAACATCCACCACATGCAATTAAAAATTATAAATAAAATTTAAAGACATTTGAAAATAAATCCTGACTAAACAAGGCCAAATTTGTCACAAATATATTTTAAATGAAATAAAAAATTAGGACTCAATAATAAAATGATGCTGGGCACGACGTATCGTTCCTTCAGGTGTAAATATATTTCTAATATATTTCTTATCATTAAAATTTGGTGGAGAAAATTTCTCAAAGTGTGTGCAATGCCGCCAAAATAAATTATATTTTTTTTTTAAGGGCAACAGGATACATGTGGGTAATCCACTTTGGGCAACTCCCCTTTAATAGCATAGGAAGGGATTTGAAAGGGGGGATGTGGATGGGTAGAGGAAGGTAGCCAAGGGTTAACTAGGGCCCCCGGGCTATATTTTAAGGATCCTACCTGGCATTCGCCTAAAGAAATGCAGGGAAAATCCTAGAAAAACCTGCATCAGGTAGGTCGGGCATTGGGTACTTGTCCCACGCCCTTCCGATAGCGGGAGAGGAGTTTTCTGTGGGGACGCAGCATTCCTTTCTCCGTGCCTCGACCAGTTTAGGAGGCAGCTGGCCGACTATTCCAATGGGAATAGCGAACTACTCTTACCGTATGCCCAAGGTCTGTGACCCCGGAACATACACCTCTCAAAACAGGCCGAGGTGCCTCGGCCTGTGGGAACCTTAGTTCAAAAACGGAGAGGAAAAGGCATCCCCAAAGGTAGCCCCTTCGTATCTCTCCTAAAAGGTTCTGCCTGCGAGAGAAAATCCCTCGCAGGTTACCTGCGAGAGAAAATCCTCTCGCAGGTAATGTCTAGTGAAATTATATTCACAATTATAATTTTATTTAATTGAATAAGTTCCTGAAAGGATCGATACGTCTTGCTACTTTTTATTTGATTAATACGATCTAATTTTTTATTTTATAAAAATATATTTGTTACAAATTTCGCCTGTTTACTGCACTTATTATTCATTGAAGTCAGATACACATATATGAAAATCCTGAATACATTTACTGGATTATTTGCGTATTTCAAGCACGAAATCGTAATTTTACGTGACGAAAACTCGGGACAAGAGTGAGATAAGATAAAAGGTGAAATCTATAGTTCGTCTGCTATTTTTCAACAGCTCTTTTGTTCTTTTGAATTCCATTACGCCAAATTCATATGTTGTGTCTATTCTGTAGGGACTCTAAATACTTGTTTTTAGACTACAATCAGCCATTTTCATTTTACAATCAAGAAATGTGCCACAGAAATCCAATGTCACCGTACTTTTTGATTGTGAAAAGAAAAAAAATTCACATTATTGAAAAATTGTTTCTTCGGAGATAATGGCGCATGAAAATGACTGTTTCCAGTAACAAGTAGAATTAATTGGATTAAGATTTCACAAATTTTACATAAGTTTGGTTTTAATATTTTGTTAACACTGTAATAATAAAAATATTTATTTACAAAACAACATTGACAATCTACTTACCTGAAATAATAAATCTGAATAATTTTGTCTGTAAATGGCTTTGATGCTTTACGTAACATGCATTCATCTCTGTGTTTCACAAGTAAACGGTCGGACCGATTTCCATTAAATTTCAAACTGTTGTTATATGGAGCCGTAAAGAATATTTAAGCACTATTAAATTTCATTTGAATATATCTATGCTAAATGACAGAAATTCCAAAGTTTGTTTTGCTTGGGGAAAGATTTTGTTCGCACTCAGAAAAACCGTCGAATGGTTTGCCTCCGAAATCTTAAATTGTCTTCCATCAATTAAAAACTTAAAACTTAAAATTCATTCTCCTCAATTAACTTGATTTTAAAGATTTTTTATTTTTTAAAGGTAGACAGTCTTTGTATAGGCTAATTCACATAGTGGCAACTCCCCTCTTATAGCATAGGAAAGGGAGTGAAAGGAAACATGGATCAAGGTAGCCAAGGGTTAACTAGGGCCTAAGGATCCTACCTGGCAATTCGCCTAAAAGTGATGCAGGGAAAACCCTAGAAAAACCTGCATTAGGTAGGTCGGGCATTTGGTACTTGTCCCACGCCCTTCCGATGGCGGGAGAGGGGTTAGCTGTGGGGACGCAGAATTGCCTTCTCAGTGCCTCGACCAGTTTAGGAGGCAAATGGCCGAATATTCCAATGGGAATAGCGGACAACTCTTACCGCATGCCCAAGGCCTGCAACCCCAGAACATACACCTCTCAAAACATGCCTCGGCATGTGGGAATCTTAGTTAAATAACCAGAGAGATGTGAAGGCATCCTCAAAGGTAGACTCATCCAGAGCTCTCTGGGAAAGTTCATCCTCTTGCAGGCTCCATTGCATGTCATTTTTTTTAGGGCAACAGGCTACATGAGGGTGATCCACTTTGGGCAACTCCCCTTTAATAGCATAAAAAGGGATTTGAAAGGGGGATGTGGAAGGGTAGAGGAAGGTAGCCAAGGGTTACTAGGGCCCCCGGGCTATGGTTTAAGGATCCTACCCGGCATTCGCCTAAAGAAATGCAGGGAAAACCCTAGAAAAACCTGCATCAGGTAGGTCGGGCATTGGGTACTTGTCCCACGCCCTTCCGATAGCGGGAGAGGAGTTTTCTGTGGGGACGCAGCATTCCCTTCTCCGTGCCTCGTCCAGTTTAGGAGGCAGCTGGCCGACTATTCCAGGACCAATTAGTAAATAAATATATTTTTGTCAATCGTAGGTGAGAGGATAGTCTTAAAGATAGAACCCAGAAGTAATAGATAGTAATAAATAAGAAAAATTAACTCAAGCGTCTGTAAGTGGGCTTTTATAAAATTTACAATGTTTACTACTTAGTAGAAAGTGAATCTGCAGGCAATTTCCTACAATTGCTGACTGACACCAGGTTGCCCTTCCTTTCATTTGGTGACCGGTTCATGAAGTGTCCAAAGTTTCCTTCTCGATGCAACTCATAAATATAGGTACTCTCTTCTACGCATCACAGCTCAACTTAAACTGTAACTATGCTATTGTCTCACTCATATCATATTCAATTCCCCCCACTTGTTCTTCAATGTTAACTCTTCATGACGAGCTTCTGACGTTTTACTTCTCAGTTCAAAAACGAACATTTTCACCAACGTTTTCAGAAAACTCAAACGGTGTCCCTCCTTGCTTGACCTGCACAAACTCCTTCACCTGACTGTGATCTATTTCATTATTGAAATCTTCATTAGACCCACCAAACAAGCAAGACACTTGACTCTGTATTACCTCTCTATGGTGGAACCACTACAGTTTCGTTTCATAGATTTGGACTCACCCCTTGACAGCAGCTGTACAGCTCAACGTCCTGCAATCGAAATAAATCTCAGGTAAAAGTTTGCAGGAATTTGAAACAACAGCTGCAACCCCCTGACACTTTTATAGATTGAATTTGTCCATTACATCTTGTTAGATTAATTTTCATGTAAAGCATTCAAATGCTAAAAATACTCAATGTTAAACATTTTTTACGACTTTATATTATACGATAAAAGACGATTCATAGCGAATATTTCCAAGTTAACCGTTACATTAATTGTTTCTTGCTTATATTACATGGATTAATGGTTCTCCTGTCAGATGAATTGGTAAACAAATATATTTAATTATTATTTTTTTAGGGCAACAGGCTACATGAGGGTAATCCACTTTGGGCAACTCCCCTTTAATAGCATAGGAAGGGATTTGAAAGGGGGCATGCGGAAGGGTGGAGGAAGGTAGCCAAGGGTTACTAGGGCCCCCGGACTATAGTTTAAGGATCCTACCCGGCATACGCCTAAAGAAATGCAGGGAAATCCTGCATCTGGTAGGTCGGACATTGGGTATTTGTCCCACGCCCTTCCGATAGCGGGAGAGGAGTTTTCTGTGGGGACGCAGCATTCCCTTCTCCGTGCCTCGACCAGTTTAGGAGGCAGCTGGCCGACTATTCCAATAGGAATAGGGAACAACTATTACCGTATGCCCAAGGTCTGCGACCCCGGAACATACACCTCTCAAAACAGGCCGAGGTGCCTCGGCTTGTGGGAATCTTAGTTCAAAAACGGAGAGGAAAAGGCATACCCAAAGGTAGCCCCTTCGTATCCCCTCCTACAAGGTTCTGCCTGCGAGAGAACATCCCTCGCAGGTGTTGCCTGCGAGAGAATAGCCCTCGCAGGCCTCTTAAATTTAATTATATTATATCCAGGTCTTTTGTTTCAGACAGTTGTTCAAGATTATGGGAGAGAAAAACGGAAGTGGTTCTTACATCAAGGGACAATGAACCGGATGTAAAGTTGATATGGCAGGACAAAGTTCCGGAATAAGCTGAGAGAGCGTCGGAAACGTATCCTTGCAATATTAAGCAACTAAATATGTGAATAATTATATTATATCTTACATAAGCTTCAATCCATTATAAAACAGAACTTAAACAAAATAATGCGGAATAGATGTCTATTATTTGGGCAGTGTGTCAATGTAAAAATCCATATTGGAATTTTTTTAAAAAATCTTGTTCATTAATGGTGAGATTTCAGAAACATTAAATTATATCAATCACATCCTTCACTGTCACAGATAAAATATGAGAATTGAACACTTGGTAATATATAAGAAAATTGTTTTACGTCATGTTCTGCGTGTAGTATAAAAAACTGGATGACATAGAAAATGACTATATTTTATATAATAATATGTAATAAGTGTATATATGTGATATACTAGGGGTGCGTTGTTTAATAAAAATATATTACTATTCTTCGGCGCGTTCACATTTGCACTATAAACTAGTTTTCCTTTGAGAATCCAGAGGGAACCTAAGCGAGGATTATCTGTGCCAAGGACGATGACGTATTAAAGGGAAAGTGAAAGAATGATGTGACGAATTGTCGGCCTGCAAAGTAAAGGTAAAATATATTAAATAAATTGATCAAGAGTGAACTGTCCGACCCCCTTTTAAGTGCACTGCTGTACTTTAATCCAGTAATAGTGACCAGTACAATGAGTAACTTTCACAGAATTACATCTAAATTGAATTCTTAATTCGAGACACACTGAATTACTATTCGCTAGCGGATAATTTCAGCATTTGCCGAGCCCATGTCGTCAAGGATAATCACTGCTCGCCTTAGCTGACATCAGGCCCGCTACTCGGAAAATACATGATAAACATAACACAAATTGAGGTTTCCTTATTTAAGTACCAGGAAATTACTTTTGAAATATTTCCAGAAACACGTCCATGTTGGTCTCATTAAACATAAATCATTTACGTTTTCTGCGTCCTGATTTGAATAGATTAAAATTTGAATCCTGGTATTGTAAAATATTTTGAGCAACAATAAAATGTATTAAGATTCAACGTTTATCAAGAAGGTAAAACCTTTCCTAAATTTTTAATTGTAATTGATCGTATATTTAATATTTATACACCATAATTTCTCACTTACAGGATTCAATTTTAACTGTGTTATAAAGACTGACAATTGATATATTTTTAATTTTAGTTTTAACCTCTATATTTTTTTTCTTTGTACAGATGTAGATGGGAAATTTCCGAAAGCTCCAGAAAATACTAAATTAAAGATTTGGAAAATTCAGAAGTAGTTTATCACTTCAATTTGGTGACTGACTAAAACTAAAATTATATTCAATTTTATTTTTCGAACAAACATTCTAATAGAACGTCAAAATTTTCTTACTTATTTGCGCTGGTATTCTTACTATTCGTTAAATATTTCTGGTAGTACATAGATCTTACCATGCAAGGCTATTTAATTACGAACAAAAAAAATAACCAAAATCATCAGAGTTATCAAATTTTAAATACATTTCTTAAGTTACAGTACGAATATAAGTAATATAAGTGTGTTGTTGCACTATGCGAGTGAATAGTTCATTTGCAGGGAAATATATATTATACCATAGAGCATTCGTATCCTAGTTTCTCTATGATCTAAGAATAATTATATATATATTAAAATTATATTATATTATAGAATTATGTCCCTTATTATTGTAATGTATATTTTATACAAACTTATATTTTATATCATATTTTTTATGGCGTCTTATATTATATTTGTCTTAACACGTGATATATGAGCCTAAATTCCAGTATGTATTACCGTAAATGAAAATTCATACCTAACTAATTAATATTGTTTCATTGTTCCAAGCACATTTTATTAATACGGTTAATCATCGTAACAAAGGGATGGTATCTACGTAATTGAACTACAGTATATGTTGTACCTATAAATCTATATAAAAAAGGATGTATGTATGTTTGTTTGTATATTCTTTATACAGATCTAAACGCGAGGACAAATTGTATCAATTATTGCAGTTATCTTACTATATGAACCGAGTCCATATTTCTATAACATGCTCAATTTCAAATTTACTTGCAGAAAGAATTTGGTAATGAATACTAAAATTTCATAATTTATAAGGTACCTCGGACAGTTTTGAGAGGTGTATGTTCCAGGGTCGCAGACCTTGGGTATATGGTAAGAGTTGTCCGCTATTCCTATTGGAATAGTCGGCCAGCTGCCTCCTAAACTGGACAAGGCACGGCGAGGGGAAAGCTGAGAACCCACAGCTAACCCCTCTCCCGCCATCGGAAGGGCGTGGGACAAGTACCAAATGCCCGACCTACCTGATGCAGGTTTCTCTAGGGTTTCCCCTGCATCACTTTTAGGCGTATTGCCAGGTAGGATCCTTAAACCATAGCCCGGGGGCCCTAGTTAACCCTTGGCTACCTTCCTCTACCCTTTCAAATCCCTTTCCTATGCTATAAGAGGGGAGTTGCCACTATGTGGATTACTCTATACATAGCCTGTCTGCACCTTTAAAAAAAAGTTCTTGTGTTTGAATAATCGGTTCCTAACCGATCTTATCACTTCATATTATTCCAGACAGTCGAGTTGAATTCTTAGCATAATTATTTATCCCATATTTAATTTACTCAAATACACTAACGATTTTTAAATAGAGTAATCTAGAGTACAATACAGCTGTTTTTCTACGTTCTTGAATATACAACGAAGACTTTCGACTCATTTAATCGCTATTATGCATATGAATGCAGGAAGGGCCTTGGAATACTTTATGAAACATTGTAAGTTTAAAAGTGTATTCAAATTAGTGATTGTCTGGTAGGACAAAGAAGCTACAGAGGACCGAAGTACAATATAAGGATGAAGAAATTATGGCATAAAAGCTCTGATTTTTAATATATTAATTATATAAACCAGGTAACTAACTCAGAAGCATAACTTTTTTCATAATTTTATTCCTCTCGTATAAATCACTACCTCATAACATGGAAACAATATACAACCTCCGGCAAAACTAATGCTATATCAGATAACCAAAGCATCCTTCCGAGCGTAAAACATTCAAAGTTGAATAGTGATCCAAATAGTTTTAGAAGGAATAAGATATTTCATTCTTCCGTATTCAGAACATCCCCGCTTCAAAGACCCTAAGAGGGATCTGACTGAACCAAACGACAGAGGCAGCCACCGAAACGTAGTGCCGGCACCGGAATATTTAGTGCAATACAGCCAGCAATAAGGTTTCTGTACAGACTACGAGAATTAATTCCCCGCCTGAATCGCTAGAACGGTGGAAAGTTAACCTTTTCATCGTATCGCAGGTCAAGGTGACAGCACGCCACCTGGTTTGCGTAATTATAATTTAATTTTTGCCATTCCAAGCAGAGTCAAATACTGAGAAATTTCAGAGTTATGTTTTCCCTCAGAATTTTCCGTATAACACCAGGAAGTATTATTTCAAGAATACATATCCAGTTTTTTTTTTTTAAGTATTTTCTGAGTCTGAGACAGAAGAAGAGATATTTTTCCGCGGCTAAATGCCTTTATAATATCTATATAATAAAAAAGGATGTATATTTGTATGTATGTATGTATGTATGTATGTATGTATATATGTATTTACGTTGTTCTTTATACAAATTTTATCGCGTGGACAGAATGCAACAAAAATTGGTACACATATTCTTCAAAATACGAGAAACGGTACTGTGAGGGTGAGAAACGCCTAGCATACATGCGAAAAGAATTATAATTAAAAACCGTGATCATTAAATATTAAATTACTGCGCGCCAAGAGACAATGACGTCACGCGGGAGAAAGACGTTACTTCGCAACGAACAAAGGAAATATTTCCTTTATTAGGAATGAAATAAAGCAGAAATATTTTCTTCAGCAATACTCCATCGAATGGTAATAAAGAAGAATACGAATTACTTTACCATCCTAGCGGAAAATGTAAGTTAATTTTCGCGCTGTATTAGTTGTGAGTCTAGCTAACAATTTCATCAATGTAATATTTCGTAATGTATGAAGACTGAGTGACAATTGACAATTATATCCTGAAATACTCAAGGAATATATTTAAGTATTCAATTAAATACTTTTTCGAGTTTATATAAATAAGTACACGAGAAACGCAGGCACCCAGCTAGTAATACATAAAATAGCGTCATTCTGCAACTATTGTCTGTTCAGTATTGACCTTTACTTTGGGTGCACACATATGTGAAATTAAACTAATTCCAAGTGGGCGTATTTTTTTTTTAGAGTAACGGGCTGCATGAGGGTAATCGACATGTTGGTAACTTCCATTTAATAAATACGAACGGGGTACTTGTATCACGTCCTTCCCTGGATGGCGGAAGAGTGGGTTTGCTCTGAAGAGACGCAGAATTCCCTTCTCCGTACCTCGACCAGTTTAGGAGGCAGCTGGCCGACTGTTCCAATGAGAACATGAGCGTCCAATGTTCGGTCTACAGATTTTCCATGATTCGTCTGAATGATTGCCAGGCAGTCCCTGAATTTCTGCACCGATCGTTCTCTTCGAGAGAGAATAATGACTGACCAATCAGACCATACATCCAATTCTGTTGAATAAACACATTGAGCAAGTCCAATCTTACAATCTTTCATTGGTACCGATCACAGTGGAAAAGTGCAGTGAAATTCTTAGAAACATCCCTCATTTCTTCGGTACCCAATTTCTCTTTTGAGAATGGATCAACTGTTAAAAAATTATGAGAAATTTAGCATTAAAATTTACTTGGTCACAGTCACACGAAGGCTCTGTGTTATATTTTATGGTTCGTAACGATATTTGCTGGGAGTTTGTTCCACAACCCACACCGGTTCTAATTACATCTATGACGTCCATTGAGCCCTCTGTGAAGTTCCGACGGCCTCGGAGTAATAATACTGGCGGTTCAGACTCCAATTTTCAACTACTGTTTTGGCAATGATTGCTTGTTAAGATCCGCAAAAAAAGCATTAATCGTTTGTGTTACGACATCATAACGCTATTTTGAGATTTCGAAACGTTTTGTTGAAGAGGAGAGGTTTTGACGCAAAATTTGTCCTTGTGACTAATTACCGGAACAAATGTTTGCATAATACATTAATGTTAAAATTTTCCACTGCGCAGACATTAAAAAGGTAACATTTGTCAGTTAGTGGTTCCAGTTAAATAACATGAGATTGTATCATGGCCTTTACTGGCTGCAAAATCTATTGCAGTCCGTAAAATTAATTAAAATTCGTAAATTTGTTTAGATCACGATGTTGACTGCGCTATTAACGGATATAAAGACATGTAGGCCCAAACCAGAAGGCGTCGTCAGACTTCGGACGAAATCCTGAGTTTGATGACAGCGCCTCTGGCGGCGGTTTTAAACCAGCGTTGTTTGAAGTGACAACGTTCATCATTTCTAATATAGATACTCAATTTCCCGTTGACACCTGGACGTTAGTTGTGGATCGGTTGGCAATACGTGATCCCCTGATTTTAATTAGGAATAGATAGTCAGTGAACCAATATTGTTTAAAATATTAAAATAACAATTTATTCAGGAGCCTTCGGCCGATTGGCCATTAACAACTGCGTGTGTGACGTTGTACTCCTTCCATTAATTTAATGGGTTTATTCCAACATATTGCCACTTGTTTAATTCAATTCATTATTAATTAATACAAGAATCCCACGTCAATAATATAATTTTAGTTTCAGGATCTTACTTGTATACAATATATTGGATGTTATATCATGTGTTTGGGTGAACCCATGAAATTAATGGAAGGAGTACAAAATAACACACACAACTGATAATTGCCAGTCGGCTGAAAGCTACTGAATAAATTATTTTAACAAGTGGAGGATATTGGTTTAGTTATTACCTATAATGTAATAATCCTCTTTCCAGCTTTCAATTTTATAGAATCAGAATAGATTAGAAAGTCCTTGTAAGGGGACTATTAATATACCATGAAACGTAAGAATGCCTGACAATTTTGGCTTTGCCAAATCAGTTTGAAGTCTGGGAGCGATTTCGAAAAGATCTAAATCACTTATAGAACTATCTTGTGGGTAAGAAAAGACAACCATTTATCAGTTCTCAGATACAAAGAGATTCTCAACGCAACATGCAGATTTCTGTCTCGCATTGGGGTTGAAGGAATGGGTTTTCAAACAAAATGGCCGAAAAAATGACTAGTTTCAAACGTCTTTATGATTAAAATACTCGGTAAAAATGTCGGAGGCACCTCAAAACTATTTTTCAAAAGTCCACCATTTTCCAGATTTTTTTCCAAGCGGCACGGAGAATCTTTTCCACCGCGGTTGTGACGTAACAGCTTACCACACTGTCACGAAATAGGATTAAAGAGAACGTTTCCAATCGCAAACCTTCTGTTGGATTCTGAACATCTTGATTACTGTTCATGATCTTACTTAGTTAGATCTTTGGTGTTTTTGTCTGATATTTATGGTCGTTGCTTGTGTATTGTATAACAGTTAGATTAAGGGTTCGTTTACGATGTTTCAGCACTGATAAAGGGCTAGAAGTAAAACTGAAACGTGAACGAGTATACTTATTGATTTTCCTGTACCAACTCTCTGGCCGTTGTTTGATAATCACCGCTCGTAATAGCTTAATTGATTTTAATTTATGAAGCAAGGGCATTCTGTTAGTGCATGTTGCAGGTTCACGATGAAATGAAATGAAGACTTGAATTATAAAGACGACGGATTATGATAATTCTTAGAATATTCACCTAATTAATAGCCGTGACTGAGTGTTTAAGCTTCATATAAAGAATGTAAAAAAAATTGCTACTGTAACCTGTATTTAGTTGTAGAAGCATTTCGATTAAGACGTTGTATCGAATCGTTCCCGTCAGTTCGAAATAAAGAGAGATTACTAAAAATTCACCACCTCTGTTTCTCCCCCACATTCCTCCGCAAGAATCTGGAACGGGGAATAGCCGCGCATACTCTCCATATTTGAGGGCGCTTTTATTTGAAGCCTGCGGCCGTGATGGAAGCTGCGACGCGACGCCAAAACGCTTCCATAAAGCGTCGAGACAGCTGGCGCCAGCTATCTCTGCAAAGCAAGTACAGTCGCCTCCTAAAACAGACCCGCAATTTTCCCAGCTCTCTAACCCTTATCTATCCCTTATACTTATTAAAAATCATGGATACACAATTATAATCTTTGTAATAATTAAAAATTGACTTTCTTAAAACAGGAATTAAAAGCAGTTCTTTTTAATTTTTATGAATTTTTGGAACGTACCCGAGCTTTTTTATTGAAGAGAATTCCTGTAATCCTTTGACATCTCAAGCTAAATGTGTGGGGTTGTGCTGAGCCGAGTAGATCAACATTCGAACGGATTGGGAGCTTCCGAGCCGATGCACCATACGAACAGAGTTCTTCACTGTTCGAAAGGTCGATTTATTACTTCTCCGTAGCTTTAACATGCACTTCCTCCCTGCTCCTGTCTAATTAACTCTCTCTTCTCCTGATTACACATTGGAAAACCAGAAATCCTCCTTCCTGATGTATGAATTGGTGTCATGACCAAACGTTAATCCAGAACTGCCTTCCTAGCATGCAATATTACTGTTCCTATCACCGCCGAATCACTCTGTTTAATCTTTTCTACACATTCAACCATTTGGTCGTCACTCCCGATCACTTACGATCTTGTCGGTTGAATTTTGGACAATTTTATGACTCTTAACCACATTCTCTCCTCTTGAAACATCTAGATATTTTTTTTTCTTCCTCTATCTTAACAACTCTTGTAATACTTCTTAAGATTTACGAGAAAACGAATACTTTTCCGAACGGTTCATTGCTCATTACCAATGGCATCACCTTTGTTGCCTTTCTGGTTGCAGCCAACATTCTTGAGTTATTCCCCCCCCCCCCTTGAATTCAGTTTACTGTGCCGCTTGCAAAGAATGGAGCAATGGTATCATTGATGCTATTACTCAGGATCAATTTCCAGTGAAGATTATTCCCACCATAGTGTCCGTAACCCTTCCACAAATTTTCGTGTAAACATGTTAGATGTCGTCGAGTCTCCTCGTCCTACACTTGTACTGCAACGAGGTTACTATTATGTTGTAGATGACAAATGATGTCTTGTAACAGATGACCGCGACCGAGAATGTACTGAAATTATGTATCTTAGTTTCAGCACCATTCTCAGTCATGAGCGATGAACAGGACACTGGTTCATTTCGTGTAGTGTGGCGCATCCTTTACTCTCAAAGATAGAATTTTTTTAATTTTAATTGTTATTGGCGGTTTTGATGTTCCTCAGTTCAAAAGCCTGTTACAGTCCAACCTGCAGCAAGTCTGTTACTAGATGGAAATAATTTATTTATATTAAATGCTACCGACTGTTTACATTTCCACATTTTATATAGTTTTGTGTGTGTCATATGGTTCATACGACTTCCTCAGTTGATACTTTCCCAAAATTCCAGCACATGCTTCATGTACAGAAGGCGCGGCAATGAGGGGCAAATACTTGAGGATTATAAGACTTTAATAATCTTTCAATCACACTATCTTTTACCGAACAGGAAGGTGTCCTTCTTTCATGACAGCTGCAGAGATTGCGTGTCAGAAAGGAAAGCAGTCCTAGCACCTGTGGCTACCACACAAATCGTGACACCTTAAACATAAAAATAGTTTCCTAACTTGTCGTGTTAAAACTGGTTATATCCCCCAATATTTTACGGTCGATCTGGAAACTTTCCTCCAGCCTCAAATGTTTTAAGTACTTTAATTTCCAATGTGCCGTCAATTTATTTTCGTTGCACCAGGACCAGGATCCATCTGGATCCATTACTTTCACGGACGCTGATTTACTGATAACTTCAATGTCGACAGGCCATTGTTTATTCTTCCAAAGGAGTTCTGGTAACATTTGAAGATTTTTCCTAACCTATGTACACGTTGAATATATGGAATAAAAATTTACTGCGCACACACTTGGCGTATGATTCATTTTTCAGTCGAATACGATAAGTCACGGGAGTCGTCTTCCAGCTTGATGGATTTATGTGACATGCCAGGATCTTGATCGGAAGAAAGACATATTTCAAATACTGTCTCTTGAAGCAAGAGCTCAGCCAAGAGTTTTCCCTTGCCTTACAGACATTCGATTAGCTGACGTAGAAATGAATGGTCCAAACACATCTATTGGCTAGAATACAATTTTTCTGTATAATAATACAAAAAAAGTGCTTTTTTTACTTATTTTTGCCTAATATTCTCACACATCTGTCAAATTCTGACAGACGAGGTCAGTTTCGAGAAATCGCTACGAACTTTCCCTCGTGTGTTTATAGTCTACGTGACGTGTCGTCGTTCCTTTTGTATTTCTAGTTCTTTGTCTGTTGGTTTGAAGCTAGCAGACCTGGAATGCTGAGACAAAGAAAAAGGACAGGGGTTTTACGGTCTGGGAGTAACCAGTTCCCACCGGAGAAATGCAGCAAGAACTGCTGCCTTGGGGTTCGCATCCCACATACAGACAAAGCCACCACAGCAACGACGACTCCAAGAATTAAATATTAAAATATTCAAACCGTTAATATATCAACGTATTCCTGGACAACGACAATAAAATTGTATTAAGCTTACTGCTTCATTAACATTTTTATTTCAATGAACTCAAATTTCATAAGAAGTCACTCTGAATTTGTCTGATCGTGTGAGTGAGACGTAGAAAGTTATCTTAAATATAGTTAAAACTTTAATTCGCTTTCTTCTCTCTGTTTTTACGACTACTCTGTTCCATTTTTTTCCTCGAGCATCTCGTAGATCAAATCGACCTCTGAATAGTCCCAACGACTCAACGATATTTGAAATATTTAATTTTTGACTAGATAATAAACCAGTTTTCTCGCTCTTTATAAATTTTCTGAATATATTTTTATTTATGCATTAAATTATCTTATTCACAAATGAATATTCCTCATTTGCAATAACATTTTTTTCACAGATATATTTTTATCATTGATGTCTTTCCTTACTCGCATACTTACTGACGTCCTTCACTTGACACATTAAAAAAATTATCACCCTGGCCTTGTTAAAATTGTAATAGCCACAGATCTGAAGAAAAAAAAACATTAAATAATTTATGGTATACTGTAAAAATTATATTTTGTATTTGTACGGTAGCCATGGTACTGTTAATTTAGATATTCTATCTGATAAGTTGCAATTGATTTAGGATATTAGCATAAAATTAGCCGATGTCACCACATTCATTGCGTGCGTTAATAATTTTAATCGATAAATTATTTATCGTGCATTTTGAAAGGATTATTAGTGAATTCAGAATTCTGTGGTAGAATAATGTGGCTGTTACTCGTAAGGTTGCTTAAGACTTCGCAAACCAGTAGATTCCGCTTCGAGCCTGATGGAAAATTCCACAAACCGAATGGTAAATTTATTCTACTCCACCAACTTATTTAAATACAGTTAAATTTAATACTTAATGAATAACATAATCGAATGCATTACTGTGATATAATATTTTTAAAGGTGGAAGAAAAGCCTAAGAAAGTCCGAATAAATTTAATAATGATTTACTTGAACTATGTAAAAGCTTTCCGCCATTAATTATGATAGTCCATAGATTCCTAACGGTAAAAAATATTCATTTTAACCACTGACAAAGAAAAATAAATCATTAATAATTTTAACCAGATTATTTTGGTTTCTCTATAATACATGGTCGTGATATTTGTGTCCTTATAATATTTATAATTTAATTCGTAGTTTAAATTTGTAAGAGACTTGCGGATTAAGGAAACTCCGGATGAGAGATAACTTTATTTCCTTATCTCACAACTCTTGTTATCATTACCGAGAATGAGAGTTTTCACGAGAGATTAACACACAATCTTTTCAGAACGACATTTAATTTAGCAATGAGTTTACTTTCTTAGCTTGTTTCAATAGATTTATTAGACCTGTATGAAATTAGCATATGTAAGTCACTTAGATGTTCTCCAGCTTCATTAATAATTGTTAATAATTATCCAGAAAAAAAATGTTGAGTCTCAGAATATTTATTTTAATTTCTTCTGAATATTTCCATATTTGTTATGTTAATCATATATAAAATTATATTCTTGTCCATGTTCACGTTTCTCACACAAATAAAAGGTGTTATTACTTCACAAAAGTTTTTAAAAATGTTATAGTGAGATTGAATACACGGAAAGAATTTTCTAGATGATTATGATCAACACGATAGAAAGCTTAAGAAGAAATTCAAAAATATGTATTAACTGAAAAACAATTCTGTAAAATTATTGTCAAATAAATTAACAAATAAGTGGTTCACGTTTAACACCGTAAAGTCAGCGGGTTAAAAACAGGTTGGTTTTTAATATATATATATATATATATATATATATATTATAATGATCAATTAATTACTTATTAATTTGCCCCACGTTGTAATAGCCATTTATGTAATAATAAAAAAAATGTGAACGTTTAAATAAAACGATTATTTTACTTTTAGAAATAAACAATTTTATTTAACAAAAGATTAGTACAAATTATACAATGTAATAAAAAAAACTCTCAGGGTCTCAACTAGGTTTGATAACGGCAGAACATTTAAACATAATCAAAGAACACAAAATTTAGATTTAATTTAAAAAGAAATATTTATTCGTCTAGACATAGACGAAATTAATTATCGACGAACTTATACTACAAGATGGATTTTAAATTTAAACAGTTTATTTTATCAACACTAAACAATGATATCTGACATTATCTTTTAAGTCGGTTTACAAAAAAAATTACTGTTCTCTTGCTACTTACAGCTGCCCAGGATACTTTCGAACACAGTGGTGGGGGATTCACAGCTTCTATTAAATTCACAGATTCTACTAAGTACTGTTGGTTTGAAAAAGAAAGTTTGTTATATCTCGACGACTTTACTCTGCTGTATCTCGATGAATTTATTCTGCTGTATCTCTATCTACAGCAATTTTTCGACAACTTTCTGTCCTTTCTGACCACCGACCTTAATGCCACCGTCATCTCAGCCAACGTACCACGACTCTGCTTAAACAATGTCTCTCTTAATCACATCCACCAGCTTCGGTGAGCGCTGAACAACTGCTCCTCAAAAGCTTATCTCCTCCCTTATATCCTCCCAGTCTTTTACTTTTTCCATTGTTCGAAAACTTCGTCGCAAATGCCAGTTGACAGATTCTTCCATTATCGCAAGATTTATATTACGCAGCTGCAGTTCCGTAGTCAACAAATGGCTAACTACTCTGTCATGTCAAAGCCAACAATCGAGACAGGACCCGCAATTACTTTGGTGGGACTATTTATTTTCTCCACCCCCACACGCACGTGCACGGTTTCGAATTCTCAAGACCACACAACCAGCACTTCCAAGACGAAGAAAAACTTAGACCTAAATAAACGCGTTACATAATGTCCCTCCAACAATCCAGACTATCAATCACAAACAATGCTTCACTTAACAGGCATTACAATATATATATATATATATATATATATATATATATATATATATATTAGGTTCGTATCGAGAATTTTTCATGTCTTGCTTTTATATTTATTTCTTTTTGTTAATACATTATGGATATGATTAATTTACTTCATGGTGAGTATAAAATTAGAATAAAGTAGTTCTAATTTTGTAAGTTAAATCCACAAAATATGTTAAACTTATGAGGGTCTTCTTACTTGGTTGTGGTGTGTATTGGATGTGGTTACTATTTTCTGGTGAAATTTTGGAGTGAGGTAGAACACTGTTTATTTGTGTGCTTGACTGGAGAAGATTGTAATACTTAGAATTCCATTCAATACGAGGAACAATTTATAGAGAGCGTGGAGTCGGCACTAGAACAGGACATATTCAGCACAGTGAAACCAAATATCTAATTTTATGTAGACCTACCATCAGTTTCAACTAAAAACTTAAGAAAATATCCCAAATAAAGCTTACAGCAATAGATCACGTGAGGTATTTGCAATCGTAAATTATTTTAACGCCTGGCAAAATAGCAACAGAGAGGGACGAACGGACAATGGCAAATGTAAATAGATCTGGCTGGTTGTGAACATTCCACGCATTCATTCGCTCAACGTGAGGAGTTTTCAGTTTCATGCTTTCCCAACTCCGCACGTATCAAAAGCTTTCGAGGAGAATCCAAACAGTCTCTTCGGCTTAACGTCGATTGAGTCAATAGGAATCGGGATTCACCAACACAGACACTCAACTGACTTTGATACGTCAGAGCTATTCCCTTGTTATTGTATTGCACTGACCAACGGCGCACGCTTGTGTTAACTGGTGCTAATAAGCAAAGGATGAAACAAAGGACATAAACAAAGCGATCTCATAAATCATACGCCAACACAATGTAAGATGATTAAACGTTTCACATTTCATTGAACACGAGGATTAAGAAGATCCTCCAATTGTTAAGTTCCCAATAATGTGGTCTATAAAATACCTTTGTTCACTGCGATGTCATTTACAGAGGTCAAACTAAACGTGCCTTAATAACTGGTCTAAAAGAACATCGGGCAAACATTAGACTTTCAGTCTTTCTAGGCATCATATCTTTGATTGGTATGGTGTGAGAATTTTGGATATTATGATAGATTAATTTCTGAAGTGATTAATATAAAATTGAACGATAATTCCGTAAGTATGGAGAATGATCTCTTTGAGCTGTGTCTATCACCAGTGGTGGTTCGTTCATTTTTTTAAAATTGTATGCTAAAAAACCAGTAATACAAGCATAACTATGTAACATAATAATACTCCAACAGCGATATTGCTACCAATACTACATTTCTAATTCTGTCTACATATTTACAAAAACGGAAAAATTTAGAACCAAATTGACACACAGTTCCAACACAAAATTATTTATCTTCGTACATATTTTAAATAAAGTTAATTTATAGAACAAGCCACGCATGGGTCGTGTGGTAGATTTTCGTTCTACGATGCCCGTAATTTTTTAATAAGAGCCAGTCTGTTTAGTTTTACGGGTGGTGCAGGAGGGTGAAACGGAATACTGTGCATGCTCATTTCTGATTCCAAACAGAAATCGTGTGCTTCAGCCACGATTAGAGCAGACATGGCCAGTTGGCTGCATTAGCGGGAGCGAATGTGTCGCAAGGCGGGCAGTTCACGAAAATCCACAGAAATTCGCTCTGTTAAAACCCAATTATTATTACGGTTTTTATTATTAATAAAATTAATTTTTCCTAAATTTACGTTTTGTAGCACGTGACCACATAATCGCCAGCTATCACTGACTGTGACACTATTCTGTCTTCATAACATTATTTAATATATAATTTATCTCTCAAACTTGTGATTGTGTTAGTTATAAAGTTTTGGTCACTTGATGAGTTCTGCAATGTCGATGGAAACGTTGTTTTTATGATTATTTTTTATTTTTCTGTCAGTTGTTCACAATTTCAACATCTTTAACTCTTAATCACACATATTATATCAAATTATAAATTTTTTATGGGTTTAAATTTATCTGCGGAGTAAATGAAAAACTGAACGGATGTTTCGGAACGCTCAGACAGAAGAGAAAGCTTAATGTATTGCGTGGAATCGTAAATGACAGATATTTCACAAAACTGAACGGGTTTCGAGTAATTAAAATTAAAACTATACGGTAAATAATAATAGGTCAAATGAACGCGACAACCGGAAGCGAACCGATGAGAGCGAAGGCAGCGGCGTTAAGCATACATCTGTGTCGAGAATGAGATCACGACAAAAACTGGATTGTATGTGCCATGGCCGCCTGCTGCGAACATCTGGGAATCGTCTTCAGAAACGGAGGACTTAGGATTTCACAACGCGAATATAATTCCAAAGAATCGATTTCAAGGAACACATAACCTCGGAACAGAAGCGCAAAAACGGAACCAGGGACACGGTGTTCGGTTTCAATGACGAGATCGTAAAATTTGTAGACATGCACGTCATGCACATCTTTCGATTGAGGCGTTACGAGTGGAATTTCCAATTGATGAAGGAGCGATGGGTGGTGAATTTATCACGACCTTGTAGTTTTTATCCGAAATTTGAGTTCATTGAAAAAAATGTTAATGAAGAACTAAGCTAAATACAATTTTATTGTAGTTATTCAGGAATGCGTTCCTATATTAACGGTTTCAATATTTTAATCAAAGGTATACCAATAAAAATGCTAAGTGGTATTTGTTTTCCGATTGACCAAGACAGAAATTTTCCTAGATATCCAAAGCAAAAGAAATTTTACAGAATTCGTTAACTTTGTTGGAGTAATTTCTACTTTCACTCTACATTTACATTGTTATCAACTTCTACTTCTTCTTCTGGACAATTTATTAATTCTACCCTATCAACTTCACTGAAATGAAACGAAATCTGACTCTTTACCCTTATTTAACAATTTACATAATGAATACAGAAAAAAAATAAAGTTACAATCTCTCTGGTCCATGCAATTTGGATCTCTCGCATACCAGCACACACTTTCTTTATATAGGCATAAAGTGCCTCAGGTTGCGCTCACACTCTGCTTTCACAGCCACCTCTTCTTGATGACGTTACCCTCACGACGAATTCCTCCGAACAACAAACTCTGCTGGCAGACAGATTTCCACGACGAAACTCCTACCGACTGCTGACTGATGATTCCTCTCGGTCACCTAAATTGGCCTCCACCAACGTTCTCTCCTGAATGCAAACTCACTGACTTATAAAATTGTTTCGGCCACTTTAACTTGACCCACCATCAACGCTCTCTCCTGATCCCTCTGACTGACTGACTATATAAAATTGTTTCGGCCCCTTTAACTTGGCCCTGCGTCCGCCCTGCGGACCTCCACCAACGCTCTCTCCCCACTGTCTCTCGTCCAATTCGTTTCTCCAGTCTCCAGTCCAACAACTGTCCTTTTATCTGCTCTCCCCTCTCCAGAATATTCCCATGTTTTCACAGTTTTTGAGTTTCCACGTTCGCCAAACAACACCAGCTGTTGCCTTTCTCACGCTCCGAGAGCCACTCAATGCAATTAAAATAAATATTCCCTTTTAATACAATTGTATGTCCATAAAACTTCCGTCATCATGCATTTAGGGTTCCGAGCAGATGTCTGTCAATACCATTAGCCCTAAAAGCCGCTAAACACCCAATTATAGTCCTCCACTTCTCTCCGTCCTTTTTATTATTATATTTTTTTTCTACAAACCACTCAAGAATCCCCAGTCTAAGTTGGTAAACAAATCGGATGAAATAAGAACAAAATTCATGTCCTTATTAACTGGGTATTACAATATATATATATATATATATATATATATAATTTTTTCTCAAAAAAGGAAAAATAATGAAAACATCTATGCTACCTAATTATTTTCTCTAATATTTGAGTGAATGTTTGGTGTAAAGTACAATTCCATTCGTTTCATATATAAGGAATACGTCATTAATTACGTATAGTAAATGAAAATTCCCCTTAAAGGTTGTAATCTGGCTCTTCCAAAATACCTCAATTATCGGTGATTGAAATAAGGAATGCCTTTTTTAATTGACGATTTTAAACACTCAATTATATTGTTACGGAAGAGTTGAAAATTTTCCCTCGATTCTCCCTTGTGCAATGGATTATGTTTTGCACTAGACGTGAATAATTTTACTGGTGTAATAAATATTTCGTGGTGATGTAATTTATTTCCACGCTGTGGATTTTTTTGCGGTTTGGAAACACTATGAAAACCACTAATGTTTGTAAAATAACTTCTTCATCTTGACAACATTGCATCAAATATATTACCAGGATAAAACAAGTCAAAAATACTTGCAGGAGCTGTTATTTTTCCCATTAACAAGATTTTACACTTCTTTCCAAGCTTTTCTTCGTAGTTTTTTTTTCGAAATGATTTTACTAGAATTTAAAATTGTAAAAGAAGTTTTATTAAAATTGATGTGATAGGAGAGGTTTAGTGTTAAAACTTTATAATCACATTTCATTCAATTCTGCATGAAAAGATTTTTGGAGTGTTGCCTTTAAGGTACACTTGAGTGTGTATAAAACAGAGCCGAATGAGTTTTTATTCACTTCCTAGCATTTTCCAGTTGACGTCATTCTCGGCCTTTGCTTACTTGAAGTTATTTTCTTGCTCCAATTGCTCTGGTGAAGAGGACCAAAATAGATGCGAACGTGAAGCAGAAAGAACTGCTATATTTTTAACGCCAAACCTTCAAAAGATCTTTCTTCTAAAATTCGGACGAAGAATATGTTTCTTCAAGCGTTAAAATATATTTACGAAGAATTTTCTCGTGAATATTGCTTTTTCAAATAAAATAGCTCTTCTACTTCAAAGCAAAGGTTGTTTGAGGTCACAGCAACGAATCTATCATCTCCTCGCTTTGTTCAGAGGAACCGAGAGGAATAGTCGGAAAGTGACGTCACAACGTCTGTCCAAACATTTTGTCCATTATATTTACCTGGTAGAACCTCTCCGCAGTGTAGCAGCGTTTCGTTTTCCTGGGTGCAACTATATATCCCCAGTCCGGCCTAATCTCTTTCAAATATCCTCATTCCATTGTCCGCCCACTTTATATTGCAGCGCCTCATGCCAAATGGTACCAGTATTTTCTGGATTTGCAACCGTTCGTTTCCACTTCTACACACCCAGGTTTCGTACGCACAACGTTACATGCTGCTTCTCCCACCCTCGCTCAAAGCTCTAAAACCTGAAAGTGTTTTCCTTCATTTACTGTTCTACATTTGACGCATAATTTTCCTCGTGACTATTGAACACCTCTTCATTCCCACAAAAAGAAATAATGCAGTCTAAACTGGTTAAATACACAGGGAGTCACCAGGAATATTTTTTTTGTTCTTTCCCATCTAATCTGAAATGCGACTAAACAGTTATTGGGTTTCCACAAGCTTACTTTAACCTGGGTGGAAACCCAATAGCTGTTTATCCAGAAATTACATCTGGAAAATCTTCGATCATTGATCATCTGAAATGTCTTTAAATTTCCAGACGTTTCTCTTCCTTAGACTATTCGATTTTATTTTTATGTTTTAATCACATCACAAATTCTTCGTGATTAGAAATTTAATTTTGTTCCCATCACTGACTCTTTCCCCTGTCGATAGTTCTATAAAATACAACTCAGTCATGTTTTCTGTTACCTGCTTATTTAGAAGTAAATTGGAAAATAATGTTAGTAGGTGCCACGGTACGGGAAGAAAGTTAAAAGAAATAAAACAAATAAATAAATACAAATTCTGCGTAAGGTAATTTTAAAAGTTTTTTTTAGCGCTGTAGTCTGGAAATCTGATAAATAACAAGAATTATTAACTCTATTTTTATTCTGACCGTTATAGTAAAATTACCTGAATCGGTCATTATTCGGGTATTTGTCCCTGTGTTTTACATTTAGATTAAGGTTTACCTTAACTCTTTCTAGTATTTCTTGTTTTGCTCAGATTGAATGATGTCACCTGTACTCGTTCTACCTAAACATTGATTCACGATTTTACTGTACGTTCTATGTTTAATTGTAGTTGACTGCCCTTTCTCACAGCTCCGACATCAAGACAGAACTGATCGCTGAACACCCTACTACTACTACTACTACTACTACTACTGCTGCTGCTACTACTGCTGCTACTACTACTGCTACTACTACTGCTGCTACTACTACTACTTTTGCTTCATCTAACTCAAGATTTAATGCAGTGTAAAAGTGCCCCCCCCCCCGCAAAAAAAAACTTTTAGCAGAGACAGTGATAACCACAGTTAATACGCGATGCCCCGAATGTGTACAAAAATATTAGTGTAGACCGTCCTGAACACTTGTGTCAACAAGGGTCAGCAGGAACCCCATGGGTACCTTTTGCGACACTGCAACTCGAAAACAATTTAGAATTTTTATTCGTTCATTTTTCTATGCTAATTTAATAAATAGTTATTTAATTTTTTTTATAATACATCGTTATTATTTTATTAATTGAGTATGTTGGCAATTTAGTTGTCAAATATAATAATTGAATATCAAAGGAAATGTGGATTCGGCGAATAAAACTAAGAAAAAATACCTCTGTGATTCAATTATGCATTATGATTATTAAACAAATGTTATTTCTATGTAATAAGACTTTACTCGTTACAATACTATAATATTAAGAAAAATATTAATAACAATGTAAATCTCAATGAACTCTATATGGGGTTCTGAAAGAGAACAGTTTATAAACAAAGGGAAAAAAAACGTAAGAAGTACATAAAAAAGTAAAACCTTTCAGACTTTCTCCTGGAACGCGTCTGTCACCTTGTGCTTTCAGTCGTGATGATTTCTGTGATGTTTGTTGATGTTGGCCGGCTCAACGGACGTTGGCGTGGGGTATTATGTGAAGATTTCTGCATCGAAAAGTCTGGAGGATATCTGATATAAATACTCTCTTCCCGTCTCTCTCTGAAACAAAAATTGACACTAACCTTTTCCGCTCCCGGTCCATGCCTTTTATACTCGATTTTACCTCTAATGTTCTGAGGTTCAAAACTAGATATTTCCAAAATCTCCGAAATTGCAGTTCTTAACTACATTTTGTATTCAGCAACAAACATTCTTCTCGTCATGATAACTGTCAATTTTTTTCTCTCTCCCAAATTCTTAGCTCTCGGAACCTTGTAGCTAACTTATCCTAATCGTCTGTAATGAACGACTGTTATTAAGGTTTTATTTATTAAAAATAATGAAAAAACAAAAAAAATACCAAATTTTGCTTGTAAAAATTAAAAAATATATCATGGACCTTTTTCTCAGGGTAGGTTTCCCACGGGGAGATATTGGCAAAATTTATGGGGAAATGTGATCAACATTTCTTTATTAATATTAAATTAAATGTCTTATCTATGATTGTCCGATAAGTAGCTGACGAAATCCCTTCTGCAATCCACGCCGATAGTGTACCTACACTTTTCACCTTAACTTCTTCAATTAATTTCAAGCTTTATTCATAAAAACCTCCAGCAATACTATACTCAGCTTTTTGAGATTGATTCAAGGCACTTATCGCAATATTAGTTTCGTTCCACATAAAATTCTATGACTTTAAAAATTGTACTAAAACTTATTTTCTTCGACATTTCACATCTATGAAAACTTAACATATCAGCATATCAACAAAAATTTCGTCCGTTCGTGACGGGCACTCGTCAGCTACTGTCCACTCCTCTGGTCTGCCAAACATATGTGCGAAAGTGACCGTCATAAATTTACAACCTGAATCCTCTCAACAAAAATGTCGGCCGTTGTCATTCAGTCCCCAGCGAACCCCCAAATTTCGTGTTTTCCAAGACGCTCCAAATTCTTTTCGAATTATATTTAATTAAGAACAACGTTTGAGGCATTCAGAAATCTGCCTCATTACGCTTCATGATGAAGCATTCGATTATTGATAGAATTTTAGGCGCAATGATCATAGTAGATCATAGAGTTCTCGTCCATCCAAAGATTGAGTGGTGATAAAAGTAAACTCGTGTTTACTTTATAGGTTTACCAAAACTGATTTAATTATGTGGATTTTGCGACCCTTGGATTCGTGTTCTGTGAGAACAGGTAATTAGTTGGCCGTTGTCGACATGTAGAGGTCATCAGCGATTGTGGACGTACCGACGTCATCAGCTTGGAGGTCGTCGCCGAAGCGTAACATTTCTAGGGTGATCGTGTAGACAGGAAAACGTGTAGACTTTGGATTAACTTTTAACGAAAACTCAACTACGATTCCCTTTCAATTGATTCCATATTAATTTCTCATGTCTCCAAGACAGCTTTCGGCAGCAACTCGAGTGTCAAGGAAACAAGCTGAGTCATCCCTGGGACACTTGAAATACGACCAAAATAACACAGTTGCAATTAACACTATACAACAGCTAGTTAAAAGAGATCGGTCTTCGCAGAGGATAAATATAGATTTTATTAAAAAAATTATTTCCAGTCTTAGGCTTTCTGAAATTAAATCCAGCCCTTGATTTTTTTAAAAAATAGAATTTTACGCCGCGTCGTGAAATGGCCAGTCATATCACAAAATAACATCTCGACAACTATTTTCAAAGCTTTAAGAATGATTGGATTTCTAAATAATTTAAAAGAAGTAAATATCATTTTTAACAGAAATAACTTTTATGAATGAATAAACCAGCCAAATTTGTTGGAAATTTATTTTAATAAAATAAAAAAATTAGATCATATCTATCTATATAATAAAAAAGGATGTATATTTGTATGTAATTACGTTAATTTCTATACAGATTTAAACGCGTGGACAGACTTCAACAAAAAATGGTACACATATTCTTCAAAACACGAGAAACGGTACTGTGAGGGCGAGAAAACCCCAACATAAAGGTGGAAAGAATTATAATTAAAAAAACGCGATAATTATGTGATAAATCACTGCGCGTCAAGAGACCGTGACGTCACGCGAGAGACGTTACTAAGCGACGAACAAAGCAAATAGTTCCTGTTTCCGTAATGAAATAAAGCAGAAATATTATAATTGAATAAAAAGTATAATTTTATCCAGTAACACTCCGTCGAATGATGATAAAAAAACAATTCAAAACGTTATATAAACCGTCGAACTAATTTTCTTCAAAATAAATTGACTTTTAATTGGCTGACCAAAATTTTGCCCATTTATATCTTGCAATACTCACTGAAGGAGGCATATAATTATGGAAAAAACAATACATAATATTTGTTAATCATTATAATTTAACATATTTTAAATTTGCTACAACTGACGAATTATTACAATTGAGATTCTTCGAAAAATTTGGTTATTTGTGTGTATATCATTATGATTTCATATATTTGATTGTAAAGACCAAGGGAATAAATTCAAGTGAGAACTGTTAAAAATTAACAACATTAATATTTTATACAATAAATCGTGTTTCATACTTTGGGCTTTGTGGCACACAATCTGGCGACTTTTTGTTTACAATCTTCTAGGCCTTACTCAAGTTAATTTATTTATTTATGTTATTTTAGCAACAAAAATTTCGTCCAATATAACACGTATTTTCTGAAGTTAGGCACAATACTTCTCAGCCTTGAACTTCAATCCTGTTGTAACACTTACAAAAATATTTAGTGAAAAGTTAAAAGTAAATAATTTAATTAATATAGTTATTAAAATGTATAGCCATAAAAGAAGCACCCTCCCTTACGGAGGGCGTGGAGGAGAATTACACAAAAATAACGCGAATAAAAACAACATTGGAGTCTAATCGCGGCTTATGAATGTCGCTGTTTAATTATGTCAACTCGGGCAGCGCCGCGCACATTAAGTTTTATTTAATTTTAATAAAATAAAAATTTACTCGACGAACGTGTACGCATTTCCTCGAACACGTCACATCACTATCAAGTCAGATAAATATAATAAGAAATAACTTTTCTCTTCGGAGTTATGTGGGGAGGGAAGTTTCGTGGAAACAGCTGCACAAAGTGCGAACACCTCACTCAAAATTTATACGTTAACTTCGAAGTCGACGTCTGTTCATATATTCATTTATAAATTAATATCACACTGAACAGAAAACAGCGACAGTTTCAAGCATGTTTCTCGTATCAGGAACGAACTGAATATTTCTAATGCATAATTCATTATTATGGTTATAAATTAACGCATATAATGAGCATTTTGTTCATTTTTTCCTTCGTGTAAGAACTGAAACACGCGAGATTCATAACGTTGATAATTTCCACATGCTAAAATCCCCAGAATCAACCAAAGCTCTCGCAACACGACTGAAATTATAATATTGTATGCTAGTGGTTCAGACTGCCACACTCAAATTCAATTTCTGGCTTCATTCCAAAGAGTCACTCTTCCATTACCCTCATTACAACCAACTTAATTAAACAGCGGTAATGACCTCAACACGGAACACGCGATGTACGTACACGGGGAAACTCACTGGGTTTGTAATCATAGGCGTTCATTGCCCACGAACTTTAAAAACGAGAGTTAAATTGCTCTTGTTTCCAAATGATTCGTTACTTAACTTGCACAGAGAACAGGTAACAGTTAAAGCATTTTTCTGTGAATTAAAAGAATTTTTTTCATGTGCGGGAGAGAAATTTGCATAGCGAACCGCGTATTTTATAACGGTCACGAAGTATATTTTTCTAAAAGAGAGCAAGAAATACCCGTAATTATTAAACGCACTGCGTTCCGTTGTAGGAAAATCGGACTCCTCCAGCTGAGCTGGCCAGAGTAAAGGTTACCGGCGAGGTGCAGACCAGTTCAGCAAAGATGGAACGTCTTGAGAAGTGAATCGATTGGTTGAGGCACAATTTAATAGAAGAAAGGAACCCTCTTGCCTTGGGTTGACATGTTCTTAAAATTTCAGAGCGTATAATTCCAAAGAAGGATTTCATTATGCTCAAATGCAAAATAGGACACACGTGGATTTAAATAAATAACAATAAAAATAAAACCCTTATTTTAGTTTCAATAATTAATTTGTCAGCAGAAACTTACAACTTATAAGACTCGTATTCATTTGGCCAGAGAAAATTGTTGAGTACAAACCGTACTTCGATTGTTTATTTTTGGCCATTTAGCCTAGGTCGGTCATTCTTCACAGGGGATTAATCACTACATTCTCCATATGCTCATGATCGAGCTTCGTTAACTACCATATATAAAAAAAAAAATTTTTCATTAAACTGAAAGTTGCTAATTTGCGACTCGATCTAAATTCACGTGATACGACTGCAATTTAGAAGAGAAGGCTTCTCATTGTTGATGACGACCTGTTGTGCGTCTTTGTGATGGTCGACGCGACGCACAGACCCGTGCTCCGCTAATCCTCATTTGCATGAAAACACCTCTTTTACATACTGTGACAGCGGACGTCACAGGGGAAGCCTGTTTAACGAATTATCCTCTGGATTTTTCACTGGCGAGGGAAGCCGGAAATTATTATTTTGTTACGTTCTCCGCTCGTAACAGCGACATCGAAGCTTGACGGGCAACATTATTCATGTTCAAATTATGACAGTGAAACATGTTGCAAAGAGTTGAAAACCTCTTCACGTAGAATATAACCTCGTCCCTCCAGAGATCATATTAATTTGTTTCTGATATTTCCCCTATTTTGATATTTTTTTCAGGTTAATTTTCGTTGTGAATCCATGGAACAAAATAAATTAAAATGATTGTAATCTGCCCCGCTGTTACATAATTTGAAGATATAATTCTTGCTTTTATGACGAAATGTATTTTGCATATAATGTGAGAGGAGTGTTTAAACTAATGTTATTATATATATGGTTACATACAGCGTATTTAAAATTTATAAGATAATTTTCGATGAGTGTACAAATATGTATGGAATTCAAAGTTAAGCTTCCAAGCTGTTGAAGTTTTCGCGATTACAGTCATGATCAACAAAGGGGCTGAAAACATATACAAACAAGTAGAAAAAAAAATTAAGTGATAAAATAAATACCGCAGATCGTTTCTACAAACATTGTTGCTATCGTCAGGTGTAAAAACTCGTAACAGTTATAAAAACAACCCTCAGAACAGACCAGGCGATGCACTCAAAAAGTTTGTGTTTATTTTAAACTAATACAATCGTTTTTATATATTCGAAAAATTATTTTAATCCAAGAAACTCGTTTCATCACCCCATTGGTAACGCACGTCTGTTATAATTAAATTAGAAATAAATTTATAAATGACACCTGGAGAGGAATAAGAAATTAATAGTATGTTACGTAGTACACGGGGTGATATACAGCGATTAGTAATGATTTTTCAACGTTTTAAGTATTGTCTCGCCCGTTGAAAAGTAAACAATCTAGTCGAAGGCACGTAACAACGCCTTGCTTGAAAATATATGTCCATAGTTTCCTGAGAAGAGAATTGACCCAAATAGCAAGCTGATGCGAGAGAGATTTATATATTATTTCGAGATCTCTGAGATACTTCGTAATGTCAGTTTATCCTGCTCGAGGTAACGTGAAAGGTGATGTTGAGATGGAAAGACGAGGTCCGAGAAACGACCTGAAACAGTGAAGCAAAATTGTAGGGACCTATGGAAGAGATTTTTCAAACAGGACCTTTTCTTCAGTGACGCCCGTAAAATCGATCTAGGCGTTGAGATTCTTGAGCTCAGAGCTCGCAGATACGCGCAATGAGAGAGGGAGGAGCCCACGAGGTCGTCTACGACGGTCTGGACAACATTCGTCCGTCGGCAGCAGACCAGCCTCACCACCACAACCCACCATGGGGAGACAGCGACCAAAGGGTAAGGTCAATCTCTCCAACTTTCTATTTTGGACTATCATCGTAGAACACGAGAATTACGTATCGGTTCCATTTATCTCACTTTCTCTACGAGTAGCCATAAATGGCCATAACTGATCGATTTCCCTTTTTTGCTCCCTAGAGTAAGGAATACAGCAAAACAAAAACTTAAAACCAATTTTGCAATTAAATTTTAGTTCTTAAAATATAATAAAAATTTTCAGATAAAATTATAGGCCACGGTGAAACGTCTCCAATTTATTCTTTTGAAAGAAACACATCAATTGAATTTAAAAAGTGTTATAGCGGAGCTAGAGAAGGTCAAAGAGTTCACGGGGTAAACAGACCTCTGTGAAATACCGGTCGAGCAACTCGAAATAATATTATGTGATATAGTATAATTTATCATCACTATTGTGTGTATAATTTCACAGATGGGTCGAAATTGATGCGTTTCTTTTTTAAAGATTAAATGGATGGCCTTTTACTGTGATTAATAATTTTTATCTTGTACACAAATAACGAAGGTCTTAAGAGAAAATGATAAAATAATTCAATTTGCTTATTTGTATCAGCACGAAATTAAAAAGAAATCTGTGAGTAATAGTTTAATAAATTAAAAACCTTCTTATATCAACTTATTCGTCCTATTAAGGGACTGACCCTGGATGGGTCTTGTTATTGAGGATGTGAATTTGTTGGTGATATCGGGCCAAGCGTATCCATAAAGCCCTTGTTGTGTGCGTAAATTTTTTGTGGACGACCAGCAAAAGTAAGACTTTGCCTATTGTTAGATCTATGACTGTGTGTGTCCATACTTGAGAAGGGTGTGTTTTGACATGACCTCGGCAGTGACGTCAGAGCCGGCCGGCGTGTGATGGCGCCTGCGCCCGGTGATGCTCGCTCGATACTCTCAGCTGATGCCGCAGTGGCACCGCACCACGGGCTCGGCGCTGCGTCCGCAGCGGTCTTAGCGACAGGTGAGACTAACCTTACCCTCGCAAAACCATCCCTGTAAATATAAATGACAACTGGCACGTTCAAGTCAGACGCCTCGTCCGCTTCTTCACGTGTATGTTTCCCGGCGAAGCGGCTCGAGTTACCCGACCTACTCCTCGGTCCAGTCGGTAGCGGCCTTCCGGACCTCATCAAATTAAGCGTTGAGATTCGTGGATGACAGTCGACAACTTACACGGAAACCGTGGCACCTATCTTGATTTAGTGGCTTTATGTTCCTTTGCCAAGCAACTAGTGTTATTTTTAATAATGTTTTTTTTTCTTTTCTATCTCTGTAGTTACGAGGTTCGAGAAGAAAAAACTATACGTAATAACTGAAAAACGTATTAAGCCGAGTGTTGAAATCAGTAGAGCTAAGTGTTACTAAGTTATCCACTTATCCCGTGGAGAGAATTCCTTTCGACTCTGAATTTCAACTTTGGTCCGTCCTTTTATTACAGTTTCCTTCTTCTTTTTCTTTCCGTTTCCATTGTCTATTAGAAATATTTTAATTTCGTCCAAAATATATAACTAAACACCACTGAAATAATATTTCCGACTAAAATACTATTTTCTGAACAAATATATTGTCAATAAATTTTTCGCGGTTCAGCACCAGGTTCAGATTTCTCGATGTTGACGTTTCTGCGGTCATTCTCAAGCGTGAAAAATTTATTAAAACTATCAATGCCTTCGAAAATTATTAAAATTTACTTACATTCATTAAATATTATCCGTATTTTTTACATGATCTGTTGGATAAATATTTAATTTTCTACACGAATTGAGAGTCAACCCAGACTCCTCGTCCGCTTCTTCACGTATGTCTCACCATGAAGCAGATTCAGCTACTCGACCTATTTTTATAGGTAACAGGCTTCATGAGGGTAATTCACGTGGTGGAAAATCCCCTTTAATAGAACAGGAAGGGATTTGAAAGTGGGAAGCTGAAGGGTAGGGAAATTAGCTGAGAGAGATAATGCGATATCGAGAGAATAACTTGTAGTAGACCGAACTTTCGAGCAGTAAAAACTGTTTCTCCCCTCTGGAGCAGAATTCATTGACAGCACGAGACTCTGTAACCCTTTCAGGTTTGGACCTAGTTTGTAAGGAAGACGGCTGTCTCAGCTTTCTGTACCTGGACGACCGGAAGAATGATTGAAGGCAGGAGGAACATCAAGTTTGAGTTTGCGATTCCGGGAAAAAAAAAATATTTCGAGCACATTCCTTATTGAAAATATTGCCAAAGTAACGTAAAAGTCCATCACTCGTTTCGTCTTGGACTATTTGTTCTGTAGGCAAAGCCTTCGAGAATGTTATAGACCTAATGATAAGTAACATTGATAATCGGAAAGAGATCAAAGACGGGAATTCTGCTTTGTTTTCTTTTGAAGTCTGCGGAAACTCGGTCTCTAATCCATACACCTGGTAACCATTTTCCTGATTCAACAAGATTTTCCCCACGGACAATGCTTATTTCTCTCGTCCATCAGATTGGAATAAGGTTACTTGTACAAGAAGTCGAGGAAAGGTATTTCAAATTGAATATAATCTGAGAATGAAGGCGTCATTGTCCTACCTGGTCTTTCAGCTACCTTTGCCAGTGTTATTTCTTGTTTATTTCGTGGAGTTTCAATCCAAATTTCCGATATTACTGTGAAGCTATCTAATATATATATATATATATATATATATAAGTTTCTATTGAGACTAAAGTAAATTATAATCAACAACATCACACGCATATCATTAATGAAAGGAATAAAAAGCCATTAAACGGGGACATTCCTCCCCTGAAAACAGACAGGTCAAGGAAAAATATCATTTGATACAGAAACTTATTTTTGTAAGGATTTTCGCGACTGAAATCGATGAGACATGGCAATATTAAACCTGTGAGAGAATTAAGCCATGAAAAGGAGACATCCGCGAAGGGAATTGTTTCAAATCAAATGAAGCACCTGAACTATAACTACAGTATTCACAGAAAGGCAGATGAGATTCCCTTTCAAACGCCATTGGATTGTTGCCAGGCTGGCAAGCTGTCTGAATCCCGGAATGAATACAGCACATATTCGCAAAAACTTCGGCTGGAGTTTATAGAGAGAACAAAACAGGACACGGAATGTTAAATTCACGCCACCAAAATTTACTTTAAATTTCCGGAAGTTTTCACTCATACTATACCTGTCTGAACCTTTTCATTCACAAAAACCGTTCGCATCCTCTTGAAGTTTTAAAGTTGTCCGCTTTCTTATTATGAAAAATAATTATGAAGCAGAATAAAATTATATCAGCCCTTCGTAAGTGTGTAGTTCATGCTAAATGAAAACTCAAAATTCGAGTGAATGGGGAAAATGATTCACGATGAAACCCGTGTTTAAAAGGATATTAAAATAATTGATTATTGTGAGCTCTCGTAAGAAAGTCTTTGCCACTAAAGTCATCTGACGGATTAAAAAAAAAATTACGTGGCGGAAAGAAAAATCCGTTTATTGCAGCGGCTATTTTAGTTTTTAGCTCATTATGCCAAATAATGAGTATTTTCGATTTCTGAACAATTTAAGTGAATAGGGAAACTAAGTCATATTAGTGAATTTAGCTAGGTTCATTTTCCGTTGCTCATAAGAAGCACGAGTAGAGATACGAGTGACGCATGAAAATGTCGAAGAAATCTCCTTAGTGGTATCCTTGGATTTTTAGTCACATCCGGGGACAGAAATCCTTGATGTGATGTAAATCTATGAAGAAGCCTCCGCTCGAATATTCAACGCCTAACCTCTGATCCTTTCTAAGGTGATTACTTCCAATGCACCTCCATTTATATTTCTGGGAAGACATTCGATAGCTTATCTTTAAATATGGCTTGACCAAGACTCCAGAACTCGTCCGATCGTCACAGCTATTATTTCATACTACCCTTCGTATCACTACGGTGTTTTCATAAAAGAAAACTAATGTATTGGACCGTTAACCGAGGAGGATGAAAGAGTGGAACGCACAATAAAATTTATTGGCAGGTTGCTATTACACAATTTTTTTTGGAGTAACAGGGTAATCCACGTGGTGGCAACTTCTCTTTAATAGCGTAGGAAGGGATTTGAAAGGGGGGATGCGGAAGGGCAGAGGAAGGTAGCCAAGGATTAAACAATTAACAAAACAATGATTAGTCCATACGTTTCTGTCTTATCAAACATGTAAAATAAATCTATAATAAAAGATAGATAAAAAATACAAAATACGATCATTTAAATTATCAATATGTACAACCGAAAGTTTTCAATACGCATCATGACCTTTAACACTCCTTTCTAAGGCGCGTATTATAACACTCTGAACAATCCTTTTATCCAATTTTATAAACTACGTAGTGCTTTTCATTCATCCACTGATAAATGGATTGATGTATAACAACTAAAATGTTACACATTTACGTGGGACTGTGACGTCACTTCCATGGCGGAAAAAAATACTCCAAGCCGTTTATGGAGCTAAAGGGAGACTTCTCAACAAACCGGCATATTTGATTTATTTTAGGAATTTTTCGATATTTGTTTTTTTAAAAAAAAAACGTCCCTTCAAACCCCAATTTTTAAAATTTTTAAATATTTTTTTGTATTGGCTACAAAAATAATAATAAAACCCTTATTGCAAATTTCACGTTTCTATCTACAGATGTATGTTGTCGGTCAATTTCTCCTTTTAAGATATACATTTCAACTATTTGAACTTAACTTGAGTTGTGAACGTATAAAATAAAATTGCTAATCAGTTCATTATATATTGTTTTAATCGTGGACTGCCCGTGTTATAAAAACCAATAAAAAGTTTCCTCCTGTCAGTAATAAACTATTTTTAAAATAAATACTTCCCTCCTTGACGAGTTGAGAAAAAGATTTCCTCTGGCGATAAGAGTTCTTAACAAAGTACACAAAATTAAAATGCAATTACAGTGTGCAAATTCCGCGTCCAGAGATTGGAGTGGAGGCAGATACTAATTTTGGCGACATTCTAATCTGAGCTTGTACCTGGGATAACAATACGGCCTTCGCCAATCTTTGGCGCTAAGTAAAGCAGCAGTGAGAAGTCTTCCAAATGGTGATGCCGAGGTCTAGGACACGCAAATAGACGTTTTGCAAGTCCCTGGCAGCCGACACAAAACTGGCGGTCCTTGTCTTTGCCGTGGCTCTCGTAATAAAAACAGTTGCGTAACTCATTTCTGGCAAAATAAAATAGTTACCCTGAGATTTCAATAATATGCTCGTCGGATTTAGATTAGATAAATGTTTCCCACTTGAAAGACATTGTTCTGTCGACTTTTGTATCAGTATTAAAAGTGACGGTTTAAAAATAATCTGCATATTTAATTTGACTTTACCAAACTTTTAGTTTTCCTAACGACAGAAAAAAAATGTTTATCTTGATATTTAATAAGTAAGAGTTAAATTTTATTATAAATACAATCGATTTACTATATTCAGCTCAAGGATAACATTAAAATTAAGATGAACTAACCACGTTTCATTCTAAATATCTCCACAATTTAGATTTCAATAATTAATCAATGGTTCAAGTTCAATCAAATACCACGAATTCTCGACACCAATATTTCTATGAACTCACTGGGGAAACGAGACATCTTTTAAACGTATCAGATCCATTCCAAAGGACAACTAGTTTTAAAACGCGGAATACATCCCCGTTTTTCAGTATCACTCCGTGTTTATATATTAAATATATCGTTTCACCCTCAACTATACCACGCGTCAACAGCGAAGGCGGGTGGCTCAGACTGGAGGACGGGAGGCTGCGCGGAATAAACACATACACTTCAACTACATAACGCGGTCAAGCTCTAGGCGCATGCCGCGGAAGTTTGACAGCGCACCGGGAGACGGTAGGATCAGCGAAGAAAGAGACTAGAATAGATGCGGCTCACATTAGTCCCACTCTACTCCAAACAGTTTCCTCTTTTCTATGCATATTTAAGGTTGGTGGTGACAATTCTCTGGCAGTTGCTTTGGGTCTTCATCAAAATCTTGCATTTAATATTCGCACTTGTCATACATCAATTTTTAAATAATTTTTCGCGGCTTATTCTGTAACAATTTTATATACTTTAAATAAATAAACATCACCCAAATTTAAGTCATAAAGAATAATTTATTAATGTAAAAATGAACGTTTAATCGCTTAATTTGCGACCTAATCAGGTTCAAATTTTTTTAAAAAAAATTGAGAGATGATTCTATGCTGACTGCCGTGGCCTAAAAAAATTCTATACTTTAAATTTGATTTTATCTAATAACAGTAATATTTCCTGAAACGACTCGGGTAGACATTTCTTCCACTCATTAAATATTCTCTCTTTCAAATCTACTGCCGCTATTCATGGTATACGATCATCTATAATTCATTTCGTCTAAGTGACTTCGAAACCCCACAGAATCGTCCTACATAAAATCTGAAGGACAAATATCATAGAATTATAGAATGATGCAAATTGAGTGGATTTATTTTGAAAATGATTATTCGTATTTCTCAACACCTGACAAACTGTAAAGTGCTTTATGAAAATAGACGTTGGAAGATGGTAACGAAAATTTCACCTTTCGAGTTTAACCTGTCAGACAAAGGAAAACATGAATGAGAGTGCTCTAAGTATGAATAAAGAGTTTCTTCACCTACTAAGGCCATTTTCACCACTGGCATTTAAAGGTCAGGAATTCAGGAGACTGTAACAAAGGTCTTGTTGAGGTTATGGAAGGACCTTGCTCTCGGAACTATTTTGAAAATGTCAAATTTAGACATTAATGGTAATATTTATGTACAAAATACCTTCGATACTGATATCATTTAGTAAATGAATAGTTATAAAAACAATTGAGTAAATGCTCGCTGAAATTTGGATTCCATTCCTGAAGAAACGAACAGTATATATCAATATTTGAATACTATGAATTTTTAATGAATAAAAAAGCAAAATGGTTCGTAAATAAATAACATTTTTACTTGTTTGATGTAGAATATGGATATATATAGACTCTTAGTTAGGATGCAAATAATACTAAAAAAAACTACTGCTTAATAAAATCATGTAATCTTTAGACTCCGTGAGTCGTACTCATCCAACACATAATTACGGACCACAACAAACGTAATATACAATCTCAATGTGTGTAAATTACAGAATTATTTAGCAACTCATACCTTCTCAATAAATGTCAAAACTTTATATCTTAAAACACAGTTGAAACGAACTTTTCCATCCAGACCACACAAAGCACGTTCGTCAACTGACATGTAAACATTGGTTACAGTTGACCAAAGAGTTGTAGATGAAACCAAAGATAGTTGTCACATTACAGAGATGGTTTAATTATTTGTCTATTTCTTTAAAATATCTGCATAGCGAATGAATGTTTGTCTCTTACCTCGTTGATAATTATTTTATTTTTTCGTTTGTCAATTTAGGGTTTTTTTTATTAAAATACTTTATGAATAAACTAATTTAGAAATTCAATCATTTATTTTTGAGTCTAAACAATGAAACTAACTGACACATTAATTATTTAAAATGTAGTCTGGTATTTTCATTTCGTGATTGTAAGTAGCATATATTTTTAATCTATACTTCGGAGGACCGTTTTCAACTGACACACTGCTTTAGTTCTCGTGAAAATTTTTTTTAAAAGACCCTCTGGGAACCGTTTTCATATATACAGCTACAAAAGGCCTTTTTCTACCCGCGCAAGAAGATAAAACCTGGGACGTTGCCCTACAGCTAGTCCAACGGTAGAACAATCTGAGGATCAATGACCAACACGAAACACGTCACTATTTTTACAGCTGAAATGTTTCATACTTCGGTCTTCTCGGCTTCTCTGGCGCTTGGTGTAAGATTTCATTATGCTCGGTTTCAATGTGTTCGGTCCCCATCTTGCACCGTCATTGTACTTACAAAATCCCGTCTCATATTCCGCCACTCTATTCTTGATTGAGTTGTTTTCGTCCAGTCTGTCCCTGCCGCATTTTGTCCTTGTCCAATTATGTTCTCGCAGGTTCCTTGGTATACTGTAACAAAACGTGAAGAGAATTAAAACAAAAAATTGTCTTAAAAATAAACACAAAAACTAATTCATGATAAATTATTAAACTGGAATTTAAATCGCAGGTGGATACAGATTTGGAACACTTTTAATTAAAAAAACCCTTGGCTACCTTCCACAACCCTTCCGCATCCCCCCTTTCAAATCCCTTCCTATGCTATTAAAGGGGAGTTGCCCATAGTGGATTACCCTCATGTAGCCTGTTGCCCTAAAAAAAAAGGTACTAAAACTAATAAAATTATAATATTTGAGGAAAAAATTATTTTAATATAATGATAGATTAGTCTTTGTTATGCGAAATTAATTTCAGGATTGCGTAGGCGGCGATGAATTTCGTCAGCGACTGGTGATGTTTGGATTGGACGTAAGGGTTGGACGTAGGATTGAGACGTTCAATTGGATGATGAAACTGATTCCACGACGTTCTGGGATCGTCAAAAATATTACATTACAAACATTCTCTCTGCTCTTGGTTCTTTACTAGCTGCCTCCAAATCTACCTCATCCTCTCTTTTTCTCCTTCAGAGAAACGATTCAAAGTCGTTACAGTACAGGTTCCAAAGTACCAGCAACTGTGTTCAAAACGTTCTCCTCTCAACCAACAAACCTTCTTGCATCTCACTCAAATAATTTCACAATCCTCTACGGTTCTCCCATAACTGGGAATTTCACAAAACAGCACTAAAAAGTCCAAAAAAATGCAATATATTCTTGAACTGGTGACGAGACAGAGGTCTGGCTAACTTTCGTGTCACCACTCCTCACTGTCGTCGTCTTTTCGGCCATCAGTGTCGTTCAAAAACAATATTGTCCTCCAGATTCCTTTCTCATCACTACATCAGGACTCTTAGCTTAAACAATAATTTCCGGAGTTTTACAATATTACGAAACAGGACATTTTCAAGACAATTTATTTCGTGGTTAACTGATTGCACCTTTCAATGGATGCCAAAGCCGGGTTGTGAAATATATATGCCTCAGTTACACCGTTGATTTCTTCCCGCAAAGTCGTTACGGACCTTCGAAGTGCAGTTTCCAAACTTGACATTGGCAAAGTCAATATTGTCTCGCTTCTAGGCGCGGGCACTAACTTCCATCAAAGGCAAGTGGACGTTTAACGAGAGGCACTAATTTTGTAATGTCTCTGAATTATTCATACGAAATAGTTTCTTTCTAGCAAACCTGAGCCATGATTCATGTAAAAAAAATAGTAGTACCTACTGTTTAGAATTCTGAGGGGAATCCATGGATTACGTTAAAGTCCCATCAATTTCTTCTGTTAGGTTTGAGCAATACTTCACATGTTTTTGAGCATAAAAATATTTATTTAATATAAAATTTCTGGATCTGTTAATAATATGCGTCCGTATGTATGCTTGCATTTCTGGCTCATGTTTGTTCCTCATTTATTGTGTAGAAAAAATTTAATATTTAAAGAAATACCTTGACCTTTTTTTTACCAGAAAGTTATCCAGAGTTGAGGGAAGGAGAGAGAGTTTTTAAGGAAGTACCTATTCAGAAATCAATCAGTTCGGACAACGGTATACTTTCATTAATTATTATTAATATTACATCTTTCATATCTCAACTCATCGAAATCAGTTTATCAGTTGCCAACTAATAATATATTGTATAATGTGAAAAGACAATCAGGAATGTCACACAAAATTTCCTGTGAATTTAAAAACACTCACCCGGTAATGCGCTGAGTTTACCTACCAAATGCTCACTATCAGTATTGCAACGTAAGATAAAATTCGCATGACGTCTACAGCATTAACCAAGAGGTTTTTCCCCCTATAAAAATCCAATAGAGACTCCTTTGTCAGTAATGCACAAAAACTTGCATAAACTGGATTTCGTACAGACGGGAAGCTCCACAATCTGGATTCCACCTGTTTGGTCGACTGTTAGATGCCACCTCACGGATGCTACAGGACAATGACGACTAAGCTACCTGTGGCCCGAATCATTTACCTTATCCGGTTGTCCGTAAAACGACATATTTGGAGCACGAAAATATTCACCCTTAACCTTTAAACGCTACATCAACAATTTTTTCTCATATATTTAAAAATCCTGTAAATTTTAATTTTATTTCAAAACATTACACCGCGGTAATTCTACTCGTCCTCAAAATGTTTCTAACGGAAACACACACAAACGGCTGAGTTTTCGGTTCCTTGTCGATCAGGAAAACAATAAGTGGAACAAAGCAGGAATTCAAATCGACGTTAGGAACAAAACATACAAAAGATTGATAAATAGATTGATTTAATTGCATTAAGCAAAGTACGGTGGAACAGTGTATGCAATGGCGGCACACAAATTATATACAAAATTGAATGTGGGAGAAAAAATAGTAATAAAGATTAACAGTCATTAAGACTATAAATGATATAGGATTGAACGAAAACAGAAAAACTAAAATATTGGAATATAACCATAAATTTCATTTCCAAGAATATTTTTTTTAGGGCAACAGGCTACATGAGGGTGATCCACATTGGGCAACTCCCCTTTAATAGCATAGGAAGGGATTTGAAAGGGGGGATGCGGAAGGGTAGAGGAAGGTAGTCAAGGGTTAACTAGGGCCCCCGGGCTATATTTTAAGGATCTTACCCGGCATTCGCCTAAAGAAATGCTGGGTAAACCTTAGAAAAACCTGCATCGGGTAGGTCGGGCATTGGGAACTTGTCCCACGCCCTTCCGATAGCGGGAGAGGAGTTTGCTGTGGGGACGCAGCATTCCCTTCTCCGTGCCTCGACCAGTTTAGGAGGCAGCTGGCCGACTATTCCAATGGGAATAGCGAACAACTCTTACCGTATGCCCAAGGTCTGTGACCCCGGAACATACACCTCTCAAAACAGGCCGAGGTCAATAAATTCCAGTTATTCAAATAATTTTTTTAAAAAAACTGCAAGATTTATATTACTATATCTCAGAACCAAAATGTCAGAACGAAATCTGTGCTATCCTATATTTAATAGTATCAATAAATAACTCACTGAACAACATAACTAAGGAAACGTTATAATATTTGCACATTCAAGGTGTCTATGAACTCCTCTTCCCCTTAGGTCCAAAATTAACATAATTAATTTCATACTAAATTAAAGTTATATTTTTTTAACTAATAATTCAGATGTCGCCCGATAATTATTAGATTCTGTTGGGTTATTTCACTATTTATCTCATCGTATATTTACCGCGTTCTTTATAGTAGATTTCCTCGTTTGATGGATTTAACCGTACTGTATTTCTTCTCATTCATAATTCAACGACCTCGTAAATTATTTTCGAGCCATACCAATTACTTGAACGTAATTCAGATTAAATACATCCAACAAGTATTACCTTGATACTCGCAACCATCCTTGGAATTGGAAAATGACGGACATATTTTCTATAATAACTGGTTTGATGCGGTTCTCCACTTTGTTCCACTGAGTCAACCTCTTCATATCACAGTACGTGCTTACTTCAGGCAAAACAGCTTTGTAATTATTTGATGTAAACACTTTTACAGCTGTCATGCGACTGTTCTTAACTTCCGTCAATCCGTTGAATTTACATCGAATTGGGAATGAGTCGGCGTATGTTCTACAGCCTGACAGACTGATCTTTTTGCACACTTGTATTTAATTTGATTTTTGTATCCGGGTTTTAAGCTCCCAAGCAAATTTTCGCCCACATCCGGTGTCCAATTGAGCTGAACGTCGAGATATTTGAGAGGGAAATACCTGAATCAAGAATCAAACACCCCATTTAATTCCTCCCCTTCAAAGGGTGTCGATTTCATTGACATAAAATTTATTTAATATAATTTATTTCATATACAATTTCAATGAAAATAAGAAATTATTATATTTCGTTTCAAATGAGTTTTTATATAATTTTTCTTATTCTCCTCGTATTTATCATTATGTTGGCACTAGATTGATCTCCTTGCCATCAAGGAACGACGTTTCAAGCTTTATCAAATAAATTCCACGCTCCACTAAAATTGTCAGAATCAAGGCTGCATTTCATGAAGAGGCCTCGAGATTACGGTGTGGCCATTGTTCACGGAGAGATTTATTACTCATGTAGGAGGCAATTGTTGCCCTCGAAAGCCCTTGAAGGCAATTCCGTGTAGCGAGTTAGCAGAAAAACTCGAAAACACACCAAACCTGTGAATTTTGAAATAAAATTTCGCGTTATATAACAACTTTATTAAACTAAAAAAAGGCTAGCAATAATAGTGTGGCGTAATTCCCCGCCAGTTTTGTCATTTAGTTGAGACTAGTTGGATTTTACGATCGATTGCCTCATTCCCTAATTAAAGGACTTCATTAGGTTAAAAGTTCATTTCGCTTCACCCTAGGGTAAAATTACTCTCGCAGCCCCCTAGCTAATAATTTTTTACAACTTGATTAACCACTTAAAATAATGTACAGGTATTTAAATTACCGATTAATTTATGTCGTATAGTAATTATGTTAAATAAAACTGAATGTTTGTGGGGATCGGTTTACTCTATTAATTATTCATGTAGAATCTGAAAAAGGAAAACCTTCATTAAATCCTCATTGCATACTTAATAGTGAATATATCTATGATGGTTGAACGTTGTAGAGTCACTCATAAGGTCACAGCGAGGAGGATGCGGTTTGTTAAGACGAGACTGCAGTTCCACTGCTGAACGATTCCTTTGAGGCAGCTCACTTCGTTGACACAAGTGTCCCGGATGGCCCTCGTCGGTCCTGCCTGTTTTTGTGCACGTGCAGCAGCATATATAAATTTTCACCCTATGCAAAAGAAACAGTTGCAATCTTGGCGGCACCGCAAGTAGTTCTTTGTTACATCGCAGAACGAGGGACATCGTTGGACGACGCTCTCAATGCACAAAGCCAGATACTTGACAGTAAGGCACAAAGTGAATAGGTTGTGTCCGCCTAATAGAAAAAAATTAGTAACATATGTTAGTAATGAACATTGGACTATGAAGAAATCGTAAAACCATATCATAAATGCAGCAAAATAAAATAAATTGTAAATATACAACACAACTCTCAGACTCAGATAGTCAACTCTAACTACGAGTAATAATGAAAAGACTAAACAAATAAGAAAGATGATTTTTGAATTATGAATTTCGAGTACTGATTCGATAATTCTAGGTTCACAATTCAACTTGACCATTGATTAACAACAGCAACGATATGATCTTAAAGAGAAGTGAACGAAAAATTTACAGTTTTCAGAATACAAAACCGCAACTCCTCCAAACAGAGAAACTCAAGAATGGTAAAGCTCAGTCAAAGTATGACGCCAAGGAAATTCAATTTTAAAAAAAAGAATCGGAGACTACAAACAGCAAGGTGTGAAGAAAACCACGGCCACGAGTGTTTTATACAGAGACAGTCTAAAGCTACTATGGTTCATACTCATGATAAGAATCACGAAGATTATAAATATAAGGGGAACATTGTACCGAACAGAAAACAGGAAAACGCAGCTGAGATGCGACTCATGTCAAGAAACAGAAATGAGTGGTTTGTCTACCTGTCCGCATCTGCGACTCCTTTCCCTCATTTAACATGAGATTTTGTAACAGTTCTAACTATGTTTATTTCCATAGAATTTGTATTCGAGAACAATATAATGTGAAGTTGGATTTTTAAAAACTGTCGGTGACTTGTCAAGTTGTGTTTCTAAACGTTTTAAATGTATTTGTTTATCCACGTTTATTGTTGTTTAATAAGTGTAAAAGGAACGGGTACAGAATTCAGTTAATTAACAAGTGCCTGACTACATGAATCAGTCCAATTACCGCCATCGCCTTTCGTAAGGCACCAATCGTGAATTGGGGGCGACACATGTGACAAGCACGAGAATACGAGACGAACAGAGACAATTTGGTTGTGTGAGGACACAAAGAGCGACGGTTTCTCTTCGCCCATTAACTGTAAAAGCTGCGTGTTATCGGTCTTGGAGGTAGCGCCTCGGCGTATCTCTCTCTATCGGGCAGAGATAGCAACCAAAGGTTTTGTTCTCTGGCCTTGTTAAGCCTGCACTGCATTTATAGACTTCTATACGTAGGCGGTCATTAGCGCTTATGCAGAAATTTTCATTGTGAGCCGTGCTGGAGTGGATGAACGAGCTTTTGTTTTTTACCAGAATGCAGCTTCTTAAACGAAGCCACTCGTTACACCACGAATGGCGGCGGGATGAAAAATGACTCACGGTCGTGCTCATTTACTAAATACAATTTTTCTGTTTAGCACATCATTAAGTATTTTTGCCCAGAAATAATGAATGCGTGAATCCATCTGAATTATGAAAATACTTAAATTCAAGAAACTTTTGGTTCTGCAGTTTATCTTGAAGGTGGCGAAGTAAATCGTTATATTATCCTACTGTATTCAAAATTCTATGTCTTCCCATACTCAAAATTTCTTCTTCCAAAGTAGTTCACAAAATGTCAGGTGTAATGTACGTTCCCTTTAATATATCGCTTATTCACCCTTGCTGGTTTATGTCGAGGAAATATATTAAAAAGGGGTTACGCAAAGCAGAAAGCAATAATTTGCGCAGTGGCTTACGTTGTAAGGTATTAATTTTATCTACAATGAAGCATGGGTCGGGGCTGTTGTTACTCCCCGCTTCACATTCTATTTATAAAGAACAATTTGGCTCCAGATCCTCGAGACAGTTATAACTCGCCTTATGTCCTTATAACGCCAGTTTAAAGCGGTTATACATGACGTACTTGATACTATCATTATACCGACTGAAATGTTTAACAATACTGCTTGAGAGGTAATTTGTTGTTTAAACTCACATGTCAGATAATGAAAACAAGTTTTTTTTTACTTTATAAATAAATTTCGGGAGCCTAAATCTCATTATTATTTTAAGTTATATTTGCAATTTTTTTAAAATAAATAGTGGTAAGCTTCTGACACTGACATTATCATATTTTAGATTAACCTCTCGTAATAAATACGCATTTTTTGGCGATTAAGTGTTATACAACTGAAAAGGTCCCTAAGCAAAGAGAAGAAACGTTTTGTACTTCATTGTCATTTACGACTTACGTCCAGTTTACACTAATTATATTTAATACAAGTCAGATAAAATGTCTATTTTTATTTATATTACATTTTTGAGTTTCGAAAGTATCAAACTGTATCATGGGGACCGTTTAATTATGAAATCTTATTTTATCTTCTAATGTTTTAATTTTGTTTAAGAGCCAAAGCAACGAGCACATTACATTTAGAAAGATAAATTACAGCTACTTTACCAAGTAAAGTATAATATCCTCATTGTGCTTTTATATCAGCCTGAAGTAGGTTTACTATAAAAAAAAATATTGATAATTTATTTCGATGTCTGTATATCAATTGAGACTTGTTTTTTTTATACACAAGTTTAATTTCAAGTATTTTTCCTGAATATTAACTTTCGCATATAAGCAGAGGAAAATTTGAAACCTTCAGGCCTGAGGTATTTTTTTGATCATATTTTTGTATCTACGAACGTGTAATAAATTAAAATGTATCCTCCGCTAAGACCTAATAATGTTGGTATTATTTACTACACATATATTACAATTTTTCCACGAGGCATAACATTTTTACAGAAGCTTGTCTGTGTGTGTGTTGTAGCCAGGCTATGTATAATCCATGGTCTGGCCACTATCCTCTTATAGAACAGCGAAGAGAATGAAATGAGGGATGCGGAAAGGTAGAGCAATGTAGCCAAAAACTTATTTTATTAAAAATATTACGATAGAAATTCTGTAATCAAATAGTAGTGGTCGAGGAAAACTCTGGTCAGTTGTCATTGAATTCAATTTCTCTATTTAATTGAACTGTAATATAGTAATAATATCCTATAGGAATTTTATAGTGGAATTGACAGCGATTTTCTGCCTTTACACAAGTTTATTTATTTTAGTGTATTAAAATTGTGCAATCTAAATTGATTGTGAATATTTTAGTATTATTAATCACAAAGAACTTTAAGGATTTGTTGAATTAAGTTGGCACCTCAGTATTAAAAACTCTTTTTTATATGTTTTAAAATTTTCTCTTTCCCTGAAAAATTGCTCCAGAAAATTATACCAAGAGAAAACTTTTTCCAGAACATTGTACTTATTTAAATCAACAATTGTAAATATTAAACTCACTTCTATTTATCTGAAATTCTGCAATAAAAAATGTATTGTGCGTGACGAGACTAGAAAAGGATTTTAAATAAACAGTTATAATTATCTGACTTTTTGAAATAAATGTAAAACTGGATCTATTAAGTAACAAATTAATGATGAATAAAATTATAAAGATTAAAACAGTTACGATTTTTCATCGCTAATTTTTTGGGTCCTCTTCAGGTATTGTAAAATTCAATTAAATGGTTTAATTTCATGTAATTTACAGGGTAGTGCAATTATTTATTATTAATTTGAAATTATATCACTTTATTGAATTTAAAAACACGTGAAGAGGTCCCGAAAGAATTAGGGATGAAAAGTCGTGTCAATTTTAAAGTTTTTTCTATTATAATATTTTAAAATTTTATTCATAATAAATTTATGAGTTAATAGGCCGATGTTTTTCGTTGATTTTAAATACAAATACAATTTATTAAGGAAAGTTTTTGTGTTTCGAGGTTTTCAGTCCCAAATGAATCATAGTTATAAAATAAGTTCCTTGTGAGGAGAAATACAGAAACACTGGAAATTAGGAATATTTCAGCAGCTTTTAACATTCGTGCTAAGAATGAATGCGTGCAAGGTACAAAACGACGGGGCGATCGATTTTGCCTTCCAACTGAAAAATGGGGGCGAAATCAGGATTGCCGTGCGGATAAAGTATGCAAACTGTTATCGAAATACTCATTTATAGCGTCGTATGTGAGGTCAATTCTTGCTGAATGATAGGCAATATCCATCGTCCCTCGAAGGACGAAGGACGAAGCCACTGTTGACTAATCGCATGTGATGGATTGAGATAAGATCGCGAACGCCACGTATTCTGTAATATTTTGTAAGTTATTCGCCGACGAGCTGAGAGCGGATCCCAGTGCCAAGTGTTTCCCAAGCTAATTGCTGCTGATTTCCTTGACCTGGGCCCACAAGCTCTTAAGCTGCTAAGCTGGGGTCGTTTCCATTTAATCCTCTTGACGCGTGTTTGTATAAACAATGGCGTTGACGACGCAGAAACAGCGAGCGAGTTACACAGTTCGCACCTCTGTTTGCAAAGTGCGCCATGGGCAAGCGAGACTTTGTCCTCACTATCAAGTTATTTCGGCTCTTTCATGGTAGGAATAATGTTTAAACTATGGACGCTGGTTTACAGTAGAAGCGTTACGACCAATTAGTGAGAATGTGGTATAAATGAATTTTAAACAATTATATAAGGCTGTAGTTTATTAATTGAGTAGTCTTCAATTTATTAATCACTCCTATTCTTTGTTTACATTTTAATTGGAACTGATCTAGATGTATATTCCAGCAAAAAGTAGGTTCAAAAACAGACTTAATATATTTATTAACTGTTTATATTTATTTTACAAAAAAAATTATCTTTTTCAAATATATCCTACAATAAATATTTAAACTAAGTGAATTTTCATTCATCACGAATTTAATTGCAAGATATTCCACTGATTTGTATTCACAAATTATTATTGATTGGAATTTTTGCAATGCATTTTGCACTGCGATTTTTACCATTCGAAACACATTATGAACAAATGTATATAATTATATATTTACCGAACCGAAGTAAAACCACAGTTTAACAATTACTTTAATAGATAACCAACAAATAATGGATTTTGTTTCTTTCTTCTAGCGTTTATTTCATAAATAGCTTATTTCTTATTATTCGTTACAAATATTATATTAAAACAGATAGAAATAAAATTAGTTCACTAATTTTGTTAATGTGTTATTAGACTTGTGTCTTGGATTGTACGAATAAACTATACACCCTTTCAACTACCGGAAGAACATTTGTAGGTAAACAAAAATGTACCGCAGCCTTTTCGATTAATAAATTTTAAACGCGGTATTCCTTATTCATCTGATATATAAATATTTCTTTGCTCTCATAATTTGATATTTCAACTGCAGATATTGTAATTAAATGTTTCAAAAAAATAGATTATAGTAATATTTAATATTTAAACAACAACTCTTATAATAAATTAAGTAGATTATCGAGGAGATCTGACTCGTGAATCCTGATTAAATTGGAGGAAACGCTTAGAATGAAAGTATCTGATCAACCACTTACGGTTTACGTAGTGACTCACGTTCCAGTCCTCCGCCGTGGTTTTACGAGTTCTGCTCGATCCGCCTCGTAGATCCTATTCTTTGGCCTCCACGTGGTTTGCACATATATCTTCGTACATCCCTCTCGTCGGTTTCCGTCGTGGAATTTTCCACGAAGAATAGCCAGAATAACTGATAAAGGGAAAGCAGACGATTACAGACTGATATTACCACGGTTATGTTTTCTAAATTTACAACAACAAAAAGTAACACCATCTTCTCGAATCGTGTAAATTTATTTTAAGACTTCGTATTAGTGAGGTGTAGGAATAAATTTAAAATTTTGTAAAATATTAAGCACAATGCCGCAGTTTTAGAAGACGATGACAGTGAACGTCATCGAAACGTCGCGGATACAATTGTTCACTCGGTTAGAATCCCGAGAAGATTTTATTCAGAATGTCAAAATCATATATAGGTCTACCTTTTGGTTTTCCGCCCTTATTAAAAGCTTATTTATAAGCATATAAATTGTCTCTACATTCCAATATTATTGTTTATTTGCTTTTTAGTTCAATATATTATTGATCAGGCTCAATAACTAAATACACAAAGAATCATTCTTCGCAATGCTTTAGAGAAATTTGCGTCGAGTTCAGTTCAGTTAAATGTTATTAAAAAGTTACACGAAATTCGTTTAAAACCACGATGTAAAAGAAGCACTGAGGTTGAATCCATAATATTGAACCCTGGTGTTATTACTCTTGAAAGTATTTTATTAATTATAACTAGATTTGTGTGGTTACATAAATAACTTTATTTTAATAAATACAAAAATATAAATGTTTATAATTTAATAACGTAGCAATCATAACCACCACAATTTAACTGGATGTAAGAGGAAGGTCTATCTCCTTAAATTCTCTCGAGTTATTCTTTTGAGTTATAGATCATTATGAAAAATAATTTGGCTACGGTTCTCGTATTAATAATATATGATTAAACATAATTTAAATTGAGAATTAATTATTGACATAAAGAACGTGTTTATCTCCTAATCGCAATTAGTTAAAGCTTATGTTTCCTTTTATATTGTATTGCGTGAATCTTAACTGTTCACCTGAAAAAGCCAACAAAGTTTGCGGAAACATTATGGGGTGTATTTATATATGTAAATATTATTTATATAATATATAACATTATTTTATTGTTAATTTTAAACTAACGCAGAGGTATTTATATTTTGAACTCCAGTGTTGCCATATGGCCTGGGAAAATTCAGTTCAGGGTTGTAAATGTTTACTGTAGGTTAACTTTTCCCTTAAAATAATCATCAATCTCTATAACCGTGCGCGTGGTATTAAATCTTTAAGCTTGTATATAAGAATATTCCTCGTGATTCACTCGGTGTGGTAAGTCCGCCGTGATAAATATGGAACGGGATCTTGACACCCACGGTGATGCCTTCGCCAGCTTTTATAACCTAGGCTAACTACCGTCGCCGTCGTCTAGCATTTACCTTTAATCTTTTGTTTAAGAAAATGGTTCGCGGTGTTTTATCTTCTTTCGGACAATACAATACTCGTAGTTACTACTTTCAGATATCCTCTTACTGTCAATGTGCTGCAATTTATATTTTGCACCTCATTTCAACTCGAGCAAACGACATTGTAACCCTCAAGTGCAAGAAGTGAACGTGTGCGATTCGTAAATATTTAGAGTCAACTTGGCAAATGCGGAATATTGTGTTTAACAGTTTTAACAAGATTATGTTTTTGACCAGTGTCAATAGCAGGGGGAAAAAAATCAGCCATGTCACACAAAACTGCTACGCCCTGGAACCGACATCTGTGGGCGACTACGGGTTCCCTACACTACCACAGATGTCATGTAGTATACTAAGCCTTGATTCGAACTCGGTTGGCATTTATTTTAATGTTGGAAATTTAAATACAACAATGGTCGTGAATTTTAATTTAAAAAAATATTAATTATGTTCCAGAACTATATCAATACGTGACTTTGCATATCATTTTCCATTGAGGTGTAACAGTTGCTTCCTTAAATAAGTTGTCCTCCTTCCGAAGAAGTTTGCCCATAATTTATAATTTCTCGTCGTCCTCCAACAGATTTTAAATTCTGTATTTCCTCATGTTTAACGTAAATTCTTGTTGCGAATTGCTGTTGTTTTTTTATTACACCTGTTAAATAACATTAATCCCCTCTTAATGCTGAAACACTAAATGTCTTTAGAATGCAGAATATTTTATTCTAGCTTAGATGGCGGGGTTCGTCCTATATTCCATTTATTATTCCACAATTCAATCTACGGTTCTCCAATTTACATTCATTTATCTTGTTTATTCCCGTTTACTTACGAATAGATTTTCTTAATGCTGTACTAAATTAAAAAGAAAAACCATCAGTGAAATCCGTAAGCGAATATAAACGAACATCATACAGAACTGCGTAAATGGCATAAAAGTTCAGAAATTACCATTAATATTGCAATTAAATCAGTCGGGATATTCAAATGCAAGAATCAGGAAGACAAAACGTGATTTAAGGAAAACAGATTTCCTGATTTCAACAGTGGCTCTAAATTACTCGTGTTGAGAAAAAAAATGGCCTCTTCATGTGGGCAATTGGAGAATTACATATGCATAATTATATGCCTTCTGTGAAGGCACAACTATTAAACATGAAATAGTAATTGCAAATGCAGCCTCGTTACCGAGTCAATTATGCATTATAGAAAAATTATGAGGGCTCTTAAACATTTATGAGACATTTAAATAAATAAGTTCCGACATTATAGTTGGAAAGGCAAGTTTTATTCAGTGACTTCTATTTTCTAATTACAGTTTATCAGTGAATTACAAGCAAGTATCTCTGGAAATATTGAGCTCGTGAATGCGGTGCGAAAATAGCTTTAATTTACCTAAGTTGTTTGACTTGAAAATGAACTTCGGAACTCCGATCAATGGCGAGGAATTTAGCGTTACAGGCTAACGTAATAACAGAAATAAAGTGACACCGTTGCAGTTGTATTATTTGTGTAAAAGTACACAGTCCAGATCCTTTTGGTATCTAGAATCTGTTCTTAAAATATTTATTTTAAAGTAATTAATGCACCACCAGAATAATGTAAAAACAAATAAAATTACACATGAAGATGCTTCTTTGGAGGGTCGAATAAATTGTGACCGTGACCGGCCATGCGTCACGATAGCACATTCACCATCCTACAGATACACGAAGGTCGTAAATTCGCTTTAATTTTCCACTCGCATGGGATCGAATAACAAAACATTCTATACAAATTCAGTAAGACGGACGCAGATATTTGAATGCAATCGACAAGGTTACGTGATGAGGCGAATAAGATGGAACAATGGGATATATTAGAAGTCTAATAAGCTGCTTCTGCTGTTTGTTTTTGGACTCTGGACCATAAAAAGAGGATTTTCACGAGGATCTGTGACGTTTTAGACTTGATAAGAAACGAATACATCTGTTACATTGTATCAATTATTACCTCAGTTTGTTACCGACTTATAATTATTACGTCTTACTTAACGGATATTATTTCTTCTACGTTTTGAGAAATTTCAGCCTCAAACTGTCACTTCTTTACTCCTGTAAAGTCCAGTATAATTGTTAAAAAAAATTCCCAGTAATCCAAATGAACGTAATTTATTTTCACGAAGCTAATAAAATTCATGTGTTACTTCATAGTTATTTCAATAATGTTTTCAACATTTCATTTAATCGATATGAGAAATTGAGTCTTTTTAAATAATTGTCAGTGAAAGCCAGATGATTAGCTACGTTGATTATAATAGTTTTAATTTTAAGGGGAAAAAAAGGTCCTGTAGCGATATTTGAATTCACGTCTTTGATAATTCTTAAACATTGCTTCTTCAGAGATTTTCAATCGTAAACAAAAACTAAATAAACATGTATTTTGTTTGTAAGGATATTGATTTTATGAATGTTGACAAAGCGATTAATCCAAGCTGGCTGCAGAATTCCACAACTCGTTAGCTTCAACAACACGCGTTAGAGAGTTAAAAGAACCTTGAAATTCAAACCATTTAAGTGGAATTTATTGCTTAAGGAGTGGAATGAGCTCAAAGAGCACGCGTGTTTACATTTGTTCGCTGGACGACTGGATAAGTTTATTAGACAGACCTTTTGGAAACAACAACAGTTTTATAATAATACTAGGTAAATGAGTAAATCATTTATGACAACTAAAATTCATACGATGGGAATTCAGAAATAATATGTACATTTTTCTTGCAATCGTCTGTTTGATGATCTGTGAACATCAGCCGATAAATGACACAATTGTCTTTTTCTAATGGCAGATTGTAGCGTTATCACTTCAATTCAGTCCGTTAAGTTTCGCCACAGTCCGTTTGTACCACAAAATAACAGTGTTCCGAAATCAATTCTTTTGAAGTCTGAATGTGTTCCCAGGAAGACTTTCAGAAAAAATAAAACGGTTCGAACAATCGGGAAGGACAGAGAAAGAGCAGGACATCCAGTCACACCCACTACTGATGACAACATTGTTTTGATTCTGAATAACCAACGAGTAACTTGCTGAAGAGGGTAAATCATTAGCAAACTGATCAAAAGGTGAAGGAAACTCAACCTTTATTTCTTGCGGAACGACGAATCAAGTGTGTTAAAAAGCAGAGCGACTGTTGAAATTGGTATTTTTTTTCCCTATTGATCTCGTGAAAATTAAACAAATTGTATGCATTAATTTTGGGATTACCCTCAAATATACACGTAATTCAAATATAAGCGTTGACGCTGAAGTTAAAATCAAACTTCTATCGAAAATTCAAGTAATACAGTTTGTTATTGGACTGGCTACATTTAACTCTCACTTTATACTTCCATTATTTTAATAGTAATTATTACATTCCAGATCACGGTAAACTAAGCCACGCTATTAGAACGTTATATTAAATTTAATTCCACTTATATCGAGAGGTTTTCTAACCCACACCTTGTAATTAGTTCAATTTAATTCTAACTAATGTGTTATTTACATATAGTCCTAGAAAGTAATATCGTAGTCCTATACTTTTTTGGTTATTTTTCTCATGTCGAATTTGAGAGGTTCCCTGTATGAAATCCTCATTCAGCTTATCATTAGTTTCCAGTATTGTATCAGACGAGTGGAGTGGAGTGCTTCTTATGGACCTGAAATCGCAAAGGAAATTTAAGGTAAAATGGACAATAAACGCTGTGCATAGTAGTATACGTTGTAAGGTAACGAAAGAAACTCTCATTTCTCCTTTCCATAAAATTTATAGAGAATGGTGGGTGTGGCGAGGGTGCGGTTTAGCGAATAGAAGGCAACGCCTATATGGGAAGTTACTTTCCTGTTCGTGTTTTTCCAAATACTGACGGACACGACTGGAAATATTTGTCAACACTTGACGTTCGTATGTATCGTGATGGACACATTTAAATTAGTATAAAAGAGAATAGGTGATTTTGACATACCAAATCAAGTAAAATTGCACTTCAGATTATGCGATTGAAGGACATCTAAAAAATGTATTGCTTCCATAATACCCATAGTCTATTACGCAAGAGTTTCAATCCACAGTTTGTGAACATCGGAATGAAAGGGAGTGGATATTCATTACTGACAAAATACAATTAGAAAACTATAGGGCACGAAAGCGAACATTAGAATGTCAAGTAACGTTGTTCATTCATGACAGAAATTAGCCTTGGCAAATAATAAATAGAAAAATAATAACAGAATTGCATGAGAATCTGATGCTTTTAGAGGAAGTTTGTGGTCGAAAACTGAATGAGGAAATTTAAGGGAGTACATAATTAACTTAATCATATGAATTGATATCTATATAATAAAAAGAGATGTATATTTGTATGTATGTATTTACGTCAATTTCTATACAAATTTAATCGCGTGAACAGATTGCAAGAAAAATTGGAACACACATTCTTCAAAACACGAGAAACGGTACTGTGCGGGGGGGGGGGGGTGAGAAACCCCTAGCATAAAGGTTAAAGAATTATAAATTAAAATTTTGATTATTTTGCGTTAAATTAATGCGCGCCAATAGACCATGACGTGACTCGAGAGAGAGAGAGAGAGAGAGACGTTACTACGCGACGAACAAAGGAAATAGCACCTTTTTCCGTAATGAAATAAAGCAGAAATATTTCAATTCAATAAAATGTATAATTTTATCCAGTAATACTCCATTGAATTATAATAAAAAAAACAATACGAAATACTTTACGATCCTTGCGGAAAACGTAAGTTAATTTTCGCGTTATATTAGTGACTCCAATATGGCGACCATTTGTTTACATTGTGAATTAAGCAAACAATTTATTCAATTTTATCTTTCGTAATGTCTGAAGACTGAGGGACAATTATATCCTGCAATACTCAAGGAGTATATTTAAAAAGAAATTCGAAGGTATGTTTGTTGGGATTGATGCAATAAAATTGAATGTATTTTATAGCTGTTCAATTAATGCATTATCAGTCGAAGTATGTACGAAAGTAGGAAGAGTTAAATCTAGGTTAAATCACTTCTTGACTGTAGATGAATATAGAATTAAATACTTTTTCGTGTTTATATAAATATGTACACGGGCCACGCCGGGCGACCAGCTAGTATTTAATATAAATGTAGAGGTATTTTATTGTTGGTTTGGCAATTCTGGAAAATTATAAGTACACTATTTATTTCTGCTGTATCGGTTTCATAGTTACAAAATGAACTATGGCAATACAGGAAGTGAGGTGATTCACAAAAAAATTCAGGTTTGTGCGTTAAATTTCCTTTAGATGTGCTTTTGCTAACACGGTTGTACTTAAAGGTGGTTTTCTGATGTACTGATATTTGTTCCTTACAAAATTATATTACAAATTGTACTTTTTGAATTTAAATCAATTTATGTCCTTTTGATACGGTTATAGGGTTGTACTTATTAGGATTTTCGTTACAAATAAAGTGAATAAAACACATATATAAGTAAATTATAAAAATTACGTTACAAATGTAAGAGGAGCTGTGATTACGCAATTTCATTTCATCACACGCCTTTGAATGTGTGGAGTCCCTTTTACTGTGTTGTAACTGATCAATATTTTTTTCCTCGCTTCAACGTTTAGCCTCCTGATTACCGCACACGTCCTGCGAATTGACTCGCTGGTGCTGCTTCTCTGGATTGATGGCTCGACGATTGAGTGATTAACTCGCTCGATGAAATCTATATCCGTATCTGCTCCTCTGTCTATATGTTATCAGCTCTGATAACGCCTTACATGACGGTTAAGCGCTTTCTCCCTACACTATAACTCTGAAGTGCCTCGTTGGCTCTCTCGTAACTGATGGATATTTCTTACTGGTCCGAAACTGCTTAGTATTCTTTATTGCTTTCTGTACTCGGAATGGTTATCCCAGCCCTGCCTTTCTACAGATTCTCGTTTCACCGAGCCTCTGTTTGGAGTTCATTTTCCTCTAGCAATTTGTTCTGAAGTGAGTATTCACAAAAATTGATTTTCATAGAAACACTCCCTTTGTCAGTGGCTCAAAGCGTCCGTTATTAAGCGGATCCATTAATCACTAGAACTACTGTATACCGTCTGACTTGGGCCTCCAGCCCACGAACTCAAATTTAACTGTAAGTAAATTATTAGAAAAATCTTAATGGTCCAATCTCACCCATTACGCATTTCAATCCAACGGCTTCAATTCCGATAAATATGACGGCTATTTGTCAATTCGATAAGCCGTAAAGCGAACGAATTTCACGGTCCTTACTTTCTCCATTGTGAAGAGGGAGCGGTCACCGACTCTAGATACACCCGATATCTCAAGGGGAAAACTGCTGGAGAGCTGAACGTAACACCACAACGTGTAATACAGACCACTACTTGCACAGTCGTAAATTCCGAGAGGACGCGTGTTACTTGAGACCACAACACATTGTGGCGCAGGATTTTTTTTCGCCTCTTAATTCTGATTCTTTGCATTCTGCATCTAGTTTTCATTTTTATTATATTAGGAATTTTAATTTTACAATTTGTTGCAGTGGTTTCTAAAAATTACATGCCCAATTTTGCACCGTCCAATATTCCCCAGTTTCTAGACAGTTCACATCTCGTATCGATTGCTTATCTGTCACTAACATGTGAGGAATTTAATCAGTATTGTATTACTTACAGAGAAATATCCTTAGATACGTAAGTGATAAAGAAATGATAGGAGAAAATCCGTAACACATATTAAAAATTCCCATTATTTCATTAAACTACAATATTGGTTACATTTGAAAATATTAGTTTGCTGGATTGTTATTTCGTATTAATCTCGCTGTTTTCAAAATATAAGCAAGCCTGCGAGAGTATTCTCTCGCAGGTAACCTGCGAGGGATGTTCTCTCGCAGGCAGAACCTTGTAGGAGAGATACGAAGGGGCTATCTTTGGGGATGCCTTTTCCTCTCCGTTTTTGAACTAAGGTACCCACGAGCCGAGGCACCTCGGCCTGTTTTGAGAAGTGTATGTTCCTGGGTCACATACCTTTGGCATACAGTAAGAGTAGTTCTCTGTTCCCATTGGAATCGTCGGCCAGCTGCCTCCTAAACTGGTCGAGGCACGGAGAAGGAAATGCTGCGTCCCCACAGTAAACTCCTCTCCCGCTATCTGATGGGCGTGGGACAAGTACCCAATGCCCCTCCTATCTGATGCAGGTTTTTCTATGATTTTCCCTGCATTTCTTTAGGCGAATGTCGGGTAGGATCCTTAAAATATAGCCCGGGGACCCAAGTAACCCTTGGCTACCTTCCTCTACCTATCCGCATCCCCCCTTTCATATCCCTTCCTATGCTATTAAAGGGGAGTTGCCCAACGTAGATTACCCTCATGTAGCCTGTTGCCCTAAAAAAATGCCCTTAAAGGGCCAAACCAGAACTTCTCATTGTGCCTAAAAATCACCTTCTGCGCAGTCTCGGTGGTAAAACGATTGAGCAATTGGAAAGTTTATTATTAATAACCACGTAATGTGTAAGATGAAACATATAGGTCTAGTAATTCATACCTTACGAGGTTTCTGTTTTTAAAAATAAGATCAATCCAATTATCAACAAAATCTGGGAGAGCCGTGAGACGTTAATAATAAGTAGAAATGGATGACAGAACGACATCAGGGGCCGGGATATCGTTTATCAAAAGTTTTGTTTTACTTATATGATCAGAAACTGTAGCAGAAAATGTTGGAACAACACTCAAACAAACACAGAGAAAATTCAGATTTGCGACGCCATAGACTACGAAATATTTGGAATCTACTCGGGAAGAAGCGCTTCTTATGAATAATTAAAGGAAAACTATAAATTTTAAATTAGGAGGAAAAATGAAAATTGTTTTCGAATCGGTGGCTGAAGCGGATCAGTTTTTACCTCCTTCGGGAGAAAGTTTACGAAGTAAGTCATCCAAAGGGTAATAAATAAAACTTCAAGGCAGAGGAATATTAATTTAATTAGTTAGGATTGATTGGAGTGAACGTAAATAGTTTTAATGTTCTGAAATTGGAAAACCAAGAATAGCTTTATTAAATGAAATACAGAATTAGAATGTTTATGGAAAATAATGGGGGATGGACATTTTAAAACTTCTAACAAGACGATGACAATAACAAAGAAAATAATAATGGTAGTGAACGACAAGAAACGCTATTTGAAAGTAATTTAACAAAGGAAAAGAGCTTGAGGTAGCCAATTTATAATATGATACCAAAAGTATTATAATAATATTTTGTATACGGTATTAAATGAAATTAAATTTTCCGAGTGTTGATTCTGCAGATAAACACGACATGTATTCATCTAAATCCATAAAGTTTTAACAACGTCATCTGCCTGAAATTTGACGATGTATGATAAATTAGCAATGACAGTACAATAGGGCCCAATAAAAGATTGTATTTAGCCAGAATAATCACTCTTTTTATATAAAAAAAAGAGAAACTTTTGTAGATTACGGAACAATGATACATTGAGAAAGTATAGGAAAGGCTCAAGATAATGGAACATACTGTAAAACATTTATTTTCGAACAAAGAATAAATATTTCGTAATAAGTTTCTGAAACAAACGCATACAAAAATACAGGTGGCCTAAATAGTTGTAAATTAAAGCCCCCCGAGTTCGATTAAATCGATAGAAGACTTAAGGAATTATTAACGTTTTGTAAAATTAGACTTGAGATTAAATTATTGGCTTATTTTGATTTTGAATCAACCAGATGATTGAGTATTAGGAAAACAGAGCATTTTCAGAAAATTCTGAAAATAATTAGGAATGTTGGATAATGTCAAAGCCAAGGCTTCGAATAGAAAATCCCCACCGTTTTTTTTTTGTGGAACGAAAACCAGAGCTGAACTTATTAATAAATTTGTTTCTTTTTTCTTAACATAATTTCCAGAGTATTATTAGACTTTGCAACATTTGAAAAATAGTAAAAAATATTTTGTAAACAAATCAATCACTCATGATAATCGTCTGGTGAAAATCTAGTCGAGACCGAGGATTTTTAAGAAGTAAATAATTTCTAATAGAAACAATGATTCCATTTTTCTTACAGATCTAGAAAGCGAACGCATATTAATGCAACTTTAAACATGTACAAAGACGAAACATAGACTTTTTGTCGGTAAATTAAAATATCTGAAAGTTTATAATAAATTAATAAATATACGGTGTTGAGTCATAAAATTGATAATGTTTATAAACAAGAATTAATTTCATGACGTTTCGTTCTCTTCCGTTTTTAATCTGCAATTTACAATTTAGAAATTAATAACAAGTGTGTATAAAGTTTTTACGAACAATTTGAAATTAAATTAATTATATAATAAAAAATGTAAGTCAAATTAAATTAATAATAATTTTAATAATTAGTGGTAATTAACTAATATTACTATTATTAACTAATTATATTAATCTTAAGCTTTTTTCCTCGTTGGAAAGAGACTCCAATCCGCGCCGAAACGTCCGGGACTTTTAAATTTTAATTATTTGTCTTTGCTTCTCTATTTTGTGTTTGTCTGTCGTTTTTCTGTGACAAAAAATTGGTTAATTAAAATTATTTTTGATTAATTCAATTATTTTAAAATTTAATTAATTAAATGATTTTCTGCGTGAATTATATACAATTGTAAGTGAATAAATAAATTTAAATAATTTGTAATGTTCTTAAAAACTTTACCAATAATTACGTTATTAATTCCTAAAATGTAGATTAAAAACTGTCCAATTTGAAGAGGTCCTTAAAGAGGACGAAACAATCTGAAATTAATTATTCTTTTATAATCATTATAATTTTTTGAAAATAAATACGTATTCTCTTTTATAGAAAATTGCAACACAAGTTAGCGAGTGAAAGAACTTTAAAATAATTTTAATTCTGTGAGAGAATCGAAATAGTTTCCGTGGGAATAAATTGAGATATATTTTAATATCTAGGTGTAACTTTTATCTTATTTTAATTATAAACAGATACAGTATATCGAAAACTCCTGTGTATTTCAACTGTGAATATACGAAGTTGTTTCGCTTTTTAAATTAATTGACGTCATATTCATTCTAGCTCTATTTAATTATTATTATTTAGGCTATTTTAAATTATGGTACTGATTCATGCTGTATGTCTTTTACATGAGAAGGAATAAAATTTCGTAAATCCTCCTAGAAAACAATTTTTTACTGCAAATGAAAACACTTGAAAAATTTAAAATACATCACTCGTTTGCTGAAACGGAAAAACCGTCGTGATTTATCGAACGGATTTCTTCATATTTACCGGAACGATAGAAAACTACCCTGGTCAAAGCTGTATCCAGAAGAGCATAGTTCCGGATAGGAAATGAGTAGAACCGCACCAAACTAGTCAAATCTCCCGCGACTACCTAGAAACTTTGAATTCACTTGTTGCTGGAAATTTTAAAAGATTCGCATCGAGATTTATAGTATTATTCACGTATTCGATGCAGTTGCAGGCCTACTCGAAAATCCTGAATTAACTCTAGTTTTTTTGAGGACAGGAGGCGGTAGGTCGAGGATTTTGTTTTTGTTTTTAGTGGGGAAGCCGAGGAGGAGGAGGAGGGTAAAAGTCTTGACGGGCAGGATCCCCTGCCTTGGCCATATTTTTATTATTTATTTTGTGAGCGGTAGTGGGCGGCGTATTGACGCGATGTCTAGACGTGGAGGGGCGGTAGTTCCGCTGTGCGCATGCTCCTGCACTCACTACAGCTGACGAACCGGTTAAAGCCTCCAGTACTCAGCTGACCGTCCTGGAGACTGGTACATGGGAGACGTAAGTCCCGCACACTCGTTATTAACTACAATATACTACATGTAAAGTAAATAACCGCTCCTCACTGAGCTCTCGTAGGTTAATTAAATCTTAACTCTCAATATTTAATTATTATTAAGGCTATATTAATATATGTACGCTATATTTATCATAACAGGGAGTAAGGTTACCGGCGCGGAAATCATGTAATCACCACTAGGATATTAACTATTTTAAATGTTTCCCTGCCTCACAACGGCAGTTATATATTTCTCTGTCCATAAAGTGTGTATTGTATATATAAATAAAAATATTTCACTAGCGTCTGATGCTTGATTAAAACAGCCGCTCTACTCACTTGCAACCGACGGCCTAAAATTCGCGGCAAAGCACGAAGTTTGCATTTTTTAACCCAAAATTCGCAATTAAAATATCTTAAAATTAGACGAATGTTCAGAAAACACAAAACAATACCTCATTTTGTATTAAATAATATTCAAATATTTTTGCAAAATATAACAAATTCCGACTTATTTTAAATAAAATGATCAGCTCGGTGAATCCAGCGAAAGGTGGAAAAGAACACCCAAAATTCGCAATTAAAATATCTTAAAATTAGAAGAATGTTCAGAAAACACAAAACAATACCTCATTTTGTATTTAATAATATTCAAATATTTATGCAAAAATATAACAAATTCCGACTTATTTTAAATAAAATGATCAGCTCGGTGAATCCAGCGAAAGGTGGAAAAGAACACCCAAAATTCGCAATTAAAATATCTTAAAATTAGAAGAATGTTCAGAAAACACAAAACAATACCTCATTTTGTATTTAATAATATTCAAATATTTATGCAAAATATAACAAATTCCGACTTATTTTTTAAAAAAATGATCAGCTCGGTGAATCCAGCGAAAGGTGGAAAAGAACACCCAAAATTCGCAATTAAAATATCTTAAAATTAGAAGAATGTTCAGAAAACACAAAACAATACCTCATTTTGTATTTAATAATATTCAAATATTTTTGCAAAAATATAACAAATTCCGACTTATTTTTTAAAAAAATGATCAGCTCGGTGAATCCAGCGAAGGGTGGAAAAGAACACCTTTGTTACTAGACTTTTAATAATAAATTAATTCCTATTGGCAAATCCTTTGCTACGTACCTGGTTTCTAGTAGACTTACCGAATATAAATTATGTAACACAATTAAGTACACCTAGTATATACTTCTTTATTAAAACCGCCGTGAATTTTTTGTCTTCAGAGTAGCTTCCTTGTCATTAAATCTGATTGGATCCCGAAGTAACTTAGTGAATCTTTATGCACCTGCAAGCGTCCGTGTTTCCAGGTTACCAGTACCCGTTTCTCGGCGCCTCTCATGGTCCCGGGCTTTTGTCTCAAAAAAGAACCCCGTCGCATGAGATTTTGTGTCCATTCTTCCGAAACCCGCCCTCTTCTATTCACGGCTTTTGTTTCCCACGAGCTTGACCCTCATATGGGTCAAGGTTTTTATATATCGCAATAAGGCCAAATCGATATCGAGACATGTTACTTAACCCCCTCGAGCTTTACATCACTCTCATGGCTTGGAATTCTCAACGAACAGGAGGCTATATCTCATCATTTCTATTATTATCTGTCCCGGCCTTTACTATAAACCTATTTTCTATTTCGACGTACAAGCGTCTCGACCGGCTTGTTTCGGCTTTAACTGGAAACGTTATCTAACAATAGCTGGTTCTCTTTTGAGACATGCAAATGTATCTCACTGGAACGCGAACGTATGTAGTCCTCGGACAATCTCGTGGAAACAGGATTTACCTCCAACGCAAGCTGTTGCGCGGTAATCACTTGTGTCGTCAATTATGCAGTCACAATAGCTTACGTCTTTATTATATATGTATGATGATAATATCACGGTTGAGCCCGAGATTACAGCTCAGAAATGTCACGTGATTTATATCCTCATTTTAAAACCCGGATATGTTGAAATTCATGAGATTTTATTTTCATTTTACGTTTTTCCTCCGTGACCCACACAATCACAATTCCTCCTGAATCGCCAGTATATTTTTAAGGTTTTCCTTCGAGATTTCCGTCTCTGTGTTCTCCGTTCGGTGATGCTGGTATGGTCGACACGCCAGTGGGAACCCTACAACGACCAGAAATCCTCTTCTTCAGGAAGACGTCAAACGATTGAACACCTTAAAAACAAATTTATTTTCCACTGTATTACCACTTCAGTATTCCAGGTTTCGCGGAACAAAGGTCAATCGAGAGGAGGAAATCGCGCGCGAAACTGCAGACGTAAATATAAAATGTGTTAACGAGACTTAAAAATTTTTTTTTAAGAAAAATAATCTTTTAAGAATTAAAACTAAAACAATGTGGTCACATTATCGAGAAAAAGATTTTTATTAATAAATCAACCGTGGACAGGACAGCGTTTTCAGAGAAATGTTCGACAATTGAGGCTGTTGTAGTCAAATATAATCATTTATAGGCACCGTAATATAAATCTTTCTTTATCCCTCATTTCACCGTTCATCTGCTTGGTTTATTTTTCCCTCGAATAAATTAAAATCGCATTCTTTGAATTGACCACCTGACGTCAGTAACAACATTCAATGCAACGTACAAGGAAATAAGTGTTTAGAAGCACGTAATCAACTTCCATGCCATAGTTTAATACATACCCAAATTACGACGGCGGGACTTCATCTGTTGCAGTAACCAATTCTGAATCAATCAGGTCGCGAAACGATTGTGGTTCAGTTTCAGTGGAAAATATGATTGGACGAGTTCTGGTGTTCCACAATGACTGTTTTGAATTGAAGAGGAATTCAAAAATGAATTTTAACATAAAATGAATTAATGTAATAAATCCTATTTTAAAAACGTATTCTACATCGAATCAGATACATGTTTTGAGACATTTAGTCTATATCTAAAGAATCCTCATTCTTCCGCAGATTTTTTTTTAAGATTGACACCAGGCCAAAAATATAAACATGTTAAAAAATTAGAGTCGAGTAGTGAGTGATACGACACTTGCAACTCTGAATTGTTCGTATCGGTGACGAAAAGATTCAATGCAATGCTTTTAAATAAAAACGCTACTCCAAAACGTTTCAGTTCCCTCGCTGATTCATCAAGAAATCGTATTCCTTGATTTTAAATAAGTCCTCGTTCTTGGAGAAATGCGTTGGATCCCTGTTTTCAACTGTTACATAATTTCAACACCGAAACAGCAACCATTTTATACCTGAATAAAACACTCGAGAAACTCCCAACGCTACGTTTATAATTTTAGAACGTTTCGCTCTCACTTCTAATTCGCGAAGGAACGTGACCTCCGAATTATTTACTTCGCAAATACCTGTTTTCTGCGTCAGGCATACCGTTTTCCAAAGATAATCATCTGATTAAAGATAGGGTGTTGTTTACAATTTAATTCTGTTACGTTCGTTCCAACAACATAAACTCTTGAGCGTGGAATTCCAAATAGACGGTTTTCGTGCTTCGTACAAGGTCGTGGCATTTTTGCTTCAAGCAAAATGTCGTTCTATTAATCCCAAGACACCGGTTTCTCGCACAGTTGCGTATCTGCCGATACCTGCAAAAAAAAATTACCAATTTTGACTGTCCGACGCACAGTTGCCTTTTATCCAACTCGGGAAAGAATTTCAGTTGCAGTTTTCCGAAATTTGTAAACACTTGATTTCCAAATTAAAGGCTAAAATCGTAAACAGAGCATTGCCTATTGTATTTAGAGGTAACCAATCTCACGCCATTATAATTACTTACGGCCACTAGGTCCATATTGTTTAGAACAGTATGCCTCACTTCTGTAACCTGTCAGACTTTTCATGTGGTTCTTTACTCAAATTTTTCATTTTTGAATCTTCTCTCAATTTTTCCTCTTCTTTTTGGTGTCTTCGTCGGGTTTTCCTACCTCATAGCTCGTCGGAGCAACTTCCCGCCGTGAGAGTTCCCACTACTGGGTGATTGAATTACTATAGGTCAGCACCTGTTTGGCATTATCGCCTATTGAGGAAAGTAAATGTATATTTCTTAGGAACTGGTAGAGATAAACGGCCTTGGCGTCATTGATTATGACTAATTATGACGGACTGGAATCAGCACATTAGCTCGTGTTGATTCACAATAAACATGTTATTACTTCACTAATTGCAGATAAATAAGTAATTATATGGAGCTATGAGCACTTAAGCACTTAATCCGTAAATTGAAGCTAGGGCTAAGTGAGCAAAATTTCGGTATCCATGTTCCACTTAAGTTTTATTAATTCTAGGCTGCTGGAATTATTTGTAGAAAATAATTTGACGTAATGTTCAACATTAAGCATTATAAAAAATTAGCGGAAAATCGGTAACGTAGTTTATAGGCCCAAACATTAACCAAAATTGGTTCAAATAGGACCTAAAAATACGAGGTTAATGGCTTTCAAACTAATTACCTTTGTACTAGTTCTTATTCCCGCAACTTCTCATAGGTACTGGTCGTCTCCAGAGACACGGACTGCAAGGTTGAACAAAGTCTTAGAATAATCGTCAAGGATTGAGGCTGTGTCTGTTGCGGGTCTCCTTACAATAGTTAATTTTGTTTTTGCAAGTCGAAAGCTGTGACGATATACGACAATTACTTTCATAGGCCTACCACAAACACGAAACAAAATAAAACAGTTCTGATGAAAAATTTTTATCGAAAAACTTTGTAATTTGTTAATAAACATAATCCATCCACGAAAAAAACGAGCAAAACCCAATCACTGCTTGACGGTAAAGTCTTAAAATGGTGATCTTGTGTTCGCTTCCCCGAAAACTATCTATTTTAAATAATATTTTACTTTAACGTTTGTTGTTTAATAAGATATATTAACAGACATTTTTTATAATTTTTAAAAAATATTAAGCATACAAATTGTGCAGTTTTTTTCGGTCTAAAGAACGAAAAAAACCTTCTCGTGTTTTTTTTTGGAGCCGTTAAATTAAACTTTTAAGGTTAATAATTTTTTCATTTACAAAAAAATGTCTGTTAATGCTCGTTAAATATATATTTTTATTTATTTTGTTAGTAGAGTTCACACTAGCTGTTTTAATAAAAGCTAACATTAAAAAAAACCTGGCATATATCCTATTTTATATTGTTCGCGTGGATAATAACAAAAGAATGCTGACGGAAAATAAAATCACCTGAATTTTTGTATTTAATAATAAACGACAGAGGGTACAGGTATTAAAACATGGTTATCTAACCACCCATAATTATTCAGATGGCTTTTAACTGCCAAACTCATTTGTTAACCGATTAAAATAACTGATTAGCATCAGTCAGCTTTTAAACGTATTGAAGTAAGTAAAAAACTAGATTGGAAAATATTAGCTGGAATAAAATCGTCACATGAGGGTTTATTCGTGTCCACTGTTCCAACTCTCATCATATCGACAATCATAAATCAACTTATTAAATTACTTTGAGGTTTATTCATACAGTTTAAAACACCGGAGCTGTCGATCTTGGGTTACATCATATTCATCGAATGGTAGAAATTGAAATATATTCGTACTAATGCTGACTAACCCTCATATATCCTTATTATAGTGACTTGTTCCATAATATATTTACCTTTTTAATATTACGGATGTATGTCAGTTACTCAGCATGAGTACGAATATATTTTAATCTCTGGCATTCGATGAATATGATGTAACCAAAGATCGAAAGCTCCGGTGTTTTAAACTGTATGAATAATTTTTTTGGGACTGTAAAAATGTCTTTCAGACATAAAAGATTCTGAAACAATGGCCTGGGCAGTATAAAGAAGGTATCGATATATTCAAATCGTAAGATTGACCCACCGTCACGGCATGCTGTAATCTATTATAGTCCGAGATGTGGCTGATATCGTTCGTTGCTCCCAAAACCAAAGATCCCCCAAGCAGGGATTCCATACTTTCTCTAGTCTATAAACGGGACGTAGTGGCATTTGGCTCTTCTGCAAACTAGCTCCTTTGCCAATGCGCGAAATTCTCATTTCGTCACACTAATCGAGTACAGATGCTGTTTCCAAACACCAAGAGAAGACAGCCTTGGCCATACAGAGTCCTCTTCTGGGTCGCATTTATGCGACCCATTTATATGTTTACGTTCGTTGCTGATAATTTCAGTGATTTCGACATTCATTAATAAGACATTGAACAGATCAATATTTCTTTCCGTTGTCGTCTCGTGATAAACTGTCATTTCAACGCTAAGTAAAAATGCTCTTGACACCCATAGAGGATGGATGAAAGATGTATAAGCCAGTATAATAAAATTTATCGCTTCGCCATTCAATATAGATCTCTGATCGCTTTCAGTGATCAAAAACTAGGGAGAAACTATTTATAACAACACTTACCGACTAAACTTCGTATAACCTATAAAACCGCTATTTATTAAATATACTCACAGATAAAAATTCTAGAAGAGAAACAACTCGGTGGCATCACTTAATTATGCGTTATAATAATTTTTTTTTCAAGTAAAGTGGACTTGTTAAGTGTAACTACTTTAAGGATAAAGCGATATAAAATTATTAACTTATAAATCTGTTTTTTAAAATTACATTATGTCTTTTGCCGTATTAAAATCTTTGCCAAATTCTCCCGCGATGAACACGAGAATAATTTATTTAAAAGCGAATTTCACAAGTTACAGTTCGTGTCATAAGTACTTGTGTACAGAGCCAAAGTATAAGATAGTATTTAACTTTTTGGCTCAAACAAATCTGAACTTTCTATGAAATATGTATTAAAAGCTATTTTTATTGGTTAAAACCTGGCCACAGTCTTTTTTCCTTTATATAATTATTACTTACAACGAAAAATTAGTTTGTCGCTTAATTCTAAATATATTGTCACATTAGATTACTTATGACTGCATATTTAATCACGGTATCAATGTTATTAATACAAAGAATAATTGTAAAAATTATATATTTAAATAACAATGTTAATAAATAGACGTCGTTAGTCAACTCTATTGACTCGAAGAAATTATTGACAGTCTTGAATCACCACGGAGTAAACCTGATTACATTTTCCCCCCTTTATCAGAAATGACTTGGTTATTGACAAGGACGTGAGTCAGACTCGTAGGGGCAATAGTTACGAACCGTTAAATGTGTGTCGTAAATTAAACAATACTGAAATAAAATACTAGTAGAGGGGCCGATTACTAAAAACTGTAAAAAAAAGGTACGCTACAAAAAGATAAAGTGAGTGTTGGTTTCTGGGGAAGTTCAATGACACAAGTAAACATTAACGAATTCTAATTCTACGGAAAGCATGGATGAAGAAGAGAATTATCGTTTAAAGAAAACAAAATGCATTGAAACGAATTTTCAGCAAACTGTGAATGGCCAAAAGCCTGGAATACAGATAACATTTTTGAGATAGTAGAGTAGGCATTAAAAGTAGAATAGACGGTCATGATTTTAGGTTACGTAATAGTGAAGTATTGTGCAGCAGTGGAATAAATCTTTCAGTTCCAGTGTTATGGCTGGAAATTAAAAGAAAATGTTTTAGCGGTGTGAGGTGAAGATATTTAAGTAATAAATTTGTGTATAAAGTTTTCTCGGGATTCCAACCGGGTAGCGTCGTTTAATTTCCACAACGTTTCGCTGTCGTGCACCGCCATCTTCGTCAGGTGCAAGCCATCGAAACGTTGTGGAAGTTAAACGACGCTACCCGAGAAAACTTTATTCAGCAGTTACACCGGGAAAACCTACGTTCCTTGTAAATTTGTGTATTGTAAGATTTTGGCTTCTGAATTTTGTAGATCCATTTTGGATTTCCCCCTCCGAGCAGTTCAACTCGTCAATCAGTTGGTGGAACCATTTCATGAATTTTCTGAATCATTTCTGGATATTCCCAAGGTTCGCGTAGGATCACGCCGGTCCATGATCTTGGGTATTATCCATTTATTTCTGGACATTTCCGAGGCGCCTCAACAGAAACGCCAACAAATGGCATTGATAATTACATTCATTCGCCAATTAAATTATACGATTTTTCTGGTGCGTGATTAGATTAATTTTAATGGCGTCACAAGTAAGCTGGAGAGTGTGTGACGTGTAGCGTTGGCCTCTCATTGACGCGCTCTACAAGGCCAGATTGTATTTCCGTACTCGGCGGCACAGCTCTGCGTCACTGTTCCACTTAGCCTCAGCTGATCACGGCGGACGTTGTCCCCTACCTCCACCACCACCACCACCTCTCTCTCTGTCGCTGTCGTTGTTGATAAGCAACAAGCAGTCCCGTCCGTGAAGGGGGCCGTCGCGTGCTTGCTACTGGGCCCCTCAAGGTCACGCGAGGACTGAGTCACTTTCTCGCCGTGCTTTTGCGAAACACGTGGCTAACTGTGCAGTCTCTCTGACATACTGCTGTCAACGGAAATTAATGGAGGTTTCCATTGAAATTGGATCATATCAAATGCAGGCTTCACCCCCACCGTAGTGCAAAAATTAAATGGTAACGAACACTCACTCACTGAATATTGAAGAAAATCTTAATACGTTAACTTGTTCTTCCTTTTTATTCCACAAATCATATGATTTGTGTTACACATTTATATGAAACACTTTTATTTCGATCTCTCGAAAACAAAGATAATAACAACATTGTAAAACTTCAGTCTCAAAGATGTAACCTCAGAGATTATAGTATTTGAAATGCAAACAAGGTGATTTATTATACATTCGAAGTTAGAAAATTAATTTTCATTCAAACGCTTCTTCACACCAGTGTTACTTGTATTTGTAATCGGAATTTGTCAAACCACATCTCACTCCCACTACATAAATCGCACATTAAAAAAATTATGGAAAAAAATATTTTCATTACCCTATGAAAAACCCTTTAGTACTAACAAAGATTAACTACTTATTCTCACTGCTTAATTTCATTATTAAAAGATTATTTTTCACTTCACTTTACTCTCAATTTTATTATTAGCATTCCTATTATTTTTACAATAAATTCCTCTCATAATCTTTGGCGAGTCATTCAACCCCCAATCTAGCCCTGCTACTAACATTCTATGAGGAGTATTTCGTGGTGATCAAAAGGACTTCGTGGATGTGAACCATTGACAACAGGAAATACTGCAACGAGTAGACTGTAAGCTTTCGAAATGTGGAACCGTAGAAGAATGTTGAAGCTTTAGGGAAATGATAAAGGAACGAGAAAGTTTTAGAAAGTTTCGGCCAGGGAAGAATGTTTTGGAGTACAGTAGCAAAGTTGGTACAAACTCTGGACATCCAGGTTGAGTTACTTCTGCAACGGACGATACAGTGGAGACAGTCGGCGATCTCAAGTCAGACCAAGGACATTAGACTGACCACCATAAAGAATGGAAAAGCTCACTTACTGTTGTGTATATAAACAATGAATAAGTTTCTTTAAACGAAGACGAAGCTCGACATGCACCGATTTTTCACGAAATAATCTGAAGAAGTCTCAGTAAAAGTAGAGCATGAATAAAACGATGCCTAAATCTTAAAAGAAATCGCTTATCACTGTCTTGTAAATCCGAGCTCATATTGGAAGTTAAATGAGGTTATAAATAATGTATGAACAGAGAAAAACAGAGACCGTAGACTGCGCGCGATCATCTGGTCTAATAATATCCGATCCTCGGTGAAGACAACTGATCATTTCAAAGCCCACCATTTCTTTTCCCCCCGAGTCTCTCAATGAGTGACTTTGCCCTTCCTTTAACTGATAGAGCGTTCGAAACTGAATTATTCATTAAATTATATTGCCTAAAATAACTACACAAATTACGGAAGGTCGTTCTTCGTACGGAGAATGTAATTTGACAATCACTTGTCATAAATTTTAACAAAGAAGTATCTTAGTCGTGCAATGCGTAGTTAATAATATGATATATAACGTTTGTTGTAATGAAGGACATGAGGTTAATAAACATCTCGGGCGGTTGTTAATAAAGAGACGCTTTAATCCACGCATAATTAGTAGTTCTGCAGTCCGGAGCGAATTCACTAACATCGGTTTAAAGTGTTAGAGTTGGAAGTTTAATGGTAGCAGTGAGGATCAATAGAAAGATAGCTCACCGACGGAGGTGACGGCGCAGGACAAATCAAAAAAAAAATCCGGAGGATGCTATCGATTTTATTACCTCCCACGACAAAGACTCCCGAACATGGACATTGAACGAGTCACTCGGTTTGTCAGGAAACGATTTTTCAACTTGTCAAACGTGATGTTTCGTTGAAACGTGGAACCAATTTATTTTCTAATTTAGTTCCCCAGTATTCGCGTTCAACGTTCCCGAGTGTCGGTTGGAGGATAATCGGTTAAAACACCGTGACAGTTAAATGACGTAATCGATCCTTTGCACGTTGTAACAAAATGAACGCCAACGGAACGCGACACGATGTTAAGCGATTTAACCTTCAAAAAAGGAAGCTTGAGACTTCCTGGATAATTGCGTTATGGCCGCGATGGTTAACAGGAATTGCAACCGTGAAATGGCAGCGTCGTCTGCACTCTGCGAAATAAAATAAGAATTAATATACTGACACTTCTTAATACGAAGAGAAAACACTTTTTGAATCCGTCTCGTGAAAAAACTGACTGTCGGTGGATACCGACCTGTCACGTAAATCGTAGGCAAATATTCGCTAACCGTTATCTACAACCTCGAAGCAATTTCACCAAATTTCGTACACGTGTTCTCTGCGACAGGGAAACAAACACTGTGTGGGTGTAACACGCCTACCACCCCCAGGAGCAAGGGTGGACGGTGGTGGAAATCTTCAAACATGCTAAAATGTCCGATATTTGCGTTGCATAAATATTTTTCAGCGTTAATTAGATTTATAGTATTTCTACTCATGTGATTTTTATTAATTTTAACCCATTGTGGCACGAGGGTTGAGCACATTAAGGGGTGGCGGTGGAGGGGGGTTACAAGTAAATAACGCTAAAAATACCGAGATTCGAGTCAACTCAAAGGTAATGGATGTCTCTGAGTTCATTTATGACAATCTGGGCAACGCGCGGTTGTAGGATTGGGTAGGAAGGGTTGGGCGGAGGGTAGAACTTTTAAAATAAGTTAACCAACCGAATTTTGCATCACATAAATATATTTCGGGAACAATGATATTCATAAAATTTCCCTACACGTTCTCCGTGTTTAATTTCAACCCATTTCGGGCTTGGGAGGGATGCGCCCTTAAGGGTAAGGGTGGACGGGCGTTACAAGAAAATAACGCGAATACAACCGAGATTAGATTCAAAGTATTATGGATGTCAATGAGTTTAATTATGACATTAGAATTACCGTTTAACATTCCCAACGAGGGGTTGTAAATTTTCAAACATGTTAACCGGTTGATGATCGTGTGGAAATAATATTCGGCAGGCGTTAATGGAATTGATAGTATTTCTACTGGTGAAGTTTGTGTATAATTTCAACTCCTTTCAGTATGAGAGGGGAGGACGCCTAGGGGTGGGGGTAGAGGATCGAGGAGCGTTACATAAAAATAGCGCAAAAGCAACCGAAATTGGAGTGTATCGGGGGTTATGGATAAATGACATCTCGGGCAACGCCGGGCACCCGCTAGTTATATTATAAAAAGAATTCACTTTTTTCACTCATACGAACGCAAGTCCGACTTTTCACTTATTTCACCCATTGCGGGACCCACAAAATCATTGGAATTACACGAATTGACGCGTTTAGCGTTGATGTTTAAATCCTAATAAAGTCGGGAAGCAGTTTACGAAGATTTTCCTACGTTTTTAAGACTGGTTGATCAATATTAATAGTGAAGTTTTCCGTTGTCTAAAGAAGAAATCGTCCGGCGTTTAGCACAGTAAAAAACTGTCCGTCTTCAGTAAAGAAACTCGGGGTTCTGATCACTCCTTAAATTCAGTCCGTTCAGAGAAACTGTTATAGAGGCCTCCGCAAAGACGGAACACAGTTCAATATATTGTTCTCGGAGTTCAACCGGGTTTTGCATAATTGTAGAACGCAACGTTCTAGGCGAAGATGACGACAGAGCTTTTAGTCGTCGAAACGTTGCGTTCTACAATTATGCAAAACCCGGTTGAACTCCGAGAACAATATATTGAACAACTGCACCGGGAAAGCCTTCAATCTTTGATCACGGAACACAGTTCTTTGTGTTTGAAACGACGGACTCTTTCTTCATCTTCATACTCTGAATTATGCCACCGAAAAATATTTTGTTTTTCAACGACTGTATATTAACTTTTGTAGAGCGTAATTTTCACTCACCCAATGTATACATAATGTGTACGAATGTGACAAAGGACAAAATTCGTAACTGATCGCTGAAGATTAAGGTTTTTGCCTAATTAGTTATTGCTCCATTCGTGAGGTCCGAGAGGCAACCTCTTTGTTTCGTTTTATAGGAATGGTGAGACAAGAATATAAGGCCAATAGTTCGCGATTAAATTAATGTAATCATCCTATGACTATGTAGTATAATAACCATCGCCCTTTTTTGTCGAAATTATTTTTATCTTATTCATAATCAATTGATATGAATGTTAATCCGGAACGTAGCTAGTTGGCCCCTTCCGTCTTCTTAGGACAAACCTTGGGGGGAGGGGGGGGGGTGTTATAAAGATTACGCTTCCTGACGGGTCCAGAAAGTTCTTTGTTTCTCTTGAACAAGATACATAACACTTGCACTAATCCAAGCTACATGTCTCCACGGGAAGAGAGGAAGGGGGGGAGTTAGTGAACCACGGCATGAATAGTTTCACAATAGATTGATCCCACGCCGCTGGTGCCGACTGTTGCACGTAAGAACGCGCCCAGCCCGCGATATCACGTGACGTGCTGGTAACTTTCCACAGGCCGCTTCATCGACCGGCCGAGCCTGGGGTCTCTCGGGCCTCGGGGGGGCGGGCCATGCCAATAGTGGGCAATGTCACGGAACAAACTGAGCCGTCTGAGCCGTAAATAGATGCTCAAGGTCACAGCACGCTCCTCCTGCCCGCAGAAAACGTTTCACAGCACAAGATTGAATCGCTGTGCACCAACATGGATACTTGCGCTCTCATCAACCTGTTATCTCAGTGCGAAGATGGAACCGAGAAAAGTAGCTCGAATCGCCAAATGATATATGATTATAAAAAAAGCCAACTCATTGGAATACTCAAAATACATTATGAAAAAAAAAGATTAATTTGAAACTTTTCGTTTATTGACAAATAAAGTTTGTGTTATAGCCAACATTTGTTTGATAATCTCTGGTTCAAATTCTCGAACCAAAGTGTGGAGCCACTATAATACAAATTAATAGAATCATTTTCCATAGATCCTCTTGAGAAGTCATACTTTTACATTGTTTTGGACCTATCCTATAATTGATAACTTAATTTACATAAGAATAATATATCAAGTTCTTAATTTGTATCAAGTAATTAAAATTAAATTAATTCTTATAGATTAAAATAAATTTAATTATTATAATTTCTCATCTAAAATATTTGAATAATTAAAGACATCTAATAAACACCATAGTATCAAGATTCCAGTTTTATTTATGAATGAAATGACCTTCCAAAAGCTCATTTACAGTGTAGGAGACAGTAGATATTTGTCCCTAAAACATGTCTTACATTGATTCACATTTGGTTGACACTTTACTATTCCAGACTGCACTTGAATGCATCGTTCGAAAAGTATTCATAAATATGTAAACGGACTCTTGTCTAAAATGAAACTATCAGATATGGCGATAGATGATTGTCTTCACTTGAATTGTCAGAATTCATTGTCCCCATTTCAGTCCGTGATCTATTTAACTTGGAAATATAATGGATTACGATTGCGAAATTTACGAATTTTAAAAATAATTATAATAATTACTCCGAAATTCTTAACAATGGGGCTCAACGCGCGGACCAAACGCTTCTTTGCCATCTAAAGTCTTCATTACATTAATCATTAGTGATTGGCTTCCCGTTTCAGTCCGTGACCCACTTCACATATTCAATTTGTAATTTCTTAATCTTTTTAGCAGTTTCTACCTGCTGCCGTTATTGGGGCCGCGAGCCGGTTTCAGTCGGTTTTGTCCGGCGAGAACTTTCCTTATCCGCAGCTATATGACGAACCGAAGCATCATACATTAAAATTTTAATTATTGATAGCTCTGATTTTAATGTACTCTGTGGGGAATGTATCCAGTTATTATTGTTGACTACGAACAACATATTTTATGAGAGTAGTAGTTCGTTTTGTTTATTTAAAATACGGAAAATATATTCGTATTGATTTGGAGTTATTGTGATGCTAAGGTATAAGTGAATAAGAAAGATAGCCAATACAGACAAAAAAAGTGATAATATAAATACCACACAACGTTTCTGGGATCCTTGCCCCATTCTTCAGGTGCGAAGAAGAGTCCTAGGTGACACAACTGCACTTGTCGGTTGGCAAAACTCAAAAAGAAAAAAGCTTTGGCGACACCGCACTTTACTTTCAGGTAAGCCACAACCTATCTCTCTTTCCTTTCCAAACTAATATTGCAATTATATATATATATATATATATATATATATATATATATATATATATATATATATATATATATATATATATATATATATATATATATATACAGGAACAAGTAAAAAGAAAAGAAAAGAATTTGTATAGAAAGAGAAGGGATAAATTTTAAATGTTGCCACTCTTTGTTAATCCTGTTTTAGAATGAATGTAATCAAAATAATGTTGCTAAAATTTTATGCTTCATTTTCAGGTGCCAATATTTTGAGGAACGACGTATGGTGGGTGATCTGCAACACCCTTTCCAACCGCTGCCGCTTCAGCGACGCCGGTCATTGATGCACTCCACCACGACATATCAAGGGAGCTGTGCGTGTAGTGTAAGAAGTCTGCTGCAAGGTTGGCCCAGGCGATGGACAAAGACCGTTCGTGAGATACCATTAGATTGAATCTAGTGTGCCAATTGTTATAGAAAAAAGTTTAGGCAATAGTTCATGGAGCCTATCGCAGGTGGGCAATAGTTATATGATTGCAGGAGTTTTTGAAGGTGTGTTGTTATTGCTGTAGGGTGTCACTGAACAACTCCCTCGCATTGCCGTGTCAAAACTTCCATCCAAGAGATATTGAGAGGATACAAGACGGCAGATTTACATGACTCCACCTTCTAATTCAGTTTTCAATCCAAATTCATTGTCTTTGTCCTTGAACAGGATTGATGGTTTTGTAGACGTATTAAATTAATTTGATCTATTTCTGACTCCTGCACCCATATGCGCAGAACATCTTCAGACATGTCAAGCTTACCTACACGAACACAGTCGAGCACGTCATTGAAAGATTTTACAAATGAAAAGTCAGTTAACAACAATGAAGCTAAAGATCAGTTATCTTCGCTAAAATTGTACAGGTCAGATTCAAAAGATTCAGTTTGTTCGACTCCACTGCTGTCACCAGCTCCTCCGAATTTGAATTCAACTTCAGATTATTCAACAGATTCTCGTCCAGGTACACCACCTCAGTTGGGACCTCATTTGAGGTCTTCAACCCCTCCTAATTCTTTGATACTTAACAAAGCAATGAATAATGGAAAAGCAGCAAGCACAACAATAACAGAAAATCCATCATATAAATTAATTAATGGTGGTGTGAAATCTGGAAATGGAATGAGTAACAGTGTTGTAAAATTTGAGGATGAAACAATTAATGGTGTAAAATTTGAGGATGAAACAAATAATGGTGTAACATTTGAAGATGGTGTAAAGGATGAAGATTCTGATACTGATAGTATTTATAGCAGTAGCCATTTCAGTGAAAATGAGTTTGATGAAAGAAACAAGAAACCAAAAATTCCCGATGGAGGATGGGGATGGGTTGTCGTTTTTTCATCATTAATCATCAGTACAATTGCTGATGGCATAAGTTTTTCATTTGGATTATTGTATGTGCAATTCCTGAATCACTTTGAAGAAAGCAAAAGTAAGACAGCTTGGATTGGCAGCTTATTCATGGCAGTACCTCTCCTATCTGGGCCAGTAGGAAGTGCTCTTGTGGACAGGTCAGTATAATGTACATTTGTATTGTATTGAACAGAAGTTTCATAAAATCTTTATATTACTGAATTATAGTTTAGAAACTATGCTCATTTATGTCAAAGCTATTTAAGCTAGTTGTATAATTTTTTGGTCATTGAATCAAGAAACAATTAAAATAAAACTTTTTAAATAAATATTCACAGCTGTCTATATACAGAATATTGGTGTGCAGGTATGGTTGCCGATGGATGACTATCACTGGTGGCATCATCTCAGGGTTGGGGTTCATGCTCAGTGCATTTTCTGAATCGATAGAAATGATGTACTTGACATTTGGTGTCATTGCTGGACTTGGTCTGGGTCTTTGCTATGTAACTGCTGTGGTGTCCATCGCCTACTGGTTTGACAAGAAACGTACACTTGCTACAGGTTTGGGTGCCTGTGGCACTGGTGTTGGAACTTTCTTGTATGCACCAATGACAACATATTTTATTGAGGAATATGGTTGGCGAGGCACGACACTCCTTTTGGCTGGCACATTTTTCAATATGTGTGTGTGTGGTGCTGTTATGCGAGATCCTGAGTGGTGGACTTTGGAACAGGCTAAGTCTACTGCAGGGAGTTTAGCTGGCACTAAATCAGTTCGGGCAGCTTCTAGCTGTGGATCTATTTCAGGACGAAGTGAAGGGGGTAATACAGATTTTCCAGGGGTTGAAGAAATAAGGAGATTACTAAAGAGTGGCCAGACTCCTGAATATATTCTTACTGCTCTTGCGACATACACAGGAGAAGAAGCAAAAGTTGAACCAGAAGAGGAAGTTCCAGATGGGGCAAAAACACCAGCTTACAGCTCAGTTGTAAACTTGCCCACATTTATTCGGCAAAGTGAGACGGTAAGTTTTCAATTTATTTTTAGTTTAAGAAACACAATTTCTCCTTTGTGTTCTGATACTCAGTTGTTGGATTTGTAAATTATAAATTATTTCAGTATTAGAATACATTTTTAAATTTAAAATTAATTTTTCATGAATTAAAAATGTGTTCAAATAATTTTAAACTGATTCCAATCCCATTGTATTACTAAATAAGTAAAATATATTTTCAGGTTCCACTAGAGGTGTTGGAATCTCTTAGTGCCAACAAGCGAGTATTTAAAGTGATACTAGAAAATTACCCAAGTCTTCTCCTATGTCGGAGCATATCAGATAAAGGAAAATTACATGCTCTCACATCTCCTGATGCAGTTTTGCCTCACACAAGAGTACCAGTAGTCATGTCTATGAAAGTAACACCTCAACAGAAACAACAGAACCTTGAAAAGAAGAAATCACCTTTACCAGAGCCTACTGCTCTTCCCCTATTACAAGATAATGGAAAAGCAGTTGCTGTAAAATCAACGGTTACAACTCCTGTTACTCGAGAAGCTCTCTCAAGTTTCAAAAAACAGTTTTGCATGGCTCCTGCACCACACACTCATTATCTTAAAGGCATCCGTATGCACAGGTATGAAGCAATTATATTAAAAGTTATAAAATAATGATTTTTATGATAAACCTGAAATTTCCAATAGCAGAAGCATTATTGTATTATTTGTTCATGACTTTGTTTATTATATAGTAAATATAGTTACATCTTGTAGCTTGTTTTTATCATTAATTAGAATTTGTTTTAACTTGCCTATTCCACCAAGAAAGGAATAAAACATAAAAATCCTTGTACTTAATATACTATTATTTATAATAAAAATCCATAACAATTCATCTTATAACTTTTTGCGCCTTATGTTATCAATAATATTCATTGTGTGAATTAAATATATAACTTTATTTGTTTCTTACTTACTAAATAAAAGTAAAAATTTGTATTTTTAGAATTACAGAATTATAATTTATGATAAATTATGTATTTCACAATTTAAAAAATTGTACTTTTGTAGCAAAACAAAATTCTAATTTATCCTTTTTCTGTTTTAATTTTTTCTTAAATATTGTTGCTATTTATTCATTCTTTAATTTTGTTTAAAATTGTGGCTTCTTATTTATTAAAGAGTATGAATAATTTATTCTGTTATTTGTTTATAGAAATTCAGTCATGTACCGCGGAGCAATGCTGAACATCCACAAGTATAGGTTACGTGCATCTTCTTGCCCTGATATTTATCGCAATTCCATGACAACCATTGCTAAGGAAACTGAAGAGGTAATTCTAAAACAATATCTTATTTCAAAAAATAAGTGCGAGATTGTTTTTCAACCACTGAACAATGAAATTCTCATTTAGTAAAGCTATAAACCATATTGAAATAATATTGAAAGGATTGAAAGGGTAATGTGATAAAATGAAAATGTAGTTACTCCTGATGGATACTTAAATTACGATCCATGTGAATAGTTCTGTAGTGACCTACTAAATTATTTTATTTTTGTTCTATTTTCATTAGTTGTGTGAAGTTTTCCATTGAGTGTACAGCTATAAATTACAGAAAGTTGATAATCATAGACAGGAAAAAGTAGCTTGCATGTATGGTTGGCAAGTACTAATAAATACTACATCGGTATTAGAAAAATTCTAGATACTTTGTAGCAATTGGAAACTAAGGTGGAGGAAATATTTAATGAATATCACTTTACCTTAATTATTTTAATCTGTAAAATTTGTTGCAGAAATTCACACAACAATAAATTTACAAACAAAAAAGATGCAGCATCTTTATGCTTATAACATGAGACATTAATTCAGCCGATAGTAAGAAAATAGTAATATACGAAGAAGGTACTGTAATCAAGATATAATTACTGAAATATGTCACTGAAATAAGATATGAAAAGATTTTTAAAACACAACTTTTTATTGGGGTAACCCAATAGTTGTATATTACTCTATTTGAAGAATACATTTGGAAACAAGATGGAAGCAAAATTAAAAATTTGCTCAACATTGAAAAATATATTTCGTTGAGTGTTAAATGGAATTTGTTCTCTATTCCTCTATTTCACTATTCCTATAATATACCATTTCAAAAATCATTCCAAGTTTTGGGAAAGTAAAAATCAAATTGATAATTCCAATTGCTGTTCCTAGGTTAGGGCCTTTAAATTACAGAATTGTTTTGTGTAGTATTATAAATTCTGTGCACACAGTGGAAAACATTTAATTATACAGAGCAGTGATATATTTCAAGAACTATTAAAAAAGATTTTGAGAACTTCTTCATTGCAACAACTGTTATGAAAGCTAATTTTGAAGTGTGTTTGAAAGATAAAAAAATCTTATTTCTATTTCAGAAATGGTATTCAGATATATTGGACCTTCTTAAGGGTATGGTGGACTTCTCCATGTTTCGTGAGCTACATTTCCTCTTCATGTCCTCGTCTACAATACTGCTGTTCATTTGGTTCATTGTACCATACTTTTATATCTCTGATTTTTTGCAAGAGAGAAAATTGCTTGTAGAAGAAGGATCAAAGTTATTAAGTGTAATAGGAGTCACTAATTGTTTCGGGATGGTAAATAATTATTTCAATTCGAGTACAATACTATTGAAATTGAGAATAATTTCAGTATATATTTTATTAATGTTATAAACCAATTTTGATTTCAATTTTTGTTAATGACAAGAGAAATATCTAAGAAACATAAATTACTTAAAGAAAAATTATATAGGAATAATTGTTGAATTATTAAAATAAATTCTATGTACTTAGGTAACATTATTAATCCCTAGTTTTTAATTGGGTTATTTTCACATTAATAGACTTTGTGTTAATTAACAGAAATGGAACAATTATGAATCAATAAGATTTTGTGAATTTTTCATTGAATGAAGTTATATAGTTTCAAGTAATTGCTTATTTTTTCAGATTGTTCTGGGCTGGGCAGGAGATCAGCCATGGATGAATGTAACAAAATCATATTCTGCATGTTTAATGATGTGTGGAATTTCTACTGCCTTAATGCCATTGGCTATTGATACATATTGGGCCCTTGCCCTGTTATGCGCTCTATTTGGATTGTTTTTTGCATCATCTTTCTCATTTACTCCTGTTATTTTGGTTCAACTTATACCTTTGGAACGATTTACAACTGGCTATGGCTTGGTTTTACTTTGCCAAGGAATTGGAAATTTGATTGGACCACCCCTTGCTGGTATGAATTTCATTTGTGATTTAACCTATTGTATCAATCAGTAAATATTTATATTTTGCTTAAGACATTTAATTTCAACATCAACATTATTCTACATTTATTTTTATGCTTACTTAAATAAAATAATAAGATGGAAGGTAATTAGGAAATGTTAACAGTATTAATAATTTTGTGTGTCAAACGTTTAAAGAGAGAAAGTTGATAAATAGTCGCAACAGAATTTCTGAATCCATGTCAACTGTCTAATAACACAATATTAATAATTCTTTATTCTGGTAATATATTATAACAGTTTCAGTAGTAACCTTACATAATATCAAATAAAAGCAGAAAGAGTAAAAATAATTATAAAATATAGATAAAGAAAAAAATTAAACATATGTTCATTCATTTCTTCAGGAAAGACAATTTCATTCTCTGATAGTGAAATATTAAACACTGAAAATAGCTTTCTTTTATCAAACATATTGTTGATCCTAATGTAACAAGTTTCAATGAATACATACAAATACATATATTCATGCACTGTATTGCAATGGAACTACAATTGTCTTCTGTTTTGAAATATTCATCCAGTATGGCAGGCAATATTTCTAATGAAAATTAAATTAATTCTGTCATGAGAGAAGTGCTTATAGTCCAAATCATTATTTTCTGTAGCATGAAATAGTTCTTCTTCAGGAAGAACACAGTCTGTGTGCCAGGTGGCCATGGATTGTGTAGTTCTAACTGCAGTTAGGCTGACCAGCACATAGGATGACTCTCTTATTAAAAAAAAATGTTAAACAGGAGAAAGTTCTTCAGTTTCAGAATTGCTAGCACCCTTTTATGAAGAAAATGTGGAATTTTTTATGTTGATATGTGACAGTTATCAAAAAAATACAGACTAAATATTTGTTTCTTTATAATTTTTGCAGGCCTTGCAAGAGATTTAACGGGAAGCTGGGATCTATCTTTTTACCTTGCTGGAGTCTGGATTTTTGTATCTGGCATCTTTATTCTTCTAATACCAAACACAAAAAATCGTTTAATTTTTGGAACAGGAACTCTAGCTATGGATATTGACCGTGAATCTTCAAGTGTTGCTTAGAGTACTAGTTTTGAGAACATTGTACTTACAATATTTGTACTTATAATTGCCAACTGAATCTCTTACTTTTTTAATAGGGTTCAACCTGTTTACAATCAAATTGTCATATACAATTAGCTATTAAGTAAAGTAAAACTTTGCCTTGTACTTTAACTTTGTCAGGTAAAAATAGAATTTAATATATGAAATGGAGTACAGATTGATGCACTTATTTTTATCTACTTATGGATATGAAATTATAATAAATAAAAATGTAGCCATTATTCTGATTAATCTGACACATCGAATTTATTAATATTGAATTGCTTCTGCACCATTGTAAGTGTTATTGACATATTTGCTGGAATTATTTACTCAAAGTTTTACCTTTTTCTTTTTGAAATTTGAGTTTTCTATTAGAATAGATTTGGGATTTTTTTTAATAATGTCCAAGAAAGGGACTAATTTATTTCACTGTGTCATACATTGTACAATTAGCCTTATTTGAGACACCAAGTGATTATTTTATAATTGAATTCCAAATAAAACAAATTATTTATTCAGTAAGACTTTAAAAACTAAGGTGCAATGTAGAGATAGGAAGTTATTTTAAATGCTTCTGATAGCAATATTAAATTTCAGGTTTTCAACTAAGACTGTCATCTTATTCTAGACAATTTGCCTTCAGATAGTAAGAAAAGTATGTTAATTACCCCTTTCATACTTACTTAATTTTTTTTAGCATGTAATGTACTTACAGTTTTATTATCCAGTGTAGTGCCCAATGAGTTTTGGGATTGTCCTGCTGAATGGTTTCTCCATTTACTTAGTGTATTTTACAATGTCGTAGTACATTATCTTACACTGAAAATTGATAGACTTAATGTTTCTTAAATTCCTGTCAAGTGTATTGAAATTATTTAAATTTTGTACACTAATTTCGTTAACTTAGCTTTAGTTAAGCGTTTTACAACTTGTGTACGTTAAGAATTAATAAGTCGTGTATCGTAGCAAGAGAGAATGTTATTCAGATGTATGTTAGTAATCTGCATAATGTATCCACAAGAAATAATTACTACTGAAATCTATTGTTTCATGTAATTATTTGTTACTGTAATATTAATTATACACATTTAAAAGTGAGAATAAGAAAGTTGGTGCATAGTTTAAAAAAAATGTCATTTTCTTCACTGCCATTCATTTTCATCTGTTTGTTGTGTCTGTGATATAGTCAAAGTACATCATAACTTTAATGTAGGTATTTGGAGGTCTAATGATTGCCAAATGTTGTACAAATATTTGAAGACGCTTTACGCACATCAATGCGGAACATAATCAACCATTCAACAGGATAGAATAATCCTAAGAATTCTGTGTACGTACTTATGATTTTATCAGTTAATATTTCATGTACTATATTTTATTCAAAATCAAGTATAGTAAATCTTACAAAATTGAGTGTTAATATTTTCTCACTAACTATGCTGTGAATATTGGGCCTATTTTATATTCAGAACTTCCCCTGTGAAACAAAATTTTAGTAAGTACAAATATTTAATGTTTTGGAAAGAGGGTGATTTAATATTGATCATTGTTGTGTAGACTGTGTGCTTCTGCAAGATTGGATGTGCCTTTGTATCAGTGGTGAAAACCCTGAAATTTCATTTCTATAGCAGACCTGACCAGTGCAAAAGTCTTTATTTTTAAATGTTATTTTATGTCTTACCTTATCAGTATTGTAATAAATCCTCTTTTAAAACAAAAATTTTATTTAAATAGGAATATAATCTGTAATGTAAAATCATATACATTATTATTTTATATCGTTTCAAATTTTACTATTTGTACACGAGACATAATAAGGGTGAATTTAATTTTAAATAAACAAACTACTATTTTCAATAAAAATACAAACTATATTGTGGCTACAAATAATTTTAAATTCTGTTAAATTCATAAATCAAAATGCATATTTTTGTATTATGAATGTGAACTAATGTTTTTAATGGTTGACCCACACAACCTGAACTACCTATTTATCATATAGAAAGATAAATGTTGCCACCCTGGATTAATTCAGATAACTAAAATTTAACAGTATATGTTTAGAAGATAAATTTGTCTTATTTGCAATTTGATTTTATTCTCTCTTTTTTTTAATACTAAGTACATCAAATGGAAGACTGCAGAAAATGTATCTAATAAGTGATGTAAGAATTGTTGGATGAAATTAAAGCCAATACAGTATTAGTAAGCATAAAATATATTCTGTATTTCTCATATCCTTTGACAAATAATCAAAAATTGCTGTCTTATAATTATGCATACCATTTCTTTAATTGAAATATGGTTTGAAACTAACTTTAAATGTCTTTTATGCCTGAGTTATAAAATGGAGTACTTAATATGTCAAGTATTGTTCAGACAAAGGGAAAATACATTTAATACAGTAAAACCTCAGTATTTTATGTCTTTAAAACTTATAAATATATTTGTATTTCATGCAAACAAAATACATATAAACACACTTTAAAATGGAGTTTTAATTATCAGGAAGCTAATCCTAGTAGACAATGGTTTTGAAGCTGTTATTCATGTAAAAACTTTTATGAAGACAAAAGAAGTCAAGTTGTAAACTAGTCATGGACAAATAGAAAGAGAAATTTGTCACTTATTGTTGAGAAGCTATGTAATGTTTATTGATTATTAAACCATATATATCTTTTTCTCCAATATTATTTTCCTTTCCATTTGGAAATCCAGGAGAAATGTTTAAGTTCATAAAACAGGTCTGATTGACAAGTTGGTCTCCTGATATAATGGACAAATCTGTAGAGACCTGATTGATTTAATAATTTGATTAACCCAGACAATATTACTGGAATGTAAATTTTGTCCACATCAGAAATTATTCACTTATTTGTCAGCAAAATAATAAAGTACAAATTATTTGACTTCAAGAGAGAGTTTTGGTATATGTCAAAATGTCCTGGTGTAATATATTTATGGCAACTTCAACCTTCCCAAATCACACTACAGACACTTGGCTTACCATACCTGCACCAAAAACCAATAGTCTTATCCCTTTGGTCTCCAAACATATGACACCCAAGTTTTAAGATTATCATGAGCTTGTTATGTGGTAAAAATTTAAATAAATACATGTGGCTACACTGAAATTAATGTAATTTGTTTCCCAATTGTGTCTCTCTCCTATTAATTTTTATAATACTTGTTATCAAGTGGTGTTCAGGAAAAATTACTATCCAGAAACTACAGGATTGTTCTCGCAGCATAGTTCAAATTTTCCTTTTTGTTTCATACTAATATGTTATGGTTAAGTGATTATAAAATGCCATATTTTGTTTTTCCAATTGGAAACAATTTGTTCATTGCTCTAATTTATTTGAATGTAAAAAAGTTTGGTATCAAATAAATAATAATTTGACAAAAAAGAATTTTCAGAGTTAAGAAAATTTAAACATTTCTAAAATTTATTTACCAAATATTCACACATTGTTCAAGTTATTATTATTATTATTAAAGGTATAAATTGTAGAAATAAATAAACAAAAATATCACAGAAACCATTTATTACACATTTTATGGACGGAATGTTTCATGAGCTGTGATATGTTAAAAAATAGTTTCTCTTCAACTGCTGGACAGATTTAACACTTTTTAGTGAGATCAGATGAATTTGTATACATACATTCTAAACACTTATTTAAAAACTGGTATAACATAAATCTTTAAATAAAATTCTCCTATTTATCCAATGCAATGATTCAACACAACACTGAGTTTATATACATATAAGTTTGATAATATTACTAATAATACCAAGTTTAAATATATGTTTTGAGATCATTTCATTGGTGCTACACTAAAATCATGATTTAGAACATTATGTTTTCACATGCTGAAAACACCTTCATGAGCTAATTAGGAATATCTAATGCACTTATTGGTTTAGAAATTGTTTTTGGGATCAGTGGCACAGGAACTAAATATTCTTGTTTAGATCAAAATTCTAATTAATAATAATGTTACCAAATTAATTGAATCATCATTTTTAACTATATTAAGGTGGTGTGCTGCTGCAATACTAAGGAATGACAGTTTTAAGTTATAACTATGTTCACCATTTGATACAACATTAATTAACCTATATGCAAGAAAAAGTTACTGAGCACCATTATTTCACCCCTAAAGTCCAAATCTTATTACAGGTATACCTTGCATTTTGAGTACTATGATGAAATTAGTACTAAATTGTGTAATGCATTAGTGACAAAACCAAAGTTCCACTCATTTTCACCTCTTGTGTCACAAATGAACTGAATATGTGCTGAATGTCTTAAAATATAAGGTATTTGACTTGAACCACTACACTATTCAACAAGTGATATTTCGATTAAAAATATTGAAGATGTGGTGGCTTCTAAAAAAATTAGTAAAGTTCTTAAATAAATTTTGTTCCTAAAATTATTTATTCTGGGCTAATAAATAATAACTTCTCAAAACAATAGAAGATTTGCAATATCCTGTAATGACATAGGAACTGCTTAATGAACACAATATTCAAAACTATGATGTGTTATATTTTCCAAGATCAATTATTTAATTTCTATCTTTCTTGCATAAATTGTGTGTAGCCCAATGTGGTAACAAATAACATTATTTTTGGGGGGGAATTAGAAACCTGACTTAACACATCAGTAGAAAAGAATTACCATAATTATGATTACTAATATTTACACAATTATGTAATCACACTGCATATGCTCTTCCATTTCTGACTGCAGCAGTCCCAGGCCTCACATCTTCCTCCACTTCTTCTCCTACTTCTTCTTCAGCATCAACACTCTGTGGTAGTAATTGGGTTAAAGGTTGTCCAAGTCCTCGGGCAACTTTCTCAAGAGTTGAACTACTCAAGTAAAATTGAACATTAGCTTCAGTACGTCTCAACTCATCTAAAAGTTGTTGAGCTCCTTTAAAATCTTGTTGTGATGTATGATTGACAATCATGGCAGCCAATATATCCCCACGTCGAACAATACTGTCTTCACTATTTGGAACTGAATCAAGAATCTGTAAAAGCTGTCGACACTGTGATTCTGCAGAGTCACCATCACCACGGACAAACAATCTGAAAATTGAAAATAATCATATTAATAAAATTACATTTCATTGCGGTAAAATAGCATTATTTGTTGCCTATTTTCTTCTGAATTGTATATGAATTCTTAACATAACTTTTAGCAGTTAGTGATTGGTAAGTGTCTTATAGATGTAACATATTAAGGAAGTGTAGCACTTCAAAATATATGGTAAAATGTATATTGTGTGTTTCTAATGATTTTGTATTTCACATCTAGAGAAGTAAGATTACCCTTCACAATAAATCATTTGTGTTTCAATCCTCCTGATGTATCAACATTGTTTTATTAATAACACTTAAAAAATTTATTTTATTTACTTGGTTTGTAATTCAATATTTTTAAGAATATAAATAAATCTTTACAAATTCAATAGGAAGTTTCAGATGTGACATAAAACATGAAATAATAATTTTATTGTTGGTCCATACTACAATTTCAAACAATATTAACTTTACACTACACAACACTTTTATTATATATAAACTTATATATTAAATGATTCAATACTAACCTACGAATATCAACAAATTTCTTCACCAAAGCAGTTCTTTCAGCAAGATTTTCTACAGCACGTTGATGCACATCCGATTCTTGCATATTTTGTGCTTTTGCCAGACAACGATTGGCTTCACCTAATGCACCCAAAGCTTTTTCATAGTTTTGATATTCATCTACTTCTACCTGTATAGTTATAATGTCATTTTAGCTGATTTGTCTGACATGTAATTGGAAAGTAAAATTGTAGAGGATTTTCAAAGAAAAATGAGTAGCTAACAGAATTAGATATAAGATACCAAAGATATTTAAATGTGAAGTAAAACACTTACAGAAAATGTGATGAAGTCAAATTAAATAACACGTTTGGGATAGGAAAGAGAAACAGGGAAGTTGACCTGCCTGAAATCAATAGTTGGTTCAGTTGGGCTGAGGAGGGAGAATATTACAAATTTTTGAGTGCCTGAGCCCCCTTCATCAACAGAGAAGGTCTGAACTGCATGCTGGCCAGGCACAAATTGAAATGTGAAGTAATATACCAAGGAAATAAATGAGTATGAAGATACAAATGCAACATTATATGAAGAAAACTCAGTTTGAGTGTACTATTTAGAAATTCAGCAAAAATCTGTACAAACTCGGAGATGTATACCAACCTTGCCCAGCCTTAGAAAGTTACCTTTTATTAAGAAATGGTTGCTTTTATCAATAAATGATTGCATTAACTTTTATGCATTGTTCTATAAGAAAGTTGGTATGGGAATGTCCAAGGGGTTGGGTCTGAGAGATTTGGTTTTGAAGGAAAAGTATTATGAGCTCTGAGTAGAGTTAAGGCTTGTTTTACCTCAAACAATAACAATTTTCAACAATCAGAACAATAAATACTTTGTTGGGAAGAAAAGTAAGGTTTTTATGTATACTATTTCCATTTATAAGAATATGGAATACAGTGCATAGAACTACATTTACACAGAAGAGTCACTTTACAGAAAAATATAAAGGGAACTAAGTAGTCCCTAATCAGATATGAAATATTTTCCATGCTGGAATGCAGTAATTTTTCTTGGTTTTTATTTTTCAAGTTGAAACTTAAAGAATTTTCTGGCAGCTTCTATCAAGAAATATTTAATGATTTTGGCCTGGATAAACCTGCATGCAAATGACATTAAATCTGCTTCATAAACTCTTGCCACTGACCAAAGGTTAATGACCAAAGATATTTAAAAAATGTAGTGACTTTACTAATTCAAATAATAATACATTCCATAGTTTTACAAAAAGATTATGAGTAAATTATTAATAATATAAGGTATATTAGTTAGACTGATATAAAGTTATTTACCTGGGCACAAGCAACATAAAAGTTTGCTAGTAAATCAAATGCTCTGCCTTTACTGTAAAAACTAACAATGTTCTTCAGAACTTCTGGATCACTTTGCCAATCAAGTGACTGCAAATAATTTGCAGCCATCACATAAATTTCTTTCTGTCGAGAAGTATTTGCAAAATATACTATACGTTCTGTATCACCTGACTTAAGCAATGCTTTCATCGCTTTGACCTAAGGTAATTAAAAAAATTATATATAAATACACAGTACTGATACTTTCAATATGAATTTAATACTTTAAGATATTATTAATGTTGAATTAACATAATTACATGGTGGTCAAAAATTTACCGTTAATGTATTTTACAATTATAGTTATTTAAATGGATTGATTTCTATAAATATTTACAAAATTATAGCATACAATTATGGGGGTTTCTAGTTAAATCATTTTGAAATGTTTTTTACATCTTCTAGACTTAAGTTGTTGTAATGAAAGGTAATAAAATACTGTTTGAGAAATCTGAATTTAATCCAAATAATAAAAAGTATGAAATAAATACCCTAAATTTTTTTAAAAATGTATTTTATTACCATACTGCCTGCAAGGAGAAACTTTTTTGTTGCTAAATGATAATTCCCTTGGGACATGGCACATTCTGCTACATTTTCTAATATGTGAACTCTTGTTTCTTCATTGGCTTCTCCTTTTGCAAGGGTCAGTTTATCAGCAAGCTCTTCAGTCACAGGAACACTATGTTCCATGCAGAGTCGCAGAGCTTCTAAATGCTAGTAAAACCAATATATTAATTAATTTCAAAACTAGATTATCAACATTATAAACACAATGAATTGATAGTGAAGAGGAAATACAAGTTTGTTAGTGACACACCAAATTATAATAGCTGTGCAAAAATCCTTGATAAATACTACAACTAAACTAAACTTTATGAGTTTAGACTACAGCAAATACAATCTATCCATTAAAGATCCTCACTTTCTAAGGGTTTAATTATTTTAACTAACTGCAGCACACACCAATATTTAAAATACTCTATACATATATAAAATATTTATGTGCCCATATATATTCAATTTTAATAGTTTATTGTGCAAAATTTTGTTGTCTTATCAACACCTTACAGTGGTAGTTACAGGAATGCAAGTGAGTTGAATTCGGCAAGTTATTTATTTCAGTAAATAATTGTCACACTGTTCAGTGATAATATGAATGTTTTACATATGTTTAGAAATCTACATTGCCATGAGAGTATATGTGAACATGTTTATGACAAAATGGACTTGAGCTAAGAAACTGCTGGTTTATTTATTTATTATATTTTAAAAAATGAATAAATTTAAATTCAAATTAAAGTTTTTTAATAAAAAAATTGTAATTAAAAATCAATATTACCCATTTATATGAATTAAATAAAAACTGTATTAGATAAAATGGCTTATGATAAAATTGATTGTAAGTTAATATTGCTACAATGACATTTTTTCAGTAAAATTTCTCTCATTTAATGGCAATATAAATCTTGACTGCCACAATATTATTTTTGAAACACATTAATAAGCAATTATTGACAAAGTGAATTTGGTTTAATGCACATTGTGATTCATTTTATTTCCCTTCTTGCAATTTGGCAGTATGACCACTTGCAAAATCCTTTGATTTTCAAAGTAAATAAAGGCTAAAAAGTGAGAGTTTCAATATTTCCTAGCTTAGTCATTTCTGTTGAATAATTTGAACAAAAATAATGTGTTGTTTTGGATTTTTTAAGTCTGAACAATTAAATCATTTTTATTACTTGAAAAAAAAATCATTGGACAACATCAAACTTTGAAAAATGATGACAAACACATTTCTCATGTCTCTGGTTATAAATTGAATAACTAGAAATATGAAAATTCTCATGTTAGAAATATGAAAGGTTGATGTATCGAAAAGCAACATTTTAAGTACTTACTTGCTTGCTGGTAGCCAAAAGATCCACTGCCTTATCATACTGCTTGTTTTCGAAGAAAAATTGAGCACATTTTTGAACAAGTTCAGGATCTGAATTAGCGTTAAGATCAACTGCAATATACTGCAATGCATTATACTGTTGTGTGCTGCAAATATAAAACAAAACAAAATTACAGAATACAAAATCTGCATTGCTTTTTCAAGAAATGAAGGATGATGTGACAATGTTAAAATAAGTACACCATCAAAACATTGTGGCTTAAGCAGATGGAAACCCAAGAACTGTTTATCTAGAGTATACACCAGGAAAATCTTTGATCTTTGATAATGTTAAAATAAATTACATGGACAGGAAAGAGAGACTTACCTGAAAGTGAGGTCCAGTGTCACCATATTGGATAAAAAACAATTCAAATGATTGAAATACTAACCTCCTCCTTAATTGGACAATAGTGCAAAACTATCTTCTGAAGGAGGAGGTTAGTGCCACCAAACCTGTGAACTGTTTCCTGTCCAACAAGGTAACAACAAACTTCAACTTCAGGCAAGCCATTAATTCTTTCTGTCTATTCCCTGTGCATATAAATTACATTATTTATTTACTTTATGTCCAATACTTAATCAAACACAAATTACAATAATGAACAAATAAACATTTACTAAAATGCTATGCAAGCAAACACTATTATATTAAAATATATTATTATATTCACAACAATGTGTAAGGGTTTCAAGTATATATTCTTACCTAAATGCCAAGTTTAAAGCTTGGTGGAGCATTCCTGCACGATGATATAATAAAACAGCCTTATCTGGAACATTGCTTTTCTCAAAGTGACAAGCTGCTTCTAACTGATCCCTAGGCCCTGCCAAAAGTGACAGTGTCCACAACTGATCATCCATGTTTCTTTCCTGTACCAACACAAATGAAGCATTTCTTTTACATTTTCATACTTATAATAATAAGTGAGGCATATACTTAGAAAAAATGTCTTATGGGTAGGAATCATATCAGAATGGTTATTTTCTTTATAATAAACATAAAATTAAACATATCTGCTCAAAATAGCAGACACTGTCACATTATATCACTATGATAAAACATAGAATTATCTTAAATGAACTAATATTTTAAAATTAAAAAAATATTTACCCTACAAATGCGAACTGCATTACTGTAAGCATGTGCTCTAGCAAAAAATGTGACTGCTTGGACAACTTGTCCCTGTGATTCCAGCTGTCTTGCTAAGTGATAGCAAGCTGCTTTATCTCCTGAGCTTTGGCTTACTTCTATTGCCTGCTCCATATCTCCTCTAAAGCAAAGAACTCTGACAAGAGAGTAGTAGTCTCGCCCTTCACGATAAAAATCAAGAGCTTCATCCATTTGGCCCACACTTTCCAAGTATTGTGCCCACCAACGAAGAAGCTGCCTAGTAAAATATTAATAAATCAACTTTATGTAGTAAAAACTTGAAAAACGTTTTCAAAGCTGTTACTAGAGATATTATTTATAATAATTTTCCTAAAATTATTGATATAGTAAATGAGAGTATTATTACATGCAGATGGATGGATTTTCAATAATACTACAGTAACATAAATTCTATCATCCTCATTATTCATTCACTTAATTACTGTAATTTCAGATTAAAGGCTAAAATATACAAGAAAAATTTACTGTGTGATATCCTAAATCCAGTGATAATAGTGATACACACTTATTTACCAGAGTGCAAAATTTTCCCAAATCAATTAAACTGAGAAAAATGGTCTGACAAAATAGTAGTTCCAGCATTTGTTTTCTGGGACAACTGATGAAATATGGTGCTATGGTGAACTAATTGTAGTAATTGATGGTCATAAGTTTTAAAATATGGTGTCATATCAGCCCAGCTGCCAATTCTCCAAAGTAGAGCCAATTAAAAAAATGAAAGATTAATCTTTATAGATACAGAGGCAGAACCATGAGACAATTGATAAAAAAAAGTGACTGAAAAATTATGCAGCATCTGTCGGACAGTTTTTAAGCAGTTATATAAATGAAAGATTATTATGGCAGGAGTAACAAATATATCTTTATAAAATGAGCATAATATTGTACTTCTTGATAAACTAAAGATAAGGTAAGCATAATATAATTGACTTAAAGTATTATTAATTTTGTTACAAATCATATTAACATGAGAAGAAATTAAAAGGGATTGAAAGTAAACACATTTAACCATCCACATTTTACACAATTTAAAATAGATGTACAAATACAAAAGAGGATATTTCTGACATAAGATTGTAAAGAGAATCCTATGATAATTTGAAGTAAACTACCTAGGCATGTGGGGGCTTTACGTAAATACAACTGTGTAATTATTTTTATACAACACATCAAATAAGTACAATATTTAAGAATACCAAGACAATAAAGTTTATGAATTATAAAAGTATCATCTTTAATTGTAAAGTTTAACATAAACATTATTTTGTATTGTAATAGATGAACAAATCATATACTATATTATAATCAAAAGAACAATGCTACGGCAAATATCTAACTGTTCTGCTTGCAGACCTCAATAATAAAAAGATATTTCTCATAAAAATAATTATATGTTAAAACTGTAAAATTAAACACTCGGCCTTGAGGTATGCATATTACAAATATGATTTACTCACTGATCTCTATCTCGAAGAATATAACTCTCCAAAGCTCTTGGTACATCAACAAGCATTCTAGGAACAAGATTTCTGTGTGTTTCTGCTTTCTCAAAAGCTTGAATGGCTGCATTTGTATCTCCCCGCTCTTGTAAATGCAAAGCATATTTGTGACGAGTATTGCGCAAGTGTATCCTATCATTCTGTTCAGCTATCGAAATTGCTTTATCCCAAGATCCAGAACATCTATACATACGGTTAAGAAGGTCATACCTGCCACATTGAGTAAACAACTGAGCAGCATCATCCTGTAAATAGAATGAAAATGCAATTATTTTTAAACATATATCTAAGAGTATACGAACGTAAATTACAAAGCATGCTATAATGAAGTACAAATTATACAAAGAAGTATGCAATAACTCTTTAAAGATTTATATTAAAATTGAATTCATGTCTTTTTTAGTAGCCTGATTGCATTTTTTTTAAAATTGGCACATTTAGTATCTTCATTACAAATTTAAATATTAAATCTTAATAATAAGCTATCATTAACAATTTATAATTACTATGAATAAGTCAATTTTTCGTGGTGTGTCAACTTATAAGGGGGCACTGATGCAGAGTAAGACACAGGACTTATACAGCTCACTGAAAACAGTAGAATAACACTGTGATTATTCAGAAATGCTGCTTTATTTGAAGTATGTTGATTGGTTAATTCAAAGTCACAACCCTCATGAGAATTAACCACCATAGATAGGTCTTCTAATTAAAAACAGAATACATATATATTGGTTGGTTACTCTTCTCAGAAGAATGAGGTTATATGCTGCATGCATACTACATTATAACGTTCTTATAAGCTGTGGCAAGTTTTAATATGCATAACTTCATGCTGATAAAGAATAAGGTCATATGAGTATATTTTTGTAATTTTATTCCCTTCTCTCATGAATAAAGAAAAGAATTGCTAACAGATCTTGACAAATTTTTACATAATCACTAACATTCAATTATTTTCATTATATGCATACTTACATTAAGCCCCAGCTGGAGAGCTAATATTCCAACACGTGCTTCTAACTCAGGTTCTTGAGATGCATGCCTTAGTGCAAGTGCTGCTCGGCCATGACCCATGTGGCCTAAGCACACCCAAGCCACATCTAAGCGTTTAGTCTTCACACACATTCTTGCAAGATTACTCCATATTGCTTCACTGTAAAATACAGTTTATTAGAAGACATTTAAGTTTCTACAATAATAATTAGTAAATGAAATACTAACCTGTGAACAGTTTTTATAGATTTAAAAGCCTCATCCATATTTCCAATACTGAGATAATAGCTAAAGCTCAAAACAGCATCTCTTACTGGTTTATCACATGCTCCCAAGCCATTGAAATCATGCATTAATAATAGCTCAGCAGGTGATTCACCCTGTAAGAAGGTAAATTTAAATGGACATGTATGTTGAGTAAATTTGTTATTTACTATAAAATATTAGGTTAAAAAAGTATAGATCAAATTTCTACAATTGTTACAAATGGTGAATTTTATGCATGTCAAAACAGTTTTATATTTGACACTTAATGGATACACAGGTATTTATTTTATTAACCTAGAGAAAAAGTTAATTTGTTACTAATATCTTGGTAACAATTTTGTTTAAGCAACAATGAGATTGTCACTTTTTTGGAACATTTACCCCATCATGTTCCCCTCCTTGACGTATGCTGACTGATTGGGAAATGTGTGCTAACTTCAACGTAACTAGGATGATGACTGACAGTACTTTGATAACCGAAAAATATCTTGGAGCATTAAGAGTGAAAAATATTCCTGGTTCAAAAGGAATCCAAAAATACAACTGGTATCTTAAGGGGGTAAAAAATATCCCTGATAACTCAATGAAGTCAAAAATACTCCTAGAACCTTAGATTCCATACTAATCTTGGTCTTTTCCCATTATTTTCATGTAATGCCCCTTGCACCCCACTCATCGGGAAGTTCCCCTCCCATAAGGAGTTAAAATTATACACTAACATTTCAGAGACACTATTAATCTAATTGACCCCAAAAAATTATTTGAAGCTAATATCACCTGTTTTTGCATCTTTTAAAAATCCCACCCTCATTCCTAGGGGTGATAGTAATGTCTTATCCCCACAGTATTTGTTTCCATGTCATAAAGAACATGAGTACAAAGTTTTGTTGAAAGTTTAAGATGCACACACAAACACAATTTTATTTATAAGAAGAAAATTACCTTCTGACATTGTGGTCCTCGCAGTACCACAAGATAAGGACACTGAACTCCCAAAAGACCACAGAATTCATCTGATAGTGGTAAGGAATCATGGAGAATTAATCCTGAAGTAGGAGTGCAAAAGAATGTTACCAATAACAACTCTGCATCATTCTATGAGGAAAACAAAATACACAAATTGAAGTGAAAAACAATGCAAGTTATTTATAAATTATTGAATATGTATTGGATAGTGAGGAAAGATAGAAATAAATATTAGAAATGTGGTAAAATTGAAAAGGTGCAAAAGTGTTTTCATAAGGTATAATTTTGAGAAAATCTGGCAATAACAAATATTGAATTAATACTGAAATACTATAAGCCAAATTTAACTTATGCAACGAATACTCCTCCTTTATGAAAACAAAATTGCATACAGCAAACAAAAAAATCTATTTATAAAACCAAATTAAAGAAAGCCTTTCATGCTACCAATAGAATGTATTTTAATTTCTATTCATCTCAAATTATTATATTCACTTATACAATATCAATTCAGAGAAAACTGAATAATAATAGCAGTAATTTAATAATTAACCTGATCAGCTACTGCCATGGTTACAGTTGTTGAGGATGCTCGGCGTTTTAATACCGATTCTTTTGAAGAGTGTATCCTCTTTGCTTCACATACAAGAAGTCTTGGATCCTCATTATCCCAGAAATGTCTTACAACCATTCGGGAATTTACTGAGCTGTAAAATGGATGAGACCACAACTATATAATATTCATGTAATTAGTCTTGCAAACTAACATTATTTTAGTTTATTTCTTTCCAAAACAATATGTAGCAACTGTTGTTAACATTACAGAAAAACAAGTCATTTACATATCTTTTAAATAAGTGTTAAGAATTATGAAATATATTCTAAATGGATTTTAGAGGTGAAAGCAATATGTCATAACTAAATTTATAAATGTGAATTTGTAGGACTTTTTGTTTTACTTAAATAGATAATAAATTCACAAGCACAAAATGTTGCAACTAAATTTTTAAGTATTTAGTCCTCATATTTACATGTAGAATAATGAACCAGTTTTAAAAGAAAAACTAAATTTAGCTAACCTCACACTGGTATCATTTTCAGGCTCATTTACACATAATGAGTTTGGTTCAAACTCTGCCCCTGTTTCATCATATTTGCCTAATTCACAATTATAACTAGACAGAGTATCAGATTCATTGTCCCATACAAATATTCTTGGATCTGGAAAAAAGTCAGACTGAAAGAAAAGTTTTATTAATACTTAAAAACTTAAACATTTATTATATTCAAAAGGTTTATTCATAATTGCCATAATTAATGTGTGTTTTCTGTAAGAAAATATCACCATAATCATTTGATTGTTTTCAAAGGATTTGTATCAATAATTGCTACATTTATACAGACACTCAACAAAACATCTACAACTACTGTTATAGGATGAATAGATGTTGCAGTGTTAAAAAATAAATAATAAATTAAAAAATAGATAATGAAGAAGACAATAAACAGATAAAATTAAGTGATAAATACCACACAACATTTCTGCAACCCTTTTGCCAGGAGAAGAAAAATCATAAGAACAACACAGCACAAACCAGGTGACAAATTCAAAAGCTCTCACAATTTTCGTCACCTGTAAACAAGGTTTTCTGAAACATTGTATGATATTCATTTTTATCTGTTTATTGGCTATTTTAGTATCTATTTTTTAATTTTGATCTATTATACACATTTTTATGTTTCAATAAATCTTAAACACGTGACAATAGAAAAGTTACGCAGTTATTAAATAAAACATAAAAGAGTTTATTAGATATCAAAAACTTCTGTGTGTATTGAATACACATACGTAATAATATAATATTATTCTTACCTTTGCTACAGTCATTGAAATTTTTGATCCATCACAATTACAGCTGGCAAACATAACTTCACCAAAGTCAGTGAGCTTTTCCTCAATGCAACAAGATTGGCCATGCGGTTTTGCTTCCCTGTCAACATGAATCAATCCTGTAGATATCACTGCTCTTAAGTGAAATAATGAGGTACAATAATATCTTAACATTGAACAATTTTTTTTAAAAAAACCTTTCGCCTTTTAATTTTTTTAACAGGTATTAATGAAATATGTAATAGGCAACAGGAATGTTGTATTCGCTCATATATTCTTAACATATTAATTAAGAAAAATGTTTAAAGTGAACTACAAAAATAAAATTGATTTTATTTTTAACACAATATGATGCCACATTATCAACATTTAAATACTATGAATAGGCAGGTGTAAATTCAATGTTGAAAAGATTATGTAAAAATGATCACTCTTTTAGAGAAAAACAATATTAATGTCTTCTTAATAGAAAATAATATAAGTTTACAGGAGAATAAACCTGTAAGACCTGTAAATTATACATAAGGGTTTAAATTCTCAATAATTTTTTAATTACCTTCTAGACAGGTCCCAAAGTTTCACATATCCAACAGATGTTGAAACAACAATGAAACTTCCACAAAGGGAGATAGTTATTGGAACCCCCTCCTCAGCAGTAAAGCTGATATTTTGTTTTATGGTACCCTGTAATGTTCTAAGTTCCAATTTTGAGCTAGAAGACAGCACAATCAAGTTTTCCAAATACAATTCACAGTTTTCAACATCACATAAAAATGTACCTGCAATTGCACATCTTTAAAATTATTTTAATATTAAAAGCAATACATGAAAGCAAAATACAGAAAAAAAATATTTTCCATTAAATATTTTGATCATTGGAAAATAACCTCATGTAAATAAGTAATCAAATGTGGTTTATAATAGAACCAGGGTACTCAATTAATAAAAAGCACTACCCAAATCATAATATATTCTTAGGAATACCAATTTAATGATTAAAAAAAATCTGAATCTTAAACCACATATAATCTTCAAGATTACTCTTTCAAAGCAAATTATATTTTGAACAACTTACAAATTCTCTAAAACAGTTTACTGCTGTCTGGAACAATGCTCTCATATTCAGCAATAATTCATTAGAATTTTGCCAAAGAAAATTACAATTACTCTAATGCAATTAGTTGATAATTACATTGTAAATCATTAATTCCACATTACAATGAAACAATTAATAGTAGCACTTGTGTTATAATGAAATGATGAATAATCACCCAAGGTCATAAAGGATCTGCTACCAAAGCCAGTACAGATTATAATTGAAACTCACCAATGACTTTAGTTAACATGCTATCTTCTGTATCATGTGTCAACTGATAAACAACTACTGATTTTATACTCCAAACTGCTAAGTACTTTTGTGTAACTGCAACACCTTGGACCTGAAGGCCTACGTTCAGCTCAAGAAATTTGGATTTTTTTGTAATATGTGACTGAAGTCTCAATAGGGAAGGTGAAAGCTGAACAGCAGACACCTGAAACAAATTTTAAAAATTTGAATTTTATATAACTATTTATGCTGAAAACTTGATACTTATGTTTTAAAATTTAAGCAAAATCTTGAGTATAATTCAATAATTGTATACTCTGATTAGTTTTGTTTAATGATATGTGTATGGATCACATATGGTGATATATTCTAAAGATAAAATTCATTCATTCACAACTTCACAAGTCTTTAAACTATTTATATATTTCAAAAGCAACTATAATACAACATAAATTCTTTAATTTATCACAAATAGAAAAACGGTGTAAGGTTGTATAGAACTTATTTTCAAATATTGTGCAATATTGTAAATGAATCTACATTTTCAGTATACTAATCATATGAAAAAACCTAAGACTTTTAATATAAACTATTTAATTACTATCCATACTATCATACAAATTAATATATTTCATAAACCATACTACTAACCATATCTCTGAATGCAGAGCAAAGCTTTTGCTCCCTCAATATATAGACAGCACTGACAGTATTCACTGCAAGTAAAACATCTCCCCAAGAAAGTTGTTTAATAGCACCTCGTATTTGGCTCCCTCTATGTTGAACCCAGCCATTGGAGTCTTCAGTAGCTTTGTGCCATATGGCAATGTGTCCAAGATTTGTTCCACCACAAAGTAATTCTATATGTAAATATTTGAATATTATCAAATAAATAATTGAATCAAAAAATTAATTTTGACATACAAATATTAAATGCAGGATTCACATCAAAATAAGCTAACATTATTTTATCAAAATTACATTACAATATTCTGCATAATTATTTTTAGAAGCACTAAATTAAATTATGGTTTGAAAAATTTTGTTTCTGATTTTGCACAATAGGCAATCAACTGTTTGCAGATTAAAGTATATGCAACTAGCAAAAGCATATGACAATATTCATTCCTTGTCCAATTGTGTGAAACTTTCTACACTGATATCAAGAAGCTTCCAGAACAAAATAATCATGGATAAAAAGGGTCTGTAAGCAGTTAAAAAATCTAAATATTTCACTTCAAAGGAAAAAAATACTTTTCACATTGCATTTAATTACAAAAAACCAACTATAACAAAATCTGTGATATGAGGAAGTAATAAAAGAAAACAGCAAGAAGTTTTCCAAATAATGTCATAAATGAAGTATGAATATTTCAATTACAATTTCGGTAGAAAATTACCAATAATTTAGGGGATAATATTTTAGAAACGAAAATCACTGGACAAATATTTATACATTAATATTAATGTATGTAATATTACTGAACACAGAACTACTTATACTATTAACACCTCACATATTACATTTTGCTATAAATAAAAATCTTACACTTCACAAATAACATGGTTGTATGTTTTTACTGACAAATTACTATCATATGTTTCTACCTCTTAGTGCAATATTCTTACTGAACAATTTAGGGTAGAGTTAGGTCTCAAGTATGTGTAATATAGGTTTACTAGCATCAGCTATTTGCTACCAAAAATAATAATCTATGATTACACACCTGTTACATCCTAATAAGAATTTAAATTTCCCCCCAAAATACTGGTACAATATATTAACAAGGCACTTTCAGATAGTTCTACTAATTTTAATGCCTAGAGTCAACTGATGCAAGACTGCTGAATGGGAACTGGACACCAATTTTATTTTCAGGTAATTCACAATTTATTTTACATCCTACGTTTCTAATTAATACGATCCTCATAACAAACTAATTTAAAGTATTTTCAGTACTAATATTTTGTGTAAAATTATTTCTGACAATATTTCACCACACACTCACATAAATATATATTAGGCATTAATAAATAAAATACTTACTTCTCTGAGAACAATAAGCTAAACAAGTGATGATTTCTGTAGGCATTCCTGGATCATTGTCTGTTGTTAGAGATGCTTCTAACACGTAGGTATCACCTGATTCCAAATCCCAACACCGTACAGTTAAATCACCAGTAGAAACTGCAAGTAAGCCAGGACCAACCCATGCCATACAGCTGTCTTGTGGACGCCCAGACAATTTCATTTTTAACAGTTCTGAAAGCTTTCCATTGGGTTCAGCAGAGAAATGGCCAACTTTCAGTCCGTCAGTCAGCATAACTAACTGTGACTGTGTTTCATGAAATAGTAATTGTTTAATCACAAGTCCATCAGTACTCAAAACCTCTGAACAAGATCCTTCTTCATTAAAGTAAAATAATTTGCCTGAAAATCAAAAATAATAATCTTTAAATATTTGGTAATGTTGGACATAACTGTCAAAGGACATTATCGTCAAAGTAACATTTCCCTGCAAAGAACAGTAAAATATGTTATCTTTATAAATTACTTAGCAATGTGAAATCTAGTGATAAGTGATAAGTACTTTTGAAAAATTATTTAAAACATACATTTTAAATATTGATTTGCTGAGTTACAAAATAATTAATTTTCTACTACTAACCAGAATATGATGCCACATAAAAGCAAAGATGATCTGAGTGACTTGGTTGTAATCCTATTTTATTTCCTGCAGTTCGTGGTCTCCAAGCACTAAATAAATCCAAAGCATGCTCATCCCCAGCCACAGCAGCTTTAGCTAGTCCCCTTAAATAATTCATGACAGAATATGCATAACAAAATTATTTACATATTAAATCTTTAAAAAAAAGTCTTTGTTACAAGCAGAATGTAAACAGAATACTAATTTAAATTATTTTATTTTTTCATAACTCAAATTTTACAGGTGGAAGGAATAAAATTCTAAACGGGGCTTAATATTTGATAAGCTTTACATTGAATACATCATTTGCTTTTCACATTGATCAAGGATTCATTTTAGTGATGTTCCGTATCTATGGCTAAGAAATCTTTATGATGAGCAACTGCTAGATATTACAAGGAATAGCATGGTGTGTGGGATTCATAGCAGAAGGGAGAAGGTGGAGGGGAGTATTGTTGTCAGGGATGGACTCCCTTTTAGGAGGCAAGCTTCTGTAACACTACTATAACTCTTAAAAATATTAATTATATTTTTATGAACAGTGGCAAAGTATTTTTACCACATCCTGTACTTATCATATCACTTAACTTTTATGAATGAATATATCCCAAAGTGAATGCAATATATTTCCGTGTGGCAATGTTTTCAGAATAGTTTCTAGACTTCCAATATATTTCCATGTGGCAACGTTTTCAGAATAATTTCTAGACTTCCAAGTTGTTGTAACAAAGGTTTGTGTTAAAATGAGCTCCAGCTTACACCCACTACTACTCCTGGTAAGTAGATAACTGCATATTTTGACACAGCTAGCTATTTCTTTCCAACTATAAGGGTTTATAATAATAAGGAAGATAGCCAAATTAAAATCAAATAACTAATAATATAAATACCACACAACATTTCTGGAAGCCTTCTTCCTTTCTTCAGGTGGCTGACTCACGCAGTTATTTCTCTATATGCTACTGAAGAAAGGAACAAGGCTTCCAGAAATGTTGTGTGGTATTTATATTATCATTTCTTTTGTCTGAATTTGGCTATTTTTTTATTATTAATTATCAATCAGACGTAAAAAAATTCATTTTTTTAAGTGGTTATGTATAAGTTTTGATGAAAATTTCTCAAAGAACATAGGGTATTTCAGTAGAATAATATGAATATAGAAAAAACAAATACACTTGAATTAAAACAATTCTTACACTTACGTTATGTCAACTCCTGGATGTGTTCTTGGTTCTTTGCGAAAGACAATATGCCCTAAAGGATCTTTTAGTTCAATGTGAAACACTGACAAGAGTTGTGACCGTGAATCCAATTTCCACCCAACTAATGCACCCACCTAAAAACATATAAAACCTTAAGAAAATGTAGTTTATATATGTTGTTTCCACCATACACAATCCTTTCTTAGGTGCTGTAACAAGTTAACTGTCATATTTATGGAATAATATCCAGTAATAATAATTTATCTAGAGTTAATCTTTATAATTACTGTTATACGTGTGTGTGTGACTGTGAAGTCATAAACCAAACAATGATAACATATTCTGTAGATCATGTACAGAAACCAAGCTTTACGGATGAGGAATGTGTCAAGAGTACATGTATGAAAACTTTATAATATTAAAAATTTTATATAATTGTATTTGCATTATAGTTGGGTAAAGTGCCCATTGAAGGTGGTTTACAACAATGACAAACATTATATGAAAAAGCACCATTCACAACTACTTAATCATACAGATACGTGATAGTAACAGAGCAATTTACATACTGCATCTCCTGAAACAAGTCTTCCTCCTGCATCACTCCATTTTAAAATAATGATGGGTGCTTGGTGAGGTGAATGGACTTTGGCAAATTCGGGCTCTCCACTTGACCAAATTTGCAATTCCCCAGTTTCCCATCCAGCTACTAAAACTTTTCTAGTTGGATGCCATGTTATTGAGGTTACTTGTGCTGATGGATGTTGTGGGCACACAACATCTGGTATTACTTCACCCTGTTGAAAATGAAGTTTGCTGTATTTAAGTTTACTATTTTAAAATGGCATCTAAGTTTAAATGAATATATACAAACCAATTCATCATAAATACAAATGTATCCTCCTTTTCCTTCGCTGAATGACGAGACAGCTAATATTGTATAAAGTGGATGCCATTCGAGATTTAAAGTTATTGCACTTGTATCTGGATTTTGAACTTTGTAATCAAAATATACTGACATGTCTGACTAAAAACAAATTTTCTGTTGACAACAAAATTAGTTTAAATCATACATAGCGTAACCAGTAATAAATTTACTATTGTTTGTGCTTTTGGAGTATTGAACTCGAAATAAAAAAGTATTCATCTTTCTCTATACTGATTTTGCTGAACATTGTATCCTCGCACAATTATTTGGAAAAAATTCATCACAGTCGAACATATTTGTTCGTGTACCATTTGTTACATTATTATTATTTTGCAATGACATTCAACAATTCATTAACTTGTTTATGTTATGAGAAAACGCACCATGGCAACAAAGAATCATGGCCTTCTATATGCGTAGTACCTCACAAAGCATTTATAAGACTCTGACAAAATAATTTGCCCCCATCAAACGATACATTTATCCCAATTTTGGACCAATATAAAATTAAGTGAATTAAAAATTCATATTAGTCGAATAAGTTTTCGTGATTAAATACGAACTATACAATTGGAACTCTTAAACTCCTTGCAATGTGGAGCAACAGCAGCGCTTGCCAAGTTGCGCATGGACGATGCGCGTGGACACGAACTGTTTGAAGCAAACGTGTAGTACAGCAGACGAGAAGTGCGTGTCGTCGTCTGCTCTCGTCTGAATGATTACTCCTCAATGTACGCATAATTTTAATTCATACATGAACAAAAAAAATCTCGTTACGCAACTATAAATTCGAAAGTTAATTTTAAGATTGATGTTATACTCGATGACGATATGTAGTTCATTACATCTATATATACATATATAACCAAAAAGATCAAACAATCTTTGGTAGTATTAATTAAATAAGGTGTAAGTTGCAGATTCATCGTAGGAATGTGTTGTGTAGCTAACCGTTTACGTACTGAACTGTGAGAGTAAAGAACCGCCATGTAGCGTGATCGCAACAATGCCTGCAAGCGCGTGGTTTCTACTTGCGACGCTGGTGTTCACGACCGCAGCAACCGCACTTCTGTGTGCTGCTATGATGACTGACAGATGGGAGCAACTTACTTGGAGTCGCACTCGTCTAAATCATACAACTCATGTTGAATGGCTTCTGAACGGACACGTGGGGCGTGTAGTTTTGGGCGTTACTCAACGTAGAACAACTAAGAGTACCGTTTTCCAACGCGTCGAGACTGCAGTTTTCCTAGTGCCTACTCACGGAGGTATATGGACACTTTGTGTTTCTCTTACAGGTCAGTATAGTAAACAGTCATTTGTAATTATTCTTGTTAAAAAGACACCTCGGCCGGTTTTTCAAATTACATTCTCCGGGAACGCAGGAGAAAAAGCTTTCGAATGTTCCTATTGAAACAGTCCGCCAGCTGCCTCATAAACTGGGCCATAGTTAACAATTTGCTACCTTGTTCTCTCTTGCGAATTCCCCCTTCTATAACACTTTTTATGCTATTAAAAGAGCCTCAGGTAACTTGACTGAATAAGCAAATTAGAAAATCTGATAAAGAAATTGAAGATTCTTGATAGACATACACATCGTTTCGTCCTTAAATTAGTACTTCATAAGGTATTAATTAATTAGGAGACCTTAAAAGTATAAAACTTATATTCAACTAAAATATTAATTAAAAATAAATAATATAACTAGAATTTAAAGATACAAACATCCCTACTCCGCATGCCAACGAATACTCTACAAAATTGAAGTAAAAAAGAAATAACAAAGCTAACAGTAAACATTTAATTTAAACGGATCTTTCTGAATTTCAAAAAGACCTAATCAATTTAGGATTTACATTTATAATTGTATACACAATAATATATATACAAGTTATACATGTAATACATAATTTAGTTACAATAATGTAGAATTTTAAAAACGTTTTACATTTTGAGTGTAGTTTTTATCATTAATTGCAATATTATTGGTACTCAGGCATTAATCTTGAAAAGTATTTCTTCTCCTCATCCAAACTTTTTACTTTAACCCAATAAATATTATGATTATTAAGATAAACCTGCTTAGTCCAAACGAATGCTTTTGAACAGGACATTTCAACTGTTCCTTAAAATGAAACTGATGCGAACTAATGCACCATATTGGTGAAATTGTATTTAATATTTTATTTGCTCAAAAAGGAATTAAACGAAATATAATTCGAATAATAAGGAAATGTAGTACTTTCGGTCGTTGCATGACGTCATGTCACAGAAGTTGCAGGGGAACCGTAATGGAACTATATACTTATTGAAAAAGCGCTGAAAATAATTTATTGACAGTTATCAGAATTTAAATTAGTAGAAAATGACCAACAGTGAGAAAATTTATTTAGAGACATTAAAAGTTACATAAATTCAGCGTAAGGTTTCTTCCCTTTGATTATGGACCTCTTCCAAACGTTATATTATTAAAGAAACAATTTATAAATGTTAAAATTTGATTAAAATATTTAAGTAAAACAATTTACAACTCCTCTATAAAAGTCAGACATTTTAATTTTAAGTTATCAGTACTGTTTTGTACATCCTCCGTGTCGCATACGAATGTGTATTTATAGAAAAAATAGGTCATTAACACAATTTTTAAGTATTCCCGCTAAAGCAAAAGCCGATACTATGGGGGGGGGGGGGAAATCATGATTCTAACTCAATTGCCATTTTCATTATCATGTTATTTTGCAAACAAGAGGAAATAAAACATTTTAAAATAATTTTATTTTTGGTTTATAACATTCGGCTTCAAAATATTTATAGTTCAAGGAGATAAGAAATGCTATCAAACGAAGCCTCAGCCTTGAATGTCATGAAAGTGAATTGAAGGATCAAGATGGAAAAATCTGGGCCAGACCGGGAATCGAACTGCAATCTCCAGTTGGTAGTGGTTGCTCTCCCATCTGAGCTATCCGAGTCGACTCCCCGTCAATTACAAGCCTTCTCGATCCATTGCATAGACCTGAGCACAAACTCACCTTATCAAATGGAGCTCCCGGATTCGATTCCCCGGTCTGGACGGAATTTTTCCATTCTGATCCTTTAATATGAATCGTTTTTACAATGGTAATGGGACTAAGACAGCGCTTACTATGTTTCAGATGAGGAACAAGCCCTGTTACACGAACTGGGCTACTCACAGCCTTCTTGTGTCAATTACTTGTCTCCAGAGGCCTCAAGAGGAGAAGACGCACGTCCTGATTGGCAGCACAGTAAGCTATTATTCCGCCTCGTTTTCTTCACTTCCAGATTCTTACATTACCTCGTGGCTGTGTGGAGGTCAATTGCTTTTCGCGTTTTCCACTTAAGGCGACGATCGTTGCTAGCTGATCCTTACGAGTTCTTTGAGAAGTTTCCAAAAAGAATCTTCCACTGAATACGTGACCTTAACCTTGAATACTTTTGTGGTTTATTCATTGGAGGCTTGTTCAAATGTTCTCATGTGTTACAGCACACAAATAAAGTAAGGGAGATGTTTTTTCATCTATCGATCGCTCGCCTCTCTGTCGCTAGTGATGACAGCTGTCTGTTAACAAGTCTGTGTGGAAAGAGAAATGCGTATGAGCAGTATTCCGTTTCACCCCTCTGTACTAGTCGTAAAGATCAAGCAACTCTCTCTTTCTGTCCTCAGCGGCAGTGGGCACATACAATAGTGCAAACATTCGTGGCTTGTTAACTTTTCTAAAAAAATATTCAAAGGAAAAATACTTTCATGTTACAAATGATTGTCAACTTGTTTCCGCTTTTAAAAATTAAACACTACTGAATATTATGTGGAACAGTTAGAAATGCATCATATTTCGGGCTGGTTCATTTTTCGCTGAGAATTGGTAGCATTGTTAGTATTTTACAAAGTTATCCTCGTAAAAACTGTTGTTGGTGCTTGGGGTTGAGCCGCCCACTGATGTTCTCCTACTTCAGTAACAACGCTGTTCACCCGCTACTATGTTATTTACCATTCGAGTAGCAATGTACGTATAAAAAAATATATTATTACCTCAGTTGAGACCGGGTGGAAAATAAATCTCATTTAACAACTCTTGCATGGGTTATGTTTGAAGCTCTAACAGTTTTCACTTATACGGTTAACCTTTGTGTGTGCTCTTAATTTGAACATTTCGCACGAGTTAATATGCGCACTCTTGTGCTTTCGTTGCAGGAATGCAGAACCTGTCAATATCGTGCGCTCTGGTTTGCCTTATAGTGCTGGGAAGCGCAGCTCTGGTCGGAGCCTTCGGCGTCTTCCAGCACCAGATCAGCGCTGTTCTAGTCACCGGTGTCATGTATCTTCTGGCAGGTACGTAATGGACTAATAACAAGATCAACTACCAATTCTAGTTTCCTAATTTATTAAAGCTATTTCACAAGAAATTTCTTTTTTAAATAACGGGTTTTTTGCCTTAAAGGTAGGCAACTGACATCACCTAAACTCGTGTCGAAACGATTCTCCTATATATGGACCTAAGTTTAATTTTCTTCCAAATTCTAAACTTTTTATTCCATTTAAAATTTGTTAATTTTTTTTTCGATAACTACAAAAGCAATATTAGAATAAAATGAAGATATTAAATGGGATTTAAAATATTTATATTAATTGACGTCAGGACTATAAAAAACACACAACAGTCTCTCGAACACGTGATTCGATTTTTCGGCACGTTTATGTCTTTCTCATGTTTTGGACATAAAAAGCCTTAACAGAAAATTATAAAATAAATCCAGTAAAAGCGTTAAAAGCCACGTTGTAAAATTAAACCAATACACACGTAAATGCGTTTATATTAATTATTTGACAAAATTAAGCACGAATTAAAATCCAAAAAGCTTTATATATTATTTGGTGACCCAAAAAATAAATATTTACAAAAAATGCAGCTAATTTAGTTTACACTGTTTATGCTCAGAGTTGATAATTAAGACACTCAAAAGCGAATTCTCGGCTTAATTCTATGTGGGCAGGAATTATAAGAATTTCATCAACGTTTGCATTTACTCGTCAGAAGTCAACCTGCAGGCAAGCTCCTAGATTTCTAGACTATCTATGAGTCTGTAACATTTCCTCTAACATCTTCCCCTCGTTGCTCAACGTTAATGATATCGTTTTGATTGCCTCCTTACGCGAACTACGCGAACTAACTATGAACAATGAAAATATGAAAACGTCTGCATTAGTTAAAAGTTAATAAAAAAATATAAAGAAGTGTTTTATGTCGCCTGAGTATTACTGCGTGAATTTCAGTAGCTGTAACTTATCATCTACACCTTAAGAAAGCAACAAAGTTTATTAGAAACAATTGTCTGGCATTTATTTTAGTACCTTATTTTGTCTGGTTATTTGGCAACTCCTTTATCTTTCTGTTAACTACGAACTATCTCACCTTCACGAATTTTTCACATCACCCACCAACAAACTTTTACGATTCTATTATGCAAAAACTCTTGGTATTGTTTGATTTGTAGTTATTCAGTTACAAACAGTTTAAAGTAAGTTTTCGTATCAGCTGTGAGACCTCTTTAACGATCGTTGCATCCTAAGGGATTATGATAAACTTTGAGGTGTAAATGTTGACATAACAGACACGTTACGTCACGAGGAGGAATAAATTGAATACTGAGAGACCATCTGCAGTGCCACAACTGTCAGAATAACTTTGCAGGGATAACATTATCTTTCTCATTATCCTTTCACTTACGTTCTCGTCTTTGTCTTCACTCGGAAACTTAAATGGTTTTTGGACTTTCTAAAACTATATATAAAATTATCTGAATTATTCGTTAACTGCAGGAACTGTATACAAGAATAAGCTACAGTAAATTAAACCCATGTGCTTTATATATGCTAAAAATCGTTTAGTTCCGTACAAGTATTAAACAATTTTTAATTTCGATACGATAAAATTACTTTTATTCGGGGCTAATTCATGGAAGTGCTCCTGTTAAATAATAAATTATTGATAGGCAGAGGATTTGTTTGTCATCATATATAGATATAGTCCCCATATCAGACTTTCACGTACATACTCAATTACATATAATTGTAGTTAAAATATGAGGCACAGAGTTCTGGACTAGATCATTAGTATCTGCTATTAATGGGTTCAATTTTCTGTCAAAAATTGTTTATTTCAACGGAAGGTGGAAGAAAAAAAAATTAAATATTTGAAATGGTACGAATTATTGGAAAATGATAGGATAGATTAACTAAATTGTTACTTAATATAATAAATTGCTATTTAATTAACAAACAGAAAACAGCTAACTTGACAGAAAAATTGTCTTAATCAACCAAAACAAAGAAATCATATAATACGACGTTTTGTCCATAGTTTTGGGACTTCATCAGGGAACATAATGATGACCCAAAATTGTGGACGAAACGTCGTGTTGTAATTATTTTTTTTTGTTTTGATTGCTTAAAACACTTTTTCTGACCAATTGTCTGTCCTTCTGTTTATTTATTAAATTCTTATTTGATACGAATCGTAACATTATTTAAAGATTACTATTTAAATAGTATGCTAAGAAAATAGGTATATGTTTATCTTACAGTGTACGAAGATAATAAACCTATTTTAATTCATAATAACAGAAATATCGTGGGTTTACCAAGTTGGCGGATCGTAATATATATAAATTTATATCGCCAAATGCACGTAATTAAACTGTTGTGGCGAATTGCCGGTCACGAGTTATACACGACTTTACATTCAAATAAAATATATTCACGATTATATGAGTTAAAGAGGTTTTCCTACTGAGCTTGGCTATTTTTTTTAGCACGATAAGTTTTTCGTAATTTTGTAAAAATGTTATGAATATTACAAACTCTTCTCAAGTCCATGCCTAGTGAAGGCAACTTAATGTTGAAGCGGCGAAGCGAAGTCAAAACCACAACGGACCACAATAGAGTAAACCTCTCCTAATAACCAACAGAAACCACAGAATGTTGTAGGATATTCCTGACACACGCCAGATATAAAGCGAAACAGTCAGATAACGAGTTCTTTGATTTACAAACGACTGGCTTAGATCTGACAAAGAGATTTAATTTATATTCCACTTATTTGTTGCACCTCCTCCCGATTTTTTTACGACGTTCCCTGCCAAATAAATATTTTATTCCACCACCCATCAATCACTTTTCCTTATCAACTCATTTCTTTTACGATTCCAGAGGATTATTGTGATCATTCTCCTTCGAGCAGCCTCATATAAACATATTAACGTTGAGTTCCCTGCAGAATAATTTTTCCCGTGTCTAAGGACTGTGTTGAAACGTTATTCCAACATTTATTTTTTATGAATACATTTTTTCCATTTGTGCTAGAGTGGGATACAATTCAGGGAAAGGGATTAGCTATATGTTTTCTTTAAGGCATTTGCAGGCCCAAAACATTGTCAGGGAATTCGGGATAGAATGAGAGACCCGACTGGGAATGGGAGGACGGATCACATCCTTAAAAAAAAAAAGAACAGATTCCCTGGAAAGAGAATTTAGCTCCAATATTATCCCTTTATTGAATATAGGTTCTACTAATTAGTAGTGATGCTGTTTAATAAAATCAGATTCACAATCCGTAAACAAAAAAAGATAAAGTGAAAGGTTGCTATGGTTTTTCTCTGTAGATGCCAGAAAAATATTATTATTATATTTATATATAATGTATTTTTTCAAACTTGAACCTAGTTTAATATTAAAAGTAGCAGAGAACTGACAATATATACATTAATTTACTGATTTATGGCCAATTGGGTCAGAAAAAATAATTCAATTTAATAAAAATACATTTAATAAACTCGATGACGTTTAGGAGATCTTCAGATGATTTCTGACTTAATGTTTGATTAAGTTATTCTTCACATACTTTTTTATAATTGAACTTAAATATTCAAGCGAAGAAACATTTTCAGCCATCTTAGCTTTAAAGGCTATTAAATTTAATTATCAGATCTGTTAATTGAAATATTGTTCAAACGTTGGGCTTCTTTAGAATAATATTTGATTGTAATTCCATGTATCTGCCAGCGGGATACTGCCAAATTTGTAGATTAAATTATGAGTTAATTGTAGATTAAATACATACGGTTATAATATAATCGTTGAAAAATATAGCGTGACCATAATTCCATGTTAATAGTGCAGTTAAATTAAGAATGTACTTAGGGTTTCCGTGTGGAGGGAGGCGCTGATGCCACACAACCCTTGGCCGTAATCGGACATTGTTTACCGCTCACTGAAAACAGTGAAATATACTGCGATTATTCGGCAACAGTGGTTGTCCCGCCCTTAATTTTAAGCGTTCTGAATGTTGGATTCAAGGTTAAACCGCTCACGGGAAAAACGGCCAAGTGTCATCTAGTTTTAAATGAACCTTGGTTAGTTTCACGTGAAGCCGAAGCTCAAGAAAAGTTACTCATAGATTCTCTTAAAATTTCTATATTATTTAGAGTAGGGTAATCCATGTTGAGTGTAGTGAGCCATCGGGAGAAAGACACCGAAATCTGTCTACGCATACTAAAATGCAATGGAAAGACACTTGCCTCGTGTAAGATCGACAGTGAGTCAAATGTTGCGTGCTAGTGACGTAATGGTGGGTGTCGTGTTGCAGCCACGTTCGCCCTGTTCACGCTGACCATCATGCACTTCAAGCGGCAGCAGACGCGGTCGACGCGCACGGACCTGACGCCGTGCCTGGGGCCGGGCGCCGACCTGGCGGCGCTGCTGGTGGACGGCGTGTCGCCCAGCGCCGCGGCGCTCGACCTCGCGACGTCGCCGCACCAGCGTCTGGACGGCGCGCTGCTGCGAGCGCGGGTCTTCTCCCCGGGGTGGAGCATGGACCTGGGCTGGGGCGGCGTCGTGCTCTGCTCCATGGCCGCCGTGCTCTGGCTGCTGCTCTCCAAGATCATGCGCTACCACAGCCCGCTCTCCTCCATCTTGGCATAGTCCCGACTCAATCGCGGGAAAGCGAGAAACACTAGCTGGAGTATTGGTAAGCAGGCTCTCCGAAGAGATTGATACCTACGACGGCTTTCATATGCACAAATATTATTTTCACTTTTTCTCAAAGCAAACGTCACTTGAATCACAATTCGAACCCAAGAAATAAGTGCTGCTTCTCGTAATAATATGAATGGAATTTGATTTTTCTTAAATAATTAAACAATATTTTATTAACAGAAATAATTTTAATTGTAGCGTGAATCATACAAACATTTATTTTATCACAGTTCCAAATTACTTAATGATTATGTTTTTCTAAGAGTTATGGTGGCTACTGATTAATAAACAATGGCATTTAAACAATTAAATATATAGGAAGATTTTAGTTCTTACACCAGTAAAATGGCAAATCGTATGCCAACGTATGAATCGATTGGTCACGAAACCCTCGCCTTTGTTGTCAGTTCCGGATGTCCTGATGAGTCAAATCTTCTCCTTCCGCTTCTTCCGCTTCTTCCGCCTCCGTTTTGCCTCTGATGCCCGTGCAAGAATTACGACATCTCGGCAAGGCAACAATAATTCTTATGTTATAAGAAAGAGCAGCTGGATCCTCCTCGAAGTTAAAAAGATATTCCGCAATGCCAGCTACAACAATGCTGAACCCCGTGAACCCCAAAAACAATATTTTGAGCTTGACAGTCAATACATGTTCTGACGCATCCTGCAACCCGACGTTGTTGCGCCTCTGGCATCAAATATTGCACAATTATTATAATAAAAACTTTTAGTAAAATTACTCACCCATTATAATGCTCATGTAACATTTCAAGGTCGACGAATCATCCTACCGCGAACTGAATGATTTCGCTGGAGGAGGGTTGGACATGATTACACGATGTTGACTGCTTAAATGAATGCTATCTTCAGGGAAATTTGTATACCACCGAGCGAAAAGAAATCTTTTCTTCCAAATATTTCCAGTTGCAGGTTTCTCGAATAAAATTTCTTGCGAAATTTCACGGCCGCGTCACTTCCGTTGGCCCATTTCCGTCGAGGATCTTTCCACGCTATTGATTCACGTCCGTCCTCAGGATGAAATCACGTTTCCGCCGAACCGATGTCAGGAAAGCGCCTAGAGTTCCCCACATTTCAAGAATCTTCTGCGTGTCATGCGCCAGTCAGAATGAATCTTTCGTAATTAAATCGCAACCGTGAGACATCTGTGAGTCTGTCAAATTATGCTCTTCTAGTCACTTATATTATTTTCGCCAAGTGAAAAACCAGACCTCGAACTGGAAAATTGTAGTTGTCGAAGGCTTGTTGCAAGAGATCAATGCTACAAAATGTGATTAAAGTAAAGTAAAGTTACCACATGTCTGTCCAGTTTCCACGCGAACGATTCCTGACCAAGTTCTACACGGACGGAAACATGGAAAGCGTTCACTATTGCTAGCATCTACATTCCATTCCTTCTTTCTCACATTTTATTGAACAATTCAGCACACCTCATGCAATTATATTATAAACGATAATAATCCTGTGGTATGACAATAATGTCGGCTTCGCTAACCAATGTCCGCGGTCCAATTGCGGTGATATTTTTTGGAATCACATATTAGATCGTTTTGGTAACCACAGTAACGGTTAATCAGACAGACTAACTCGGCAGATTCAATATTTATGAGGAAAGTATAAATATCTTTTAGTAGTTGTGCTGGTTTTTGTAATAATATTTAGTTCTTTTAGTGGATCAGGTAACCCATTGCCACGTGGCTTTCACCATTATACTCATATCCTCGTAGGTTCACAAGAAGCAGATTTCCTTTCCTATGATAAAAGTATACTATCCCGCGATACAACCTCAGGCATTCCTCTCATGCTTTTGCTTCCCGATGCGGGAAAACTTCATATTATTCAGGGTCAAGTCTTGTTTAATCGAAAGCTGAAATACCGAAAATAAATTTTAAATATTTATAAACGAACTTTGAAGTAATTAAATCGTTCAAACGACTAGTTTCATTTATCCTATTACTACCAGAAAATATTTTTTCTCGATGTACTAATTTCAACGAGCTCTGATCACGTTCTACGAAACCACACTTACCAATACTCCTGAAAAACTTGTTATCCGATATTTGTTACTGTTAATTGTTACATTCAAGATTAAATTTTAATTTGTTGTCACTTTCAAGAGTTTTTTTTATATTTTGCTGTAATAAAAAGGTCACTCGAGTAAATTATATGTATACGTAATATGAAAGTGACTAACCGTTTTTCTGAACAATGTACATAAATGTTGAATTTTGTGATTTGAAAATGTCCATCCAAGTCGCTTGCAACGAGGTGCATCAGTTTGAACTAACAATAAGTGATACATGCAGCACTAAAAAGAAAAAAAAACTTGTTACCCTCGTTGAGTCAAACTATTTTGAAAAATACAGCCAATTGTTGGTCTTGAAGTCGTGGAATTTTTTTCGCCAATGACAATACTTGAAATCCAGGTAAATGAGTACAAAGACGATGTCTGAGAACTAATAGACAATACTCCAACCTTTATAGCGATTGAGAAATTAGGCTTCAATTATTGACGTTTTGAATTTATTAAATGCATTTCATCATAATTGCATATTAATTCAATTTTTATTGTGTAGTATTTTAAATTTTGAGGTAGACTTAGGTTCTTCACGTTTAAAATTAAAATTATTCGACGTCACGAAAATTTCTCTTTCCAGTTCGAAAGATATCTGGGAAAGTAGCAAAGAAAATCGTAGTGGCTTTTGTCTAATATTTCTCTATTATTTTACATTAAACTAATTTTAGTATACTCTGAATTTTTAGCAAAATTATTTGTATTTCTTCCTTTCGCGGAGAATTACAAGAACCAAAAAGCACGTAAGATGTCCCGCGATATAGTAAGCGCACCAAACACGAAGATTTCTTAATTAATATCGTGTGGTAATGTAGACCTTCTATTAATAGGCAGCCACAGACGTAAATAATGTTTCGGAGAATCTATCATTAATAGACGACAACGTTCCTTAAGAATCACTTGAAACTCGCCGATGAATGGAGATGTATAGAACGGAATAGTAGAAGTTGAGACTTTGTATTAATAGGAAAGTTTACTGTCGCAAATGGAGATTTCGCTGCACAAGTGTTAGTCACTTGTCTAAGTTTGCCGCTACATAGAAATTACACTTTTGCCTTAATAAATGTAGTGTTGAAATTTTTCTAATAATTGTAAAATAATTTAATTATAATTACATTTCAACACATTTTGCAAAAGTATTAAGCTGTACAGTGCAAGAAATATAATAAAGTTAAAAAATGCCTTTGTGAAATATTTTTCATACTATTTTTATGCTACTTTAAAGTGCTTGTGTATTTAATTAAAATGTAAATAAATAGGGGCTTAAAGCGGTAATTCGATAACTGTTTGATCTTCCGCCCAAATTTGCTAAGCTCTATAGCAGCTGATATTTGCATTGTATTTAAATATAGACTCTTTAATAAACGTTTTTGAAATGTTTGCTGTTAACGCATTTTTTCCCAATTTCCTATCCACTCATTCAGGTATAGTTTTCTTTCGTAGATTTAATATTATATGATCTCCATCTCAATCCGTGTCACGAACGTTCTCATTTAAAAATTTGTTGTACCTGTAAATTTATAATCATTTTAGTTCAATTACAAGTACATTTAAGAGTTTATTAAAACAAAATACACGTACTATAGAATATCAAAAATTTGTTTTTCATCATAAAAATGAATTCATAAGAGAAACCATTGTCCAGAAATTCTTAGTTTACTTAAATTTAGAAACTAGAGTTTAAAAAAATATTTATAACATAAATCGCTTTTTATTATGGTATAAAATTAAATTTATTACAGTAACGTCTTGCCGAGAAATCGCAACTTATCACATTACTCTAAATTTTATAAAATATATCAATTTAAAAAGCAAAATATTGATGTCAAATTAACTCTTGGGTAAAAACAAATAATGTCTTATGTTAAATAAGTTATATACAAAAAATATAGATTAATTCATGAAATTGTTAATTAACAATGATTTCTCATTAAACCAAATATAATAATTATATTTGTCTAGCTTTAGTATAATTATGAATTAATAAAACCGACAACAATGTCAGAAATAATTTAATAACATAAAAATTAAAACGACGTTTCGTTTTCATCAGGAGTAAAAAAAATCCATTCGTTGCCATTGTCCTATTATATCAGGCAAATAAATAAATTATGTGTATAATTTTTAATGTTTATTTTATTAAATTATTTCTGATAAATTTGCCTGTTTTTATTTATTTATAAGGCAAATATAGTTGCTTAAATGTTTTTAATCGAAGATTATATTGTAAACGTACGGATTTCATTTGAAACAAAAATATATTTATAACGAAAATGTAAGTGACGAAGCGATTCTAACACTAATCCTATTCCATAGAAAAACTGTCTAATACATTGAATCAATTTCTTAACGAATTGGAATAAATTTCGTCAAATATATATAAAAATATATAAATTAAGTTGAGAATAGGAAACGTCGCAAATGTATTGATATCAATAAGAAAATGATAATTTATTATTAATATCTTGTTTCTTATGTATAAATTAACCGCGAAATTTCTAGGAGTAAATGGTTATGCAGCCGGAAACGTATCACTGTAATATGGGTAAACAGTATGGAAAGGGACACGCATACAGCAGTCACTTAAATACTTCTTTTGAATATATTTCCTGCAGAAGTTTCTGAACAACAAAAATCCTGAAGAACACTCAACTTTTAACACGGCAGATGCTACAAACATTCGAGTGGTGCCGTCGTCCATGCTCGAGTGGACTCAAATTGTCGGAGTGGAGAGTTTATGTGGAGCGGAAGTCGTTAGGCAGTTGTCTGATAAACGCTGAACTTTGAGAATCCTCAAAAGGATTCCTATTCTATTCAAAACGAGACTTGATTCAAAATAGTTTAAGTATATCACATTTTATTCACAGGAATACACTGAAATAAAATTATAAATTTACGTCAGCGAGTATTTTTCATTTCACAAAATCAACAGATACTTGTCTGCTTTAAGAGACGACAAAAAATTTATTAAAATACGCATCCAAAACAAAAATATTACAAAACACATTTACATATATTTAACGACCATTAAAATTTTTTACCATTCAATAAAAAATATTAATCATAAAATATTTAATTAACAACACAACAATTCTTCAGTTCAAATTTTTTCACTCTTCAGTATGTAGTGTTACTGAAAAAAAAGCTTTTTTGATGGTAAACGTTTCCTCAGCCTGGTTATGAATATTACTAGTTACTACGTACGATAAAGGAACATCAAACATATGGATAAGAGTGCTTTTACGTATTATATGCCATAGATTTAATTTAACTTAAATCCGATAAATAAAACATGTAAAATTTCCGCGAGGTGAAGGGAACAATACAGAAGTTAAAATAACAACCTTATATAAAAAAAAATTAAAAATAAAATATATCAAATAGAATAATAACAGTATTTGTTGTCCTAAATGTTATAAGGAACAAACCAGGATTACCATTAATGCAATATTTAAAATCATAGTGCCTTATTAATAAGATATTTTATGATTAATATTTTTTTTAATTCTAAAAAAATGTTAATGGTCGTTAAATAAAATATTATTCCCATAGAATATATTTTTACGGAGTTGTGTGTAGGTTAGAAACATATTCATAGTCGCAGTCGTCAAGGACGTCGTTGAATAATTTCACGCCCTCTCCGATAGAAATCGCGTCGGCGCTATTGAAGTTTCCGTAGTCGGAAAAATATGCGTCTTTTCGGAGTAACTAGTTCACAGGACGTTTTACAATTTTACTCCAGAATTAAAATATTTACGCAAGAAAATGTTTTAACAGGAATTTATCGTATAATACTTACAGTTATTATTGACGAATAAATAAAACGTCAATAAAGGTCATTAAGGACTATTCTGAGGAAATATATATTTTAGGCTCATAAATATGTTAGTCAAAATTTGTTTGTGAAATATCACATCAACGTCTGCAAATAAACTAAGACAAATGACGCGGGGTCTTAATTTGATAAGCACTTCTTTTACAGTAGTAACAATATTATTAATAGTAACTGACAGATGTGCCAAAAAAATAATACGAACTTATTCAAGATCTAAAACGTCTGTGTTAGGAGAAGAATAATTAGATAAAGAAGTATCCAACAACAGGTTTCTGCAATACTTGTTGCTTGCGTCAGGTCATTCAGAATCGCATTTTTTAGTTCGTCAACTGTCTTGCGCATTATTCTTTACATTTTTAATCACCCGACGAAGGCAAAAAGAATTTCAGAAACGTTGTGTGGTATTTAAATTTTGCTGATAATTATCTTTAGCATATTAGTTAAGATATTTTGTGGGTTGCTGGTTAAGGAAACCAAGTAACTGGAAATTGGATGTGACGTTCACGTACCATTAAAAAGTCAAAATTAATATTAAATTTTTAATCCCGATTTTCCTGAGTATGAGGTTCATTTACTTAAGATTAAGTTTAATGGTGTTATATATCCAAATAATTTGCAGTCTCGTAGTATTCATTATATCACAAAACCAGGTGTTACAGCGTTTATTCTTCTAAGCTGAGCTTAGCAGCGAAAGTAAAGACGTCATAAATATACGACACTAAAGGCATCGCCGAGTTCAAATAGAAAAGTTTGGAAAGTTAATATTGCGAGACGTCGTACGTTGATCCGAACACAGTGTAGCTAATAATAGAGAGCGATAAATATCAACGACCAGCCCTCGTTTCCAATAAAGTGCGGCATAACACGACAAGTGCTGGAACAATTGCTTTTTATTTTTATTACAGACTTCCGAACTTCGACGTTAAACTCGTGCCTATAAAAAATTTAAAAAACTCAGCATTCCGCTCGCGAACATCACGAATTTTGTAGTAGTGTTTTAATAAACAAGAGCAATTAATCCGGAAGCGAAAAACTCGCGGGAGTAATAACTGTAGAATTTTTCCGCAGCAAGGGATAAAAATAATTTGTAACAGTATTCGTTTTTACGACGATTCTCGTCACTTTTTTTTGTCTGCCTGTGCGTGGTACTGGCTGGAAAAAGGCCAATGAGAGCTTTTGTGTGTTGTTGAGTGGTAAAGTGTGGCCTCAGGGCGCTCAGCTGAGTCAACTATGCTGCTCGACGATATTGATCTGCGCCAGTGTGACGTCATCACATGCAGCAGCTCCAGTGACGTCACCGTATGCGGCTAGTGGCCCCTCGATGCTCTCGTAGATAAATGTTTATCGGTCGGCTGTCAACCGCCCTCTTGATAAATTGCCATCGAAATGGTTCGCGGGTTTTATTTCCTTATACCACAAGAGGGTTTATAGGCGTAAAGACACGATGCGAGATAATTTCCACTACCATAAATTCTTAATATTACCAGGTTTTCCATCGCTTTAAATAACAATATGAAGAATCATTAAAATTATCGTCGATGTAGAGATGTAGATATATTTCGCCATTATATAAAGTAATTATCAATCCGAAACAAGGAACGGCCGGAAATTAAATGTTTTACCAGGGGTTTGATCGTGTCAGAGACAAGATACTCCACAAAAATACCTGAAAAAACACCAAGGAATAAAAAATTGAGCACGTCAATACGAGTTACGATAATTAGATAACATTTTTTACACTCCCAATGGTTTTCATCAATTAGACTGCAAAGAAAGAAAAAAAGAAATAGGAAACAAGAATGAAGGTGCGATGTATTTGAGCAAAGTTGAGATATAACACTCTGTACTATAGCAAGTAGATTAAAATGCACACATAATCCGGCCAACCGAAAGTAATAACGAATCCAAATATCAGAATTGATCAAAAATTTAAATTCTCATGAATTTGAGTGACGATGCGTCACAATAGTTCATTTACCGATACACAATACTTTTTATGAGTGATTGGCCTGTGACTATGTGTAATTATGATTATTACACATTAAAACCCACGTGGTGATGGTATTACAGTTGAAAAATCAAGGCAACTCAAGAATTCCATGACTAGTTAGTTTTAAACGTTAGGTTTTGTAAGGAAAGTAAGGTACTTATTTAAAAGGAAATGTAACATAAAGTTAAAATTATCTTTTTATGTTTATTAAATTTCATTAAATGAAAAGAAATTGGGCATTATTTAACCAATATAACGATGATAAAATATAAACGTAAATGAGAAAACATTCGCTTGTATAAGAATTTAAAACGTTGTAGTAAAAAAACAACATTAAAACACACTGACGTTTCATCTATAATTTTGGGACCTTTTCAGGCGCTGTAAAATTCAATATTTTATTAAAAGCCAGAGAAATATAATTGTTAATATAAATGTAATAGCATCGCAATTGTACGAACAGGTACAGAAAGAGGTTCCGTACTATTATGTAACTGAACGCAGTGGCCACTAATGACAATTTAGTCAATGTGATCATTATAAATAAAGATAAAAAAATGTTTCCGTGTCTGTCACTTGAAACGAAATACATTTAAAGTATATAAGACACTTTAACTTAATTACAATTTTCCTGTGTAACGTTTCAGACGAATATTTCGTGGGCAGAGAAATAAACGTGCAGTAAGTGTTTTGACCACTTAAGGAAACAGCTGCACTTCAAGTCAAGAAATTAGCTGGAATAATAAATGGAAGAAAGCCTTGTCTTACACTGAAAGTCTCTCTTGGCTTCCATGGAAGCTTATAAATTATTTCTGGCATACCTTAAGTGTGCATAATGTAAAAAGCGACCTGAAGAACGTAGCAATTTGGGCGTAGTTTGTAGAGAGCGCTGTTATGTTAGCCAGCGAAGCGACTTGTTATTAACGCCAGCCTCATCAAAATTAATTGGCTGCTCAGAAAAATAATTCATCGTTTAAATGAATGAGATTATGATACACAGCTAGTCCTATTTAACAAATAGTGAAACAACAAACCGTCCATAACTTCTCGAACAAAAATTAGAATTAACACAAATTTGTATAATCATCGGATTTAAAAATTGAACATAAGATGTAATTACTTGAACAGCGTTAATCCTTTTATATCTTATATATATATATATATACCTTAATTCAAAAAAATCATAAAATCAACTTGATCTTCCAACATTTAAGAAGAAAAAAATATGTAAAGTATTAAATTAAGATCTTAAGTTATTAATGAACACTATGTGCTTAAAATTAATTGACAATGAATAATATAATTTATTATAATTGAAAATTGAATTTTATCTGATTTGTAATAAATACAAACAATTAGTGTGAATTCGCCAAAAGTCACAATTTATTTATAAACATTTAAATTTACAATGAACTAAAATACTTCCCCTTATTTATTAAATTTATGATTTGCTATTATTATGATTTAAAATATAGTATTCTTGAAATTTTGAATATAAGAAAACATAATATAAATAAATTATTTATTTGTTTGGAATTCAACCTTTTATTGTTTGTTTCATTATATTTATTAATTGATTTTTAGATACATCGGAAGAGGGCCTTAAACAAATCGATGAAACGTTATGATTTTACTTATATGTAAATTTTAATGTTAATAAACAATTGTGACTTTTTCCTATTTTCTCGAATTAAATTAAATATAATTCATTGTGTTATAATGCTCAATATTTATTTTATTTGTATTGTTAAATGGAATAAATTGCTTAAAAAATATGCTTTCAGCGAACGGTAAAATAGATCTATATGGATTTTAGTCCTTCAACGACAGCTTGTGGTTATGCATCACTTCTGCTTAGGTTGATTAGCGGGTAGCATAACAACCAGGGTATTTGTCTTCAATTTATGCCTTTTTTGTTTGATTTTCTTTTGAAAGGAGCGATTTACAGAATTTGTTTTTTATAAGGGGGGGGGGGGGTTGTAGTTAAAAGTTCAGTACAATTAGTTTCCATGTAAATATCTGAGAGACAGAGAGGAAAGTTACCATGAAGACGCAATGTTTAGACTAAGTAAACATGTAGGTATGAAAAATAGAAAATAATATTCAAACGGCATTGAAGTTTGCAACTGAGAACATCGATCCATTGCCAACGCTAACGACTATAACGACCATCCCCAGTAATCATCCCGCCAGGATGGCAAATCGGATTATCGTGAGTGACGCATTTGGCTGTCATCAAGCCTGACAATTTATTATCTTTTATTTTTCCTTCCTTGAGTCCCATTCAATTAATCAGCTAACAACCATCCATCGTAATATTATTTTTAATGCAATATTCTTTTAGCTCCTTACAGTCGTGTCAAATCAAATATATTTAATAGGAAGAATTTGAACCCTAATTATAAAATAAATCTTTAATTTTTACAATATATTGCAATAAAATTTAAATGCTTTTATAATAATAATAATAATAATTAATAATTAATAATAATAAATAAGCTTTCACTGATTCCACGTATTCTGTCAGTTTGTTGAAAGACGAGCAAAGGTCGGTTAAAATTCATTCATATGTCGTGAGAATCTGAATTTTTAAGCACTCATATTTACTACAAATTTTACGGAATTTTCATAATCTTGGCTGCTAAATAACATTTTTAGATAAATGACCTTGAAGGTTATATTATCGTCTATTAAATAAAATAAGTCGGTTGACACTGCGAGGGTCAAACTGCGTCTAAGCGACGACGTTCCCATTATTTTGATTTGGAGGACGTCTTCGTATTTCTTCGCTGATAACAGAGAAACTGGAGCAAGAACTTAAACGACCTTGTTTATTCTTTCCGTGACCTAGCATTCTGGATCAATGTAAAACGTTTGGAACACGCCAAGTTTGCATTGTCTTGCAGAACTTAACTTCGCAGGGGCAAATAATTACAGGCATTTCGAACGTGCGTGAATTTGCCAGACAATGTAATTAGCGAAAGGTGTCGAGGGTTATCTATAATTCCAAGGTCAATTACGCCGTTAGAATGTGCTCGTTGGAGCCAATATGCGGTCCGATCGATCGAAACCGCGACGGCGCCGGATTTTCCTCCACTATTCCGCTGGAACCTCAAGAGTTTTCCCTATGGAGAAAAACATGTTGCACATTACGCCAACCTTATTTTGCTTCCTATATTCTACAGAAAAAATAAAAACATATTTAATATAAATCACAAACAAAATAAGAGAAAATACATTATATGAAAAGATACACAATTAAAATAATCAGAATCAATTCATAAAATGAAAATACCCAAATTAAATTAGTTTAAGAAAATATTCAGAGGGTTATTATCCTATTTCTTGAGTCACTGAGTTTTATAAATCAGAATACAGCACTGCGAACTATAATCTGATAAATAATCAATATATATATATATATATATATATATATATATATATTTAACAGGGAAATATTAAGTAATTTTCTTCGAGAGATCCGAATTAAATATGTTAAAAAATATATATAAATTGTTTCTTACGTTTTCTGCAGATTTGTGCCCAAAGGTTCGTTAAAAATTATATTTAAAATTAAGTTTAATCAGATTTCCGAGTTAAAGTTCTACTAACATTTTCATTGATTGGCGTTTCATGTAAACTGACTTAAATTTGAATACCTTCAAATATAATTTTAGTCCTTCTAAGGTCTTATTCCACTTTTCTCCCTTATTCTTTTCAGAGGTGCATATGTATGTTGTTTAAACGAAAAATAATGATTGTATTACATCGAATATTGAAGAGAAATATTAAAATTTCGAATATTAAAAAATAATTATCTTAAATGAATGACGAAAGACATAAATATCATAAAATAAATTTAAATTTTTTAAAAAAATTTTTATTCATAATTTTGCTTGGAGCTTATTAATTTAAATATCTTTTAAAACACTTTTTTATTTTATCATTTCCCCTTTTCTGCTTTTCCCCGCACCGGCCATATTGACCTGGAGAAATATCTCTCATTTTACTGTAAACCAGGCTTTCTTCATGATTTTTTTAAACTTAGTTTATTCAAAAAAAAATTTTCATACGTTTTTCCGAGATTTTTCAAGTTATCGATTAAAAAGTTCATTTAGTATCTCCAAAACACTAGATTTTCAGGGTAATCGAATTTTTGTCGCTTAATTTCTGGTTTTCATTTTAACTGTTTAATTATAATGCAGAAGTAATAAATACATTAATATCATTTTTATTTTCAGTAAAATTGCTCCAAGAACTATAGTATACACTATGCTTCCAATAATTTTCGTTAAGTTATCTTGTTATTATCAGAAACTTTGGGTCTTCTGTCCGAATACTGATATAATCAAATATTGAACCAGAGACCTAAGCCAATCGAAGGCTACTTGTGAATCCAGGGACCATCGATCACGACCTACCGACTACAAATACATTTTCCCGAGAATTCGTAACGATAGTCACGCTTAGTTTCAATATTTATGATGTGTCAAGCCGTCATCTAGTCCCAACAGAACCGGAAAAAGTTATTCTTATGATTAAAATCCCCATATAATAATTATCGTACTATCGAATGATGAATTTTATCATTTCCCAAAATTTGCACTGATATGATCATGCATTTGTACGAGTTCAATATTGAAATTAATGCCCAGGATTTATTATAAAATATATATTTTCTACTTTTTAAAGTAACATTCAACGACTTAATACTCAGCTATATTTTTATCGGGTTTTCTTTCTTTGGGGTTTGTATTGTGTTCCTAGAGCTGGTGTTGTATCTACTATTCTTCAAGAGTAAAATTATTGTAATTAGAGTGTTCTATATCGTTCTATTGGTCCAAAATTAATCCTAAACCAGCTGAGCAGAATAGTTATTTTTGAGGACATCACTCAATACTCTACAAGGGATGTTGGTTGATCGTAAATCATTTCAGGAATCAACTGAAAGGTTCCATCTCCACCTCGATTATGGTTGATAATACTATACTCAATTAGCAAAAATATCTATAGTTGCAAACAGACAACTTTTTGTAGGTAATAGGGTAGGCAATGCAAACAACAGATATTGTTTGTGTAGCAGATGGTGAGGAAACATATTTATAGCTAATATATTGTAGTAATAAGCATCCAATAAAGAATACAACATGTTAAACCAATTAAAACAAACAATTAAAATTTATTATGAACAAACAAATTTACACAAGTTATTAAGGCAAGTAAATTTCAATTCATATTATCAATTAATCTTTTATAATAAAATGACTATATCTCAGGGTCGTTTACTGGGCCTTTAATAAAGAAAATACTTGTTAAAAATGAAATTTTTGTGAAGCTATCTTGGACTTAATTCATCAATAGATTATTACAATGCAAAACCATAAAATATTAACTTTAAATTCTGAACGAAATTCGAAATATAACGACAATATCTTTACTTATTAGTTTACAGATAGTAATTCTGTGGAAATTTACCTTACTGTCTCTGGTACTCAAGGAAATTGTCTCGTTCGTACACACACACTTATTGCACTTCATAGACAAGCCATTTTTCATACACTGACTCTAATCAACACTTTAGTTGGACAAAATGGTTTGCAATAGTTGGTTCACTGTTCGTTTAATAAATCCTATCAGCTCGTTCCGAAGATTGTGAACTGCTGGATGCAGTTACCTGGACTCCCAAATTGACGAAAGTGGTCTAAATCTAGAATATAATAATTTAGACTCAACACACTAAATATTTACCGTTGAATATTACGTAGTTATCTCACAGCCTGCAACTTGTAAAATGTTCTAACTGTTGTTACATGTATCCTGACACTTTCTGGATTTTATACTTTTCGTCTGCCCACTGCTATATTCGCGAGGAGACTTTACTGGAGCTCGGCTCCCCACAGGCTTTGTTATGCGCGTCTAACGAACCAACCTCTACAATACCCACAAACATTGCATTCTTGCCACATTCTTGTGTACGACTTGTGTGTTTTATGCCGCTAACAATGCGAGTCCAAATTTTTGTTTATTAATTAATTATTTCCTCTTAATTACCACAATCTATTTGGTCTGAAATTTCTTTGACAGAGGGTCAACGAACTCGACAGCTGTTTTTGAAGGGGACAGAGGAAACGAAGTTTTTAAACACTTTGAACTGAGTGGGAGATGGACAGTTGGAGTGAGATATTGGCCGTGGAGAGAAAACATCAGGTATGAAGAGTTGAAGCTAATACATAAATAACATCTGTTATTTACACTGTCAGCCGTAATAGCAAACTGAAGCAATTACTCTTTTTTTTAGGGCAACAGGCTACATGAGGGTAATCCACGTTGGGTAACTCACCTTTAATATCATAGGAAGGGATTTGAAAGGGGGGATGCAGAAGGGTAGAGGAATGTAGCCAAGGGTTAACTAGGGACCCCGGGCTATATTTTAAGGATCCTACCCGGCATTCGCCTAAAGAAATGCAGGGAAAGCCCTAGAAAAACCTGCATCAGGTAGGTCGGGCATTGGGTGCTTGTCCCACGCCCTTCCGATAGCGGGAGAGGAGTTTGCTGTGGGGACGCAGCATTCCCTAGAAATATTCTCTCACAGGTAGAACCTTGTAGGAGAGATACGAAGGGGCTACCTTTGCGTATGCGTTTTCCTCTCCGTTTTTGAACCCAAATTTCCCACTAGCCGACGCACCTCGGCCTGTTTTGAGAGGTGTATGTTCTGGGGTCTCAGACCTTGGGCATACGGTAAGAGTTGTCCGCTATTCCCACTGGAATAGTCGGCAAGCTGCATCCTAAACTGGTCGAGGCACGGAGAATGGAATGCTGCGTCCGCACAGCAAACTCCTCTCCCGCTATCGGAAGGGCGTGGGACAAGTACCCAATGCCCGACCTACCTGATGTAGGTTTTTCTAGGTTTTGTCCTGCATTTCTTTGGGCGAATGCCGGGCAGGATCCTTAAAATATAGCCCGGGGGCCTTAGTAAATTCTTGGCTACCTTCCTCTACCCTTCCACATCCCCCCTTTCAAATCCCTTTCTTATGCTATAAGAGGGGAGTTGCCACTATGTGGATTACCCTATACACAGCCTGTCTACGCAAAAAAAAGCAAGCTAGTTAGAGCTACTGTATCAGGGGAAGAAGGGTCAAGGTGAGTTAACGTTGATCAGTTTGAAGTGATGTGAGAAGTAGTCGGAAAGTTTGGGTTAATTAATAGCGAATTATAAGCTAGTCGTCCCTACAAGTGGTTATTACTAGCAGAAAGTAATGCGATTGTAGTTATGAAACCACAATGAACCTACCAACAGCTGGAGAGAGGATATAACTCAATACTCTACACGAGTGACAGGAAGTACAGCGTCATCTCTACCTCCGACTGGGTAATGTTAACAAAGAATTAAGTAATGATGATATCATTCCATTAGTGTAGCTTGTAAAATTGAATAAAACTTCTCAATGCACAGTTTTTACTATTAGCATAACTAAAAACCGCAGTTAATATAAATTGTAGAAACCTAAATTCATCACTTTTGTAATTAATTTTAATGGTTTTTTTTCCGCAGTAGACGATTTATGGCCACTTTGTAAATGTTCTTCGCCATTTAAACAGACAATACGACTCAGGAAGCATTACAATCGATTTGCCGGTTCTAGGATATGGCTTTAAGTCGCGCACATCTATCACGGTCCTATGACTTCTTTAGTTCACGTTACACCCGATACTGATGAAACGTACCGTAACAGAACCTCATATAATATAATGACGTGACAGAAATATTTTTCAACAAAATGGATCTATTTTCGTCCGACTTATCATAATGTAGTTCTCCCAGAATAAAATGCAAAAGCTAATGGACATCTCATCAGAGAATCGGAGTTTCTTTTCTACGTGTAATTGCTTAATGGATTCTCTCACACCGACGGATAAAGCAAGCATCCAGCCGTTAATTGAAGCTAATGCAATAAAAGTGAGGGTCGCCTTGCATATGTGTTGTGGTGACGTGGTAATACGGAAGGTTAGGCAGGAGCTTTTCTCTTAGGGTCAGGTAACTCCAGCAGATCAATGCACTGCAGTGCAGAGACCCTGGAGCCACGTGCCGGCTTTCCATCATCTTGCTCGCCAAAACCTCTAGAAATCTCTACTCGGCTCGCATTTCAAGTTAATAACCGTCAATTTCACTTATGAATAAAACATTCTCGGGTTTCAAACCTCGCTCTCTTAATTACACCGATATTTCTTTCATCTAGATTTACAACTTATGGACTTCATTCACGAATTATTAAAAAAATATAATTAGTAACGGTAAACCCGTAGTTAAACAAAAGTTGAATAATAAGAGTTTAATTTTTATATCTCGAAATTGTTTAATTATGTTTGGTTAATTATAAAGAACATAAAACGGTTATAATAGTGATAAAATCTGATAAATCATTTTATCAAGGTTTCCAATTTTTTTTCTCGTTTGTTCATTTTAAATTTAATTATTTGTAATCATATTAATTTCTTGTGTTTACTTTTGAATTTCGTGGATGAGCAGAAGGATTTTCTACGGACCATAGTGGAAAAAGACGAACAGTAGAAAAGGTGTTGATAATTTGTCAATTAAAATTTAATTACAATGTAACGAATGCAATTGAAGCCAGGGAATATTTATTAATCCAGGTAAGAACTAAATACCTGTATTTTATATTGACTGACATGAGGCTAGTGGATTAAATAGCGATTGTATATAACATAATAATGTTTTTATTTCCGTTTTTTAGGGCAACAGGCTACATGAGGGTGATCCACATTGGGCAACTACCCTTTAATAGCATAGGAAGGGATTTGAAAGGGGGGATGCGGAAGGGTAGAGGAAGGTAGCCAAGGGTTGACTAGGGCCCCCGGGCTATATTTTAAGGATCCTACCCGGCATTCGCCTAAAGGAATGCAGGGAAAACCTTAGAAAAACCTGCACCGGGTAGGGCGGGCATTGCATTGGGTACTTGTCCCACGCCCTTCCGATAGCGGGAGAGGAGTTTGCTGTGGGGACGCAGCATTCCCTTCTCCCTGCCTCGACCAGTTTAGGAGGCAGCTGGTCGACTATTCCAATGAGAATAGCGGACTACTCTTGCCGTATGCCCAAGGTCTGCGACCCCGGAACATACACCTCTCAAAACAGGCCGAGGTGCCTCGGCTTGTGGGAACCTTAGTTCAAAAACGGAGAGGAAAAGGCATCCCCAAAGGTAGCCCCTTCGTATCTCTCCTACAAGGTTCTGCCTGCGAGAGAAAATCCCTCGCAGGTTACCTGCGAGAGAATCCTCTCGCAGGCTCTAGGTCTGCGACCCCGGAACAGATCTGAAATTTGCAGAGACGGGCTTTACACCAAAACCTCTCACGCTGTTAAAAAACCATTCAATATGCAAGGTGTACACTTCTCCCCTTTCACGCGGGAATATATGTCGGATTTCATCTACTCAGAGTCTTTCCCGCACGCCAAACACGCCGACAGATTTTCTCGATAGGTTTCACTTTCACTTGGCGTTCCTTGGTCCGTGGGAAAGAAGAACGTCAGTGTAAAGGCCGCTAATATTCGCACAAACACGTTACATTGTTGGTCGTTGTAACTTCCTTTTTCGTTTCGTGTTCCATTCACAATAAGGTAGTTTGGGTTCTTTCACAATTCATTAAAGAGCAGTCACTGATGTCATCGTATCGACATGGTATTTTAATTCACAAATACACGTGTGAATTAACGGAACATACGTCCTGGAAATGTGATGACAAAGTATTTTTTTGCTCGTGTAATTCGCTGTAACAGAAGTGTCGAAATTCACGGATGTAAAAGAAGTCTTGCAACGACCCTGGCCACACATTGTCAGTCCCAGCAGTCTTTGATGGCGGCCGTAAAGCCTTAAATGTCAGCCCTCACTACGGCTGCGGGAAGGTAGGTGCCATCTGGCTGATTTTACGACACCCTCGACAGAAATTGTGTTTCCTAAATGTCTCAAAAGGACAATTATACTTTACGAGACGGAGTTTACGGTACTCTCGGTCGCCATTATTGTGACTACTTCTCCGCCACATCAAGACGCCTACTGTATAAAGTTGTTTATGCCTGCATCTCAATTAAAGTTTAATCGTGATTTGCTGTTCCTTAAAATATTACGTTGGATTTAATTGAGTTGTTCTCATAATCAAAAAGTTTGCTAATTGTATTTATAAATTACGTACACATTTAAAAAGTTCGTTAAGGACAGGTCTGCGAGGGCTATTCTCTAACAGGTAACCTGCGAGGGATGTTCTCTCGCAGGCAGAACCTTGAAGGAGAGATACGAAGGGGCTACCTTTGGGGATGCCTTTTCCTCTCCGTTTTTGAACTAAGGTTCCCACAAGCCGAGGCACCTCGGCCTGTTTTGAGAGGTGTATGTTCCGGGGTCACAGACCTTGGGCATACGGTAAGAGTTGTTCGCTATTCCTATTGGAATAGTCGGCCAGCTGCCTCCTAAACTGGACAAGGCATGGCGAGTGGAAAGCTGCGACCCCACAGCTAACCCCTCTCCTGACATCTGAAGGGCGTGGGACAAGTACCAAATGCTCGATCTACCTGATGCAGGTTTTTCTAGGGTTCTTGGGCGAATCCTTAAAATATAGCCCGGAGGCCCTAGTTAACCCTTGGCTACCTTCCTCTACCCTTCCGCACCCCCCCCCCTTTTAAATCCCTTCCTATGCTATTAAAGGGAAGTTGCCCAACGTGGATTACCCTCATGTAGCCTATTGACCTAAAAAAAAGTTCGTTTAGGGTACGTCGTGCCTTATCTTCTTGCTTCTTCTCTCAGAGACTTAACATTTAATAAATACAAGACTCATTAATTATAATGTTAATAAACCTATATAAATGATTCTCAATACCCACGTTAATCAACAATACATGTTGAGAGTATATATTAAGCGTTTGAAGCCATTTATTGAGTGTAATTTAGTAGAAAAATAAAACGATTTTCGCTAATTGAAAAAGTGGATCGTCTTGAAGCAGATGAGAACTTAGTGCTCCTCCTTTTAAATTAATTATAATGTAGCTCTAAATTTCTTCCGTAAATTCCCTGATCGTGGAACTACGGAGAAGGAACAGTTGGTTTTGTTTTGAGGTTACTACGCAAACTTTCCTCAGCTTTTATATTTCGGATACTTCGATAACGGCGTGAAAGTTACACTAAACAAATACATGGCACGGCTAGTAGTCGGTCGCATCTATTTTAAGTAGATACCCAAAGGGTTGTTTCGTGTTTAATTCGCCACACGAACTATGAAAAATGGCGGAAGAACTTGGATCCGAAAGCTAGACGATACTCTGGAGGGCTTCATCCATCGCACGTCCATTTTTCCCATCTGACTAAGGTTTTCTTGGTCAACCACAGCATTCTTGTGGATCGTCAGAATTAATTTGCTCTCCCAGAAGTTTAAAATAACTCTTGAAAAGACTATGTGGAACGTGATGACACAACCAAATATTCGTTCCAGTAGCCTTTACTACGAGGGTGAATCAAATATAAACGAGACTTTTGGACCTGCGCGCGCAATAGTGATGGAAGAACGTTCCGCTGTTATTGGCTGTTAGGTTGGTTTGTCAGGAGTGGGGGAAGCACGTGACTCATCATCATAGACTCGCTCAGTGTCCATCGTTACGATGTCCGAGCAGGAGGTACCTCTATTGCGCAACGTATTGTTATCAAGTTTTTAGCTGCAGAAGGTGTAAAACCGGCCGAAATCTTGAGAAGATTGACTGCACAGTTCGGGGAAGAGACGCTGTCGCGAGCTACAGTGTTTGCTTGGCATAAACAGTTCGTGGAGGGCCGTGAACGTGTTGAAAATGAGAGCCATGACCGCAGACCCCGCACCAGCATTACAGCGGGCAACATCGACAGTGTTCGTCAACTTGTTGAAGGTGATAGGCGTCTAACAACTTCGGATATTGCAATTGAGGTTGGAATAAGTTATGGGAGCACTTACTCTATACTCTCACAGGAGCTAGGGTATCGCAAGGTGTGTGCCAGGTGGGTTCCTCGCCTTCTCACAGTTGACCAGAAACTGAATCGTTTTCAAGTGTGTGAGCGTCTTCTTGCACGATTTCGGGAAGAAGGAGACCCATTTCTTTCTCACATTGTCACCTGTGATGAAACGTGGGTGCATCACTACACCCCTGAGTCGAAACAAGCGAGTATGGAGTGGAGGAAAAAAGGTGGAACCGGACCAGTGAAAGCCAAGTGACGATTATCGGCTGGCAAGGTTTTGGCTACCGTCTTTTTTGACCAGCGTGGCCTGCTGCACCTTGATTTTTTGCATGAGCGCAGAACAATTAATGCTGCATACTACTGCCAAATTTTGACTGAGGTCAGACTTGCATATCGCCGCAAAAGACGAGACCTTCCGATGAGAAAAGTGATTCTCCTCCATGACAATGCTCGCCCCCATACAGCAGCCCTGGAGAAACTAGGTTGGGAGACACTGGTACACCCTCCATACAGTCCAGACCTATCTCCCTGCAACTTCCATGTCTTTGGTCCTCTCAAGGAAGCTTTGGGAGGGCAAAAATTCCACAGCGATAATGAGGTTGAAGCATATGTGCGCAATTGGCTACAAACACGACCTGACTCTTTTTACGTGGAAGGAATTAAAAAATTACCTATACGCTGGGAAAAATGTGTTTATAAATCAGGAGATTATGTAGAAAAATAAACTATGATTGTTTGTGCGTTTAAAATCAAAATAAATATTTAAAAAAATAAGTCTTGTTTGTATTTGATTCACCCTCGTACAATGGCGGCACCACCAACTGACAGACTACGCTGAAGCCAAATACATCATCAAAGTAAATACTTGTTGTGTGAGTAAATAAATTTTTACCGAACTTTTTCCAACATTTGATATTTATGAGGTTCTAAATGAAATCAGTTGACAAACTTTGAATGTGTCTGTTCAATAGTACGTCGGTGTTCACGACAGCGCTTGGTAATTTCCACGGATAATTCCGTGTATTTTTTTTTTTGACGGTTGAGCAGCTACATTACACAGCAGCACGTGAGTGCTCCATACAGTACAGACACAATGATCCATAGGCATAACATAGAAGCTCTCATTTCACATTGGGTCAGGGCAATCGTATTTGTTTCAGTTGTATTAATATTCTACGTTCTGTAGACGGACAGCTGTCTACACACGAATCCAACAGAGGAAATTCAAAATTAAAATCAACGTTGATGTTATTTGTTCTTTTTCAGTTACCTAACATTTCTATGAAGTAATTTGGACAGTTGTTATCCGTGCCAGTCACTTCAAGGCTCTATCGAGCGCCCTTTCAGTCGTATCGACTACTGCGGCCACAAGGTGAACCAAACAAATTTATTTATGCCTACTGTGCTCAAACAATAAAAAAAAACTTTATTTACGAGAGGGGAAAAAAAACGTCTACTATACTGAAACCCAACCGACATCGTAACAAGTCTAATCAAAAGCGTGGAGAGTTGATTCAATCTACTGACCACTTGGGGATCTGACACAGTTTTAATATAACAGATGAGCAATGCATGGTAATCTTGGGGGTGGATTATGAACACACACTAATATTTTTAGGAACGATTTGAGAAAGCTAAGGAAATCCAAACAATGTTATCTGACATGGGTTCATCCCCCAGGAAATAGCACTCTGGAATATCATTTCTATGCTTTAAAGTCTTAAATATTTTTTACTGGCTTGGTGGAACATTTTCTCTGGTTAATTGGTATCACAAATAATTTTACATCATTTCCTCCATTAGCAAACTGGCATTTGGTATTTGGCATACTTCTACGAGCAATCTGCCATTCTCAAGTTTACAACATTTTGATTTGATATTATTCAACAACATAATTATGCACTGATTCTGATCCCTATGGGTGTGTTTACACTCTCACAGACAACTGTCTTATTCTCGTATTTTTACATTTATTAATAAGAATAAAAATTACAATGATATAGAAATATTAATTTAATAATTAAAGGGAAGATATTATAAAACTTTGAGTTTAATATTATTATCTTTTAATGAACGTTTTAAGTTTTTACAACATATTTGCAAACATTACACACTTTGATTAGTTTGTTACTACAACTGTTCCAATTTGCGTTCAGGCATGGATAGATCATGAGAAATAGTAAGTCATTTCAAGATAAGATCCACAGTAGTCAACTTCCCAGCAATTGTAGAGAGGGTAGGCTGGAGCTCAGTTTACCACAGACCTTTGTAACAGCAACTTGGTAATGTAAAAACTATACTGAAAACATTAACACATGAAAATATAGTGAGATCAGTTCAGGATATGTTGTACGTCAAAAACTTAGAAGATAAGTACAGGGTTTTATCAAAAGACCTTGCTGCTGTCTGTATATAATGTTCACAATAATATAACAAATGTTTTTAATAATGGTAGTTCCAGAATCTCAGTGAATGAGATTTTCCAACTGAAAATCCTCCACTCCACCTTCTCCCTTCCTCTACTGTGCATATGGCAGAATTGCTATATCTCAAGACCTATACCTGAAAACCTCATACAGACAAATTATATTCCACATACCAGTCATACCTGATAGAATAAACAGTTCGTTGAATTGTAAAAGAAACTGTAAGGTTCATCCTTCTGGTAATGGTAGGCGAGGTGGTCAGGCTGCGGAGCTAAGCACTTGCTGTGTTGGTTGGTTTCACCAGGTCCAATGAAACCCACACCTTGGCAGTGTGTCTGTAGAATGCAGGTACAACCTAACACAGTATCACAATGCATAACGCTTTGAATTTCACAAATTAAAAACCATTTTATTGCAAGATATACATCTAAGCATCTCTTATTTTGTTTGCAGTCATTCTACTTAGTGAACAAAATATATTTCCAACAACACAGTTGTTCTGCAATTCCATGAGGCTCAAATTTGTTCATTTAATTGAGCTTATTAATTCTAATTTTTCCACCTGGAAAATTCCAGTATATATAAATGTCTTTCAGTATGTAATGTAATTTATTTGGTTTTACAATCAAATACATAATTTAATTATAAATTTGTTTACATGCACAGACACTATGAGATCAAATATTTGTAATTTCTAATAGATGATATAAAACATAAAAAAAAATTGAACAAATGTAATAAGAATCAAAAGATAATTTGTGATCATTATGTGAATATTATTATATTTATGCAGACTTCCATTTCCTTACATTTAAAGTATGTACAAAATATTTCAAAACAGACCCCAACATATACTTTCATATAAATGAGGTTTTCTGTATTACAAGCCCCAACTACTAGCTCAGGATCTTCATTTCACCACACACAAACTGTTGAGTGATATTGGCTTCATCTGCTTTTACCTTTGGGCAAAAAGAATAAAACTTCAAAAGAACATACATAAATGTGATACAAAACACTATTTTTTTGTGAGCTTAATGTCACTTATTAAAACTACGTAAAAACATAAAACTACTTTAGCATAGTGTTAGGAAATGTTTTAATGAAGAGTACATTTACAATTACACCTCAGTTATACAGATTTTATTAACAAAAATTATTGAGGAGAGAACCTCATTGTAAGAAAAGCCTTTCTTGTTAACGAATTTATTTTACTGTGAATTACATCTAACTTATTAATGCAACTTGAAGAAATCTGATGAAGCCGTTGTATCACATTTAAAATATGTATCCCTACATTTGGGAAATTTAATTTTCAACAAAATAGTATTTTTCCATGTTTGTGACAGATTTCCCAGAGTATTGTTGGACCAATGATTCTTTGATTGTCAACCAGGTGAATGTAGGTTTAGGGCACAAGTTTTGATAGCAGACACTTGGCTAGAAGACAATGGCAGTCATCACGAAGCCATAGAATCACCAGTCCAAGTATAGATATTCTAAGATACACTATTCTGGTTAACTATTCAACCCAATAGTATAAACCTCATGCAGTATGCTGTAAAATAGTATTAAAAGTTTATTTCCAGTTGAATTAATCATTACAAATAAAGACATAAATTGGTCTCAGTACTATTTTAAGGGGACAAATTCATTATAAATTTATGGGTAATATGAAATAAAAACCGGAAGCTATGTGTAATTGACACACAGGAGAAAAATACTGCCCCATCATTTTTGCTGACTTCCCAACATTCAAACCATCCTTCCCAACTATAAATATGTAATGATAACCAGGTTGGATAAAAATACTGCCCCAAGACAATCACCTTCATCATAACCTCTTTAAGAATAAAAATATATATTCACTAGGATGTGCATTGCACAGAATAAAAGCAAATTCCCCATCCAATGCCTTTTTATCAATCATATAAAGTTTTCAACTCTCTTTGTTACTTGAATTGTTTCTAAAAGTAAGGTGCTATTCAGCTGCAGATCTTGATATTCAAAAGGAGAAGTCAAGATGGGACAGAAAAAATGGAACATTACAAAAACAGTAACTCATCAACGAATCAACTTAGTTTATTTTTTGTGCTTGTTTAATACAGTTCAACAATATACAAGATTTATGAATAGTATCACCAGGAAAAAAATATATGTATATATAGAACACGATAGAGCAATTACATGCATAGCAATAATTATATTCCTTATTTTAAAAAAACTTACTGTAAGTAAAATTAAGATAAATTTCTGTAACTTTATCTTTTTCTTTACACACTGAAAACAGCAGTGTTATATTACATGGAAACAAAGTACAAATATAAAGATCTGAGATTCATAAATAAATAATTTTGCTAGTTTCCAAGCATGTTACCAAATGCAACATTTTAGGATTGCAAACAAATTATTTCAAGCATGATATTGCAACATCACCCTTTTTGCCTCCAATTATATATACGCATGTATATAAACATATATACATGTACATATATATATACACAGCACATACATCGTTGCATCCACTCAAACATATACTTCTGTTTACAGCACCAAAAGTTCTTTTTCAAGTACAATCATTATAACATGATTTTCAAATTAAGTTGGGATATAAATAAGTCTTAATTCCCTGAGTAACAAAAACACTCATTATACACTTGAAAATAACAATGTAAGATACATAATATATTTATATGTTCAGAAAATGGACAGCAGTGGCAGCAAGATATAGCATATTTCGTTGCATTGAGTTTTTAGTGAAATTATTCTAATTGTTTCTAAAAGTAGAGCGCTATTCAATTAGTTCTTTCTCAAACTTTACTAAACAATGTGAGATTAGATTACTGTGACTACAACTAAGACAAATTTGCTCACTGCTGTAATGTAGTAAGTAAAAGTACCACAATTACTTTCATTTGTATGGATGTACCATTCTTCTGACAAGAAAACTGAAAGTCACAAATATTGGCCACAATCAATTTTTGCAACAAACAAAAGAAAATAGAAAAACAAGTCTGCAGTTATATTCACCACAGATGGTAGACTGCTAGCAAGAAAAATAGAAAATAAATATTGGGAAAGTGGTGGCCTACCATCACATATCTACGATGAGTTGTATTGCTAAGTGCATTGTGTCGGAATAAGCCAATACTAACTGGCCGGAGGTAGAACACCTACCGACGCTAGTACTTCTCGAAATGTTGCAAGTGTCTTGTGCAGAGTCAAACAAAATCCCTTGGATGCAGGGATCAATGGAAACTCTGGAAGTTGTACACTTTCAGCTTTAGAAATATCTAAAAAAAATAACCATAAAGAGAGAACATATTAGCAGAGTTTATACCATTATTCAATTAAATTGAAATGGGAACTCATTAATAAATACTTATTTACATTATTAAACAATGTAAAAATAAAGATAAAATGCTTAAAGAGAATGATACAATATAAAACAACAAAGAAATTAAAATCTATGTACAAATTTTAAAGTTTGCATAACTTCAACAAACATTACCGATTGTTATTTGCCTAAAAGTCACATTTCATTATTATGATAGTACACCGACACAAAAAGAATGGTAATAACTCATTTATACAGTTAAAATGAATTTAATTTAAACTCCAATGATTATAAATATATCTTTCAAAATAGCATTTGATCATTTCTCCAACAGATTATCACAATGAATTCTTAACTTTCATGCTGGCTTAATAGACATAGATCTTGAGAAAAACTGAAGAACATTAAATGAATATAGAATATATGGTTAACAACAAATAATGTATAAGGCATGTGTAAAGGCAGAATATTGGATATGTGGTTCTGGAGTATAGGCAATATTTGAAAAAACCTTATTGGCTATAAAAAAAGCTTCATAAACATAGCAATAAAAATGAATGAAATAGAATAGAAATAAAACAAAAACAAGAATAATCCTATTTGAAGTTAAATAACCCTTTTAATTTAAATTAGTTATTACCTTGGCCTTGGAGCTCCCGGAATGTGGTAGGAGTTGTAGGTGTAAATGGATGTGTTGAATTGTACCTATCTGAGATATCAAGCCAGGTGTCCAGCCTTGTAAGTAACCTGCAAGAAATAACAAAACAGCAAAAAATTATACTCTACTTAAATTTACACACAATACATAAAAAATATAATCAAAGAGCCAACCAAATCAACATATTTTTTAGAAACATTGGCATAAGTATGTCATTACTTTGATAGTTCATGTTAAAGCTTCTTAATTTTTTTTAGTAGTTAACCATGACATAGTATATTATTGTTGATTATTTGCAATAGTTTTTTTCTATATTTATTGTACCCAAGGTTAAATTTTAATATCATTATCAATATTCAGATTTTACTAAGTTTGGTAAATTATTCCATAAAATGGTGATATAATATCTCATAATAAGGCTGTGTGCCATAGTAGAAATAGAAATATAATGCATATGGTATTACTCTGAAACATATAGGATGAGCATAGAAGTCAAATCATTTTGTAAGGTGAAATACTTAAGACTATCCATTATAAGGTAAATGGACATTATTATTGTACTAAAAAATTCATTCCATTATGGAGAAATTATTGAGCTATATGACTGTGAATATAGATTAGCATGAATCATAAATTGGCAAGAAGTAATTTCTCATAACAGCTACACCTTATTACATTAGTTTTCATGTGCAATTAATTTTCCTTACATAAATATATACTTGCATTCATGGTTAAAATTGGCTTTTTATTATTACTATTAACTAATTCATTTTAAACAAGATTAGTGTTTCAAACTATTACCCGAATGGAAAGGGGTTTTGCACAATAATAAAATGAATTCAGATTTCATACATAATCATGAGATAAATTAAAAAAAAATACAATTTATGCTACAGTTTTTAAAAAAAATTGTATAACTACAATCTTACTTGTGAGCATTTTTATTAAAGTGTTGAATTATTTCTTCCTTAAACACAGAAGGAGGTTGCAAAAGCAATTTGGTCATAGCTTGTACTAATTTTAACACTGCCATTTCATTGTACATTCGTGAATTTTCTTTGCCCTGTTGAGTTCCCTTTTGCTTCTCATAGCCCGCCTCATTAAAATAAGGCTCACTAACCAGAATGAGGCCTGTAAAAAATGATTTTTTAAAACATTCTGATATTTTACCATTAAATATTTGATTATAATTTCAGTTACCTTGTATGGAAACAATAACTTGTAACAAATTTGAATTCAAAGTCCATACTTCAGTACCCTTGCCACTCCAAGTACCCAAAAGGCTAACACACACCTTGCCATCTTCATACAGATTTGGGTTCAGCCTGTCGCTACAGTAGCTTATGTAATGGCAAAGTGGAGGAGCTTTCGGATACTCTGCAGACAGTTGGAAATCAAAGAAGAACAAACCATCCTCATATGGTGTTTTCTCAGGCCCGCGAATCATTACAGAATACAAGTCCTACAAATACAACATGACCACTTTTAATAATAGTCCATTTTTAATTAAATAAATTTCACAATAACTTACATACCATACGGTCTTCAAACCCTTTCACCCATATTCCATCTGGAAGAGAAGTCCGAAGTAATTTAAGTTCTTTTCTAACTGTGCGAAAGAAATTTTGTGGATCAGTAGGCTGAAACATTGTTAGCTTAAACTTGTGACTGTTTGGTGCAGCATCCATGATTGAAAATGCTGTAAAATATAAAATGCAGATATAAAGTAAAATCCACAAATTATCTTAGAAACTAATTTTCTTATTTTCACAAATTTTGTTGAGAAAAACAAATTTTATTTATTATTTTTCACTAGAAATTTTAATTAACCTCTTTTCACGAATTGTTAGTTATTAGGTTAAGTATTCAACTCACACAAGAAATTAAATTCAAAATTCAAAGGAGATAATCTGTTAACTACATTACACAAAGAATTACCTTCATCAGCTTCTTCCTCTGAACTATTGTCAACTGCTGTGGATATCTTATCTGTCACAGGTTGTACTTTTTCATGGGAATCCTGATCAATTCCATTTGAATCCTCTGGAAGTGGACACGCAACAGGCTTTGGTACTGCTGGAGCCCTATATAATTTACATGGCCCAGATGAAGACACACGACTCTTCTGTTGCTGTTTCCCATCAACACTTGGTGGATGCACTGAAGCAGGAGGATCTTCATCCATTGGTTCAGAATCTTCAGTCTCTTTAGAATTTGGAATGTTTGAAGGTTCGTTTAGGGCATCGCTTAATGCCATCAACCCCTGAAAATTTACAGCAGCAATTAGAAAACAAAAATTACATGTTCTGGGCACTTACACACAATATGAGAAAATTATTTTTTCAATCTCTTTGTTACTCTCATTCATCAAATACAAATTTGAATTATATATATCATTACCTGATTTCCACCAAACCTTCTAGTAACTTCTGCATGTGCCTGCACCAACTGCGCTTTTATAAGAGAACACAGTTTGACACATACGTGCAAATTACACATTGGCTGAGGTAAAGATAGAGCTGATGCTGGAGATGTGCTATCTGTTTGCAGCTGTCCACAGCTTGGCCCATCACTTTTTGCACATGACTTAGCAGCACCTCCTTTCTCCTGAAACAACAACAAAAATACATTATAACTTCAAATGATAATATAACACATCTGTTTAGAAAATTAATAATAAGATAAAATAGCCAATACAGACAAAAGATAAAAATACTACACAATGTTTCTGGAAACCCTGATCATTTCTTCAAGTGCCAAAAAAACACAAGAGCAGCACAACTGCACAATACAGTTGACAAACTTCAAAGGGACAAGGTTTCCAGAAACGTTGTGTGGCATTTATATCCTCACTTATTTTGTCTCTAATGAGCTATTTTATGTTTTATTCTGCATGAAACAAACCAATTTAAAAATAATAATACATATTTAAAATTATTAAATGACTGAATTGTCCAAATGCTCTGAATGAAAATAACAACTGTCAAACACACAAGCTCCTAATAAATACAATTAATTTAAAAGTGCTAATTTGCATCTAATTCAGTACAAATGTTAAGTCCACTATGCCGAAATTATAAAATTTGTTGACAACAGTAAATCATATAACTAATAATTTATAAACAAGTGAATAGCATTTTACTAACCTGAGATCTTCTATCTGAGCCTCCTTCACAATTTTTTGAATTATTAGCTGCTGTTACCACTTTCCTTTCAAGACTTGCCAAGTTCTCACTCAGAAGAAATTCACCTGATGCAATAGTAGGATCTTGTTCAACATCCTGATTTCCTACTTGTTGCTGACTACGATGAAATAATCGGTTGACTTGATCTGCAACTCTCTGAGCCACATTTGCACGCCCCCTTTCTCGTACCCTTTCCAATAATCCTTGAAAATGACTTTCATGAAAAAATGAAGTACCCATTAATTTGTCCAAGTACCTGCAGTAACAGAAAAGCATTTTGAATTACATAATTTGTTTATGTAACAAATAATTAATGCAGCCACAATTTTGAATTCATTTTACTTATTGCAGACAATACATTCCTGGAATAAAATGTAGCTTCATAATAAGACAAACAATTAAAACATTATCACTCTTCAATATCAATAAAATAATGAATGAGATAATTCTCTAGAATTTTAATAAGTATTTTACAAGGTGTCGATAATGCCTGTACGAGAAGTATTTATATTTATAATGAGTAATAGAACTCAATTTGCCAAATTATTTTAAGTTTAAATAATATATATATATATATATATACATAATTGCAATATTAGTATAAAAAGGAAAGACAGATAGATTGTGGCTTACCTGAAAGTGAAGTGCGGTGTCGCCCTAAGGAACTGAAGGTTGTTCTTCAAATTTTCGGACGTTCTCTTCTTCAGGAAGGAGCTGTCTCCAGCCGGTCAGTGCACAGAATGGTGTAACACTCCTTCCTGAAGAAGGAGGCTGACAGCCTCCGAAAATTTGAAGAACAACCTTCAGTTCCTTATGGCGACATCACACTTCACTTTCAGGTAAGCCACAACCTATCTCTCGTTCCTTTCCGTACCAAAATTGCAATTACTTTTGACAATGTCATATCCTTACTAATATATATATATATATATATATATATATATAATTGCAATATTGGTATGGAAAGGACAGAGAGATAGGTTGTGGCTTACCTGAAAGCGCAGTGTGGTGTCACCATGAAGAACTGAAGGTTGTTCTTCAAATTTTCGGAGGCTGGCTCTCAGCCTCCTTCTTCAGGAAGGAGTGTTACACCATTCCGTGCACTGGCCGGCTGCGAACTATATATATATATATAAAACACATTTAGAGAGGAAAGACAGACAGTTGAATCCAGCCGGAACAGAGTTTCGCCCTTCTCCTTTGACAAAATGTGCTCAGGCACTCGAAAGTTTGTAATAACCTGTCTCCCCTGCCCGACTAGACCAACTATATATTTCAGGGTAAGTCAACTTCAGTGTCTCCATTTCCTATCTAAATGTGTTTTTAATTTGATCTCGTCACAACTTCCATAAGTGTTATATGCATTCTCATAAATTTTAGTAATTCATATCCATTAAAACCTAAAAATCATTTATATGGTTACTAACCTACAATCCTTGTACACATCAAGAAGTTGTCGCATGACAGCTGTTGTTTGAAGAGCTGGGTTTTGTGTAAATATTTCTTCCAAACGAGACATAGCAATTCTTGCTTTCTCAATATTAGCTGCTAATTTAGGTTTAAGTAAGTCTTGTAAGTCTTCTTTTGGAGTTCTGGAAACAAAAAACTAAAACCTCTGAGGGATAATTTTATTTGGCTTTCACCCAATTTAAATAATTTCATTCATTTAAACAGAAGAAGCAGTATTTATTGATGTATCTAAACTAGACTACTTCAGCAGACAACTATCTCCTGAATAATGAGGTTAATACTTTCAAAAAATTTATCAATTATATTAATTTTCTACATAAGGCATGAATTAATTAAATATTATAAATACGAAACTGATAAAATTAAAATAGGTAAATTCAGAAGCAAAAACAAACTCACACTGTGTCTGCAATTATGCAGTCTTCTGACTCTGTTTCCCAAGAAGCTTCACTGCTGTTATCATCCCACAACTCCCCTTCATCACTATCATATTCTCCCACTTTGTACAAGTCCTGAGGCCATGACATACTTACATGTCCATCAACCCACCACACTCGAACCTACAATGTAATGTAATTTTTGTAGTTAAACCATGTAAATTAAAATATGAATTCACCATACAAATATTTAGACATTTTAAACCTAATGATAAAAGAAAACTATATAAATAGTTCTTTGAAGCCACATGGGTCAGTTAAAGCTTAAGTCATGACATTTCATGGACATAGTCTGCCATATTTATCAAGTGAAATGCACCTCAGTCCTTCAAATTAGTCATTTATTTATTTAAATTTTGTGCATTTGTCAAATCCAATGGAAACTACATATCTTCTTGGTAGTAGAATAATGTAATATATGCTCATAAATAAGTAAGTAAACTTAGCACTAATATGAAATTTAATAACAATGCTAGAATACAAATACTATTTACAATGTTAGTTAATGTCTTTTCAAATCATTGACACATTTCTAGTAATTAGTAATCATATTATATTTAATTGACGTCAATTCTATGGCAAATTAATGTCAAGCAACAATCATAAGGTCCTATCTTGATAGATGTACAAATCAAAATCAAGAAGTTCGTCTATTTTTGTCTCCTTCATACTATAACTAATAAACCATATTAATAATACAGGTTTTACAAACCTTTCCTTCTGGATAGTTATCCAACACCTGTCCAGCAGTGCAGTTAGCATCTTCACCTTCAAAATTAGCAACACGGATTACTACTGTTCCTGGCCTATACTGAAAGTCTGGATGATCTTTCAAATCATACACACTAACTTCATTTTGATCTAGCAATGATGGTCTGAAATGAAAAAGATTAATAGTTAAACATGAATGGTCTGCATTTACTACTTTTCATAATTCAAGAGTTGAAATGACCATGAAAAAAAAACTTGAGAGTTTAACATTTTATTATAACACTGTATCATTTCATTTCCATAATATTTATTTACTACCAATATGATTTATACGTGAATTTCACATTATGTATTGCAAGTGAAATACACTGAATACTTAAATAATTGACAATTGGCCTATCTATATAATTGTTGTCAAGTAAATTAAAACAACACCTTTTCCTTCTACGTACTCATAAATTGCTGATAGTATAAACATTAGCTTGGGTCTTTAGTTTTAGCAGAGTATACAGAAACATGACCACCCAGTTTATAAAGTTCAGAAATTATGGGGAAAAAATAAGTTATCCCTTACTCAATCAGTGTTTACCTTATTGATATCTAAACTGGTGGCTGGACAAAAATGATTAAATCTTTTGGAAACAAAAAATAAATAAAATGGAATAATGTACTGATAGATAACCTTAGGTTTTGGAAAGATCATAACACTAATATATATATCATAAAATGTATCACCTTTCATATCAGTCAGGTCTGGCTAGTGCCTAGTAATTAAACTTGTTTTCAAAATAAAATTTATAAATACAAATGATTTTTGGAACACTGTTTCACAAATATTATATTTAAAATATTACTGGATTATGCAGAGATTAACAATCCTAATTTGACTAATAAAACTAATAAATACTATTAATTATCTATAATGGGATAAATGTTCATTTCTTACTGTGGAGTATCTACCGAGGCATATGTTTTAAACCATTTCACTGTTGCAGTACGGCCAGCATGATCAACACTCTGGACCGTTCCATATACTCGCATACATGAGTCCTCCTTATTTTCTATAACAAAATCTCCAGGAAAGAATTCTTGGTCATCTAGATGGTGAATGGGATACAACTGAGTTGAAGGTATTCCATACTCAACTGTTCCATCCTAAAATAAAGCAATATTCGAAAACTGTACAGATCTAACGTTTTAAAATTTGGTTAAATGTTGTATATACTTAAAATCACGGTAAGATTATTTTTGGCTATACTGTCATATGGTTTTAGTTATATCAGCAGAGATTTTTCATATTTTCCATTAGCTAAGAAAGATGGTATCATAGAGAAAATGAAGAAACATTTGAACATTATAAAACTTTGATTTTGGTGTTAAAGGCGAGAGATCTATTTTATTATATTCAGAATACATTTCCATAATTTAATTTATAAAAGTCAGCAGTCTAACTTTTTCACGTATACTTAAATGTGCATACTATCATTAAAATGAGAATACTTTTCAATATTGTAAATAAAATTATAAAGACCAAGAGGAAAATAACATAATTTATAATTAAGATATTTTCTTTTACCTGCCAAACAACATCAGCAATAGATGATGTAGCAAGAGTTTCCACTACAACTTTACTACCAGTTGTCAAATTAAGTGGAGGTGGGCGTTTTCGAGTGCGTAATAACTTTTTCTTTTTAAGAACTTTGGTGACCAATGCAGGGCCCCGTTTCTTCTTTCCTAAAATTTTGCAATAAATTAATAAAATTACAATGGTTTATATTCAATATATTCCAGCAACTCTAGCTGAACTAACCCTGTGATCCAGTGGAACTGCATCCACTGCTTACTGAAGCAGTATCAGATATGCTTGCTGTATCTTCTGTATCCCATTCTTCAGAATGGCTGTTATTTGCATCTACAGATGCTGGTTGAGAACGAACTGAGAGATTATCTGTATCAGCAATTGTTCCATTACATTCGGTTTCAACTGCTGCAGGAACTTCTTCAACTGAGAAAAATGTTACAATAAGTATAGAAGTTATCTTTTTCCAGAATCACAGATTTCTTGAAATTATTGAAAATAACGACACTTGTTTGAAATCATATAGTTCAATTAATCATAAAACCATTTCCAACTTCTCGATCAGATTTTTTTAAAAATTGTAATTGTAATGTATCAAGTGTTACTACAGAAAAACTAAAACTAGAAAATATTGTCTTAGTTACAACATAAAAAGCATGTTCAATAAACTGAATAATCAAATATATTAACATACCACGAGTCTGGCGTGATGAACTTCTTTTTCGAGGGCTTATATTAACAGTAGATTGCATTATTTCTTTCTGAGACCGCCTCCACTGTTCTTTTGAAATCAATACATCTTCATCTCGAAAAGTATAAAAGTTGCGATCACCAACTTGAAGTGTACAAGGCTCAAAAACATTTAACAATTTCAGTCTAGAATGCAAATATTTTAATTTTAAAATTAAGTCCAACAAATTTAAAATTTGTATTAAGCCATTAGAAAATTACCTCTTTAAATCCTCTCCTTGAACCAAATATTTTGGCTGCTCCTTGTCTAGACCAGCACCTTCCCTAGAATATGCTCTGCATTGCCAATGTACACACACACTTTCAGTTCTAACATCTTCAACAACAAGTTTCACAAACTTGTGCTTTGATCGTAAAGCTTTAACTTCCTTGGAACAATTGATCCACTCTGCATCATCCAAACAATGGAGAGGACCCCAAAGTGTTTGACCAGGATAAAAATCTTCACGGTGCCCAGGAAAATCACAGTCCTGCAATACACACATTTCATAACTAAATATATTATATTAAATCTTCACGGTGCCCAAGAAAATCACAGTCCTGCAATACATACATTTCATAACTAAATATATTATATTAATGACTTTTCTTACACCAATAAATAAAAGCATAAGCCAAAACAAAGGAAGTAAAATTAGAACTAAAAGTTATTGCAGTTAATTATAAAGACCTCACTTTGTATTTGTTGAAAATATTTCCAAGTTATGATAAAATTGAATTTGACATATATACTCCTTTCATAACAAGATACAATACAATCACATGTGGTTATAACTGTTTCCACACATTTATACTCAATAATTGAATAGGATATTGACAATATTTCAATTGAATATATATATATATATATATAGTATCTAACATAGAAGAATGTTATTCTGAACAGCAATAATTTAATTAAATAACAACAATTAGAACAACTTATAAATTCTTCCACTCATTACTGATCTATTTGTTCAGGTTTCATTTTGGTGTATTTTCGGGTTTTGGCAAAGTATTTGGGATATGAGCATGATTCAATAAGGAAGACTGATAATAAACTGATGTTTAACAAAAATATAATGAAATAGCCGATAAACCAACAATTTACGTAATAAATTATAAAACATGTGGTCCTGCAATTTTTGTTTCTTTTGTCACAAAATATAAATCGTGAGCTTTCTAGTTCATCAAATGGTTTTTGTACAGTTTCATTCTTATAGATCTTAAAAAACCAATAAGAATCTTCCTCAATAAAATAAATGTATTCTGTAAAAGGCTTGCTACTTTGAAATCTATCACCTCAGATTTTTTAAATAATTGGTCTGATTGACAACATACTATCTTGTTTCAAAAGAATGTAATTATATCTCTATTTAAAATGGTTTCACATTTTCTTGGCAGTAATAAAATAGTAAATTTATCCCCATTACACATTAATAGAACCTATACCTTTACATGTACTCATAGAAGATCTTAAACTTATTATGAAATAAAAAAATAGGGTAATGTTGACAAGAGTTTTTAAAATGGCTAAAAATATAAAAGACACAAATTTACGAACACAGTCTCTCATTTCATTGAAATCTTCAAGTCCACAAGCATCACTGTCATTAACAATGCAACGAGAGCCATCAGAACAGCGTAGCTGCAGCTTACACTGTACCGTCTTGATGCCACCAACCCACGAATCAAGACATGCTGCAATACCTGCTACAAATTCCTGGAAACAAACAATAGTAAAACCTAATTCACGTTTATTCAAGTTACATAGTAGGAACTTCTTGTTATGAACACTGAATTAGTTGCAGTTCCAAAAATTCATAGTGATACACATAATAAGATAATTGAACAATAAAATTTACCTCTAGGGGTATTAAATTTTCACTCTTAACTTCTGGAATCACTTGTTTGGTGCCAACAACTTGGACACTAGCCGTTACTTTAATATTACGGCAGTAACCTCTTTGAGTATCTTTTCCTTTCACCATACGACGTACAACATCACCAGGCATTAAGCAGCGATCTGCCAAACAAACCTGAAATAAATGATTTCTATTTCAAATTGGTCTGCATCAAATCTTAGGCCGTCACCCCCAATATCCAAAAACAACATACAATCAAGAGTAAAAACCTATTATTGTATATGCAAATAAAAATATTTCAGCATTACCTGTAAATATAATGAATTTTTAGTTTATTGCACAATTTTCTCATTTTTACTAAGTTGCCTTAATTTAAATGACAATAACTCATTAAATGCTTCGTCCCTGTTTCTTGACAAACATACTTGTTGAGAAATAGTATAATATAAAAATTTATACACAGAACATGAATTCAATAATTACATTTAACAATTTTGACAAGTACAGAGTCCAAATTATAAAATAAATAAATTATTAGTCTCAAAATAAATGAAGAGATAATAAGGTAATCAGGTAGAATTTGGTATCAGCAACTCTATACCCTGTCCCCAATGAGTTGCAAATTAACTGCACTGCAGTTGTATATAACTGATACATATAAAAATGGATATATTAAAATTTTTATTTGTTATCATCTAAGTATTAACCAATGAAATGTAAGACAATATGAATTAAGTAATCATAGTTATGCAACAATAATACTAATAACAACTACAACTCATAATTAAAGTAATTACTGATAAGGACAAATATATTCTTAACGACAGTCAGAATAAAATTCATGTTAGAATTATTTTGTACTAATTGTGATGTAATTAGTATCGGTTCCCCACTGTAATGACAAATAATGTCAAAGATTTCATCCTCGCCTTAAGTAAAAATATACCATCTATAAAGCTGAAACATTGACGGAAAAGTGCTTGAAATGCATAAGTTTATATGGATATGATATAATAATTTATTTATTTACCTTACGTTCGGAAATTACTTCTTCTACTCCTGTGGGATGCCACGCAACTCGTATATGTCCTTTCTTCATGCGGCCTCCCTCCTCGGCGTCGGAATTTT